>JAMJFZ010003581.1:11505000-12105000 GCA_026225945.1 Cricetomys ansorgei | reverse complement strand
ACTGTTTCTTCCTAATTGGATATGACTATTGCCATAGTGAAATAGTGCAGCTGTGTTAATTTGCATGGAGTTCTCCTGTATTGGGGTTGTTACCTCATAGGAAGGGAGAGGAGGTTTGCAAGGCTTATGAAACCTTCATGAAATCATCATTAGATCCTTCCTCTCCCTGAGATTTTATAAAGGTAAACAATCCAATAGGGTGAGACTCTAGTAGTGTCAGTTGCCCCGGGGTTTAGCTCTCTTGTTTGTTGCCCTAGAGACTTCCTGGTAGTTGGGTTGCCTGTAAATTGCCTATGATCCTGTAAGTGACTTCAGTAAATTCATCAGTTTTGCTAAATTTGATTTAGATACAATCCATTCTTTGGTTTCTTGGTGCCTTCTCTTATCTAGGATGAATTGTTATTTAATTATGTTTCTTCTGGAAAAGACACACTGTATATGGTTATCAAGAAATACATAAGTAAATACAGATGTAGATGTAGATTCAGGACAAAAGGCTCTTAGAGGGTTTCAGCCTCCATACATTCTTATCTTAAGCTTAGAACTGGAAGGCTTCAATCTCTGTACCCTCCTAGACTTACTGCTGACTAAACTCACTTTGACTAGCTCCTTCTGAACTCAGAGCAGTATTGAACTCAACTGTCTCTTCTGGTTGAATAATTCAGTTTACTCACTCATCTGGTTCAAACTGTTCTCCAAGCTGCTGGTTCAAACTGACCTTCTGAGTCAGCTGAATGTTTCTGACTCAACTCTTCTAACTCTGGCTGACTGTTTGCCTTGAACTTAACAGTTCTGCTTGGCTTCATACTGACTATTAGCTGACTGTCTCCCAAACTTCCTTCTGCCTAACTGCTTCTGTGTCTCTTCCTCCAATTGCCTCAGACTGCCTTCCTCACTGAGCTGAGAGTCTGCTTTTATATCTTCAGAGTTAAGTGTATCCTCACTCTGAATCACTCTGCCAACTCTTCCTCTGATTTGTCACTTTTCCTGCTCTTCACTCTGATTCATCTCAGAACCCATTTCCTGTCTGACACTGACTCCTTCTGAACTTTGCTCTCTGTCTTGGTGATTAAAGGCATGTGCTACCACTGTTTTCTGAATACTGGCATTAAAGGTGTATACTAACATTCTTTCTACCCTAGAGCAGCCATGCTGCCAGATTAAAGGATTAAATGTTCTTCTACATACAGAAGTGTGTATGTATGTATGTGTAACAAGATGTTTTGTATGCACTTAGCTGACATTACCACTGAGCTGTACCCTCA
Organism: Cricetomys ansorgei; assembly: GCA_026225945.1. Classification (NCBI taxonomy): domain Eukaryota; kingdom Metazoa; phylum Chordata; class Mammalia; order Rodentia; family Nesomyidae; genus Cricetomys; species Cricetomys ansorgei. Next base: position 12,103,735 of record JAMJFZ010003581.1, on the reverse strand, counting down.
GACTCATAGATTTATTGACTCTTGTAATTATGAACATCAGAAAGTCCCAAGATTTGTATTTTAGCCAAGTTGGAGACCCAAAAGAGCGGAAAGCACAGTTCTAGTATGAAAACTTAAAAATCAAGAAAAGTGGTAGTCTGTGTTTTAGTTTGAAAGCTGGCTGGCTTGAGACACAAGAAGAGTCAGTATTTCAGTTTCACTCTGTAGGCAGGTGTAGTAGTATCTGCTGTGTGAACTCAGCAAGAGAGACAAGGAGGCATTTTCATATGTGGAAACTCTGCCGGACCTCAGCAGAGGGAACTGCCGTCCTGGCCAACCATACTTGATTGACAGTGGAACCCTGAGCATCTGAGCTCAGGCGTATTTATTCCTTCAGAACTCCTTAGGTGTTCTGCTGATACCATGTGCAGATCATAAGCAATTAAACATCCCCCTCAGAAATTCAACACCTGAAGACAGTACAAAAGGCCAAGGCCTATGCATCCCTTTTTCCAACAGTGCATAAAACAATTTCAAACATAAATAAAAATAAACTTTCACAACAGGCAGGAAAAGACTGATGTCCTGATCTACAGGTATCAGGTAGAGTTCCCTGTTAGCACTTTGTTCTGTTCTTTTGATAATATATATCAGCTCATGGCCTAGTCAAGTTGGCAGATGAAAATAACTGTGAAGTTTGTTCCCCCTTATATTTAAATGTGTAACGCCACTGCTTCCTGGTTCCATGTTTTCTAGTGACAGACTGGATAGTCTTACTAAGGACACAATAGATAACTTCTGTCTTAATTTCGAGATTTTTTTTTTTTTAAATCTTTGACCTATAACACATTTGATTATGTGTTTCTTTGTGAATCTGTGACTGTCTTACCCGGACTTCATTGAGCTTTCAGAATTTCTAGATTTTTGTCTTCCATCAGATTGGGGGAAATTTTTTTTATTTTATCAAAAATTCTTTTTGTCTCTTTATTCCATGTTGTTCTCTTGTCTCTCAGACAAGTTCATTTGTCTGCTTGGTAATGTCCCACAGCCATCTCAATCTCTGTTCATATTTGCTTATTACAACCTCTTGTTTTTTTGTTTTATTTTTTTTCGAGTCAGGGCTTCTCTGCTGTAACTCTAGCTGTCCTGGAACTCACACTGTAGGCCAGGCTGGCCTCGAACTCACAGATCTGCCTGCTTCTGCCTCCCCACTGCTGGGATTAAGGGTGTGTGCCACCACCTCCAGGCTCTTGTTTTTTAATATCTTCAACTTTGCAAATTCCGTTACTGCTTCATGAGGCACGCTCTTGAGCGCCTAGAGAGGGATTCTCGTCTGTCACGGCTTGTTTGCATCCTCTGGGCCATGAGTCAGTCGTCCAGACGTCCTCAGGGGACTCTTCTCAGCGCGTTGTGTTTCTTTGAGCAGACTGTATTTTCTTGTTTCCTCTCATAAATAAAGTGGCAATCACTATGACAGTCACATTGCTCTCCTCCTGCTCCTCCCTTCTTTTCTTCTTTTCTCGAGAGACAGGTCTGTCTATGTAGCTGTGGCCGTCCTGGTCTCACTGTGTAGACCAGCTTGGCCCTGGAACTCAGAGATCTGCCTGCTTCTGCTTCCGCAGTGCTAGGATTGAAGGTGTGTGCAGCCACACCTGGCCTCGTCACATTCTTTTTCAATTCTTTCTTTCCTTAGTGATTTTTCTCAAGCCATTTATTTCAGAGACTGTATTTCTTATGTGTATGGTCAGTAAATTCTCTTAGCTTGTGTCCATTTAGTATTTTGATAGGGTATTTGCCTGTCACATTGCAAAGACCTAAAAACCCCTGCAATCAGATAAATGAGCATGTTTCTGTCTGTGGATTGCCTCTCTGTGGAGGAAACCCAGAGCTAGAGATCTTTTCAAGGTGAAAGCAGTTTTCTCTCCTCACACATCTCTGTGTGGGTGTGTACATTGTCTCGTGAATTCTCCTCTGTACAATATGGTTTTTTCATACACTTGATTTTGGTTAACACTCCTCTCCACCTCCTTATCTGTGCCTTATCCCTTCTGAAACTTTTCTAGAGAGCCTTGTCACATTTTTAACCTGTGACACAATTTCTCTTCTAGTTATATGAGAGAAACTCTTGGATGTGCATAGCAGGAATGTATTTAAGAACATTTTGTAAAATATCGTGGCAAGAAAATATTTGAAATTACTCAAATATGCATCAGCTAGAGATGGAGTGAATAAGTTGTTGCATGCTCAGACTTGATGTGCTATATAGCAGTGCAGTGAATGATGTGTAGGACGGATGTGCATCAGTTATTTTAAAAACAGAGTATTTAGTGAAAAAAATTTAGTGTTTCTTAACTGAAAAATACGTACTTCAACACAGATTAACAGCTAAACATTGTTTATTTATATATACATTTGGAGTGGAAAGTAAGAATGAAATGAAGAAAAGTTCAACAGTGTTAATTAGCTGTGTGTGTGGGGGCAAGACAGATTTGAGGACGTACAGATTAAGAGGTGGAAGACATTTGAGACATTCTACTTCTTAGGTTCAGAGTTTATCATTTTAATCTCACACTTAACAGATTATTTTGCTTGTTTCAAGAATTTCATATAAGTTAAGAACCTTTCAAAACTGTATTTATTATAAACATGCTTTAAATAGGGATACAATTGTCAGGACAAAAGCCTTAGCATTTTTAAATGGAAATAACAACTATTCTTGAAATGTCTTGAAAACCAAGACATCTCTTGGTTTTTGTGAAACAGGGTTTCTCTGTTGTAGGTCTGGCTGTCCTGTACCTCACTCTGTAGACCAGGCTGGCCTTGATCAAACTCACAGAGATCTGCCTACCTCTGCCTCCTGAGTGCTGGGATTAAAGACATGCACCACCACCACCTGGCCTGTTTTTTATATCACTTTGTCAGTGCTATTTCTGATCCTTTGATCCTTTGATCCTTAGATTAACTTAATAGTGCAAAGGATATTAAAATAGAATTTTACATAAGTATTTCCTGAATTGAATAACTGTATAGACACTCTTTCCCCCATCTTTTCTTTTTTATACTATTAAGCCAGTAATATTTCAAAATTAGATTACAGAGTTCTTGTGTCCAGGTCTTCGTCTGGATTTCAGGACTCTTTGTTTCCAGACTGACTGCCCTTGTTTTATTGTTTTCTGTCCTCAGTTCATTCTTGTTCATGCTTGATTAGTCTTTCTAAAACTTGTCTTTGGTCATTTTATACCAGTGTAGAGGTAGATCTTTAGATTGGGTACCAGGCTTCTATAATTTGATTTTCACCGTGGACCTGTACTTACTATTCATTCTGTGAGAGGACAGATCTGTTTCCCCTGACTTCTTGGTGCTGAAACATGAGGGATATGGAGAGACGGTATACTGGGATGTTTTTGTTATTCACACTGTTTTCAGATTCCTTTTCCTTTTTTCTCTTTTGTATTTTTATACCTTATTTTTGAGAACAGCAAGGTATCTCTTTTCCTGTCTTTGTGGCATTCCTTTTATTTTGTGGTCTACCGCAGTCATCTAGTCTGGTTACGGTGACAGTAGCTCTCAGTGAAACTGTTGATCATTTAACCCAGAAAATATTGCTTATATGACTTGAGAAGTCTTATTAGAAAATAGCAGCAGGTATCTCACAGAAGTAATAAACAGGGATGTCAACTGATGTTTTTTGTGAGGACTGAAATTTAGTAATTTACACACTTCAGATCTGATTTCTGTGGCAGAATGGGAAAAGACTTGGAATCCATTTTTAAGTTCAATTTGAAAATTTAGCTGGGTGGTTGTGGCACACACCTTTAATCCCAGCACTCACAGAGTGAGTGAAGGCAGAGGCAGGTGGATCTCTTGTGAGTTCGAGGCCAGCCTGATCTACAGAGTGAGTTCCAGGACAGAGAAATCCTGCCTCAAAAAACCAAAAAAACCAAAAAAAAAAAAAAAAAAAAAAAGGGGAGGAGGAGGAGGAATTTTAACAGATTCTTTCTTTGGTTCATTGGTAGGTATTGTTACTGTAAATGTCTGGTTGTTTATATATTGTCTACTTTCATATTTAAAACTTCTACCATAAATGAAAGTATCACTCAAAATATTTCAATCAGTTGTTCAACTGGTCTTGAAGGCTTTATAAGGAAATGTAGATCAGATATTATAATTTTGAGTCTTTAAAGGAGAATGACTTTTAAGAAGATTGAAGTAATTCAGTACATTAATTCTAATACCATGTATTCTGAAAAATGTATGTGTGTGTGTGTCTGTCTGTCTGTCTGTCTCTGTCTAGGAGAAAAGAGACAAGAGAATATTATGTAGATAATTTTTCTGAGTGAAGTTTAGAGCCATTATTTTTTAGTTTGATCTCAAACACTTCTAGTGACAGTTTCCCTTTGGATAATTAGTAATTTGTTTAATTAGAAAAAACAGTAACATAGATTATGGTGTTTTGTCAAAGATGTTTGGAATTAGAAAATATCTGTTGATAGGAATGTGTATTGGTAGAGCCATTGGTTAACAATTGGGCAGTATCCAGAGCGTCCAGGGAAGTGGAAAGTACACATGACCCATCTGTTTTACTTTTCTAGAGACTTTAGGGCAGTGGTTCTCAAACAGGACATTTTACAACTGGGGAGCATTTGTCAATATCTAGAGCCTTTTTTTCCTTGTCATAACATGGTATTATTGACATCTGCTAGACAGAAGTCAGAGATATTGCTAAATTTCTTACCTATAACTTATAGGACAGGCCACAAAAATTAAGTATTACTTAGTCTCACATGCATCTCCTAAGTTGAGAAACTCTGATTGCTTTAGAGAAACTATTTTCTTTCTCTGTCTCTTTCTGTCTCTGCTCCTACCTCCACCCCCACCTCCCCGCCACACACAGAAAGAGAGGTGGGAGGACAGACAGAGGCAGATAGAGATTTCTTCAAGGATATTTGTTAAAACATTGTAATAGTGAAAGATTAGAAATAACCTGAATGTTCATTAGTAGGGGAATGGATAAATAAAATGTATGGATATGGGGCCCAGTACTTTATAACAATTAAGATGAAGTAGATTGTTATACCAGTATATCACAAAGCTACCATTTAATTAAAAGCAATATATTTTTAGTGTGATACTATTTATGATAATTGAAAAATATATAAAACACAATTTTATTGATTCTGTAAATAAAAAATAAGAAATGAATTTACCTACCAATTGGGAGAGTGGTTACTATTGAGGTGACTGTAGGGATTGTAAACAGTGGACTTGAGCTTTATCTGTTTATTCTTTTATAATGTATAGAGAGTGAACAGATATTCTTTTGTATTTATTTAAATTAGAAGATATATATGAATTTTACTCAGTATAAATTTTGATTGGTGACAACCTAATGGTGACAGTACCATTGTACTGGTACTGTGTGTGTTTTTAAAAAATAGTTTTAAAATTTTCAGCCTGAAAAGCTTATTGGTAAATTTGCTACAAGACTTGGTATAGTATGTTTATATTGTTCATTTCTTCCTGTATAAGAAGTAATCTTGGCTTTCTATGAAGAGATATAAATATGTCCTTTTGTTGTTTATGTGCTTTTGTGTGCAGTTGTGAATAAACTGTAGTGAGCAGCATTAACAATTAAATGTGTGTTTAATTCACAAAGATGAAAACTAGTATAAAGAATTACTAAACGACTTGCTTTGCTTATCTGATTTTTGTGTAGTAAAATATTGAAAGCATTGTTTCTGTAACAGAATATAAAATATTTCTCTTACTTAGATACTTGTTTCATTGACTTTTGTTGTAATTTTTTTTATTACAGTAGCTTAGATAGTCTAATCAGTAACCATTCAGGAAATCAAATTCAGTCTCTTAAGTGATTCTAGGAACTTTGTTCATAAACTGTATCTAAAGTTTTTGTTAACTAGCAAAACTTGTTATGGGCTACACTTGACTATAGAAATTTTACAGATGTTGTTGAAGAGTGAAAATGAGTGCAGTGCTGTCTCTTAGGACACAAAGATAATTTTAATATAAAATGAAACATTGACAGTAAAATGAAGTGGAAATGGGATATAACCTTAGTTTTTCTTAAAGTGACATGAAAATAAGTATCTCATAGTATAATTAAAAGTTATAATAACTATTCCTGATTTCTTTGAATTTAAATTATCTCAAATTAAGTAACAGATTTAAATTGCATTTATAATTATATGACAGTTTATACTTTTTAAACAAAAAGCATTTACCAAAAATTATCCCAACTTTAGGAAGCCTAATTTAAATTGAAAAACTTTAAATAACCTTTAGTTAATGATTTTTATTTACACTTGTTAGGAGAAACTTAAATCCAAAAATAATAACCTATATATCTTTACATGTAAATGTCAATCTAATCAAAAGATGACTGAAAATTAATGACTTTATTTACAAAAAGGTCTTAGAATTTTAGATCTAATTTTTTGTTAAAAGATTTCATATAAACTGTAAGAATGGCTTAATTGTAAAATTCATAATGATAATTTAAATTTAGAATATTTAATTTGTTGTAATTTCATTTCAGATATATAATTATAAATAGTTACGATTTTAACTATATAGAATTTGAAATAAGTCACATAACCTTTTAAGATAATTTTTATAATTAGGTGAGAACAAGGCATGAACTATTTCCACTTGATTTTCTTGCTAATATTTACAGCTTAGTACTTGTGTTAGTTCTTAATTGCTTGAAAAAGATGATGATAAAGTAGTTAGCAAGTATTCTTCTGTAAAATAATATGTGGTGAATTTTAAGAACTAACCATTGAAAAGCAAATGTTACTTGAAAAGCTTCAGAAGAACATAGCCTGGTGATTCAGCCCTGGAATCCCAGGTACTTGGGTGGTGGATGCAGGAGGATCAAAAGTTCAAGACTAGCCTGGCCAATTAAATAAAAAAATAAAGAAAGTAAAAGAAAAAAGAAAAAGAAGCACAGGCTGGATTACAGCTCAGTGGTAGAGTGCTTGCCCAGAATGTATGGGGCCCACAGTTTGGTTCATTCTTTGGTACCACATTAGTTGTGCATATCTGTTTGTGTATGTAGAGGTACTCTTGATTCTTTGATGTGTTCAGTTTTATAGGGAATAATAGCTAACTGTAAAAATTTCATATATTTCTTTCATTCACCTATAAAATGTGCTCGTTTGAAATAAGAATAGGATTCCGATTTGAACACAACAATGAGACCTTTCAGGTTAACTCTTTAGATACATGCAGAACGGTGCATTCTGTGGATTTTGAAGGGCTGTTTTGGAGTGGGAAAAGAATTGGCATGGTCATTATTATAAGGTAATAGATTTCACAGGAAAGAAAAATAATGATTGATGTACTTATGTGGGGTTTTATTTCCAGAGGAGTGGCTATTACAGCACCTATTACACGTTTTACAAGGAGAGTTTGTGTCCTGATTCATGATTTTAGTATTTAGGTATCATGGTTTTAGTTATTAAAATCTCTGCAATAAAGATCACTTCCTCTTTGACAGATTTAGAGGTAAGCTATAGTCTTGTTTTCCCCTGAATTGTTAAGCCAGTACGCATGGTATAATGAGGAGTTTTTGTCCTGTGGCTTTTTCTGTGTGGATGAAATTTAAAAAGTAATACCTTAGGGTTTACTTTTATTATTTTTAGAGTGTATTTATTTTCATTTTGTGTTACTAAAAATTTTATTTACTTGTTTGCCTTTCTTATTTCAAAATGAAAATGTCACTATTTGGGGAACATTTTCTGTACATGAATGAATGTGACTATGTAAGTGATTATGCCTTTTAAAGCCTGATTTAAATAAAAAACAATCCAAAAGAACCGGGAATACATGTGGGTATGATTATAACAGTAAAATCTCAAAAGTCATCACGTATTAGTTTATTCATTAATTTTTGTCTTAGAATGGGTTGGCAGATGTGACGTGATGGGGAAGCTTGTTGTGAGCTGTCAGAGTTTGAAATGGTAAGCCAGATAGTCTCTTACCCCAAGCCCTAGTATCTAGTTGAAATAACTTATTTTCTTTTAACTTCACCATAAACTGCTTAAATTCAACCCTAAACTACTAAATTGTTTGTTGTCTGCTCAGAATAACAGTGCAGAGCAGCCATAGATTGGAGAAGTCTCTTTCAGGAGTCCTACCACTGACTTTTTCAAAATAGTTTAAACACACAATCTGTGTGTGCGTGTATGTGCGCATATATGTGTGTATGCATGTGTGTGCATGTGTGTGTGTGTGTGTGCCTGTGTGTGTGTATATGTGTGTGCGTGTGTGTGTGTGTGTGCCTGTGTGTGTGTGCCTGCGTGTGTGTGTGTGTGCGCGTGTGTGTGTGTGTGTGCCTGTGCGTGTGTGTGTGTGTGCGTGTGTGTATGTGTGTGCGTGTGTGTGTGTGTGCCTGTGCGTGTGTGTATGTGTGTGCGTGTGTGTGTGTGTGTGTGTGCCTGTGTGTGTGTGTATGGATGTATATGCATGTGTGTGTGCATGTGCGTGTGTGTATGGATGTATATATGCGTGTGTGGCTGCACGTGTTTCTGTTTGTGCATTTTTGACATCTTTTGTCTTCCTCAGTCATTCTGCTCTCTATTTCATGAGACAGGATCTCTCGTTGAGTTTGGATGTCACTGATTCAGCCAGATTAGCTGGTCAGTCAGCCCCAGAGATCTCTGATCTATGCCTCATCGGTGTTAGGATTATCGGTGCACATTACTATGCCTGGCCTTTTATGAGAACCCTAAACACTTTCCTTACTGAGTCATCTTCCTAGCTGCATAACCTTTTGTTCTTCATGGTTAAGTATGGATGGTAGTTTTTTGCTTTACTTATTCTTTACTTTGATGGACGTTCTAATCATCCCAGTTTTTTCTATTTAAATCTCTTTGCTGTATTCTTAGAAGTAGGAGTTTGTGAATTTTACCAACTCCAATAAGCTATATCATTTTCACAGAAACACGATCTTGGTAAATTGCTTGAATTTGGTGTCACTGCGTCAAATAGGTTAATGCATCATTTATTTACTTTGCTATATAAGCCTAATTTTCAATTTTGTGGTAACATTAGTAGTAAGATGCCATTCACTGGATTTTAATTCTTCTCTTTACATGGTTATGTTCTTTTTGTATATCATATATATTATATATGTATTAAATATAATGTCACTTTCTAAGTTTTTAGACATTATTGAATCTGTTTTTATGCACAGCCAGAATTCCATGGAGCTACTGTGATGTTTCAGTTAGTTATACATCAAATATTTGAAAGAGACCAAACTTCATGAAGATTGTATGTTTTTCTTTCCGATTATGGTGCCATAGTTTCAGTTTTACAAAGAAGATTTTGAATTTACATTTGATTTAAAAGTACTTTAAGTGATATTGTCTTACAAGACAAATTCAGAATAAATGTCTAGTGTAAATCTGAGCAAAACATCTTTAAAAGAACTGTATTTGCAGTAAAACAATCTGTTGTATTTGAAGTATTTGTCAGTTAAGTTTGCTGAAATACATAGTTTACCTCATAGTGAAGAGGATAGGTAATGGGAATTAGAAGCCTATTCAATATAATTGAAAATATATTCAGTTCTTGCTGATATATAGTTTTAATTTTTTATTTGTACAGTGTGTGTATATACACATTTGTTTGTATACACACTTGTGTGAAAGAATACAAGTGTGCCATTGCTGTAGCATGTGTGGAGGTCAGAAGACAAAATTGGCTGCAAGTCCTTGTTAGAGACAAGGTCTCCATGTTGGTTTTCCTCTTGTGTATGCCATCTCTGCATAAGCAAATTTCTGGGGGTTCTCTTTTACCTTTCATCTCCCTGTTCGAGTGCTGGGGTTACAGATACTGGTGCTACATGTTTGGCTTTTACATGTATATTGGGGATTGGAACTCGTGTTCATGCTTTTATGGTCAGAACCTTTATTCATGAAGCCAACTTCCCAGCCCTTTGTAATTTTTTATTTTATAAAGTTGCATGTTAAAATTAAGCTTGATTTAATAAAATAGCATAGTTTTTGTCATAGGGTAGGGTATTTCTAACTATAAGAGGAAATGTTTAGCTTTTGAAATTTTGTCTTTAATAACTTTCATTGCTAAGTCCACTTGTTCCTGTTATTTTTCCCCCTGTAGAGTACATTCAACCTTAATTCTTAGTTTAAAAAAAGGAAATAAAATACTAGTCTGTTTTTGTGATAGAGTAATTGTAACAAATATAGTCTGTAAACTGATAGTTACCCATGTATTTTCATAGATCACTACTTGTCTGTTTTTCTATTTTGCAGGCCATTAATATGTATCTTTGATTAGTCTAGAAAAATTTCAAATCATTATCTAGTTGAATATTTATATATTCTTTTATATTCCTTAGTTATATTGATCTATTTATATTTCATTTAAGACATTTTTTAAAAAATTTTATGGGTGCATTTTCTACTTGCAAATTTATATGTGTTACCACTTTCATGTATGTCTGGTACTTACAGAGGCCAGAAGAGGGCATCAGAACACTTGGAGTTACAGATCGCTGTGAGCTGCCATGTGGGTGCTAAGAATCAAACCCAGGTCCTTGGGAAGAGCAGCCAGCACTCTTAACTTCCGAGTCATCTGCAGTTCTTCTGTATTTTAGACAGTGCTATTCAAAGTGTGATATCTAGGACATTCCTGAGGAACAAAATGATTTCATTTCTCTATGATGAATTAAAGACAAATTCAGAGTAAATGTCCATAAACTTTTATAGTACTTGTATATTTCCCTGACATCTAAGAATAAGATCGAAACTCTTACTGTTCTTATTTATTTATTTATTTTCTATCTATCTATCTATCTATCTATCTATCTATCTATCTATCTATCTATCTATCTATCATCTATGTACTTCAAGACAGGGTTTCCCTGTTGTAACTTTGGCTGCTCTGGAACTCAGTCTGTAGACCAGGCTGGCCTCAAACTCAGAGATCCGCCTGCCTCTGCCTCCCGACCACTGGGATTAAAGGTGTGCATCACCATCGCCTAGCTTTGATAGACTTTCTTATCTTCTGAACCTGGTGCAGTCATCAGAATGTAATTTCAGTTTCACCATCCTAACGATGTACCCTCAAGATTGAAAGCTGGTTTCTGAGTTTTCTTACTGCTCCTAAATTTTCTGCTTTGTTTGTTTATTGCTTATGTGGGCACTGTAGTTTATTGTTATCCAAATAATAAATTAAACATAGTTTGCCCATAGTTTTAAAATCTGTGTCTTAATACAATCGTATCTGGTTTTCCATCCATCTAGAAACCTGGTATCTCTTTCTGTATAAAACTTAGTAAATATAACTTGTGTCTTTTTGAACATTATCATTTTTATTGAAAAAAATTATATAATAGATTTGATAATTTTTCCCTTTTTCCAATGCTAGCCAGATCACCCACTGTTCTTTTATTCTTTCTCTTTAAAACACAAACGAATCAAAGAAGCAAAAATCACAAGAAAGCCCCACAAAAATGAAAATGAAGACAAACCAACTAAAGACCAGTGTCTTAGTTATCGTTCAGTTTTTGTGAAGAGACACCACAACCAAGGCAACTCAGAAAAGAAAGCATTTAAGTGGAGGCTTGCTTACACTTTTAGAAGGGTAGTCCATTGTTGTCATGACAGATAGGCATGGTGCTGAAGCAGTAGCTGAGGTCTTACATCTTGAACCACAGGCATCAGATGAGAGAAACTGGAGCTGGTGTAGGCTTTTGAAACCTCAGAGCCCATCCACAGTGGCACACCTCCTCTAACAAGGCCACATTTACTAATCTTTCCTAATCGCTTCCCCAATATGGGACTAAGCATGCAAACATATGAACCTAGAGGGGCCATTCTCAAATTACTACAACAAATTTAAAAAAAAAAAAAAAGCCAGAACAAAGCACATGGAACAAGATGTCTACAAAAGTACTATTGGCGTCATGTTTTGTTGGCCGATTCCTCCTTGGCGTAGAGGCCTGACCAAAAATGTGTTTGCTGTATCAAGTGAGACTCTATTAGAGAAGACTGATTTTCCCCTTTGCTATCAGGTACCAATTTGAGATAGGTTCTTGTTTAGGTGTAGGACCCTGTGTCCAATCACCCCTCTTAGTGCTTTGACCCCATTTGGCTTGAACCTGTGTTGGTCTTGTTGCTTGCTGCCATAACCTCTTTGAATTCCTGTGTGCACCAATCCTGTTGTGTCTGGTAGATACAGTTTCCTTGGAGTCAGCCATCACCTCTGGTTCTTAACAATCATTTGTCCTTTTCTGTATCGATCCCTGAGCCTTGGCGGGAAGGGTTTGATGAAAACATTTAATATAGAGCTGAGTGCTCCAAAGTTTCTCACTCCCTGTGTGTCTCTCTGTTAATTTCCATCTTCTGCAAGAAGATGCTCCTCTGATAGGATTGAGTAGGACAATGATCTGTGAATATAGCATAATATAGGAGCCATTTACTGTTATGTTCCTTTAGCAGAATAATGGAGAGGATCTTTGGCAATAGTCTGTGATACTTGGGAGGCCCCCTGGGGTCCTTTTGGCCAGTAACTCAACAAAATATAACCCATTCCTGGCACTGGAAGTTTTACTGGGTGTCATATTATGTCTAGTAGGGCATTGTTTCCTCTTAATTTAGTGACTCTATTTAGGTTCATTTCATGTATGTATGTATTTTAGGAAGCTTCTACAGTAGTAGGTTTCCATATGGTATTTTATAGACTACCTTTAGTGTTAGCTGTCTCTCCTCATATGAGAGATACTCTTCTCTTCCATTTCCCTTCTTCTTTTCCATCCCTCTTCCTATCTAATTCTAGTTTCCTCTTTTTCTCGCCATAACACTCTCCCTAACTCCCTTCCTTTGGAGATCTTCCCTGCCTGCCTCCCTCTCTTTCAGTTGTGTCATTACTATAGCTAAGACTTCAAGTACTGTATTGAATAGGTATGTAGCGAGTGGGCATCCTTGTCTTATTTCTGATTTTAGAAGAAATGCTTTGAGTTTCTTTACGTTAATATTGTTGTTGCTATGAGCTTGCTGTAAATACTTTTATTATGTTGAGATTTGTTGCTTGGATCCGTAGTTTCTCCAGGACTTTTATCATGAAGAGGTGTTGAATTTTGTCAAAGACCTTTTCTGCGTCTAATGAGATGATCATGTTGTTTTAGTTTTTAGTTTGAAAGTTATGTGTTGGATTATATTTATTGGTTTATATATGTTGAACCATCCCTGCATCTCTGGGATATAGCCAACTTGTTTATGGTGGATAATATTTTTTGATGTTTTCTTGTATTTGGTTTGCATGTAATTTATTGAAACTTTTGCTTATGTGTTCATAAGGGATTTTGGTCTGTAGTTTTCTTATTTTGATTGTTGGATTTTTCTGTGGTTTAGGCATCAGGGCAATTGTGTCCTCTTTAAAACAATTAGGCTATGTTCTTTCACTTTCTATTTTTTAAACTAATTTGAGAAGTATTGATGATAATTCTTTGAAGGTTTGGTAGAATTCTCATTGAATCCATCTGGCCTTGGACTTTTGGATGATTTTTAATTGCAGTTTCTGTTTTATTAAGGCCTATGAGTCTGTTTAAATTGTTTATTTGATCTTGGTTTAACTTTGGTAGGCCATATATATCAAGAAAAAAATTCCATTTCTTTTAGGTGTTCCAGTTTGATAGAGTAAGGAATTTAAAGTATGTCCTTTTGATTCTCTGAATTTCTTCATTGTCTGTTGATGAGTTGCTGAGAAAAAAGTATATTCTTTATTGTTTGGGGGGAATGTTCTGTAGATGTGTGCTAAGTCCATTTGATTAATGATGTTATTTAAATCCAGCATTTCTCTGTTTAATTTGTGTCTGGATGTCCTATCTATTGGCAATGGTTGCTATTGAAGTCACTCATTGTGGTGGCTATTCTTGGTTATCAACTTGACTACATCTGGTATTATCTAAAACCCAAGATTGGAGCCATGAGGGTTTTTTTTTTCCCTCAACCTCATGGACTGGGCAACTACTGTATTCTTGGTTACTCCGTTGGTAGAGGGGTTCATTGGTAACATTGTTGGACTGGCTGGACCACAACCTGTAAGCCAATCTAATAAATCAGTATCTCTCTCTCTCTCTCTCTCTCCTGTAAGCCAATCTAATAAATCTCTCTCTCTCTCTCTCTCTCTCTCTCTCTCTCTCTCTCTCTCACACACACACACACACACACACACACACACACATTATATAAGTTCTGTTCCTGTAGAGAACACTGACTAACAGGGATTTTCGTGTCAGAAGTAGTTCTAGAGCAGCAGATGATACAGATAAATTTTCTAAGTATTTGGAGTTGTCTTTCCAATTTGCCAACACCTTCTGTTACTGAAGCTCTGGAAGCTCCCAGAGTATTGAAAGCCCATGGTGTGAGCTATTTAACAAAGGAGACAAATGTATTTGATTATCTGGATTCACCAGTTGTGAGAGGCAGTGGATTTGATGACTCTGTATATAAAACTTTTGACAATTTGTGAAAAAATAAAGAAAATGATGATGCTAGTCGATTGCTCATAACAACTCTGGATAAATTGACAATGGAAAAGAATGAGCTCAGTGATAAAATTAACCTACTTGTATAATCTCAGAATATGGCTAAGGACAACAGATTGACTGACTCTAGGTGCACATAACAGTTTAAAAGTTTCTGTGTGCACTGGAAGAGAATCTTCTCTCCAGCAGCCACAAGAGCTCAAGTTGTAGAAAAAACCAAAGCCCTGATTATAAGGTTGGGTGAATTACAGTGAAAATTCAAGCCCTAACTTCAGAGGGCTTTGGCAGTTAAAGTAAGGGCATTAATTGATAAAGAATGGGATCTGGTAACTTGGAGTGGAGATGTGTGGAGGATCCTATTGAGGATGAGAACATTTTTTGTTGTATTTCTTTGAATTGAAATAAATACCTTTTCATACTTTTAATTAAAATATCCGTCTGTTTATCTAATTTTTAATTTTTTTTTCATGAGTCCAGGCTGGCCTCAAAGTTATAACCCTCCTGTTTTAGCTTTAACACAGCACACTAAAGCATATTTTATGTGGTAATATTTTATTTTTCTTTCTAAAATGTTTTTAAAATCAATTAAGCATTTTAAAAACTTTTTGTGTGTGTGTGTGTTGTTGCTGAAGTGCTTGAGATAGAACAAAAGGCCTTTGAACATTCTCAGGGAACACTCTTATTACTGAGTTAAATATCTAGTCCCTAAATTTGATATTGAAATGATATATAAGACATAAATATTGTATATATCAAGGAATAATGTATTTTAGTATATGTGTATGTTGTGTATTGATTCAGTTAGGTTAAATATCCATTTTCAAGTATGTAGTTATGCTTTAAAAATATTTGTGTATGTGTGTGTATGTATATATATATGTCAGAGGACAGCTTGAGAGAGCAGTCAATTCAGAACTACCATTCCTGTCCCAGGGTGAAGTTCATGTTGTCAGGCTTGGTGACAAGTACCTTTATCTGCTGAGCTGTCTTGATGGCCCATGTATTATTTCTTTGTGATGAAAACATTCGGTACTTTTATACCTTTTTGAAAAGAACAGTATATTATTGTTATCTGTAATCCCCCTCTTTTGCAAAAAACTCAGCTCATGGTTATTTCTTAGTTGAGAAGCTATTGGCAGTTACTAGCTACTGGGGAAAGGAGAGTTGGTTTTGTTGTAACTCTTCTTGAGATGCTAGCCATGCTCTGTTTCTATACCCATGCACAGACAAGGCAACACCAAATGTCTCAGTGTGTTAATAAAAAAAAAAGAGCACATGAAGTTGGGAGTGAGATGTGGAGGTGGAGGATTCCAGGAGAGACTGAGGGTGAATTTGATCAAAACACATAGGCATATATTCTATCCTGAGGTTATCCTCTTAATTTTACTTGTATTACCATTTATATTTTTCTTCATGTTTCTCATTTTATTTACAGGATTCTTAACCTCTATTTTAGAATGCCTCATACAGTTTACCATATAGAGTTAATGCAAGCTGAAATACAAAGTGAAACTTAGAAGAGTATACTTAATTCTTAAATCTTCCTCCCTTGAACTACCTTCTTCATTGTGGGCAATTTAGTTGGAATTCCCACAGTGTCCTTGGAAGATACTGTGACTGTAAATAGAATCAGTATGATTCTATGACAGAAAGATGAAAGTGCACTTAGACCACAGATAGTTGGAGGAGATGCTAAGTCAGCCTTTTTACTATTCACTTCTGAACTCTTGTTGTTTAATCATTGTTTTATTGTTGTTGTTATTATTACTATTTATTATTATTTGGAAGGTGTCTAACCTAATCTTTAAGGTCTCTGTGTTAGATAAGAAAAAACGCATTGTGTCCTGGTGGAAGTGAGATCCCTCCTGAAAACTAGATTTGAAACTGAAGAATAATTAGTATTGAGAAAGAAATATTTAGAATGATAGAGAAAATACCTAATTTTAAGAATTGCTTGATGATTACTGAATTTTGTTCTTGTGTGCTGCATTAGTCAGGGTTCTCTAAAGGAGCTGAACTAACAGAATTATATATATATATACACACACACACACACACATATCTATACATACACATGCACACACACATATACATACACACACACACATATAAACATATATGTATATGGGATTTATTAGAATGGCTTACAGCATTGGTTCTCAACCTTCCTAATGCTGCTACCCTTTAATAGAGTACCTTATGTTATGACCCCCCCAACTATAAAATTATTTTTGTTTCTACTTCATAACTGTAATTTTGCTTCTGTTATGAATTGTAATGTAGATATCTCATATGTAGGTGGTCTTAGGCAGCCCCTGTGAAAGTGTTATCTCAACTGGTTTTCAGTATACATCAGAATTGCAAAGAACTAGGCTCTGATGCCAGTGAAAGAATGGACTTACCAGTGAGAGGAGAGCAAGCAGGCAGACAACAACTTCCTTATTTCTGCCCTTTATAGAGCTGGCAGAAGGTGTGGACCAGATTAAAAGGGTCATCTTCCCACCTCCGAAGGTCTGGATGTGGATTTTCCCATGTCAAATGATTTAAGAAAAAAATCTCTCACAAGTGTGCCCTGTCACTTGATTTTAGTTAATTCCATATGTAGTCAAATTGGCAAGCAAGAATAGCCATCACAAGTGCTTTTAAGATTAAAAAAAAAAAAAATGTGCCTAGGACTGTGCGTGCCTCAAACAAAAGGCCAGGGGCATTGGATTGATAACCATGTAGTTAAGAGTTATAGGCAGCTGTGAATTGCCTGTTTTTGTGTTCTGAGAATGGATCTCTGGTCTTCTGGAAGAGCTATGCCCCCTCTTAGCCACAGAAACATCTCTTCAGCCCCTCAAGTAATTTTAATAATAGTAAATACCGTTTCAGAAAATATTTGATAGCTTTAAGGCAAAATATAAAACATTAAAGGTTATATATTGTATGGCAGATTGTTCATGTATTTTTGAAAGTTCTTTGAAGCTGAAGAACTAAAACCATTTGATGATCATTTTTACTGTTTAATACGGTTTCTAAAAAAGTTTATAACTTCAGTGTCAATAAAATGAATAACATAGATGTAACTGAATCCTGAACATTTATGGACAAGTCAGGAAGACTTTAAGAATGCTGTATTATATGGAATACATGAGAAATTTTAGATAAATGTTAGGTGAAGACTAATTTATGCCTGACTTGTGGTTTGACTCCTATGGTATGCTAATTAGATTCTGACTAAATTCTGATAGTAACAGTAAAGTGATCTCATTGTGTTCTTTCTAAGACTTTGAGGTTCTCAAATTTAAGGACACTTTATATGTCAGCCAGTCACTTTGTTATAGTAAGTTTTTGTCCTCATATCTGAAATCCTGCAAATTGTTAACAGCTTTTATGTCTGCTCCAATAGAGAATGCTTGACTTGGAGGATGAATTTCTAAAACTTGACATAGTTTGTGACTAATATGGTCTAGTTCCGTTATTTTGTGGACTGATGAAATAAGGTTTATATGTGAATGAAATGCTGTGTATAGTAACTAAGGGTATCCTTACTGTTCTTCCACTGCAGAAAGTCTCTAATGCCTTGGTGAAGATAAGAAAACTGTCAGGAAGGCTGGAGTACTGTCGGTAAGTTTGAAGAGTACTTCATGGCCATTTATTTTGGAAAAATGTGCTAAAGATATATGCAAAATATAGAGGTGGATATTATAATCATCTTAATAATTCATAAGAACTAATCCTGTGTTGCTTTTAAAAATTGAAAATGTGTTGTTATGTATTAAGATGAGAATTTTTCCAATAGCATTGAAAAATATTTCTAATTCTAACAAGGATTGATCTATTCTGTGTACATTTGCTTATTTAAAGCTATCAGAATTCAGAAAATCATTGTAGTTTTATAGGTTGTGATTTGTTTGGGTGGCTTATTGTTTAGGTTATTTTGCAGAATTATTTATTTGCTGATTTATTTATGTATTTCATTATTTATTTATTTGATTATTTAGTAAATTATTTATCTGATGAATTATTAATACATCTTCATGACATGCTTTAAATTATTTATAACTTAATTTTGAGTTTATTGCTTTTAGTCGCTGCATTGTTACTGACTAGTTTTGATTTTTTTCTTTGTGGTTCTTGAAAATTAAAGTATTAGCTCTAAGGCAAAGAGTATATTCTGTCCAATGCCATGAACTTCTTTTTATTTTTACTTTGTTGGTAATGTATAGCAGTGATACGATTTTAGCTATGCTTTGTTGTTCAGTATTAGATTTACCCTTCCAGGGCTATTCAAGTATAATAAAGTGTCAGGGTATTGTTTACGTGATCATTGTGAGTCACTTGCTGATTAATGATACAGGATTTCACGTATAAACAAAACAAAAATGGAACTTGTAAACCTAGCTCCACATTGTCTGTCTCTCTGCATTTCTTGTTTTAGAATAAACGATGGAGTTATTTGATTTCTGTGGCAAGTCTGTTTTACCACTAGAATGCTTGTAGGAAAGTTTACAGAATTGATTGAAACTTAGATTTGTTTATATAAATTTTTATATCCCTCATAATAACATTTCATATATCTTACGAAAAGTTTAAAATTTAATATGTTAGACTGGTTTCTAATACTAAACAATGAATATAATTTCTTCTAATTCTGTTTCAGAATGGTAGCTATCAGGGATTTCCTTGAGTAGTTTATGAATAGGTAAATAGTCACTTGAACAAAGGCATGCCATGTGTGCAACATGGTCTTCATTTCCTGTTTCTTTCAGTGAAAGACTATGTGCTTTACTGTTTCTACACTTGGGGGAGAAGCTGCATTGTGCATCTCAAGTTGAGATTCTGTGACTTCTATAGATAGGTTCTATTACAGACTTGTTCATTATGCACATATATCCAAATTTCTAATTTTGAAATATTGGATGTATTAATATTTGATTAAAATGTGCTAGTAGTATGTTCTTATGCTTGTTCTGAAAAATATTCTTCAGTGATTTATGTAACTTGGATTTAGAAGTGTGCATATTAAATATCTGTGACTTTTCTGTCCTGGAGATAAAGAACTTAAATACAGAATTCCATTTTTAAATGTTCTTTAGTATCCTTGTGTGGTCTTTTGAATGAAAAAGTTGCCTTCTCCATCGTTGATTAAAGTACATATTAGTAATCATGGTAATATCTGTTGTACGCTATTATTTACATCTATTGATGGAGTACTAACTGCATTATACAAGTAATTGTTCTTTGGACGATACACATGTGTGTACAGTTACTCAAGCATGGACATCTGGGGATTTCTTTTGACAGTAAGATAATTTTAAGAACTTGTGTTTGAAAAGAAATATGAATATAGCCTATTATAGGTGGCATTACTCAGTTCTTACCATATGTTTCTGGTGTTCATATATTTTATTTTGGATTTCATGACTTACACATGAGGTAGCCACTGCAATAGTAATTTTTTACTTTGAGGATGAGGAAATAGAGTTTGAGATATTACATAACTTAACATTGTCATACAGCAGAAAGTTAGTGGAGGTCACTGGGATTAGGAATCATTTAGTTTGATCAAGGGGCCTTTCTAAACCTGTTACAGTTTTATATGTGTAGATAGTATACTATAGTACTTAACCAGAGATTGCTGTACATTCTAGAGAACTTACTTGGTTACCTATCTCTTACAGGTTTAGTTTGCTCAGTATGTTCAGTTTGTGTTACACTTAATTATCTTTCTCAAATGGTATACCAATACTTGAACTGCTTGAATTTTCTGATTGGATTCTTATAATCCATATAATTGAACAGAACTGCATACTTGTACCTGTGAGATCTGTGTATTTGCCTGTTTGATAATCAGTACTAAGATTAGATCTTTGACAGTTAACTGAAGACCATTCCCAGGAATCTGTTCAAGTATGATTTTTTCATAAGAATAATATTATTAGGACTGGACACTTATTTTTAAAATTATGCCTGATGCTTTAAGTTTCACAGACATGACCACCTACTACTAAATCAAGCCTTATTATGGTGCTTAATATGCAAACATTTTAATATGTTTATAAACAGGACAAAGTAATCATTTTAGCTTCTAATGCATGTACTTATTTTTAAGACAGGGTCCCACTATCTAGCCCAGGCTGGCCTAGAACTTGTTTTTCCTCCTTGCTCAGCCTCTCAAGTTCTGGGATCAAAGACATGCACCACCATGCCCAGTCCAGTATAGTTTTTTAAGCACATGTAATTATTTAAAAGACTCATCGGAGCCTCAGAGAGTAAGAAGAGGTGTCAGTTTGTGTGAGTCTG
This sequence comes from Cricetomys ansorgei, assembly GCA_026225945.1. Taxonomy (NCBI): domain Eukaryota; kingdom Metazoa; phylum Chordata; class Mammalia; order Rodentia; family Nesomyidae; genus Cricetomys; species Cricetomys ansorgei. The sequence goes on along the minus strand of JAMJFZ010003581.1, from coordinate 12,082,932 downwards.
GTTGGAAAGGGTCTTTCCAACTCTGTTTGATACCTGAAAATGGGGAGCTCTCCATCATGAATATTAAATAAGTACACAAAACACATCAGAAAACAGATGAACAAAACAGCAACAGTGTTGGTTTGGGTTGGTGTAAATGGTACAGCAAGCAGAGTAGGGTATTCAAAGTTGTAAAGTTAGAAATATTTATTTAAATATGTTACATTGTGAAATCCTTCACAGTTGACTTAGTGCTATGAAATATTACCCTTGCAGTGATGACTATAAATTTCTCTTCTTGTCTAGGACAGTTTTGAAAGTGTTACATGTCAGGATAGGAGGTTGTAGAGTGGAGTTTTCTGTATCAGTGACGCTCAACCTTTGGGTCACAGGGATTGCTTAAGACCATCTGCATACCAGATATTTACATACTTATGATTCATAACAGTAGCAAAATCACAGTTAGGAAGTAACAACAAAAATAAGTTTATGGTTTGGGGTCACCACAACTTGAGGAACTGTATTAAAGGATAATAGCATTAGGAATTCTGAGAATCACTGGTCTATATAATGTTAGGACTGTCACTCGACATATAGTATCACTAAACTGTTTTCTTGTACGGATAAAACTAATTTTTATTATAAGCCTGATATTAAACTTGTTTCCTTGTATGGATAAAACTAAATTTTATCCTGGATTCTGATAGCCTATATTGCCTGTTGGGTAGGACTTTCAGCTGATATGCAGTATCATTAAACTTGTTTTCTTGTATAGATAAAACTAGTTTTTATTATGGGCCATTATTTATCTTTTGTTTTATACCAACCAATGTGGCTGGTGGCTATTCTTTTGGGAAAGGCTGACACTGCACTGCTCTTGGAAGCTATTTACTTTTACTTGTTAAATTACGCTTTTTCTTGTTATATAGAAGCAAGGTAATACTTCATGTTGCAGCCAATTTTATACTTATTGATTTTTTTTAATTTTTAATTTTTTTTCACACAAAATATTTGGTCATAATATTTCCCCTTCCTTGATCTTCTCAAATCTTAGATCCCCTCCTAATTTCATGTTCTCTTTCTCAAAACAAGACTAAGTCAAGCCAAGTGGTGGTGGCTCACGCCTTTAATTCTAGCACTAGGGAGACAGAGCAGAAGCATCTCTATGAGTTCGAGGCCAGTCTTATCTACAGAGTGAGTTCTAGGACAGCAAGAGTTACAACAGAGAAACCCTGTCTCGAAAAACAAATAGTCAAACAAACAAAAAACAAACCAAGAAAATGAAACAAAACACAAAACAAAACCACTAAATCATAACACAAAAAAGCATACATAAAAACAGGGAATCAGCTTTGTACTGGTCAACTACACCTTAGCATGAGGCCTGCCCTGGAGTTTGGTTGATATGCTCAGTGACAGTCCACTGGAAGAAACTGATTTTCCTTCTCTGAGCAGGCATTAATTGCAAATAGCTCCTTGGTTAGAGGTGGGACTTTGTGTCTACTTCCATTTCTTTATTGTGGAATTTCTTTGGTTTGAACCTGTATAGATCCTGTGCATGCGGTCACAGTCTCTGAGCTCATGTGTGCATCAGTCCTCTTGTGTCTGAAATCGTCTACCGCCTCTGGCTCCTACAGTCTTTCTTCCTTCTCTTTCACCTTGCTCCCTGAACCTTAAAGGGATAGATATCCCAATGAGGGCTGAGTGCGCAGAACTCATTTTCAAGGTGAAATTAAGTAAAAGGGTATTATTATTGGGAACAGAAAAATAAGCAGGCCAAGTGGACCACAGTAAAATGAATAATAGTAAATTTTTTCTTTATGGCAAATATTACAGCATTTTGTTTTTTGCCTCCTGAGTTTGATAATTGACAGAATATTTGACATTGTACTGAAAGCTACTCCTGTTTGTTAAACCTTTTCCCCAATGACTCAGTGATTTTCCTTTCTTTTCAAGCTGTTTTGTGTGTTACATATGTTTATAAAGTTGGCAGTTTTTCCAAAATTTTTTAAAAATTTCTTAGTGAAATTTTATATGAGAAAATAGAAATCTCTGAGAGTGTAGCTTAAATTTTCTTCTCTCTCTCTCTAGTCTTTTAAATTTTTTCCTCTTACGGCAAATTATATTATTAAAGCGCTAATTAAAATCTAAAAGCTTAATTTCTAGCTGCTGTTTATATTATAGATGGCTTGGTAATTTTAACTAGGTAACTATAAAGGTGTGTTTGTTTATTAAAACTTGGGGAAATTCTTAAGCAGTTTTATTCATTCATGTATAGAATATCAGAGTTCTTTTCTTTAGAAAGGCCTATTTATACCTAGTAACAAATGATAGAGGTGTTTGTACATTCTCCCTTAATTTTGTCACAGTATGAAATATTTCCTAGCGTAATATAAATATTAAATACAAATATAAAAAAAGCTTATGTCTTGGCTTCTTTATAATTATGATGAGTAAAACTGTGGCCAGAGAATCTTGTTAAATACAAGTTTTTCTTCATATCACACCCATATGTGGATAATATGTGGTGAAGCACTTTGGTCTTTGCATTGTGTTTTGTTTTATTTGAAACAGTCTCATTGTGTAGCTAGTCCCCGCTGTCCTGGAACTCACTGTGTAGACCAGGCTGGCCCTCAACTCCCAGATCTACCTGCGTCTGCCTCCTGAATGCTGGGATTCAAGGCATGTGCCACCATGCCCAATCTTCTGCACTGATGTTTTGGGAGAGGATCTAAGTTTTTCTTGGTGGGTGTTGGAAGTAGGTTTTCTTTCATCTAACTACAAGATTGGTGTTATTGTTTATGTGAATTCTGGACTTATTAAAAGAAACTTTATTAAATTTAAAGTTGTAAAATTTTTAAAAGGAGGGGACTTTGTTATGCTCTGTGATTTTTTTTTTTAAATTAGGACACTTATTACTGATGTGTTATAGTCTTTAATAATAAAAAAAATAAGCTTCACAATGCAATTTTTAGGATCACTACATTAGTTTCTGTGTTGCCCATGGAAACAGTAAAACCAAACACTGTAGCAACAAAAAAGACAGGAGTAAAAGTATACAAGTTAAATTACATTAGCGAGGCATGTTTATAGATATGTTGTATAATTTACTAGATCCTATGTTTGACTTTACATTGACTATCTACATAGAAGTTGGAGTATTAATGAGATCAATTTACAGTACCACATTAATCAGTGAAGAGAATCAAGGCAGGAACTCACATGGGGCAGGGACCTAGAGGCAAGAGCTGATGCAGAGGCCAAGGAAAGAGTGCTGCTCACTGACTTGCTTCCCATGGCTTGCTCAAACTACTTTCTTTCTCTTTTTTTTTTTAAATGTAATTTTAATTTATTTTTAATTCTTTTTTTAGTTTCTTTGAGACAGGATTTCCCTGTGTAGCCTTGGCTTTTCTGGAACTTGCCCTGTAGACCAGGCTGGCCTCAAACTCAAGAGAATTCCTAGATCTCCTTGCCTCTGCTTCCCAAGTGCTGGGATTAATGCATGTGCCCCCACTGCCTGGCTTCAACCCGCTTCTTATAGCATCCAGGACTACCTGCCCAGGGGTAGCACCACCCATAATGAACTGGGCTCATATACATCAAAAATCAATCAAGAAAATGCCTCTCAGGCTTGAATACAGACCAGTCTAGCAGGGCATTTTCTCAGTTGAGGTTCCCTGTTCCCAAGTGACTCTAGATTGTGTCAAGATTACATAAAACTAGCCCGCACAGTTCTCATTCGTGTGGGGCGTGTGTGTTACTGACTGAGCCATCTCTGTGTCCTCTTTGTAAACATCTTACTAATGCAATGCCTCTCTCTCTCTCTCTCTCTCTCTCTCTCTCTCTCTGTTTCACTCATTCTTTCTTGGTTTCTCAGCATTCATTGTTAATATTGAGTTCTTGTCATCCTTTTCCACTTTGTTTTATTTTCAACTATAATCTATTTTTAATCATTCTAGGATTTTTGAATCTGTATCGCAGAAGTTTTATGTTACCTATCTTTAGAAGACGTTTTCATTCTGAGAGCAAGGTGTCTGGTTTGGGGATAGGATATTTCCCATTCCTTCTTCCCTTTCTTTCTCCATCAGCCCTCTTAGTCGGAGACCAACAGCAGAGTAGTGGCGGTGGCACCAGTGGCGGTGGGCAAACGTTTGCTGCTCATTGTCCTCTACATCCTGTATTCACTGTTTTTAACAAATACTATCTAATTCCCCAAATTTTGTGATATTCATTTCTTGATCTTTTTGGCTGCTTCCACTCCTTTTTTTTTTTTTTTTTAAATCATTAGCTATTATTTTGATGGCGTTTGAGCGCTCCCTCCGGCTGGCCAGTGCTGTGCTGGGTAGGAACTCAGAAGGCCATGCCAACAAGACGATGAACTTCCTGTTCAGTTCTGAGATGGCTTTGCCCTCTGTCTTGGCAGTGCCAGGAATGATGGTCTGGGCCATCATACTGCAGTTTACCAAAGAGGCCATCTACCTTCTTTTGAATGGGGATTATAATAGATTGTGTTCACAGGTTCCTTAAAAATGCCAAAGTTATCATGGATGACCTTGGCCAGGGTAGTTCAACAGTTGGTGGTGGAGGACGCATTGCTAATAATCTTGAGTGAGTTTTTGTATTTCTCGTGGATCAGAGGATTATAGAAATGAGGATTCTTGGGTTCTACCCTTCACGTAGGTCCCTGTCTTCTCTGTGACAGTGAAGATGCCAATAAGCTCCACAGCATATTTGGCACCAGTATCAGAATCTGATATCTTGTGGGATCTTGCATCTCAAAAATGGAGATAGCCTTCTTATTTTTGATTGGTTTCCTGTTTTCAACCTTGATTGTGCTGTGCAACTTCCTACGGATGGAATCATACTGGAATGTGCACATAGTGTAGTAGAGGTCATTAATGGGAACAGATCCACTTTGCCAGAATTGAAAGGAAGCCCTGGTGGCCCGGGCCCAATATGCCAACTATCTGCACTCTGACTTTGGCCATCCCATCTCTGGGACAAAGCTGGCACTGCATGAGAAGATATGGTTGTTTCTGTAATGAGGACTCCACATACTTTCTACTAGAGTATCTTACTAGATACTAATAAGGAGTAGATACTAGTAAGATACTAAGTATCTTACTAGAGTACTTATTATATTACATTATATACAGTAAGAAAAAGGATTGCTTTATTTTTATTAATATCTGTGTATAAAATAATAGTGTTTCTTAAAGAATAGCATTAACAAATTAGAGAAATGATAATAGGAAGCAGAAGTATGATTTTTATAAAGGTTTAAATATTTTATCTTATTTTTCTTTCTTTCTTTTTTTTGTTGTATTTTTCAAGACAGGTTTCTCTCTTGTAACTCTGGCTGTCCTGGAACTCACTCTGTAGACCAGGCTGGCCTCGAACTCACAGAGATCCACCTGCCTCTGCCTCCCGAGTGCTGGGATTAAACACGTATGCCACCACTGTATGACTTTATTTTATTCCTATTTCTATTAGTATTTGATAGATTTAAAAATATAGTAGAGATATATTTGAATAAAATGTTGATGGTATTATCCTAGGTTCATTAAATTAATGTCTTTATGTTGAGGCTGAATTACAAAAGAGTCACGAGAGACTGATGGTGAATCAGTGATGTGGTCTGAATGTGTTTCCAAGGTTGTGTGTTTTGTGACTTAATCTTCTGTGCAGCGGTGCTGGGAGATGAAGCCCCCTGTAGATGCAGGTCACGGGAGCTTCGCCCTCACTAATAGGTTAATGACATTATGATAGAAGTGGATCTTTTTAAATGAAAATTGGATTCTTAAAAACCAAATTTGGCCTTTTCTTATCTTTCCCATTTTATCTTCAGAAGTCAGAAGAATTCTACCACCAGTGATAGTCCTTCCATCTTTTACTTCTATCCTTCAGACTATTAGCTAAATTAGTGCTAAATTGTAAATTACCCAGTCACAGGTATTCTGGAAATTGGATTAAGATAAGGAACAAGTTTTTTTTCCTTGATGTATCTCTAAGCTATAACATTGACAAAATTAGGTAAGAAATCTAGTAGATAGTTTTATGTGTTATGGATGACATAGCAAAATTCTAGAAAGAGGAAAAGAATTAAGGTTCTAGTCATCTCTTGTAACACGTAAAAATATCTTTTTATCTTATGAAAACTTACCACATTTTCAGACTTAAGGAAAATAATGAATTTCATAGCACAGTTTCTTAAAAGCCTGGTCTACAGAGTGAGTTCCAGGAGAACCAGAGTTATAATAGAGAAATCTTGTCTTGAACCCCCCACCCCACCCCCTGCCAAAAAAAAAGAAAAAAGATACTTGTCCTCTCTAATTGAGATGTTCCCATTTCTTGTGTAGTTATTTTCTCTGGGTTGGACATAACCATTGCTGTCTTGAATTAGACCAGCCATGGTCACCTGCAGGCAATCTTTGAGATAGAACCTATTAACATTTCCTTAAGAGGAGGGAAGGAAGTTTTTGACTCACATATTTGTAGAGGAGCTTTAGGAGGTTCCTCCCCTTTCCAGGTCATGTAAGATGTAAGCAGTTGTCTGGCATAGGGACTCGTTTTGTGGTATAGATGCTCACAGATTATCTAGCGGGGTTCTTCAGTGGTACAGCGACAGCTGTTCATTAGTCTTGCATGATACAATTGATCTGCTTATTCTTAAGTTGCCTTGGGGACTTTCTGGTGGCATAGCTGATTTTGAATCATCCTCAGTAAACACTGGTTCACCAAGCTGGACTTGGCCTTTAATCTGCAGTACTCCATTGGAGGTAAATAAGTGTTTATTTGCATCTCCCCACAAAGAACCCCATGTAAAAACCACCATTGTAAAAACCTTTCGCCAGGCTGAATGGTGGTGATGAATGCATTTAATCCCAGCACACAGGAAGCAGAGGCAGGTGGATCTCTGTGAATTCAAGGCCAGCCTGGTCTACAGAATGAGTTCCAGGACAACTAGAGTTAGCCCTGTCTCGAAAAACCAAAAACAACAACAACAAAAAAAACCAGTTGCCTATTTTTGGAGGTTTTCCTTTAACAATTTTGTTAAGTTATATTGCTTTAAATGAAATGGGAAGAAAAAGAATTCCTTTAATTTAAGCTGTCTATACAAAGAATGACAAGTACAAGGTATACCATATGCCCTGTTCTTCAAAGTAAAGGATTCAGCAGAATAAGAAATGTCTCAAAACTGTTACTTGTAAATTATTGGAAGACCAAACTGTAATGGTGTGAATGAAAATGGCCCCATAGGCTCCTATTATTGAACAGTTAGTCCCCACTTGGTCTGGGACTGGGATTAGGAATCATCTGGGAAGGATTAGGAAGTGTAGCCTTGTTGGAGGAGATTTGTCACTGTGAATGACTTTGAGGTTTCAGTTACCCAGTTAGGTCTCTCTGCCTCATGCTTGTGGACCATGATGTGAACTTCCAGCTCTTGCTCCACTGTCATGCCCGCCTACCTGCCTGCTTACCTGTATAACCCTCCCTGTCGTGTTGGTCATGGCTCCAACCTCTGAAGCTGTAATTGTGCAATTGCCCTCGTCATGGTGTCCTATCACAACAATAGAAAAGGAGCTAAGATAGCTTCTATGTCTCAAGCTTTATTTTACTCTATCTTAGGTATGATGTAAAAATAACTTGATTAATTTACATAGTGTTCTAAAGCTTTTTGTTTTGTTATGTTTTTGTTTTTGCCTTGCAATGATTTTTTTTTTGTATAACCAAACTAACTGATTTTAAGAATTCTTTTTTCTGTAACCATATATTTTGATTTGAATTTGATACTAGTATTTTTCAAGATACCATTAGCTATACACTTTTTTTTTTATTAAAATTGGACCAATTTCACCCCTCCTTGAGACCGTGTCCTTCATTAAAGACTTATTAAAGTAATTTTTGAATGAACCAAGTTCCTATCTTACACCATCTCTATCACTCCATCCCCTGAGTCCCTCCACCCTCATCTATAATCTGTACTCCATTGCCTCTCTGAGGTTTCTATTTTACACCATCTCTATCATCCCATATCCTAACTCCCTCCATTCTTATCTACACTTTGTACTCCATTGCCTTTATTAGCTTGCACTGAGCCCAGCGTACACAGACTTCATGAGAAACTCAAGTGTAGAAGGACTTAGGAAGAAATAGTGTACTTATGTTACTGTATAAACTTTTAAAATGTCTGGGAAGCTACATTGCTTTCTAGGTGTGATTACTTCATTGTTTCAGGTTGGTTCCAGTCAGACTTGATAGAATTTGAGCATACTCTAGTTTATAAGTTAAGAGTACTGCATGGTATACTTCAGACAAAAAGTGTCAGTGTAAGTTGAGTATGATTTCTTGTTTAAGATAATAAGCCAGTAAGTCCTTAAATCAGATAGCTGCTACTTTGTGCTAGTTCTTGTGACAATTAACAGTGTTTCTGTTATTTTCTTCATGGTGTCAGAAAATATTTTGAACTCTTTTTTGTATGCAGATGTAATTTTTACTGGAAGGTATCTTACTTATATTTAGCTATAGATCGTATTTGCCAAGGCCTATGGTATTAGGGGTTAGGTTAGAGGGAGCAGTGGAAGTGATGTCGATACAGTACTCATATAGTAAATTCTCAAAAATATAAAAGATTTAAATTAAAAAAGGAATTGTCAATTTCAGATACTCAGTTGCAGAAAGCTCAGTCTTCTTGTGTGTGTGTGTGTGGGTTTTTTTTAATGTTTCATTAAGTATATCTAAAATCTTACTTGGGATTTTTGTTTGCTTTTTAAAAAGTAGAAATTTGATATTTTATATGCAGAAAATTGAGAAGAATATGCTAATGAAATAACAGGTCCATTTAAGTTGTCGTGAAATTGGGAGTCGGGCTTCTAATTTTACCGAATTTGACACGTTACTTGATAATACCTGGTTTATTAAGTTTTTTACTGTTTTGTAATATTTCACAATGTGACATTTGTACATTTATTTTCTTTTAACTGACATTGAATGATTAGCATACTTTATATAGATGTCTATGTAGATGTCCTCATGGGGGATCTTCAAGGCTCCGCATTTTGAGCACCACAGCCAATTTGGTGGTTTCATTGAGAATATCTCCTCAATACTTGTGGATTTGAACACTTGGTCCTCAGTTAGTGGTACTGTTTGGTGAAGTTCTTGAAGTGCAGCCTTCGTGGAGGAAGAATGTTACTGGAGGTAGACTTTGAGAATTTATAAATTCAAGATATTTCCAGTGTGCTCTTTGCTTTTTTTCTTGCTGTTCAAGATGTGAGCTCTCAGCATCTTGTTTCAACTACCATGCCTGCCTGCCTGCTGCCTCTATTCTGCCATTTTGGACTCTAATCATCTGGAACTATAAGCCCAAATAAACTTGTATAAGTTGCTTTAGTCATGGTATTTTATTATAGGAACAGGAAAGTAACTAGTAGAGCACCTAAGCCTTCCCATTTCTTAGTATAGAATCTTTATTTTAAAGCATTTTGAGAAAGATGTGTTTAAAATACATTGTATTTGATTTTTATATCTTTGCTTTAATTTATTATGGGGGAGACTAACATGTGCTATTCATATGTATATATGTTTATTTATATATATATTATATATATAATTATATATGATATATAAATATATCAAGCCAGCACATGCGCTTCTGCTACTTCCTGGGTCTTGTTTGCATTCGTTTTCTTTGCCAGTTAAATGGTTTAAGGGCAAGAAAAGAATCTCAGCAGGCTGCAGCAGATAACAAGCTTTATTAAGGGTGAAGAGCTGTGTGTGTGCCCTCTCTCTCTCTCTCTCTCTCTCTCTCACACACACACACACCACACAGCAAGACTCACAGAGCAAGACGGAGAGATGACAAATCTGCCTTTCTTCTTGAGGACCAGGTTTTTGTTTGGGGAGCTGAAATGAGTGAGTCCTCGTCCCTATATTAGAATTGGTCACTTTAGAAAAGAAGAGATGCTGATAGGCTCATAGCTTGGGCAAACATGTCTGGTTCTAGACTTGAACTTACCTCTCAGCTTGTAGGGAACCCCCTTCTGGAAGGAGAAAAAGCCCTTCAGAACTTTTTATCAGATCAAGAGGATGAAGAAGCTGGAAGTATGCTATCTTCACTTAAACATCTGTGGCCCCTTTTCCTGTCTGTCTGCCTGTTAGGAATCTGTCTAACTTCTAGTTCCTCACTTGATCTGTGCATAAGAATGTCATAGGTTTGCCTATTATTATCAATGTGATTTTGTTCCCAGGTAGTTATTTATGTGCTCTAAGTTAACAACAATGAAACAGTGATTATTGAAAATGATATAGTTTAAAACATTTTTGAAAAAAATAATAGCATGCCAGCCAGATACCATACTATTACTGTTTTTTACTCTTTCACTGAAAGGATTTTTATTGAAATTAAAAGAAAAGATTAGATATATGAATAGGTTTGGGCCATTTCTTATATATCTGTAGTTTCAGGAGCTGAAGAATGTTTATTCTGTGTAATAAACAGATGATGCTGTAATGATGCAATACAGCATACACCACAGTGATCTTACTGGGTTAACCGTAAATGCTGACTTATACCCATTGACACTAGCGGGCTTATACAAAACTGGATTTAAGATGTGACTTCTGTTCTCTTTGTCTTTTTTTTTTTCCTATAGCATTAATAAACACCCTTTAATGACATTATAAAATTTTTGTGGAAATATTCTTTGATTTTTCACACCTATTTTCTCTTTCAAATTTACTAGAGTTTGTAATTTTCTCATAAACCAATTTAAAATACTTATTAAAATACTTTTAAAGATCCTTGTTGTATATTAAGTTTATTTTGTGTGACAATTTTCCCATATGTACCAGTTTTAAATCATTTGCTCCCCATCTCTGAGGGCAGCAGTGGCTATTTTCTTAAAGTTGTGGGGCAGATTCCACCCCATCCCTCTGTTACAGTCACAGGCAGCTGTGAGGTCATGACTAGGGATTTATAGTCTAGTGTCCTGGGTTTAGTGTCTCCCCTTGGTCAGGTGCATAGGAACCCACTGATTCCCTTCTTTCTTTTGCTGATCTCTGTATTTCTTTTCCCATTCACTTAGTTTATTACATTAGCACATTGAAACCCACTGCAGTGTAACTATTAGTGTAACTACATCTACACTGTCACTTGCTAGACATTTGCATTTACATATGGTGAGATAATCCTATATTTGGAAAATATTCTTACTGTGTGTTTTATTCTACTGAACCTATCAGAGTTGAAATGTGGTTTGGATGCAAATGAAATAATTAATGATTTGAAGCTAGAGAGTTGGTAAATTATTTATTCTGGCCCTGAGGAAGCTGAGAAGCTGAGTGATGACTCTTGTCACTTGTGGTAGTGCTGATTGTCATTCTGATTATTTTACATGTTTATGTGATACACTGCAGCACCTGCTAGCTATCTGCCTATCCTCCCTGATACTGCTGCAGCTTATTTAGCCAATTATCAGAGGCAAAAGCAAGTTTCAGGGAAGTTTATTTAGGTTGGAAAGGAAACTACTCTTTTAAAGGCAGGTTTGTTTTGTTTTGTTTTTTTCCTTCTTCCTCATTGTTTGGTCTGTGAAAAGATTTTTCTGTGGCCTGGTAGGAAATCTAGAATATACATACTACTTTAGCCAGAAAAGACTGACTTTATCTTTTGTTAAATTAAATACTTGAAGAATTGAGCTTCTTTATAATTCTCAGACTAATTAAAAACCCTTTTAAAGGAAATGATTTGTATGCTAAGATCAGACCCACTTTCTGGTAGCACGGAATAGAAAACCACTCCGGCTGCTCGTCAAGGCTGTCTCCCTGCTTTGGCTTAATGGCTGAGATTTACAACTAGTATTTTGAAAAGTACATTTCTTCACTGGTCCTGACTCAGCTGCTGAGATTCTCTGAGATGCAGAAAAAACCTGGTGAGAAAGCACAGCCTTCCCTGGTCTAGTTCTACTGGTCAGGTGACCGCCCTACTCTACTCTAAAACTCCCTTGAAAGTAAATAATGAACTGCAGATAATGTATATGCTTTCTGAGTAGAACCTGAGGGATTTAGTTTTTGGTTTTGTTGTTTCTTCCTGTCCTATATCTGTAGAAGGAAGGGAATGTTATGTTAGATCTTTTTTTTAAAAGTTTATGAGTTGCAACCTAAGTAGTTTAATAATATCATTTCATTTATGGAATGTTTAGTTTGGGTGTGATACTGTATGCATTGTAATCCTGGCTGGCTGACCTGCAGCTCACCTTGTAGACCAGGCTGGCCTTGAACTCACAGAGACCTGCTAGCTACTGCCTCAGAAGTACTGAGACTTAATGCATGCACCAAGCCTTGCTGTATTGTTTTGCTTTTAAAACTTGAACTATAAGTGACTATTATCTTCTTTTTGTCATGATGAAGAAATTGAAGCCTAAAGAGGTCAAATGAGTTTCCTGGGATTATGCAGCTTGATAATGGGGAGTTGAGATTTGAATCAGTATCTAACTGTCCGCACGTCATTTTAGGGTTATAAATAAACTCTAGTCCCAGTTGAGATTGGTATACAACAGGAAATGAATGTGGGGAAATGGATAACTGGAAAGCTTTGTGGGAATTGTATCTAGAATTGCTAAGTCTAGTGATTTTATTTTCTTTCTTTCAGCTTTTTAAATATTATAATTTATTGGAGGTGAATTGTTTTGCATGCAGATGCTGACTTGAATCTCTGCATATTCCTGCTCTTAAAGAGATATTTTCAATAGTCAGGCAGTGGTGGCACAGGCCTTTAATCCCAGCACTTGAGAGGCAGAGGCAGGTGGATCTCTATGAGTTTGAGGCCAACCTGGTTTATAGAGTGAGTTCCAGCAGAGCTAGAGTTACAACAGAGAAACCCCATCCCTAAAAAAAAAAAACCAAGAAAATAATAATAATAATAATAACAACAAAAAAAGATTTTTCAGACTAATTGAAACATTTATTGCTTTCATAATCCTGTAGTTCATTATACACCTCAGAAAATATTTAATTGAACTTGGAATATGAGACACTGCTAATTAAAATGTAGTCTATAGCATAGACTTCATGAGGGAGATTAAGAAGAATGTAACTTTTTAAATTGAAATATCTATCACGTTATAATGTTTCAAATGTAACATTAGTGGAATTTAACATAAAAATCAAAGTTTTAGTGAAATAGGAAACGTTTGAAATGAAAGTCAGTAGCTGTTTATGACGTTAGTAAATTCTGTTGTTGTTGTTATTTAAAATTTATATGCTCCTGGAGAGAATTTTAGCGTTATTTTATAAATATTTGAGTTGGAAGATTAATCAGTTGTTACTGAGTTCTTCCCCAAATGTGGATGAAAGATCTGATATAATAATCTTGTTTATTATTTTTGAAATTTCAAAATAATTTTTCTTAATGTGTTTTTAAATACTACCTTATAATAAAAGAATGTCTCTCAAATCTAGAGTCTTTTTTGAAAAGTGCTTAGTATATTTTGAATTCTTATGTCCTTTTATCCTTTACATACTACTTCATATATAAACTAATTAAAATTACTGATAATATTTCTGCTTTAAGGTAGAAGTTTCTAATTTCTTTAACAATATTCAATTGGTCAAAGTTTGGCTTTAAACAATTGATGGGGAAATCTTTCTGTGTATCTTATAAGAATAGTAGAAAGTGCTAGTATTATAGCTTGGGAAGTAGAGCACATGCCTTTCCTGTAAAGAGGCCCTAGGTCAGTCTTGAGCACAGCAAAGAGAAAGCTGAAGGAAGGAATGTCATATGCTGATTACTGAAACATTGAAAAGTGAAAACCTGCATACAGCACTGAAACAACCAGTAAATCTCTGTTTTCTTTGGATTTTGTCTTTTTTACTTTGTTGAATTTTATACTTTTTTTCTGTGATAATATTCATAATTTAGTGATTTTTTTTTAATAAGATAATGTTTGTCAGGTATATCCTTCACAGAGCTTATCATCTAGTAACTGGAAGTAAATTTTCCTTTCCCTCTGATGATAGTTTGTTTTTACTTGTCTGCATCTTACTCTGAATTGCTTGAAAGCGACACTATCTTGTGGTCATATCTGTTTTTGTAACGTCTATTGAGTGTTGAGTGAATAAATGAAAACAAATCTTAACTTCAGTGTCTTCTGCACCTACCACTTGAAATCACAGAGTGCGAGCACATATATTAATGATTCCCTTTCGATTTAATGAGCTATATAGTTAGGCTTCTGTGGCAATATAATTATAAGAAATCAGTGCAGTTTATATATCTGAAATTCTTCTGAGCCCAAAAATTGACCTAGTCTCTTACGTCCTAATTAATAAACATTCATTTTGTTCAAATGCTTCAAGTAAATCTACTAAATGTCTATGTACAACATTTTGATTTTTATAATTAACTGATGTAGAAAATGTTAGAAATGGTTGAACCAGTATGCCACTCAGTAGATAAAAGCAGTTTGAATGCTAGAATAGATGTATGTATTTTTAGAAATTATTTTCTTAAGTTTTGCAAGATAAGTAGTTGGAGCAAGATGAGAAGGCAGCAGTGCATCAGGTGCTAAGAATTGACATGGTGCATTAAGTATCCTTATGAACAAGTGAAATGGGATGCACAGGGCACGGCTCGAGGTTTTGGTACTTATACTTAGGACAGGCACCACCAAATAAAACATTGTGAACATTCATAGTGGAGAAGAGAGCTCTTCTGTTCCTTAAATAACTTACACTTGGAAGAGGATTTAGGCCTACATGCTTTAATAACATGGCAGTATAAAGAAAGGTGAAATGGGTCATATTTAGTTTTGTTTCTGGAGACACTTTGACTCTATAGTTGGAAGGTGTCTTGTGATAAGCTTTATGGAAACTTACCAAGTTGGAAGAAGATTTCAGCTGGAGTATGTAAAGGGTCAGTTAAAAAACCGTTCTCTATTAAAATAAAATGTGTCCAAGCTTTTAAAGAAAAGATCTTGGAGTTTGCAGATGATCCTAAAATTGGAGCTAGGGGAAATAATGAGGAACAATGCAATCAGATTCAAAAAGATTTGGATTGTTTAGGTGATTGGGCCAGCAGATGGCAAATGCGGTTCAGTGTAGACAAATGTAAAATAATTATCTTAGGAACAAAGAACCAATCATACAGCACACTGATCAGGAAAAAATTTGTGAGTTATTGTAGGAAAACCATTGAAACAGTTAACCCGGTGCACAGCTGCAGCAAAAAAGGCAAGCAAGAAACCAAATTAGCAGATGGATAGAATATAAAGCAAGAGGCAATACTTACACTGTATTAAGAAACTTGCTAGACCCCATCCAAATTAAATAAGTCTTGTATTGGTTGATAGAACTAGTATAAGAAAAGCAAATTTTTGCCTAAAAAAATATACCTAACCAAATCTGATAAAGTTAGAGAAGTGCATTAATTTTTGAGAACTTAAAATTCACAAAGTTTCATAGATAGAAAGCACTGAATCAAATTTGTGTACTGGCCAAAGCAGTTTTCAGAATGGTTTCCACTGCCTAGGGCTTTCCCTACCCTCTTCATGAGGACTGAGTGAGAGCCTGGGCATGAGACTTGGTTGCTACTTCCTGGCTTAATGCAAATTTCATTCTAAGTTGTCATCCCTGATTACTATGCAATTGTGCTTCCCAACCTTGTCTTGGTAGTTTTGAGCTGTCTAGTGTCAATATGTTGCTTTTGATTTAGGTTAACCAGAATATGTATAATATAATATATGTATAATATAAGATCTTAGCTAGTTTAGTGGCAGGCAGGGTTCTGATATTTTAGCCTTGCTTGTTATTTAAAAAAAATTTTTTTACTACCTCCCCTCCCAAAAGAATTGTAAAATTTAACTTCATCCTCCATGCAGTTAAGCAGTGTCACTGTTTAAATTCACTGTTCGAACCCAGCCTGTGTATTATTTGTGTTTCTCTATAAACTTGTATTCACTTGCTTTTCACATTGTTTTGAGACAGGGTCTTGTGCTGTTAGTGCAGGCTAGCTTCCACATGAAAATCTTGCCTCAGCCTCCATTGCTGTTGATGAATGTCCATCTGTCTATCTAAATAACCAATAGAAGCTTTGGAACATTCCTGAATTAGTAATTGTAGCTTACCACTTAAATTTGGCGAATTGATTAAAATGTGGAAACTTTTGTTACATGAGCAGGACTTTCTCCATGTCTCACGTCATGTTGACTCATTGGAAGTATTCCTGGTTTAGTCCACAGAAGTACAGTCATATGCAGAGTAAAGCTAGAGAGAAGGGACACAACTAAGTGTGTTACTTTGTAGATGGAAGGTAGTTTGGAGTGATAAAAGTAGTTGAATTCCTAGAAATTACCTGTTTTTGTTTTTTTCTCCCAAAACAGGGTTTTCTCTATGTAACAGCCCCTGCTGTCCTGGAACTTACTTTGTAGACCAGGCTGGCCTCGAACTCACAGAGATCTTCCTGCCTTTGCCTCCCAAGTGTGGGATTAAAGGCATGTACTGCCACTACCTGGCTTAGAAATTATCTTCTAATATCTATCGGTGCTTGGACCATGGTTGGAAGGTAATAGTTCACCAAATACTAATAGCCGATACAGTAAGTATATTTATATACAAATGAAATGACATGCACAAGGTATACCTAGAAATTTTGGCATGCATACTTAAGGCAGTCATTACAAAATAAAATCAACATTAATTCCTTGAAAAAAATTTGAAATAATCCAACCTTGAAACTTTATTATTCTTAAAAGTGAAATGCAATTCTTCCGTCAGACTAGTGTCCTTCTTTTACCCTGCCCTGAGACTTACGGATAATCACGTCATCTATAGCATGCCTTGTCTTTGAAAATAGGTGTTCCAAAATTAAAGCGTGACAGACAGATTCTTAGTGCCTGCTCCATAGTGTAAATGATGGGCAGCATTAGGAAGAGTTGGGTGGCTAAATTTTTTGTAACATCTAATGGAATATAGGTGGCTTAGGGTTTCTGTTACTTCGATGAAACAACATGACAAACAGCAAATTGGGGAGGAAAGGGTTTATTTGGCTTAGACTTCTATATCATAGTTCATCATTGAAGGAAGCTAGGCAGGAACTCAAACTCCTGGAGGCAGGAGCTGATGCAGAGGTCATAGAGGAGTGCTTACGGCTTTCTCCTCTGGCTTGCACAGCCTGCCCTCTTTTAGAAGTCAGGACCACCAGCCCAGGGATGGAACCACCCACAATGGGTTGGACCTTTCCCCATTGGTCACTAGTTATGAAAATACCTCACAGCTGGATCTTATGGAGGCATTTTCTCAATTAAGGTTCCCTCCCCTCAGGTAACTCTAGTTTTTGTGTCAATTTGACATAAGACTAGCCAGCACAATAGCATTACTCTTTGATAAAGGGAATATTGGTGAAATTAAATGATCCTTTGAAATTTTGGTTGGTATGTGTCAGGAGAGGAGAAAGCTTCACATACCTTCAAGGAATGTTAGTTCTATTGTTCAGTTGGCTACCCATTTCATATAACCCTTTAATATAGAAACTAAGTATATTCAGTAATTAACCATTTTAAGTATGTACTATTAAGGATTGTTAAAGTTTTACATCCTAATCTTTAAATTGCTTGACTTCTTTATAAAAGTGAGTAATGCTTTAATTAATTATTTTTGCACTACATGCAAATACAAGTATATATACACAATATAGTGTGGGAGGGAGGGAGGGAGAGAGGTAGACAAAATGAATATGAAATACTGAATAGGTAATTAAGTACTGAAGTTGATATGCTAAATACAGAAGTACAACCTGCACATCTATAAGTTATCATGATGGTCCAGTTATTGACATTTGCAGTGGAATTGCATGGATGTTGGAAAATGCCTTTACTGCCTCCTGTGGGAAGTCTGCTGTTCCTGCCTGTTTTGTAATATGCATAGAAGATAGAAATGAGGTCTGTGGCTAGTGCTTACTCTGAAAACCACTGGTAGATTCAGGGCCTTGTTTTATTTTCCTTTTCAGAAAATCTTTTTGAGTCATTTCAGCAGTCTAGTGGCTCCAGATAGCTTACCTAGATTATCCTACATTAGTTCTGACTTTTTTCTTCTCTCCCTTCTTTCATGTTTCTTTTTGTTTCTTGTTTAAAAATGATAAAAAAAAACCTTGAAAAAAGGAATTTGTGAGCTTATTCCAAAAACATTACATTATTTACTAGTAAAGAGAGATTAGCTCTCATAAGAGATTATCTCATATAAAAATGTAACATTAATTTATTTCTGTTTTTCACTTAATAAAGTTATGGGCAGGAAATGAAAATCTATACTTTCAATGATCATATAGTATTTTTTTGTTACGTATAGAGATTTGTATAAACAGTTTTTGTTGATTACTATTTTAGTCATTAGAATTTTAATTTTGTTTTGTTTTGTTTTTGTTTTTATTTTTTCTGACTGTGTAGCCCTGGCTGGCCTTGAATGTGTTATACACACCAATCTGGCCTCAAACTCATAGAGTTCTGTCTACCTCTACCTCCTGAATGTTGGGATTAAAAGTATGTGCCACCATGACCAAAGAGGGTAATTATAATTTTTTTGATAGTTTTTGTCAAAATTTAAAAGCTGTTTTCCCAGCTTCCAACTAGAGATCCTTGGACTTTTTTATATCAGCAGTGGTCATTAGAGGATTCACTGCCATTAATAAACATGAAAATATTTGTGATAATTTTATAGAGAAGCACAGTATCTTCTTTTAAGGTTTTTGTAATGCTTTTATCTCTATATATTTTACCATTTGTCTCTTAATGTTATATGCATCTTAGGTATTTTTCTCATGTTTATTGGAGCACCAACATTAAAAAAAAAAAAAAAAAAAAAAAACCAGCTTCTTGTCCCTTGACAGGTTACCAGTATTTTGTCTTTATTTTTATATTGATCTTTTTTTTTTTCTCCCTCAAAACCCTTTGAAATAGGGTTTTTAATTGTTGTAACTTTGGCTGTCCTGGAACTCACTTTGTAGATCAGGCTGGTCTCAAACTCAGAGATCTGCTTGCCTCTGTTTCCTGAGTGCTGGGATTAAAGGCACGTACCACTACTGCCTGGCTTGATTTTTTTTTTTTTTTAATTGATGAGTTGAGGGATATTATTTTGTCTTTTATTTTATTTGGAGGATTTATTGCCACTTTCAATTATGTACTTAAATATGTATTTTATATAAATATTTACACCTTTGGTGTTCTAAATGCTTAAAAATAAAATAATCGAGAACTTACAAATATTAGTTTGGGTACATATTCCATATTTTCTGTGTATTTGATTTTTAGACCTTAATGTGCACCAAATCAACAATCCCAGACAGATAAAAAGTACAATGAAATGGTTTTCAGTGACCGTGAATTTTAGTCTCAGATTTTCTGTTTGTGAAATGCCTGGTATGTTGTTGTTCATTTATATAGCCATGATCACAAGCAAAAAATAAAATGTAGGGGTCTATGAAATGGTCATTTGCCATTGCCTGCCACTGAGGCCAATTCCTAGGACCCACAATGGAAGGAGAGAACTGACTCTTGTAAGTTGTCCTATGATATTCACTCATGTACTGCAGCCTCCATCACACAAAAACATAAAATACTTGTTAAAGTAAGTAGTGTTTACGTTTCAGCCTAGTACACACATATTCAAATATATATAAAGATGAAAATTGAACATCTTTTGTCTGGGACCAGAAGTGTTCCACATTTTAGATTTTGTGGCCCCTGGAAAGATTACTACACAAGAGATATTTTAGTAATGGGAATCAAGTTTAAATATGAGATTTATTTATGTCCCATCTACACCTCATATATATAATCGGAAATGTAATTTTGTTCAGTTGTTTTAGTCACCTACATTTTAACTGTAATCTCTTACATGAAGGTATATTTAGGTATATTTAGGTATATTCAACCCATATATGTATATGTACTATATATACATGAACAGACACACACTACACATAGTCTACTTTTTGTGTAACATGCCTTACTTACCATGGAATGTTAGGTATTTAAAAAAATGCTCAATGTAATTCACTGAATTGCCTTTATTACCTACCAAGGGGGTGTTACAGTTTAAGAAACATCAGTCTAGTGGATCTTTAATTGAACATCAGGTGCCTTCTGGGGCTGACCAGATAACTCACGCAAATATCTTTCCACTTTACTTAATCTAAAGACATTCAAACTAAAGTGAAACTGAAACAGCTTGTTAGGCTAGTACACACAAGTAGAATTCAGCTTTCCACATTGGGCCTGTGG
Source organism: Cricetomys ansorgei (assembly GCA_026225945.1). Lineage (NCBI taxonomy): Eukaryota > Metazoa > Chordata > Mammalia > Rodentia > Nesomyidae > Cricetomys > Cricetomys ansorgei. The sequence goes on along the minus strand of JAMJFZ010003581.1, from coordinate 12,062,683 downwards.
CCTATTCTAGAAGGACACTCCCACAAAACAAAGGAACAATAACAGAGACAAAATCTCATTACTTTTTCAGATTGCTGTAAAATGTTTTAAGTGAGCAATTCATGTTTACTTCAGGCATTAGAGCTTTAAAAAGTATTAGTCTACTGATCTTTCCATTTCATTTGCAGAGAACTTCCTAGACATTCCCTTTTCTGAAATTCTTTCACTGTATGATAATTTCCAGCCATCAACATGCCTTCCTAAGTGTTTCAGATTTGAGTAACAATGCTTGTCATATGAAAAAAAAAAGGTGAGATTATTCTACATATCTGAATTATTTTAGATAAAGACTACAAATGAACTTTGTTCTCTTCATGTCAAATTGAGGTGATGATGTAAAGACCCAGCAACTGTTTGTAAACAGAATATGCTGCTGAAAATCACATAGAGAAATTTATGTATGGTTTTATATTTATCCCACTGAGAAAGTACGGCAATATTTGAATACCCACTGAATCTTACCATTTTAGTATGCATACATGAAATTAATTTTTTGATCTTAATTTCTTGTTTTAGAGATAGGACTCTCCAAAGAGACTTTGTAATATGCGAACACTAGGCTCACTTTGGTGACTTGGGGTAATTGTTAATATAACCATGGAGCCATTAGGCTCCAGATGGAACTTTAATCTGGTTTCTGATTGAGCGAGTGTCTTTGCAGAGTCTCTAAGCATCTGTTTTGGAAATATATACGACATTATTCAGGATTTGTACAAATTAACTTACCCTTGGGTTACAGTTCAATTTTTCTTTATTTAGAATTGTATTATAAGTAGTTTTATGTAATCAGGTAAAACTAGCCCAAACTCATTATTTGCTTATCTATTAAATGGTCACATATATTTTTGTGGTTTAACTCATAGTAGAGTTAAGAAAGCTGACATTAGACTTCTAAAGATTGTAATTTGTTTATAAAATATAAAGAATTGTTTCCTACTTTCAAATAACTTTTATAAAAGTACTTTCTGGCCTGGCAAGATGGCTCACTTGTTACTAAGCATAATGACCTGAGTTGGTTTCCCAGAACCCACTTGGCAGAGAGAACTGACTCATGCAAGTTGTCTTTTGAATACCACATTTGCATGTATACAAATACACAAAATAAATAAGTGTAATAAAAATTTATAAAAAGTGCTTCCTTTGGACTAGTTTTAAATTAACTTAAAATTATGATTTCATATTTATATAACAGAAATCTTTGGATAATCTGACTTATTCCAGAGTAAAGTTTATTTCTTTCCTACTGTAAATTCTTCCTGTAGGGGAGGCTTTAGGACTTGGTCTTTAAACACTTGGAAGGTTAAGCTGTACAAATCTGAAGTAGTGTCATAGATTTCTAAAACAGATGCAGTAAGGTGCTGGCTTGACTCACCTGTCTTTCTGTTTTTAGACTAGGTTTTTTTTTTTTCTTCATGTTTTTAATGTGGCTACTATCAGCAGTGAGAACAACATACATTCTTAGTTCTGGCAGAGATATATGAATTCTTCTCTCATTGCAGATAACAATCATTTTATACTGCTTAGTTTAATTAAATCTTAAGTTTGTGAACCCATACTGGCAGGAGTGGTAGGTGATGGTTCACAGCCAGTCCTGAAGCCTGGGATGTTCGGAGGGGTTCAGCTTCTGTGTAATGGAAGGTGGATATGGAAACAAATGATAATTTTTTCCAGAGAATATTCTACAGTAATTGGGCTTTCATTTTTGAATGATTGAGTTTATTAAGAATATATCAAGCAAGAGTAAAAGAACAAATTGCAAGTAGTAGATAGCAAAACATCATCAAATTGATGTCTTACAATATTCTGCCAAAACAACTGGGGAAGTCCTGTATAGGCAGCCAGCTGGAGCTCCTAGTTGAGAGTCTCAGGCAGCACAAAGCATGCTCTGGGTAAGGCTTCCAAGTAAAGGAAGAAACAGCAAGCAGCAGACAGGCAGCAAGATGGTCAGTCACTATAGTGCCTAGTGGAGATAGTCATTCGAGCTCTCTGTTGTGAGTTCTCACAGAAAGATTTCTCTGCATGGACAAGCTTCTGGCTTCTCATTTCTGCTACAGGAACCTGACTTTTCCACTGTGATTTAATAATTTTGAAGAGTTACCTTATTCTTGGCTGAGAATCTTTTGTTTTGTCTTTTACTTCTTTTCCATTGGCAAATAATTTGTTTTGGTTTTTCTTGTACCTTTAATACTCTTCTTTTCTTGTCCTATTTATCCTGAAGTTCTAGTCTATGAGAGTTCTTTCTTCTGGACTTTTGGGCTGTTTATTAAGATTTCTTCTAAAGTCGATTTTCGTATTAGATTCTAGATTTTATTTATTTATTTTTGAGACTTGGTATCACTAAAAATCCAAAACTCAAACTCGCTTTGAACTCACAGTCCCATCTCTTATGCCGCAACCTTGCAAAATGGTGAACTGAGAAGTATGCACCAACTCACTTACCCTTCAGTAGATTTTTGAGGTTGGAGTAGAGTTAAGATCTTTATATTTTGGGCATAATCAAAGTATATCAAATATACTAAATGTTTTCGCCGAAAATGTTATTTTTAAAATAATTCTGGTTTCTTTCTGTCTATATTAGTAGAGTTGCAGAAAGATGAGTACTCCAGTTTTTTTTTTGTAGGTGGAATAGTAATTAAGAGATATACATGAGGATAAAGATTCAAATTATTGTTGTTATTTGACAGTTATGTATCCTTGGACCAGGTTCTATCCAAATTCAATTTCTAACAAGTGTTACTGAAGGCTAGACCTGGAACTGTTAAATCCTTAAGGAAATGACTGCCTTGTCATGATACTTGGAAGTTAGTCCTGTGTTACCCTGTAAGAAGTACGTATTTCCCTTCAGCTGCACTATAGGCTAAGGTTCCTAAAAAGGCATTTCAAAGTATTTGAATGTTTGTTGATGACTAAATGTTTATTTAAAACATTTCTAGTGGAAAATATATGCAGATAAGTAAAATGCATTCAGAACACAAAATAGGTGCTCTGTCTCTTTTAGAGGAACTACTTTACATACATAGGATTGTACTCCTTGGGTATAGGTTTTGGGTCATCTTTATTTCCGTATTTGAGAGTTCAGGTTTTAAAAAGGTGTATGTAGCAGGATGACAGGTGGGAGCTGTCTCTTTATTGTGGGGTATAAAGCTGTACAGCCAGGCCATGGAGATTGGGTTCTGGGGTATAAAGCTGTACAGCCAGGCCATGGAGGCTGAGTTCAAGTCAATAGTTCTTAGGGGTGGGAATGGGGTGCTATGACGTTGCAGTGAAGTACACTGTAAGTGCTGAGAATCAGAATCTGTTCTGGGTGAATGCATGTAGGTGCATGCATTGGGCCATTTGGTACAAGAGCTGTGTTAATACACTAGTAAAATACCACAGATTGTGGGGCTCCTAAACAGAACTTTGTTATTGTATGGTTCTGGGGGTAGAAGTCTGATATTAAGGTAGTAGTGGGGTCTTACCTTCTGAGAGAGTATTTGTTAAACTTTGATTTTGTAACTTTAAATGTAATAGTATTTTTTAAATTAGACTTACCTAATAATTTGATGACATATTAGGCTTAATATTAAAGTAACATATTTATGTACAATATTTGGATGCCAGTGGATATTAAAATTGGAAAGTTTACCAGTTCATTTTGCATTCATTTTAGAGACTGATTCTTTTAGCTAGCATATTTATTTTCAAGAGAATAAGTTGTGGTAGAATAATACACCCTTCATAAGAGTATATAATGGAGAGTGTTGTGTCCAGACTTGAAATGATTTTTGTTAATAATATATGAAATCTATTTTTATTATTTTTATCATAATGTAGCTATATAGAAGAGGTTATAGATTTAAAATAAAATTTAATATCAAGTAGAATTTTTATTTATTCTGTAGTTATTCTGCTAGGCTTGCTTTCTCCATTTCAGTATTAAATCTAAAATGTTGTAGCTACCTATAGAAATTGTACCAATATTTTCTTTTAAACTTTTTGAGTTTGTTTATTTTAAATTGAAAAGTTTTCTTGAAAATGTCCACATGAGTTTAAATTTTACCTAGCTTGTGTTCGAAAATAAACATCCAGACCTGACTGAGGAAACTACCCCTGTATCTCTAAATGTATGTGTTTAAGTAGTTGAAAACTTTGTGAGTTAATTCTTGCCATTAGAATAGTTTTAACTCGAGTTATGTCAACATTTTTCTAATGTATGTTAAGGAAGGTCACTAAAATGAGTTTCTAGGCATTATTCTTTTTTTCTTTATTCCTTTTATTGTTTTTAACAACTTTAGATTTGCTGAAATAATGCCTTCTATTCAGTTTCCTTATTTTACTTTAACTTTATATGGTTTAGTGATTAATATGCTGTAATTGTATTAACTGAATTATAGATCTCACGCCTTACGTCTTTTCCCAAGTGATGAGAAATTCTCAAAGGTCTGTTAATTCCTCCCTGTTTTATTCTCTTGTGAGGCTTTCACACAGTCTCAGGGTCCATGACCTCTCTGGTGTTGGTCAGAATTTTCATTCTTGGTTTCTCATGCCTGGGCTTTGTTTTTGAAAGGAATGAAACTGCTAGCACGTTTCCAACTTTAATATCAGGGACTGGTGATTACACAGTTGCTCTTATACCTAGTGGTTTTTACAGAAATGGGGAAAAGTTTGATATTTTTGTAAGACAAAGAACAAATTAAGCACAAAATACTAGACATCAATTTGTTTATGTTAGCAATTTTGAAAAAATTAAGCATTACTGTAAGGATCTAGACTGAAACTCAGTGTGTGCATGCACACGCACTTGTAAAGGCCAGAGGCTGATGTCAGGCATCGTCTTCATTGCTCTATACCTTTTGGAGATGGTCTCTCACTAAACCTGGAGCTCTTCAATTGTCTAGGCTTGCTGGCCAGAAAAACCCCTGAGATTCTTCTGCCTCTTTCTCCCTAGCACTGGATTTTAGGCCTTTTATGTGGGTGATGGGAGGTAGGTTCTGAACTCAGACCTAAATACTTACATAGTCTGTTGAGCCATCTTCCAGGCCCTAAAATAGTTTTGGTAATGTAATTTATGTTAAATGCTTTTGATGGAACCATAATAGGCAGCACATGTCTCTTCCACTGGTATCATTACATTTCTAATATGTAGACTAGGAAAGTTTATTGTACTTTCTCACTTTCTCTCATTTAGTTATTTCCTCCATGCTCCCTACTAAGGTGATTTCATAGTTTATCTTGGTTTTCAACACCTTTTGCTTCAGAATTTGTGCCTCAGGCTTGTGGTTTGGTAACTGATTTACAATGAGCTTGGTACAAGTTTTTTTTTTTTTTTTTTTTTTTTTTCTGTTCCTGAAAACTCATTGTGCTTCCTTTCTTTACCAGTACAAATAGTTAAAAGTGTTCAATTTTTAAATAAAAATTGTATGTATTAGATAGCATTTAAAAGACTTCTTTTAAGTCAGATGTGTAGCCCTTGATTCAGGGTCAAAGACTTTTATTCTTTCCCTAATTCAGTCACCAGTCCTAGTCTTGTAGCCCTGGAGCGTTTTGGCCACCTTTCAATTTAATCTTGTCCTAGAACTGGAAGGCTTCAACCTCCTGCAATCTAGAATGTTTAACCCCAAAGATTTATTGCTGACTGAGCCACTCTTGATTTGCTCCTTCTGAACACAGAGCTATACTGAACTCAAACTCTTTTCCAAGCTGTTGATTCAAATTGACCTTCTGAGCTGGCTGACTGTTTCTCACCCAAGTCTGACTGGCTGACTGTGGCCGATTCTCAGAGTGCCTCAGACTGAACTGCTCCGCTCAGCTTCAAACTGACTTACTCTTCCTGTTTGATACTGACTCCTTCTGCTGAACTGCCTCTGTGTCTCTGCCTCAGACTCTTCAGACTGTGTCAGACTCCTCTGACTGCCTCAGACTGCTTCATATTCCCTTTGTCTCTTATGTTCTCTGTGCTTGATCTGAGAGTTGGGCGTGTCCTTACTCTGACTCACTCTGCTAGCTCTTCCTCTGATTCATCACTTTGTCTGTCCTTCACTCTGACTCATCTCAGATGCCACTTCCGGTCAGACACTAACTCCTGAGCTCTGCTTTCTATCTTCCCAAGTGCTGGGATTGAAGGCATACATTACCATTGCCTTCCGAATACTGAGATTAAAGGTGTGTACCAGCATCCTTAATATTTTTTTCATATTGACCCTTGGATTTGATCTCTTCATTATAGACCCTTGGATTTGAGCCCTACACAGGTCTGTTCCTCTAAACAGGTGAATAATAGTACACATTTTTACTTTTATGAATAACAGTTGCATAAGAACATTGCTTTGAAGAAGGAATATAATTTTTTTTTTTTTTGCTTTTTCTTTATAAGGAAAATTCAATGCAATGATATTGGTAAGAGAAATATTGTCATTTAGAATTGTTAAACTTTCAATTTGAGTGCTGTAAATTAATAAAATGGAGTTTTCTCATGTGAAGATAATATTGTATCTGAATGTTTTTTCAGTCAAAAGCTGGGATTGAGGTATATAGTGGAATTTTATGGAGGATATAATAGTCACAGCTACTGTTGTTTTAACACATGTAACTTTAGAAGTATATCAGTAGATAGCATGCACTAAAGATGGTTCCTACAAGAGAGTACTAAAATTCCTTAAAACCAGGTGTGAGCTTGGAGATACTTGTTAAATACAAAGCTGCCTCAGAAAAAGCCCTGCCTTGGGTGAATGGAACTGAATTTAAAGGTCACCTTCCACTCCCATGCCCCTCCCACACTTAAGGAAACCGTAGGGTTTTGTTTCTTCCTATTGTTCTTGTGAATTTGTTTGCAAAAAGCTTTAAAAATTTTGTCTATTCATTTAGCTTACCACTTTCTTGTGTAGTAGTTGATATTTATTAATGGATAAACTAAAAAGCCTTCTTATTTGATAGTAAATGAACTCTCATGTGTGTGTGTGTTCATCATCATTACCAGAATCTAGTTATTTTTATGACCTATATTTTATTCTTAAGCAACTATAATATATCACGTGGACTTTGTAGGGTTGTTTTAGATGATTCCTGATTATACTAGGTTCCTTCTCCTGTAAGTTTGTTCTGTATCTAAGGTCAAAATGATTCTTTTTAGTGAACAGAATCAGGCTATTCATAGAAACCACTGTTGTTTCTCTTTGACTCGTTGTATTATAAAAGTGGATGTGACTTTAAGATTGTGTTACTGGTTTACCCTCAGATCTCAACTGTGTTCATTCTTTTCTTTTCCCCTTTGAAGTCATAGAGGCCGCACTGCTAGTCTTTCAGGACTGCTAGTCTCTGCCTTTTTCCCTTGGATTTTTTTTTACTGTTACGTCTTTCCTAGCATATCCATAGTGTTTCCCCCTTCCTTGCTTTCCAGTCTCTGTAAATGTCAGTTTGTCAGAAAAGTTTTCCTTGAGTATTCTATAAAGTCTCTAATGCAATAGCGTCAAGAAGTGGGATTATTAGGTCATGAGGGATTACTATTATTACTGTAAGAGTGGCTTTGATAGAAGGCTGAATTTGGCCTCTTCCCTTATCCCTGGTTTCTTTTACATACATGCTTACCTTTCCTCTCTTCTCCTTTCCTCTTTTACATCTTTCCTGCAGGAGACTGAGGCAGAAAGAAGAGAATTACCAGAGGTTGGTGCCATGCTCTTGGACCTTCCAACCTCTGGAACCATGAGCCATTGGAATTCCTATGGCTCACGAATGACCAGCTTCTTGACATTTTGTTAAAGCAGCAGCACACACTGAACTAAGGCTGCAGCAGAGCACCCGATGATGCTTTGCACAGGATGGCTGTGCAAAAACTTGCCATTTTAGAGTCTACAAGTTCAGAACGTTAGTCAAAAGCTGATTGTGGCAGAATCTTTGCTTGCCTTTTCTAGCTTTTGTTGTTTGTAGGTAATTCTTGGTACTCTTGACATGTGGATAAATATATTACATCTTCTTCCTTTGTATCTTCCTATAATTTTTCTTCTAAATGTCTATGTCTAAACTTCTTCCTTTTATAAGGATATCATTCATGGTAAATTAGGACCCTTTATAATGACCCCATTTTCACTTGATTACCACTGGAAAACTCATTTCTAAATAAGATGACATTGAGTGAAGTGGGGTTAGTCCTTTAACATGTCCTTCATTAGTGAATGACAGTATTTTTTAAGGATCTGATGGCTTGAATCAATAAAGACTAGGAAGTCAAGAAGGGATGAGAATGAGCAGAGGTAAATCTTTAGCTTCAGGCTTAGCAGACTATGGTCCCATTAGGCACTATAGGGATGGAGTAGGAATGGGAAGGGCGAGTTCAAGACAAGTGAAGTTGGGTGGAATGTGTTATAAGCATGCTGAATTTGGAATTGATAGTTTTTGCAGTTATCTGAACCTGGCCAGAATTTAGGGGAGAGATCTGCCTGTAGATAATAGCTTTGCAATGAGAATCTTTAGGCTTTGAAAGAGAGAAGCTAAAAAGGAAGCTAAAATGAGAAGGTTTGTTGAAATAGATGTCTCTGTTCTTTATTAGAAAGTAAAATATTTTCAAAGATCTGTCCTTTTACTCTAAGTATCATTTCTAGTAATATCTAGATTCTGGATTTGGTTGCTGAAGTGGTAGTTGCATGAACAGAAGTAAAGTTACCAGTTCCTGACAGCTGCGAGTCAGCCTCTGGGCATCTTGCTAAATTTTCAAATATAATTATACAGTAGACTTCCTTTAACAAATTCTGTGTTCCCAGCTATAATTATAACTGCTTTTCTTGCCTGTAGCCTGTTCTTTGTCTTACTACTTTCCTTTCTATCTCCCCCTGCTGGTTAGAATTATCCTCTGGTCATTGGGATCTGAAAAATTAGGAAGCTGTTTAGTGTGATTTTTTTTTTTTTTTCTTAAACAGAAATCTACCATTGCATATCAGTTTTTTTTTTTCTGCTCTACAATTCATACCAATAATATAAAGCAGTGTGTTAAAACACAGACTAAGCAATATTAAAGTTTTGTTTTTTTAAAAATATACAAATACAAATCCTTTAAACTTGCTATACAAATGTCAGAAAATAACCACCTCAACTTAACTTCATGGTCTAATTCATTAGTTAAGATTCTTGAACAAAATATTACATATGGCTATGATTTAAACCAAGAGTTCATTTTATAGAATGTAAATAATGAAATTGTCATAAGTCCAACAGCAGTAATTATGATGGAGTTTGTAGGACGTAACTATGATAGTAATTTGTAATCACATTCTATCAATTTTTGTCATCCGAGTATCTACTATGAAAGTCACTTGAAAAAAAATGACTTGATATCTCTTACAGAAACTATACTTTGGGATGATAAACCTCAAGAATATATTTCCTTGCTATTTGGATATATTCTAAGTCCTTTTGATGTTTTTCTTAAGGAATAATTAAAATGTATACATTCTGAAAATTGAAATTAAGTCTGCAGTAGAAATGGTCCAGAAGAAACTATAAACGTGTATTAGGAATATATTGAGTATGTATTGCTTACTACTAACTTGATATATTTTTAAGAGATATTTATGTTTCAGACTTGGTACAAATTGTTAGTTTACTGGGCTTTCCATCTGAATAGTGTGGTTAGATGACAAATTTTTGCTTGTGGTTAAAAAGATACTTGGGAATAAACCAGATTGCCTATTAAGATAATTCTGCAGCTTTAAGTAATAATAAAAGGGCTTCTCTGGTATAATTGATTGACATTCTTTGTCTTCAATGTAAGGCAATATATTTAATGAACAAATACAAAGTAAAGTTTTGATAAAGCATTTCTTGGAACCCTAGTAACTTTAAAGTCTTTCAGCATTCTAAACCTGACAAGTTTTTCTTTTGTGAAAGAGTAACTGAATTATTTAAGATTATATTTACATGTTTTCGGGTTCTCATCCTGTCAAATGAAAAATATTCTTGAGAAGCAGAATTCTGGAATTCACCATTCTTCAAGATTGGTCTTCACTCTTGTGAGTACAATTTTCTGTTCTTGTGATAGTTTCAGCTTGAGGAATGGAATTAGGTTTGAAGAGACAAAATATTTGCTATTCTTCTTTTGGCTCTGGAAAAAAGCTTTCCCCTTAGCCTCAAATGTGCTGTGGTACTAACTACTTTAAAATAGATTTCTAAAGACTCTTTATTTGGAAAACCTTAAATATGCATCATGATACATTACTTGCAACCAAATATTTAGCTAGTTATATATAAAATTAAGCACTACAGTGGCTGACAGATGTCATTAAGAATTTATAGATCCTTCAAAAGGAACTGCTACACTTCTGATTCAGGAAGTTATTATAGCCAAAGATTAAACACTTTTGTCTAACACACTGTTTAAGAATTTCCTTGACCCTAGTGACTTGATACTGTTTTAAAACCATATTTTTCTAAATTATAATTATTGATTGTAAAGTAATTCAAGAAATAATCAACACAAGAGAAACATCACAGTAAAAATGATTTCAGGTAAGATTAATCAGTTGATTCCAAAATGAAAATAAAGAAAATTGGGTAAAAGACTTAAGGAGAAAAAGAATATAGCTTTTCCAAAGGTATTTTTCAAAGCTGTTTAATATTTATGAAGGAAAAAGTAATAGCTTTGTGGAAAAGCACCAAATACTAAAACTGTAGACAGATAACCAATGTCAAGGTTAGCGGGGCCCATAATAAGACTGTGATTTGATATGCTGAAGAGAGAGCATCATCCCTGTTGTGGACTTCTGATGGGGCCTTTCCTGGGTCTGATAAGCCCATATCTAAAATATAGTGGCCACCCTAAGGTAGCTGGCTTGTGGAAAATGAGAAAAGGACACGGAAGCAGTTTTGAACGGCCTGAGGCTAGAGCTCAGTGGTGGGGCACTCATCTAGTGTGTACAAGGCCGTGAAGTCAACCACCTTCCAGCCCCTGAGCATAAAAACTGTTATGAATTGAAGTAATGGAAAAATTGAATAAAATATTTAAATATTAAAACATGATTAAGCAAATAGAGTTTTACAAGATCTTCATAATACATCTCAAGGTCTATGTACACTAAGTTATTCAGGTCTTTCTCAGTAATTCAAAATACTTTATTTTAAACCAATTAAGATCTGTGATACTGTATATTATTTGTAAGGAACAGATTTGGGGCTATTTTAAATCATGTCTTTTTGTGTAAGGGAAAAAGTCATTAGTCTGCATTTATAATCAGGACTAGCTTCCTATAAAATAATTTATTTTAACTTTTTATTTATAGGTTTTGAAATTTACAATTCTAAATACTGCAATAGTAAGTCATTGCATTTTTGCAGGAAGCAAAAAGCACAATAAACACAAAGTCAGAGCTACAAATAAAACATTGGAGCAAACTGTGAAAGGAAAGATGCTCAGGAAACAAATGCCAGGGATGTTCCATAGATGCTCATACTATACAAAGAAGAGGATAAAATCAGTGTGCGAAGAAGAAGAAGAGGAGCAGGAAATGGGTAGCAAGTACTAAGCAAGCACTTACTGTGTGTTAGGCACTGTTCTACGCAATTTAGGCATTTATTCCTTCCGACTAACTTATAAATTAGAAACTCATTTTTAGGTGGAGTAGCTTAGGCTCAGTGGGCTTCTAAAGCTCATGCTCTTAACCACTATGACACTGATTCTATGAAACTCTTATGCTTCATATATTGATACACAGAAAATGGTTTATGTATTTTTTGTTCGTGTTTCTTGGGACTTTAAAGGTGATGGAGTTCTGAAAAATGATGATGCAGCTTAAGAATAATTCAGCTGTAAGTATAGTGTCTTTCTATATGGATTAAGAAAAATATTTGTTACCTGTATAAAGGCTTTATTCCATATAATAATTTCACTTCCTTCTCTTCATAATTGTCCGGGAAAGTAAACAGATGAAAAGGTAAGGTAAAGTAAAAGTGTGGCATTACATCATGATTCTTTTAAAAAATAATGTGTGTGTGTCTGTGTATGCATGTATGTGTGGGGTGCGTACCGTGTGTGTGTGTGTTTGTGTGAACAATTGGAGTTTGCCATTTCTGCTAGACTGGCTGTTCATCTAGCTCCAAGGTCTATCTGTCCCCTCCCTCCAGCATTGGGGGTGACAGATGCTAATGCATGCCACCCAGCCTGACTTTTATGTGGGTACTTTTATGTGGGTCTAGGAATATAAAACCAGGCTCTCATACTTGCCCAGCAGGCATAGTGCCCACTGAACCATCTCCCCAACACTGATTCTTAAGGCAGAGATTGAGTTAGAATTTTTGTAATTCCTAGTTGAATACCCTGGCTAATTCAAACATTTGGTTTTGTTAATAGACGTTTCCATGATAGTCTCTCTAAATTAACATTATTTATGGTATGGAAATAATGAAACTCCATAGTTTGATTTTCCATAAAATATTTGATCTTAAAAGTGTTTCCTTTTTGCTTGACAAATGTACATTAGATTAGTGCTTTAAAGATAGACTTGTGTTTTTTATTGTTGTTTCTTTTTCACTTTTTCCATCTTTGATTGGCAGAATTAAAAAAAAAACCAATAATCTTTGATAATAGCCTCTAGTATTTTTCTTCTGTAAAAACAATAAAAAGTTATAATTTGTTTTATACTTAGTTACTGTTTTTCCCTCTTTCTTCTTTTAAAATTCTACCATCATAGTATTGTTTTTTGAAGTCTTATGACCTAATGTCTAAATTGTTAAAGAGATCCTTATAAGAAGAAACTTAATTTGCATGGGAGGTATATGTGGGAGACTTAGGCCAGATTTGAGATTCCCTGTTGTAATTTAAGAATACACTTGGAGCAGTTTTGGTTACCTTAAAACCAAGGAGGTCAGGAGATACCTGTTTGAGAAGATGGTAGAACTTGGTGTTTATTGTTATAGTGAACTTGTGTCATTCTTCTCTGTAATCTCTAGTCGACATTGTTCTTTCCTCTGACAAGATCAATAAAATGAGTCTTCTTCTAATTGCTTTCAGTAGGTGTAGAATAGACCAGAGGAGGGATACCAACCATAATGTGTACCTCCACACTCCCTTTGGAAACCGGTAAATGTATCATGCAAAACAATGTGTCAAATTTTAAAAAACCACCATGGAGATCTAGCATTGCTTCTGTAATCTGAAATGAAAATTCATTAACCCTGTGGCATTGCAGAAGATCCCTATGTTGAGTTTCCTCTGACTCTTACCTTTCTGTGATCCCATTAGGCATCCAGGAGGATGAAAATGAAATGAAAGCATTGGGAGAAGGGGATTGGGATATATGGCTGAATACTTATGGTGTAGGAAATTCAGGGCTTTGGTGACTTCCCAGGGCTCAGAGCAACTGGGAATGTTATGGGTCCGATGGTTTTAGTTTATGCCATGGAGTTGTATTAACTAAGATGGTGAAGGAGACACAGGGCCCTCTGCATCTTGGTGTCACTAACCAAGATGGAATCACCAACCACATTACATGCCTGTTTCATTCTTGATGAGATCATTGATCAACGTGGCAACACAGCAACATGAGTACTTCCTGCCTGTGATGAACTCAGTTCAGGGATAAAAATGAGCTAATTCAGTCTCAGGGCACAAGTCCTTGTGAGATCCATGCACCTTACAGATTAATTGTGGACAGTCACCCCTTTTACTTAAAAAACAAAAACAAAACACCTGAATTAGGTTACCATGGATAAAGAGGAGAATGTACATGTGGTCTAGGCATGTAAGCCTCAAAAAGCAAACAAAGCAAAAAATTCCATGGTCTCAGAAAGTCCATATTTCTTACTGTACAAAACACCAAGCAAATTTGATTTTCCTTTGGCTCTTGGGTATAAGTTTTTTCTTGGAAAGGAACTCATGAAAGAAGCAGAAAGAAAAGTGGGGTGGTTTGTGTCACTTTTGCCCAGTTAGAAAAGTAAGTGACTGGGTACCATATGACCTAAAGTAGTGTGTTCCCTAACCACACCTACTCATTCTGTGCTCCTTTTCTGCCAAACTTGATTGAAGGCTCCCAGGTTCTCTGATGGAACCTCATTATAAGGGAAAAGAAGCAGAATCGTGTGCCCAGAAAGATTTTTTCCTCATTGTTTAGCTCCCTCTATATAGCCCTCAGAGAGCCACAAAAGTCTGAGAGAAAAGGAAAATGGACATTTTTTCTTCCTAGGAAGGCCTGGTATCATGCAAGCAGCTTTTAGCCCCAAGGCACGGTACAAAAGATAAAAGCCTACTCCTTTAGCCCTCAGAGAAGCAGGTGTAATATCCCAATACATGACACTAAATATGTTCCTTGAATTTTGGAAGTCCTTTACGATGATAAAGGGAAATCCCTCTTGGGATTCTTAGTTTCATTAATCAAATAATTTTGAGAACGGGGCTGGGTGTGGCTGTGTACATCTTTGATACCCGTATTGTGAACCAGAGTTAGAGGCAGGCAGATCTGGAATTTGAGACCAGCCTGGTCTACATAGTGAGTTCCTGGCCAGATGGGGCTGCATAGAGAGGTCCTGTCTCAAAAAATCAAATCCAAAACCAAAACAAAACCCAAATAATAACTTAAGAATGGATTCAAATGGAAACTCAAGGACAATTTTATTAGAGTTTAAAGAAAAACCCCAGGGCAGACCACCTGTAAGCTTCCATTGCTGCCTGGAGGAGGGGAATGGTGTGAAGGCAGAGCAGCACATGGTGGAAAGGCAGCCCCACTGAGAGAAGATTTTAGAGAAAGAATGAGGAATACCAAAATGTTGGGATACCCAAAGTGTTAAAAAAAACACCACCACCCTCATACTTAGAAAAGAAATAGAAGGAAAGGGAAAGTTAAGCTTTTCTGGATTCAGAGAAGTCGGCAGACTTAAAAGCTATATGACTGTGACACAGTAAGCTACTGCATTAGGGGCAGGGATTCAGAGTGGAAAAAACTCATTCCACCTATCTCTTTAGCTTAGTTTAGGATGAACCTGCTTTCCTAGGGTTAATCTCTTTTCCAAATGAGTGACAGCCCAACTAGAGTTTTAGGTCTCTACATTCACTTGACCAGGATTTTTTTCCTACTTGTAACATTAACATACGTTCATATATAGTGAAAAGGCAGTTTCATAATTTTCTCAAGTTCAGAGAGCCAAAAAGTTTCAATATGAATAAAATCTGTTTGCTGTTTCTAAGATAGAGAGCTTGAGATGATTAAAAGAAATTCTTCCTCTTTGTCCCTAATGTTTAGGATTTAATATGGCGCCATATTACGAGATCTTCCAACCTTAATAAGTGTCCTAAAAGTTTAGGTGCTTTCATACACATCAGAATTTATTGTAAAAATTATTTCCCTTTTATTTCTTTTATGGAAATATTGTGGTAAGTAGACATTTATTTTTAACCCATCGCTGTTGTTCAAGAATTAAAAGTTCTCCTTGATGAGGATAGGAATAAGTTACTCATTTCATAAAAGTGTAATTTATCTTTCAAATGTACAGGTCAGTAGTTTTAAGTGGCTGAATCGCATAGCCATTTCAATGTGATCATTTACATTGGGAAAGATAAGGAATAGTCAGTAGGCATGATTTAATATTAATTAATTAATATATAATATTAATTATTATATGGTATTAATATGTTCTAAAATTATTTGCGGTTGTGTGTGTATAGTTCAGTATATAATAAAAACCTTTGAATCATACACTTCAATTGGATGTTATATTTGTTGTATCTAATAATAGACTTCTGATTGATACCAATTTTCCTTAAATACCTACAACTTTAGAATTTAATTTGAAATTAAGTTAGTAAGAATTGCTTTGAACTTAAAAAATTTATTTTATATAAATGGGTGCTTTGTCTACATATGTCTTTGTACTCTGGGTGCTTGGTGCCTGCATAGGGTGGTCAAGGATGTTGAATTTCCTGGGACTGTAGTTAGAGCTAGTTGTAAGCAGCCATGTGGGGCCCAGGAATTGAATTTGGGTTCTCTGAAAGAGCAGCGGTGCTCTTAACTGGTAAGCTATCTCTCTAGCACTTACTTGGGATTTTTAAAAGTCGCATTACTTGGATTTTAGAATGACTACATATATGATTAAATTACAAAATGGAGATACGTTTTAAAGTAAAAGGCTAAAAGACAAGGTGTTATTCTATCTAGACGACCTAGCTCTGTTCTTTGATCTGTTTAGGTTGGACTTTTAGGCTCTAGCATTTTCATCTTAAAGGAGAGCCTATCTCCACCATTTATTTCTTCTGTGGAAACATTGTCTGCTTAAGTTAGAGCTTTTGAAATGCTTTGGAAATTGGCACTTCAAGAAGACATATTAATCTTTTATTTCTTTTAGAGTTGCTTCAGTCTAAATAGTAAGTTTAACCGTGTGTGTGTGTGTGTGTGTGTGTGTGTGTGTGTGTGTGTGTGTGGTGGTGGGGTGTTTTCATGCATGTGCATGGGGAGACCAGAGGTCACCTTTGGGTATCATTCTTCAAGGAGTAGTCTACCTTATTTATTTATTTTTTAAATTTATTATATTATTATTATTATTATTATTATTATTACTATTATTATTAATTTATCCTTAGCCTGGAACAAGACTTCCCTCCTTCGTCAGCTCTGGGATTACAAGTTTTTATCACCATACTTAGCTTTTGATGTGGGAGCTGAGGTCATTGAAGACATTTTAATCTTTTATCCTATTTTTTTTCTTAGTTGTTATTACAGATAGTGAAACATTTTATTAGGAAATAACAAAGTTAATTGTACTAATAAATGTAAATGTAGATGAGGATTCACCAGATGTAGAGGTTAGTTCATGGCAGAGGACAGTTTATTCCTTTGTCTAATTAAATCATTGGTTCTAGCCCGAAGCCCTGGAGCCCTAGAGCTTTTCATCCTCTTTACAATCTTAATCCTTGAACTGGAAGGCTTCAGCATTTGTACAGTCTAGAATGTTTAAACTGCTAGCCTGGACCTAGAAGGCTCCAGCCTCAGCCTCTGAGACCTTCTGCTGAGTGAGCCACTCTGACTAGCTCCTTCTGAACTCTGACTCTTCTGGTTCAACTCAACTCTCTGTTCTGGGCTTCTTTTGCCCAACTCTGCTGTGTCTGTGTCTGTGTTCATCCTGCCTCTGTAACTGACTGCTTCAACTAACTGCTCTGTAACTCACTCCAGCCTCCGCTTCTGCCACTCCTCTGTAAGTCACTCTTCAACTAACTCTGTAGCTGCTTCTCAACTGACTCTTCTAAGTGAATGCTTCAACTGCCTCTCAACTGACTCTTAAATTCTATGCAACTCTGCTTAACTGAGCTGAGAGCCCAGCTTTTGGAGAGTTAGGCATGTCCTTACTCTGCTAGCTCTTCATGTGATTAGTCACTTTGTCTGCTGTTCACTCTGACTCATCTCACTTGCTGTGTGACACTGACTCCTGAATTACTCTTTTGTCTGCTTCCAGTGTTTTTTCTAGGGATTAAAGGCATGGACTACCATTGCCTTCTGAATACTGGGATTAAAGGTGTTTGCTACCACTGCTTTCTGAATACTGGATTAAAGGTATGTCTATGTTCCATCCAGACCACACAGGCGTCTGAATGTAGCCCCTGGAATGTAGACCTTAGCTTTCACACAGGGCTATTCCTCTACAGTAAATGATGAGAATAGGAGATGGACATTGGCTAAACAATTTTAGGGTAAAAAGACCTCCCAAAATCAAGTGTTTTCCTTCTTGACTAAAAGTGAGAAATATCCCTGAGTGTGCCAATGGTGTTGTCCTTTTCAGATGCCAGAAATGTTTAATCCAAAAGTTTCTGTTTTTGGTTATGGCCTGGAATGGAGATGCTTCTTCTATTAAAGGAGTTCTTTCCCTGTAATCAGATGAGAATGTGACCGAACTTTAAGGCACCTGAACACTTGGGATGGGAACTGGAATGACCAGCTTTCCACTGCTGGCTCCCTTAATTCAGTAAATTCTTATTAACTCGAAGACAGTGAAGCTCAGTGTTAACTGACTCCTGGAGACCCACCTGCTATATGGGTGCTCTTCATCCTTTCTTTTCAACTCCCTCCATTAAAATACTTCTGTCTAAAACTCACCCTTTGTGGCTCACAAGTTTTCTTTTGAATTTGCAAGAAAATCTGAAAACTCCTGGTTTGGGGTGGCTTAAGAAATGATTGAGTTTCTAGGACCCTGTCCTCTCAAGCTAAGCACAAGAACTGAGAAAAGCTCTTTTGTTCTCAGAATACACCTCAAATATTCCTGTATCATCTTGATGTGTTTGGAATAAAAAAATCAATATATTAATAATAGTTGTAATAATTTTTAAATTATCATAGAACAAAGGTGCCTAATTACTACTTTCACCTTGCTCAGTGGTTTGATTCTTTTAAGGCAGCTACTTACTAGGATTGAAGAGTGACTTAGATTAAGAATTTGTTTTATTAAGGTACAGACAGGTCTGAATTCAATTCTGGACATACTAGTTCAGTGAAAACCATGTATAAAATGGTTTGTGGCATGGGTGTTAACAGATGATCATGTATTTTCTGTAGCTCCCATATGGATGGTCACAAATTTACTGGTTTAAAACAATACTGGCCTTGAAAATTCCAGTCTCTGGGACAGGGGTTTAGTGTAGGTTTTATCACATAAAAGTCATAGTATCAGAGAATCTCTCTCCTATTCATTTATTTATAGGCTAGTATCAGTTCTTTGTGGGTATAAGAACAAGCATTCTACTTGCCATGAAACTTAAGATCATTTCCAGTTTCTCTAGGCAGTTGAATTTGGCACATGGATTCCTTTTTCTGTTTTTAGACCCAGCAGTAGCATGTTAAATTTTGTGCATTTCTTTTATCCATCCTTCTGAACTCTTTCTCTAGAACTTACCAGCATAATTCAGGATATTCTTTCATCTTAACGTCCAAGGACTTATTTTGCTTAGGCTGCAGGAAGTAGAACATGGGCATCTAAGGGAGGACAGACAGCGTCCTCCTTTGCACTCCTTTTCACTCTCTGAAGTCTTCTACTTGGAGCCGTGATTGTGTGGTCACCTGTTTTCTGAATACTCAGTTTAATTATTTAAAATTCTCATTAAATATTAAAATTTATAGTATGAACAAATTCTCAAATTCCAGTTCCTACCTTCATCTCCTTTAGATTCACTGTTGAGTTCTTTCTTTTTCTGAGCTGTGTCCTGCTTCTCTTTGTGCCTTCTGTAAAGGACAGGGATTGTTCACCTGTTAAGGAGTGCATGTCGTGACATTTCTTTTTGCCCAGTAATTTTTGATAAAGGAGTCATAGTTTAACTATGTTTAACATAGTTTAACTATAACACACATAGTTTGATAATGAAGTTGTATTTAACTGCTTAAATCATTCCTTTACTCCTTTCCCATTGAAGCCTATCATTTCATTACCTTCAGTGATAAATGGGTAAATTCTGAAAATTCAGTGATAAATGGGTTTTAGCAACCAAATTCCTACTGCTGTACTTGCCTCTGTGTTTGTACTATTTTATGTGAAGAAGAGCAGTTAAGACAGACCACCACTTCAGATATAGACCTAACTTAAAAGAGCAAGTTGGGCGGCACGTTTATTTAAGCAGCTATTGTAGAGACAAATTATTTTACTGATATCACTACCTTTTAATAAAGTGAGCATTTGTGTTTTAAGTGTAGAAATTTTATTTTTATTTTATTAAATTTATTAAATTTCATTAGTTAAAGAATACATATTTTACATTTAAATATAAAATTATCATTTATGTATACTCTACAACTTAAATTTGTGTTTTAGAAATTTTCCTAAATTCTCCTAAAGTGCAAAATATAATTTGTATTCAAATGGGTTACCTTGGTCCTATAACAGCTTAAGAAAATAAGGCCAATTTATGATTTAATCTTGTGTCTTATTTTAATAAGCTGGTTATTTGATACTTGCTAACTTATAAATATACGTTCATCTTTAATAATAAATACAGAAGAGTTTAAATTTAGTAAGTGGTCCATAATGTTAAACCAATGCTATACACCTAAAAGTAATTTTCTTAATGTTTGATTTCCAATGCTAAATACAGTATTTACTCTGTATTTGCTGTCAGTAAAGTGTAGATGGCAGACACATATTTACCATCACCGATTTCACTATATCATACAGTAAAAATACAGTATTATGCTATATAGAAAAGTTTAATACACATAAACAAGCACTTACAATTTTAAAGAACATATCTGACTTATTAATTAGCCTGAACATATTCAGTAGAGAGGGGCCCATGCTGAGTGCATACTTGAAGTTATTGTTCAGAAGTATTTGTGCTGATGAGTACATCTCTTTCTGCACATGTCATGGTGAAGACCAGACACTATGCAGCCTTTATCTTTATATGGAAATACTCAAGCCTTGACAAAATCAAATATTTTCAGTTTTTTTTTCTCTCATTGTCTCTTTTTGTTTGGTGCTGAGTCTTTTGTCTTAAAGTTTGGGCTATTTTTCTTAGTTTGGGCCCAAGACAGAGTGAGGCTTTTCCTGAGTTAAGTTCTTTTTTTTATGACTTTTGCAAGGCTCCACCCTGTAAATTAGGTTAGAATTGGGTGCCATAAGTTTTGATATTTTGAAAGTTGAGGTATTCTTGTACTCTTTCCCCTCATTGATCTATATTATTGAAACTAGGAAATATCTGAATATAGTGTCTAGTTTAAAATAACACCAAACCTAAGTGTGAGAAAATAGTAGGAAGGTATAATATAGGCTAGGAGAAAATTGGAGAAATGAATGTAACCAACATGTAAATACACTTTTATTTTAGCCCAAAAAAGATTTTTGAGATCAAATATTCTATGAAAATTTATTTTCTCTTCTTCCTAGTATCAATATATTTTAAAGGAAAAATGTTTTAGCTTTTAATTTTATTGAAACAAACAATAGGAACTTAAAAATTTTTAAATTTTATAATTTTCACCATTCCTTTGATTTATCTACTTGCCTTTTTTCCCTTCCTCACTCAGAAAAGCAAAAACCAAAACTAAGAAAGCAAAAAAAATCATTTAAAAGTTACACTTCATTGAGTTGGGTGTGGTGCAAGCTACTGTAATCCCAGTAACAAGAATGTGACAGGAGGTGGACTGTGAGTTCTGAGCTAGTTTGTACTACATAATGAGAGTCTGTCTGGCCAGCCCCTTTCCCCTCAATTGAAGTCCCTTATAAGACCTTTATTTTATAATAGCCTTGGCATTGTGTCCCCTTCCTTAGTCACTCTTTGTGGACTGGTCCTGTCTTATAAAGTCAGTCATTCCTTATTTTAATTTTGATGGTGTATTTGTAGAACATATTAAGTATTGTAGTTCTCTGCTTTTTACTCTTCCTTTCTCATGATTTAACTATCACATTTTCAGAAGATTCTATTACTAATATTAATCTTTGCATAGTACTCTGAAACCTGTGTCTCTGTGTTGTGTTTCCAGTTCCAGTCCTACCAGCTTAAGAACATTCCTTTCTCCTCATACCTAGAAGTGATAGCACCATCTTGCCCTTAACAAATCTCATTAGCCAAACATCTATTGGCTTTTCTTCCCCTATTTTTTAGGGTCTTTATTGACATCCTCTAATTCACTGTCTCCTCCTTTGTCTATCATAACTAAATAGTCAGTATATAGTCTTAGATTTTGTTTCTGCCACTTCTGTACTATTCCACAAAGGCACACCTACCTACTCCTCTATAATCTTATTCTCAGACAATTTCATATCTCTTAATTGGTATCATTGCTATGATAGCAAATGCTTAATATATACTGCTTTCAGACTAATCTTTCCAAAGCACTGCCTTATCTTGCCACTCTCCTAGCTAGAACCCTCCAGTGGTTTTACTCTGTCAGTAGATTGAAATTTGGACTCTTGGCATTACTTGTTGTATGTATACTTGGATCTAGATCCTGTGTTTCCTGTTTATGCATTGAATTTTAACTGTAGGAGAGCATCTCTTTTAGCCTATGTATGGTCCATTATAAAAGCTCATTCTTCCCTTCCTTCCTTCCTTCCTTCCTTCCTTCCTTCCTTCCTTTTTTTTTTTGTAAATATTTATTGCCTAGATCCATTTACCATTATTGAGATAAACGAGATAGCTGAAGAATCTTCATTGAAATTGATATTCTACAAAGAAGAAATCAAAATTCTGTAGCTTGGTTTAGTTATTCATTTAGCTAACAGTTGGGGAACATGGTATATTATTCTGATAAAAAAGTACTGGAAACTGGCTTAATTTTTTTTAAAAATTTCATTGATACAGTTTTTCTTTAAAGGAACATTTATCTGAACAAATTACTCTTAAAATCATGAAATTTTAAATAGCCAGAGTTCGTTCTTTCTAAATTTACATAGTACCATCATTACTAAATGTATATAATATTGATAATACTATGATTATTTTATAACTATGAAATAATAGAATAATTAATACATTCTTCTGTTAAAACAATTTTAGTAAAAGTTATTATGTGATACGTAAATACATATGAAAGGAAGACAAATACTTTTTTATAGGGTTGTAAAAGCTCAATGATTTGGACTTCTTAGCTAGTATACTAAAGCTGTCTTCATAATAGAATAAGTTTAATTAAAAAACATTACATACATTTTATTTTAGTTTTATTTATCACGTATTTCATAGACATGATTTTTGAAGTTTAAAGTTTGAAAATGTAGTTAAAAGTTTAAAGTTTGAAAAGAATTAATGTTGAAAGATTGGCAAAGTAAAACTAAAATTCATTGTATTATGTAAAATCATATTTTATATAAATGTCATCATTATAAACGTTATAAATATAAATATGTCTTCTCTCTTATCAGTTCTGTAATGCCTTTGCTTGTCCAGGGGGAGATGAAGAGTCATGTTGAGACTGCTGTTTAACCTATTATAATGACCAAAAAAAAGAAAATTAAATTGCATTGAAATGAATATGAAAAGGGAAAAGAATATGTATCTTCATTAAGTGACATAAAAAGGTATAGTGAGGCTAACTGGTGGGTGGTGTGCATTAAGGAGTGAAATCCTAAGTTCAGATGCTAACTATAATCCCAAGACAGTGGCTCCCACACACTTAATGGTTACATGTTTCCTTATCTGAGTGTAGTTTAGAATTCTTGAAGTACTGAGCATAGCATTCATTTTCTTCACTATTTCATAGTATTTGTATTTTACAAAAACTGCATCAGTTCTGGGAATTCTGATTTTGATGGATATAGGTGACTTATTAAACCAAATGCTATGTAAATAATTCATATGATTAATCTTAGATTGTTCTTATTATGTAAAAACACTTTCTGTGATTAAAAAACATGTTTAGAGGTAAAGTTAAAATTGCTTAAATATATTTTAGCTTGTTTGGCTTGTTGTTTTCTAAGAATGTTAAGGCTTATATTGTGGAAAGTTATATTACTACTGGATAAATAATATATTCATTTAGATTATTAAAGTTTAAAAAAGTAAATTGCATAATGATATGAGAGTTTTGAGAATTGTAAATACCTGTGAAGAAAATTTCCTCTGCAGTTTATGTGATATCTCTCATTGGCATTTTTGTAGAATGTTCTTCAGTTTTTAAAAGATATAGTTCAGATACCCTGTTACAACAAGGTCTCTAGCTTTTAAATTCTTAGGCAGTAAGAAGAATATAATGGTCATATACTTTTTAAATCTTCGTCTTTAGAAAAAGAAGTATAAAACATTAGAATAGCTTATTTTCCTGTTTTTTTTTCTTTTTTCTTTAATATTACGTTTATTTTTTTCCTATTTAACTTTTAAAAGTAAGTAGCTTGTAATTTAAGATCACAGTTATTAGGTGTATTTCTGCACTTTATATATTGCTCCCAGATGCTTCAGTATTAGTTTTTATCACTGCATATTTTATGAAATGTCAGCCTTCTGTTGGCTGTTCACACAGCATTGTTAGTGATCAGAGACACAACATAAAGGAGAGGAATTTAATCAGTTTGCTACTCTTTGTCCTTCACTGTGACAAAAAGACTACAAAATTACTATATAATAAAAAAATTAACTTTTGACATTATGTAATATGCAAAGAAATTTTATTTTAGTTAAGTAAAATGATAAAAATTTAATGTGATGGAAATTCAGTTAAAAGGAGAAATAATTTCTAATCTTACAAAGTTTTCCTTGTTAAGAAATGAAGGCAGTATGTCACATGTAATGTAATGACAGTGATATGTTTTGATTTGTAACCACATAGTATAAATAATTAGTTTAAACTTCATTTGGTTACACAAAATACATTTTATAAAAGTAGTTATCAGTCTTTGTATGTGCATTAAGTTCTTTATAATCTAATCTATTGTAATATTCCTTTTACCTATTTCTGTAGTTTAAAACTTTATTTTATTGACTTAAAGGTTTTATTTTATTTCAGTGATTGCATTATCAAGATAAAGATACAGAGTAGGAGAAAAACTTGAGAACCTAGAAGAATATCTGTCAGAATTAAAATCTTGAATGATTTTGATCAGCTGTTGTGTATACCCACCACAGCAGTTGGTTCCATCAATTTTATGTTTTGGGATGACTTATTAAAATGAACTGCTGCTTTCACTAAATCATTGATAAGGATTCTGGTTTCATACATATCGTTTCTGGGGGAGGAAGTTTGACAATTGCAACTCTGTAGTCCATTAGATTAGAGAACTTTTTCCATGAAAATGAGTGTTATTTTTGGTTTTTCAGTGTGGGAATTAAAAAACAGAAGCTGAATGAAGATGTAGACTACAAACTGGTTTTGTTTAAATGTACTTTTGTGACTATCTGAAAATAATGGTTTCCAGATAATAATGGTATATGTTTTATATAATGGTATATATTTTTATTTCTTCTGTAGTTTCTGTTTTTATTAACAAACGAAAATTAATTATTTTCTGGGTGGAAAAATAGGCCTCTGGAAAGCAGTTTGAAATACAAAGCTACAAATATCCGTTAATAGGCATCAACTTTTTGTTCTGTTTCGTGCTATATTTTTACTTTTAATGTATGATGTATAGGTCAACAGTATTGGCATTACCTTAGAATTTTCTAGAAAATTCAGAATCTTGAGTCTAACACCATACCTACTAAAACAGTCTGTGTTTTATTTAAATATTTATACAGTTCATATGGGCGTTAAGATTTGAGATACACTCCAGTCTCATCAACCCATCTCCCCAACCTCATTTGTTTTGTATGAGTGTATGTGGATGCATGTTTCAATAGTTTACTCATTCTGAATTTGGTCAGTTCCAGTTTTCAAGGAGACAGTAAATACTCATATTAGAATTTTAGTAAGGCTTAGACAAACATTCCCTGTAGTGCTCTTGTGTTTAAGTCTTTAGGTAGTTACAGTTAGAAACTACCACTTCTTTGTGGTGTATGTCGAAAGCTTCTTAACTACCTTCCTAGTGTTTTCTTGGCCAAGGCAGTATCTTTGCAACTTTCCCGATACACATGATTATTTCCTTCCAGAAATAGCATAGTAAACATTTTCCAAGTGCATTTGATAGCAGTGTTTTTTTTCAAGTTATGCTATGGAAAGCCTAGTATGGTTAAAATAATCTGGAAAACACTGAATGTGTTGTTTGATGATAGAGGAATATGTCGACATATTAAGAGATTTGGAAACATAGTATATTAGTTATTTTTCTGTTGCTGTAATAAAATATTATGAACCTCCCACCAAACAAAACAAACAAGCAAAGAAAAACAAAAATCCAAAACAACTTAGGGAAGTATGAGTTAATTTGGGCTATGGTTCCTAGGCCATCATGATGTGAGTACGGGACAATGGTCAGACATGGCATGGGAAAAGAAAGATGGATAATCACATTTCATCCCCACAGATGAAGCAGAGAGGATAAAGGAGTGAAGGGAGGGGGAGCTGAGAAGGGAGAGAGAGAGAAAACGTGAGAATGAGAACACAAACAGAACAAGAAGTAGTGTCGGACATTTTATAAACTCTGAAAGCCCACTCGCAGTGAAGTAGTCAGATTGAGTCAAAATTTTGGTCTCCTCCTTGGATTTTATGAGCCTGCTGGAGATAGAGTACCAAACTTCAGACCATCTGAAGTCTTATCTACTGTGTCGGGGTTGTGGTTAGAGCCACAGGTACAAAGTAATCTTTGGAGCCACAGCAGTAGATACTCTAAACTGGAGTGACCACTGGCCTTAGGAGTCAAATCCCCATCCCCATCCCTACCACTGAGGTCTCTGGAACCAAGGCATTAGTGTTGTAGGGAACTCTGGGGCTACTGGAGCTATACACTGGCCTTTGAGGCCCTGGGCTAGATTCCTGGTCACTTTATGCTCTGTGTTCCCACTGGAGCTAAAGGGCTTATATTTTCTTTTAAATGGATTTTAACATCTAGGCTCCTATAAATCCATACTGTTCTCATCATTCCTTTTAAGTCTTTTTCACTAGATTTTGTCGCTACAGTTGCTAACATTGGCCTGTTCTAAGTATCTTCTAGTTTTGTTCTGTCATATATTACATATACTTAAAAAAACTAAAATAAATAGCATCATTTTCCCCTTCCTTTTCATTCCTTCAATCCTTCTCCTACACTCTCTTCCCTTGCTGTCTCTCAAATTCATCACCTCATCTTTTTTAATTGTTGTTACACACCATACACACACTCAAGTTTTCATACAATTGTGCTCATATGCAAACACACACTCATGAATATATGGATATAATTTGTTCAGTCCATATATTGTTACTTCAATGTATATGAATCTAGTTAATGTTGGATAACTAATTAAGGGGCCATTTCTCCCACTCTCAGTATTCCTAGGTTACTGTAGTTATTTTTCTAGGGTTGAAGCCCTATGAGGCCCCCCACTTACGTGTTAGCATGTCTATTGGTCTCATTCTTGTTCATGTCTTTTCTAGGCAGCCATGTTGATGAGCGTTCATAAGAGTAGCTTCTCTGACATTTGTAGGAGTCACAATCTCACAGGGAACTTCCTCTTTGTCTGACTTTTACAATTTTCCTGCTAAGACCTCTGAGCCTTAGATGGAGTAGTTGTGGTGTAGCTGTATCAGTTGAGCCTGGTCCTATGTGATCACTTATTCTCTGTAATTTGGTTGTGAAATGGTCTATATTTGTTGAAAGATGTTTCTTTGGTGAGGGGTGAGACCTATACTTACGTGTGGGCATAAGGATAAGTATGTCTACTGTAGTTAGGACTTAGGCTGGTTTAATAGAGTAGTGGTGGTCACTTCTCCCAGGTGCATGACTGCATTAGCCTCCAATAATTGGGTAGATTCCCAGTAATAGGAGTAATTTCCCTCTTGTTAAGTGGGCCTTAGACTAATTAGAGATCTGTTGGTTACCTTCATGGTATGCTTACCATTGTTGCACCCTAAGGATATTGTGCAAATATAATGTGGCTATATTATAATTATAAAGGGTAGAAATTAGTTTCTCAAAAGGCAAGTGAAAAAATTCAGTTTTACTACATGAAAATAAGTGGAAAGAGTGCAGATAGAAGGCCAGTAAGGAAGTTAATAGTTCTTGCCACTTATTTAAGAAGTATTACTTGGCTTAGGGTTTGATATTGGTGAGCAAAAAGACAAATTTGAGAGATACTCCGGTATTACAGTGATACTTTGGTATTAGTAACATGGTACCAGCTTGGGTCTGAAGACACATAAGGGGAGATTATTAAACAGTCAAGATTTCCTCAAAAGCGATCCATCATAGAAGGACTTTATTTTATTGTGAGGGGATATTGGGTCTCTGATATGGAGTGTAGTATGGACAAGGGGAATTTATGAAATGATTGGGAGTATTGAGTTGATTTCTTCTTCAGTGCTAGCTCCGTCTGATAATATACTGATTGCCCTGAAGGAGAAATGCTTTAAGCCAGTAAACACATGAATGGTGAGATCTGTCTTAGGCTATTGGTATTATGTAATTGCTATCCATGGACTACATCTTAGGAAACGTTGAAAACATTCACAATTGAAGATGATAGTCAAAGGCATGAAAATTTGAGTGAAAATGCTATAAAAAAAATCCAAGAAAACAAGTCGTAAAGAACATCAAACAGTGATAGAATGGCTGTTGTAAAGATGAACGTTAGAAGCAAGGGGGAGTGAGGTTTTATGAAGAAGATCCTGAATATGGCTGTGTGTAGTCAAGGAGCATGATGGTTTTAGAAGTAATGTGCGTTACATTTCATTTGGACCTTTGGAAGACAGTGTCATTAGTTCTAAAAGGGCATGAGTCATGTAACAAAGATTTTATATTTTTTGTCAGTGGTGGAAGAAAAAATGTTCCATACTGGAAAATGGCAAGAATTTTTGAATCAGTAGGCACTTATACTATTGTTTTGCTATACTTTGATAAATAGGAAGTAGAGAAATAATAATTTCTATGATCTATCACGGCTTGAAAACTGAATTAGAGATAAGAAATGAATCGTGTGGTTAATAGGTGATTTTGAATGGAGTGGTTTGTAGGAACTACAGAATCCTCTGAAGGAATGCAGTGTTACTGTCCAGATTTTCAAATGATCTTGAGATCCAGGAAGCAAAGTGCTGACAAATAGATAGAAAAAAGTTAATGCAGGAGTAGCAGTGAAGGCTGTATTGCTAGACTAGGATCTTAGAAATATTCTTACCTTGAGCATTTGCAAAAGTATCCTTCTAGTAAATTTGTCATATGGCTTACTAGGAATAATGAATGGTGAGCAACTGTTGCATTTTGATAAAGGCAGTAAACAATATATACTGAAGGTTTTATAGAATGTGCCTAGAATTATTGCTCTTCCTCCTTGAAAATCTGGCCAAAACTGTCACAAGAGGGTGTAATTATGGAAACAATTCAGTAAAAGAATAGAAACTTATAAAAATGCCATAAATCTTTTGAGAATGCAGAGAGTCATGTTATCCCATTGTTATCTAACCTTAGTGATTAAGACAGTTGATGACTTTTTGTGTGTGTGTGGCTTTGCACCTGTGTATGGCATGCATGTCTGTGAGTGTGCATGTGTATGTATGTAGATGTGTGTCCAAGTGTTTGGGTGCATGTACACATGCACACTTGCATGTGTACATCTGGAGACCAAAGGTGCCTTTCCTTAAGAGTTGTCCTTGGTGGCTTGAATGAGAATGGCTGTCTTAAGCTTATGTGTTTGAATACTTGGTTCCCAGTTGGTGGAATTGTTTGAGAAGGACTGAGAGATGTGGACTTGTTGGAGAAAGTATGTCACTAGAGGAGAACTTTGAAGTTTCAAAAGACTTGGATCTTTTTGAGTTAGCCTTCTCTACTCCTGGTTGTGTGTCAAGATTTTTGCTCTCAACTACTGCTTCAGGGCCATGCCTTCCTGCCTACTGTCATGCCTCATCCCATGTGATGCTTGCTCATGGACTCTAACCCTCTGAAACTGTAAGTTCCAAATAAACTCTTTATAAGTTGCCTTGGTCATGATGTGTTATCCTAGCAATAGAAAAGTAACTAAGACACCATCTATTTTGCTTTTTATTGTTTGTTTTAATCTGTTTCTTTTCAGCTATTCTCTCTTTATTATCACATTGCATACCATACCAGAGGTGAAACTTCCACTTTTATCTAAAACTGTTGGAATGAGAGACCTGTTCTACTTCTGTCCTAGTTCATGGTTCAGAAGGAGGAGAATGATAAGATAGTTTTGCCTTGAAACAGAAGACTCATGATTTCTCTCTTTATTTTCTTAGTATAATACAGAAATTGCAGTAGTTTTGTGAATAATATTCAATTAAATGTAAAAGTGTAGAGTGAAGTTTTGTCAAGGAAAAGCCCCTCCCCCATGTGGTTGTATGCCGCTTAGACTTCTGGGAACAGTTGGAGGGGATAAAAGAGGGTGGTGCAAGTCAGAAACAGAGAAATTAGAACCTTAAAATCAGAGCTAAGAGATGCTGCATAGAGAAGCAGGCAGAAATAAGAATAGATAAAATGAACTAATTGGGTTGTTTTTTTTTTTAAAGTTACAATTTAGATCTTTCAGTAACTTCTGTGCTGGGATAAGCCAAACCAGAGTGGGAGTTAGTTCAGAGTTAGTTCAGTTCCCCAGACAGCCAAGAGAAAAGGACTGTAAAGATTTCTCTTTCTTTCCTATTCTTCTCTTAGTCTGTCTACCTTTGTGTGTGTGTGTGTGTGTGTGTGTGTGTGTGTGTGTGTGTGTGTGTGTGTGCACATGCTAGTCTGTGATATTGGAACTTGAGTTCACTGATTATTAGCTAGCTAGCATGCCTAAGAATCTTGGTCTTTCCCACTTTACATGTGGTGCTGGGGGTCTGAATTCAACTCATGGTGGCACTTTGCTTTCTGGGCCATTGATACTGCCCTCCCTCCCTCCCTTCTTTCCTTCCTTTCTTTCTCTCCCCCTCCTCTCTCCCCTTCCCCCTCCCCCCCCCCTCCCCCTCCTCCTCCTCTTTCTCCTTCTCTCTCACTCTCTTTTTCTTTGCTTTTGAGACAGTGTTTCTCTGTTGTAACTCTGACTGTCTTGGAGCTCACTCTGTAGACCAGGCTGGCCTTGAACTCACAGAGACCCACCTGCCTCTACTTCCCGAGTACTGGAGTTAAAAGCATGTGCCACCACCATCTGGCCAACACAGGCTTTCGTTCATGATCTTTAATTAGTTTGATAAAACAAGTTTCTCATATGGTGATCTTTGTTTCCTACATGACCTAAAATTTTAGTTACTAGAAGACTAGTTTTTTTTTATTTAAAAATATCTGTCTAATATGTACAAACTCTTTGGAATGTAACTTAATCCTCATGAAAGATTAATATGATACTTTAAGTTCTAAAAGTCTGAATGAACATAAGTGTCATTTCTTAATGTTCTGGATAAATTATATTATTTCCGCCATGTGTAACTCAACATATTAGATGGACTTGACTTCTCCTCCAACTAGCGAGCTTGAAAAACCCTAGGAGGGGTGTCTAATTCTTTGACATTCCAATATGACCTTGTTATCTACAAAGTTCATGCTTGATAACCACACGATTGATTTATTAATTAAACATTGCGAATAAAAATTTGTGTTTTAAATAAGATTATGATTTTGTATTGGGCTTTAGGAGTATTAGAAGAGTGCCATTAAAGAAGGAATGTTTGTGCTGGAGAAGTGGTTCAGTGACTTAGAGCTTGTCCTTTTTTTCACAGGAGGTTGTGAATTCTGTTCATAGTATCTATGTTGGGCAGCTCACAACTGCACTCATATACATAGACACACAGACACACACATACTCTCTCTTTCAACACATGTAATTTACAAATTAATGTGAAGAAAGAAGCTAATATAAATCAGCTGCTTCTTATTTTTTATTTTTAAAATTTTTGTTTGTTTGTTTCAAGACAAGGTCTCACTCTATAGCAATGGCTGTTCTGGAACTCATTATATAGACTATCTGCCTGCCTCTGCTTCTCAAGTGCTGGCATTAAAGGTGTGCACCACCACCACACCTGACGTAGCTGTTTATTACCTTCATTCTCCCTTCATTGGCACGCCTTTAGTAGAGGAACATGTGGTACTAATGGTAACACATAGGCCTGTGTTCTTTGTAGATCTTATTTTTCCTAAAATGTAGAGAGAAAGAATCTCAAGTGAGAAAATGTTTGCCAGAGAATTCAAGCATTATATGTCCAGGGTTGTAAGTGAATTGATTTTAAAGCCCAGATTTTTGAAACTGCATTTTGTCTTCCTTTGTAGTTAGTGCGTTTTGTCTTCCTCTGGGTAGTAGATCCAGACAGTCTTGTGTTGGAAACTTTTATCACATACTGGCCTGACCAGCTACTTTATCTTTCCCAGTACTTCAGCCTTCTCATCTGAAGAATTTAATTCCTTAAATTTTTTCCCCCTAGAAGCTCCTATAATTGGGTTTCTTTCTAACTGTATTTGTTAGTGTTACTAATACTACAGAAAGGCTACTGAATTTTGTAACCTGATTTTTGTGTCCTCTACTTTTCTGAAAGAGTTGACATTTCTAAAAGTTTTCTAGTGGAATTTTTGGGATCTTTTATGCATCTGCAAATTATACCATTGTATCATCTCTTTTAAGTAGAGAAAAAAAAAGGTCTTTCTTTACCCTTTTGTATTCCATTTTGTTTCTTTTCTTATCATATTGCTCTGGCTAGTGCTTCAAACATTATATTGAAACAAGTGTGAATACTTAACAGCCCTGTGTCTTTTCTGTTTTTAATGGGATAGCTTCAAAGTTTTCTTTATTTAGGAAAATATTCTCTATGGATTTATCATTTTTGCATTTTATTATGTTGAGATACGTTCTTTCCAGTTCTTTCTAAGACTCTAAGACTTTTATCATGAAAGCATGTTGGATTTTGTCTAAGGCCTTTTCTGTATCTATTGAGATTATCCTGTGATTTTTGCCTTTGAGTCTATTTATATGATTTATTAAATTTATTGAGTTACGTATATTGAATACTCCCTGCGTCTCTGAGATAAATCAAGTTTGATTGCAGTGAATGAACTTTTTCATATGCCTATATTTATTTTGCAAGTATTTTATTGAGAATTTTTATATCTATGTTCATCAGGGATATTGGCTTGTAGTTTTCTTTTTTTTTTTTTTTTTTGTTTCATCTTTACCGGGCCTAGATAATGTAATAATACTGACTTCATAGAAGTTTAAAAGTTCGCAATCTCTTTACACTTTTTTACATAGTTTAAGAACTACTAGTTTTTTCAAAGCTTGGTAGAATTTTGCTGTGAATCCACCTGGGCCTTGACATTTTTATTTGAGGGCTTTAAAAATCTCCCAGTTTGTTTGCGCATCTGCTCAAGTTGTTGATGTCTTCCTGTTTTAGCTTTACTGTTTGGATGAATCTAGAAGTTTGTCTTTTTAAATTTTTTTCAAAGGTATACATTTTAAAAGTATTCCTTCATAATATTCCGAATTGCTCTGGAGTTTGTTGTAATATTTCCTTGTTCATCTCTTATTGTGATAAATTGAATTTCTTTTTGTTAATTGGACTAAGATCTTATGATCTTGTTTATCTTCTCAAAGAACTAGCTTCTAGATTTGTTGATTCTTTGTATTCTTTTCTTTGCCCATATTTCATTAATTTATGCTTTAATTTCTATTATTTTTTTCTGTTCACTGGATTTTACTTTGAATTCCTCTTTGCCACCATATTCTTGAGTTGTATCATTAAGTCATTTATTTCTGTTCTTCCTCTTTTTTAAGAGAAAATTTTAATGTAGGCATTTAGAGCTATACATTTTTTTCATAGGACTGCTTTCAGTGATTTATCATTCAGTAATATGTTGTGTAATATCTATGAGTTCATGTGATTACTGTAGATTTTTTTTTCCTATTGATTTTAAGCTTTAGTTTTTAGTCAGGTAGGATACACTGAGCCATTTCACGTAATCATGTATTTGGTCAGATTAGTTTTGAATCGTAGTATGTGGTCTATTTTATAGAAACGTCCATGGAGTACTAAGTACAATGCCTATTCTTTGGTATCTGTTTATGATATTCTATAGATATTTGTTAGCTCATATAATGTTACTTAATTCTGATGTTTCTCTGTTCAGTTTTTGACCAGATTTAAGTTGGTGTTAATGTTTGTATTGAAGTCCAGTAGTATTTCACTTGCATTTAGTACATATATAGTTAAGATTATAATGTCTTTTATTAATTTTTACCCTGGTGACAATGAAGTATTGTTCTTTATCTCTTGATTAATTTTAGGTTGTTCTGTGTTTTATCAGATACTAAGATGGTGAAGTGTAGTTGTCTCCTGGTTCTGTTTATTTGAATACTCTTTCTCATCCTTTCATTGTTAAGTGTTCCCTCTTCTTGAAAGTAAGGTTTCTTATAGAAAACAAAAAACTGGAGTTTGTTTCTTAATCTATTAAACTAACACTTGTCTGTTGATTAAGGTGTTCAGGCCACTAATATTTATACTTATTGAAATTATGGTGTGTTCTTACTCCCCACCCAAGCTTTGTAGATTTGATCTTTTCATGATGTTCCTAATTTCTGGCATATTGTGTTTGTGTGTGTTTAATTTTTCACATTCTTTGATTAAGTGGTCCAATTTCTCTTTCTTTTCAAGTCCTGATATTCCATGTTCTAAATCCATTCTAATTGGATTGCGTTTTTCAATTCCATCTTCATTTCAACTTGAGATTTCTTCTGAATTTTTGTCTCTTATTGAACCCAGTTTTCAAATTCTGAATTATTTATGTTACTTCATTCAGGTGAGTATTTGTGTTGTCTTAGACTTTATTCAGAGTTTTATTCCTACCTTTAAATTTATTGAGACATTTGTTCTTGTCCTATTTAAATTCCTTGAATTCTTTAATTATGTTTGTGATTGTTCTTTTCAATTTCGTGTCCTGGGATTCATTTAAAAAATGATTCTCATTGGGTAATGTATTTTGGGACTAGTATGTTTTCATTGGAGTGGGGGGGGCATATTGTTTTGACATTTCATACTGTTTTTGGTTTTGTGATGTCCCTTCTTTTCATGGTTATGTGTCAGGTAAGGTGCAAAGAGTTGGTAGGTCAGTCTTTAACATACACAATTTTGATTTTTGTTGGGAGAGACAGAGAAATTCAGATTCATTTGTGACTAAGAGAATGCAAAATGACTCCTGGCTGGGTCTGCCTAGGCAATTGAACAAGCACATCCAGGAGGTAATCTGGGTCACTCCTCAGACTGTGGTGGTGTGCAGGATGTACAGTCTGACTTATACATTTGTGTGTAGGAATGGAATCAGCTGGCAGGGATCTGGGACATTGACCTGGCTGGATTGATGCACAAGCATTGGGAACTCCACTTTGCCTAGGATTAGAGATTGCATCTGTGGTGAGGTTCTGTGGAACTCACTAGGCTGGGCTAGCACAGGAGCTGAGAGATCCCAGCCAGGTCATTCAGTGTGAGGATGGTTTTGCTTTTCAGTTACTTTGGAAATTTAGAAGAAATAAAAATGCCTTAAATAATATTAGAATTATGCTTTCGTGATTTAAAAGGAAAAAAAAACAGTTCTGAGGCCTTATTTCATATGTAACTGTTGCAGGTGCATATGTGAAGACTTTTAGGACTTCAGCATTATTTTCAAAAGTTGATTTACATCTTTTGTTTACACCTTAAAATCAGTATATTCAGTACAATTTTACTTTCTGCCTATGTAGATGCATAGTCAGTGAGCTAGGATGAGGGAGAGGGAGAGGGAGGGAGGGGAAGAGAGGGGGTGGTCTGAGCACTTAGGCATTAAACATGCATGTTGATTAGGAAAAAATTGTAAAAATATGAAAACAGATGTTACATAAATTATTTTGATTCCCAGGATAGCAGTAACTTATACACTAACAATATTTTTATATTTGCATGTGTATATCTATTTTCTAATTCTAGATTCCAATATTTATGCAATTCCCATGAAAATAACCTAGAGAGTGAATTGGCATTCCCTTCATTGAAATGGTAGTGAAGAGCTCTGTGGTGGAGTGTTGAGAAAGTCAGTTGTCATGTGCAGCCTTACTCCAGAAATGGCCTTCTGGCTTTTCTAACTTTGCCTACATTGTCCCCTCATTTTTTTTTCTTTTTGTTTTCTCTAATGCTCCTTTCTCTAATAAAAATTTTCTTTTTTTCTTACTTTAATAAAAATTCTTTTATAATACATATTCTATCAAAGCACAATTAATTAATGATTCTTACAGTGTACTAAATTGAAAATTGGCTTGAAATTTATATGTATCCAAAGACTGTATTTAGAAAATACATAGACTGTATTAGAAATATAGTAAATTACAACTACTTGGGATACTTACTGTACTGTTACTTTAAAAAAAATTTTGATTACTGTCACATTTCCTTAAGAAATAGATATGATTTTCAAATAGTGAAATCAGTGTAGTAATATATAGTATGACTATATATTAAGTGTTAAGTAGTCCTCAAGAACACATATATTGTAGTTGAAAGATAAATATTTTCCACTTTTAAAAGTCATCTGTAGAATAAAGGGGTCTATGGTTTTACATAGCCAAGAAGAAGAGACATTTGTTTTAGTGGTTGACAGTTTTTAATTCACCCATAGAAAAATGTATTTC
Organism: Cricetomys ansorgei; assembly: GCA_026225945.1. Classification (NCBI taxonomy): domain Eukaryota; kingdom Metazoa; phylum Chordata; class Mammalia; order Rodentia; family Nesomyidae; genus Cricetomys; species Cricetomys ansorgei. The sequence continues at coordinate 12,026,589 of JAMJFZ010003581.1, read as the reverse complement.
TTTCATTGTCCAAGAAATTGACAATAATTAGACATTCTTCTTATGTATAGTATACTTTCGAAATGTATTCTTTATGGCATTTCAGATACGGTTGAAAGGTAAAATAAGGAAATAGTGCACCAAAATGTAATAAGTCACTGCAAAAAATATATAAATTATGAATTATTTTCAATAAAATTTATTTAAAACTACATAAACAGTTTCTGAATATCTTTATTCCAAAAGGGTATGTCTTCTATTATTTGGTACATGATTTGGTACATATTATTTGGTATCATGCTGTATTTGATTGAATAATTTCTTAGTGAACCACAATAATTTTAAGCTAGTCTCACCGTTATAGTTTTTATGTCTATGTTGTTTATACTTTGCATTTCATCACCTCACTGTTGCTTTTTGTACCTATGATGCTACCAGTACTGCAACAGATTGTTGAATATTAATAACTAATGCATAGCTAGGTGGTTGTGGTGTATGCCTTTAATTCCAGCACTTGGGAGGCAGAGGCAGGAGGATCTCTGTGAGTTCAAGGCTGGGCTGGTCTCCAGAGTGAGTTCCAGGACAGCCAGAGTTACCAGAGTTACAACAGAGAAACCCTGTCTCGAAAAAACCAAAAACCAGAAACTAAAACCAACCAACCAAACAAACAAACAAAAACTAACACATAAATATTAATTTATGACAAGAACCATGAAGTTGAAGGAGAATAGGGAGGGTTATATGGGATTGTTTGGAGGGAAGAATGGGAAGGGAGAAATGTTATAATTAAATTATAATATCAGAAAATTAAAAAAAAAACCAAACACCACCTAAAAAGCTTACTACTGATTACCAAGATACTCTTTAGTTAAGTTGATTATCCTCAAGAACTTGAGTGTAATTGTTGTGGGGTTTATATATAGAGATCTGTGTCAAATATTAAAGAAAAGAATTATAGGGAAAGAATGTGGCGATTACTTTTTAACTCACAAATATTTGAAATTATCTTGGTGCATCCATATTCTAAATTTCGCATTTTACTAATGTGTGAAATTCATCTTAAGTGGAACTTGTTTCTAATGTTGGGTTACCATTTAATGTATATGCTTTTAAAAATATATTTTACTGTGCATTAGTATTTTAACAGTCTTCTGTCATTTTAACTTTTATGTCATTTTAGTGAAGAATTAAATAAAGTGGTAACAATGATTTGTTTCATGAGCAAGAACTTTTTTGTTCTCAGCTATTTTTCTGGGTTATAATGTATCACACTTGCCAATTTAAACTGTCTCTTCTGGAAGTTAAATAGGTGATGAAAAAGCAGTTACTTACTAGGCTCTATAAGAGCTGGGATATCAGTATCAGTTATTTTAATCTGTTTTTGTTTGATTTAGAATTCCTACTAGAGTAGCAATATTTGAAACTGATGTATTGATTTTTCTAGGTAGCTGTTTTCCTATAGCTTAGTTGAGGGAGAAATCAGCTGGTCTCTTACTGTTTTATTCTTCAATTCCTAATTGCCAGTAAAGACTCTGATGAAAACCTTTGAAATAAGTTGAATTTTCTTCAAACACTATAGATGGTGAGCACAAATTCACTCAACATTTAAAAATTGAATGTTTGTAATACTCTAAATATAGTATTGTATAAAACTTCTGGATGTATTTGTATACTCCTGCAAAAATGAGGTTTTAGTGTGCTTTAGGGAATAAAGTTGCCCTATCAACACAGTTACCTATCATGGTCCATTTTCTACTTCCTATATCTCATTATCAATTTCTTCTTTTCCTTCTTATTTGGCTGAGTTCTTCAGTGGGTTTTCTTGCTGTTGAGAGTGGTCTATAACAGCAAGACTTTCTGTTTTGAATGAATAAGTATATTAAGTATATGCTCAGCAAAGTAAAAGAACAATTAGTAGATAGTAGATAGATGTAGCAGATAAATAGCAAAACATCATCAAATCAATCAACTAAGAACCATCAGAGTAGCCTGAGTAAAACAACAACCAAAAGTAACAAATCAGGTGCTTACACCATCCTGCTGAAAATAGTCATGCTGGAATGGTTCTTCGAGATATTTTTCTGCAAAGCAAAGAGTTCACCCCATGGATGTCCTTCTGGCTTCTTGTTCCCACTGCTGGCATTTTCATACCAAGGGGTAAACAACAGTAAACTGTTGGAAATGGTTTTTCCCTTTAGCTATTCTCAAGGATGCAGTGTTCTTAATAATCTTAGTTATTTGCTGTTTTCCTTTTCAGAGTTAGGAAGTTCTGGAGGACACTGAGCATATCTAAGTTGGGGTCTGTGACTAGAAAACCCTGTTCATTCCCACAGTCTACTTTCAACAAGCTTAAATAGCACATGGTAGTTTGCTAATAGAACAGCTATTATAAGGCTTTAGAAACATTTTCCTGGTTATGCTTTTAATATTTATAAGCCTTCTATATAGTGTTTTTTTCCTTCGGGCTTTCAATATATTTTTTAAGGTATTAGGAAGTTAGAGTTGAAAGTATCTCAAGATCTGAAGGTGCAGTTCAGTGGCCTCGTGCTTGTCTTGGGGCCCTGGGTAAGATTTCAATACCTCTGCAAAAAGAAAAAAGGACTGAAGTTCATTATGCTGCCCCTCCCCCCACATAATAACATATAGTAAGTTATGAAAATTTCAGTTACTAGCCAGTTCCTACAAGTATACAGCAAACTGAAGCAAAGACTCAAATTATTTTTCTACGAAGTACTTGGGTGTCCTTTGGGATATATTGATATTAGTTACTTTTCTATTGTTGTGATAAAATAGTATGACCAAAGCAACTTATAAAACGGAGGATTTTTTTTTTTTTTTTTTGCTTACAGTTTTCCATAGGCCTAGAGTCCATAATGGTGGGAGAAGCATGATAGTAAGAAATTGCTTAGTAAGTACTCTGTCCATGGAAGTATTTGCTATGTGTAAGCAATAATTAGAAATAAGGTGTATTATACATGCTGTCATGTCTTGATTCACTTTAAAGGCAAGTTCCAGGTCATTCCATTCTTTAAGCAAGAGTAAGAATTCTTTGTTTCTTTTGAGGGGGAGGATATGCCCACATTATATCATGGTCATCTGGGGCCTGATTTCTCTGCTTAGGCTACTAACTTAAAAATAAACAAGTTACGAAGACCTCTCCCTTATAAATCTCAAATTATTTGGGGAAGAAAAAAACGTCAGTGCAAACTATACCAGCTCTTTCTTCCTTAACCTCACATTCCTCTGGGAGCTGTATTTATTCTTGATCCTTTGGTCTACTTACTCTGTTACCTGTATAGGACTTTATGCTAGTTCTGCATTCTAAGTTACACAGGAAGATGACTGTCTTTTCATCCAACTTAAAAGCAATAATGGGAAAGATGTTCGAGAATATAAGAAAGTGTGATAGTCTGCTTATAGACTAAAATGTCAACTTTCAGGGTAAAGTCAATGTGAATGAACACTTCATTCACAATGTTTATTAACCACTTGTGGTAACTACTCCTGTGTCTCAATATGTCCTTTTATTTTTACTTTAATTGGATAATGTAAGAAAAATTAGTTGCCAAAATTTCATGGTAAGTTTTTAAAAGTTTTGGGTGTGTACTTGATAGAGGACTTGAAAGCGAGTTGTCAGAAATAACAGGGTCTGTTTCGCTTTTTCCTCTCACTTCGACAAGGGACAGTTATGATAAGTACTTAATGAATAGTGAAGCAGATCCCAGCTTCACTTCATCCTTGCAAAACAGTCTTCTGAGGTGCTTAGTAGATCTGAAAGAAGCATCAAGGAGGCCTGATGGTTTGTAGAAGAGAAGATGAGATACATAAAACCAACCCTTTCTTATTAAAAATACGTGTGTTTCCGTTTCACATGTGTTTTAAGTTAAATATGTCCATTAAAATTTGAAAAATCTAAACTTTTTTTCTCACTTGAAGAATCTTTTGTAGCCCATGAAGAGTTGACTCATTAAAATGAATTTTTCATAATCTTTCATTTGTAATAACTGACATGCTACTATCCATTACACTAATTATTGAAATAGTATATTATAATTTCAATGATCAAAAATACATGTATACTGTAATAAATGATAGAAAAAGTAATTTTCTATGTTAAGAATTATAGTTTATTTTGATATTAGTGAACATTGACTGTACTTTTTAACACTAAACTATTTTAATGTGTTAAAACCTCTTATGTACTTCTGTTCAAAATATTGTACATATTTTTGATCTTTCATAGTATCCAACTAAATGGTTGAAAGTTTCACATGATCAGAAATATATTTATGTCAGGAACTGAGGTACAAATCAGTGGCAGACTATTTGCTCACGTGTGCAGGGCCCTGGCTTTAGTGCCCAGTATTACACACAGTTTATATATATATTCACATATGTATACGTGTGTGTGTGTGTGTGTGTGTGTGTGTGTGTATGTAATCATGGAATTTGTATACATGCATTTGTAGATGTATGTAGTACTAAAAGCTTTACCCAGATACTGTGTAGCTCAAGCTTTATAGAATAAGGTTTCTCAAAATAAATAGCCACTTTATGTTAGCTTTGTGTACAGATATTTTAATTTTTATAATTAGAGTATAGGAATTGAGTTACTTACATAGCTAAGGGAGATTATCAGCTTAAGTTCAATCCATTATTTTACTTTATTATTCCAGTGAGATTTTACAAATTTCAAAATATATTTGTTACTACTATTCTACATTGCACAAGCTTTACTTATATTTTGTTAGTTTAACTTCCCATTGAAGTAACTGATTAAAGAGAGTACAATACCAGTAAGTTTTAAAATCTTGGTATTATTCTAATCTGATAATAAATGAGTTTAGGTTCAAGTTCTTTTGGTTGTTGGCTACAAATCTAAACCTGTATTTTTTGGATTTATGAGGATAAGTCCTGCTTTGGCAATCTTGTAGATCCTCAAGAGAATAGTTAAACAGTGATTAATCATTGTTTCTTCACTGAGTGTGCAGAAAAGAATGGAAAAGCAGCATTTCACACTTCTGAAGCAATTAATCCCCATGATCTTAGCCAGGTTTGTCTTGTAGATAAGTCGGGATACAAAACGGTACCTAATTTATCAATGTATGCATGCCATAAAGTATAAAACACACAATTTATTTCATATCATTTATAGTCAAATGTAAAAAAGAGTGACTTTGCCATATCCAAGAGTGTTTCCTACATTACCTTCATATAAACTAAGTACCAGAGATTACAATGGGATTCCTGTTTATTGTGCACATCTGGTGCAGTCACTATGCATTTTCTCATTCACTTGCTGGCATTTTTAGTGATTGTGGCATAAATCACCTTGCTAATCAGAAGCATAAGTGACGGGAAGTCATCTCCTTTTTTTGAACAATGAGAAAAAACATATGGCTTCTTAGACAGTACTTGGCTGTTATACTGTTTATGTGGCAGTATCTGGATTTAGAATTTCATATTAATTTCATTGCTTTGGTCTAAGACATTAAACACCTATGGGCTTGAGGTCAGAATATTTTATATCATTCTTATCACAGAAGATGAAATCTGTGCCTTATTTTAAAAAATTTGAAATACAATTTGGGGATAAATGTTTAAGCTGATGATGCAGTAAAGAAAGAACATATATTTACAATGTTTGTGTGGTTCTATCTGCCAATATATATTAGAGTAGCTAGTTATGTTTTTAACCTTTATTTTGACGCAGTTCATTGATCAGAGTAAAACCACTGTCCTTAAAGTGCTAAAATGTAAGATAAGTTCTATTTTGAAAATTCTTTTAAAGTTACAAATTATGTCTGCATATACGTTAATGAAAAAATCGAAGATTGAAATTTTGTCGTGCTTACGGAATGTATATGTGGTTATACACGGTGACACATTACCTGTAGTCGACCTAGGTTGCATCGTTAGACCCTGTCCTCCCAACTCCTACTTAGCAAACAGAAAGACATTAAAAATATCAGAACCTGCTTATTAAAAGGTATGCTATTCTGTTTGAAGTAGCCCCACATAAGCCAACAAACTATTTAGACTGCTTTTCTGAGTATATTTTTGTGAAATTGATATGTAACCGTTTAAAGTAAGTGTTTTGAATCAAGATAAGGTTCATCTTGTTGTATGGCTGCGCTAGCATTCTGGTTGAAATGTCAGCCGCATTAACTTGCATTGCAGCCTTGTGGGCTGTGTAGACATTGGCACGCTGTGAATGGGGATAACTTGCATTGCAGCCTTGTGGACTGCATAGACAGTGGCACGCTGTGAATGGGGATAACTTGCATTGCAGCCTTGTGGGCTGCGTAGACAGTGACACGCTATGAATGGGGATAACTTGCATTGCAGCCTTGTGGGCTGCATAGACAGTGACACGCTATGAATGGGGATAACGGCTTTGTAAAGTAACTGCATGTTTAAATGTGTTCGTATTCACTTGTTTTGCTTTAGGGACCATTGTCTCCAGAATCACCTGCACCAGGACAGTCCCTATCCACAAGTTGAATAAAAGCAACAAAAATAGTTGAAAAAGGATAATTATCTGTGTGTGTGTCTGTGTGTGCGTATTTGCAGGTGTCTGTGGAAGCCAGGGGCAGCATCAGATCCTTGACTCTGATGGTGTCCACTGCAGGTGTTGGAAACTGCACTTGTGTCCTCTGCAAGAGCAGAGCACCCTTAACCTCTGAGCTGTCTCTCCAGCCCTGGTTTTTCTTTTGTTTTTTGTTTTTTTAACTCATTACTTGTTTCAAGTATGCTGCTACCTATATTCTCTATTGTGATATGGTATGCCTTATTTTGAATTTGAATTACGCTTATACCTGAATTATATATGATAATTATGTCTAAATAATTTTTTAAATTAAAATTAACCAGCACTTAAAAAACGAACTGAACTCTACAGCATACTGTTCATACTGTTCTCCTGTCTGTTCTTACTTCTTTAATGCATTTAAAGCCCTTGCCCTTTCCAACCTTTGTTATTATTTTTATTTCTGATAGAAATCAATTTAAAAGTATTAAAGTTTTAAGCATTTACATATTTCATATTAGTTGACCATTAATACAGATTCTAGGAGGATGAGCAATAAAGATACAAGAAATTACCATTGAATGAATATATAAATATTTATATTTAAAAAAAAATATATATCAAAATCAGTGTTGTCATTTTCGACTAAACACCTTGGATGTTGCTGGAATCCTGAAGTGAATTGCTTTCTAACAACCTCCTCCACGAGAACTCTCTGATTCCACGATATGGGCATCAATTCTTTTCACAGCAGTGCTCTCATGACCTAGTTACTTTAGATGATGTCAACCTAGCAAAGGTTTCAGTATCTCACAACTGCCACTTTGGGCCTACTTTCAGGCACATACAGATTAGAGGACACTGTCAAGCCATTAGAGGACACTGATGATAGTCTGTTGTTAATGAAGTTAACTGTTTGATTTCAGTTTGTGTTTTGCTTTGTCAGACTATCAGTATTTTTCAGAAGACTATGGAAATAATAAGATGGTTAGCTAAGCTATAAAAAAAGTAAAATCACAAGAGAGTCAGGGCCTTGGTGTAAAATACTTGGGGGCAAATAGCATGGCGTTTGTATTTTCTAACGATAAGCTAGAAGAATTTTTTTTTCCTTTGCCAGTGTATAAAATAGTGGATATTTTGCAGACTATTGTGCCAGCAAATGTTGGAAAGGTTTTGGTACCATGGTTGGTAGCAGTGCCACTTAACAAAGCAGAATGGAAAGAAGTAAGGCTCATTGGGAGTGGGAACATCTTGAAGAAGCTATTGTGGGTCCTGTAGGTGACAGTAGCAACTCTAAGCAAGGGTACAGAGCAAAAAGAGATTCAGATTCCTAGACTGGGGTAAAACGTGAGGCCTGCCGTAAGTTAATTTTGGAGACCGTAGAATCATAGACCAAAAATACCACATAGAAATGTAAACTGAGTGAAATGATAGAATTCCTAGTCATCGAGCGTTAGTTGATGGATCTCGTTTGTTCATGAACACATGCAGTATACTTTAAAATTATTTCTAGAAATGTACAAGGAAGACAGCTTGCTTTGGGGTAAAGATGGGAAGCAGCAAGCCTCAGTTATAGTTGTTTTGTAAAATCACACAGTCCTTGAAATACTAAAGATCTTTATTCCCTTTCATAGCTTTTTCACTGAACAGTTTTTCCTTCCTACAGTGGCACAGAGCTACAGATTTATGGGGAACCAGCCGGCCATTAAAAATAATATTATCCATTGCAAATAATAGTGTTATGGAAGAATGGGTGACAGTAGACCTCAGAATTCTTATAGCACCTAGGGGGTGAATTTGAGGCAATCCATGGAGACTTCTTGGGAACATATAGTCTGGGTGTGTGAGGAATGTTGAAGGAGTATGAGGCAGATACAAATACTACTGCATCAGCCCCCAAACTACTACAAGCAAGTGATTAGGTTTTTATGCTCAGAAATACTGAGACCTGACATCCTTATTATATTGGGTTAGAGCTTTTAAAATTTTTCCTTTAGAAGGAAAAAGGAGAATAGGAAGACTTGAAGACTGATATCATAGCAGAGCTTCAAGTTGTAATACCAGGTATTATCACTTCTGATGGAATTTAAGTTGGGGAAAGGTGTGATCATATTTATATGTTAGAATTAAAGAGTTGAAGATCCCAGGGACTAGTTAAGAGATCATGTGTAGGTCCTGGGAAAAATTGAGGAACTGAACTAAATCAGTTTGGCGATAAGGAAAAAAGGATAACTCACCTAGGAGATAGAGTGACCAAATCTAGCAGTTGATAGCAGATGAGATGGTATAAAAGGATATAAAAATACTAGACTTTAATTACTAATTGGTTCTGTTGCCTCTTAGGTTCCTTAGATTCAAGAGGAGAGTTTGAAGAAGAGGATGACTCATGTCTAGGTACTGTGCTGATTACAGATATTTAGGACATGGTGGAATAAATGTATCTCAACCCTAGGATATGAATTAGAGATGCATGCTTGATACCATAACTGTTGGTAAATATTATTAGCATGAACATATTCAATAATTTACTTAGTATTCTCCAAGCATTGTATCACACATTAGTAGAGCAATGATAAATAGGTGTGTTTAACAGGTACTTGCAAGACTGAACAGGGATTATAAAGAGAGATAAGGAGAGGATCTGGGACAAATTGAAGAAAGAGGTTTGCTGAAATGAAGGAGAGAAATGGTGATGGTGGCACACGCCTTTAATCTCAGCCCTTGGGAGGCAGAGGCAGGTAGATTTCTTTGAGTTCAAGGCCAGCCACATCTACAGAGTCAGTTCCAGTACAGCCAGAGCTACAATAAACTATCTCAAGGGAGGAAAAAAAAAGCATATCGGTAATGTAGCTCCATATGATAAGGATTTGATAATGCTTCTCAAAGTACTGAAAACGTAAAGTTCAAATTAATTAGTACCTTACATGTAGATGTAGATTCACAGCAAATGTAGACATTGTTTCAGGGCAAAGATTTTTATACTTTGTCTTATTAAAGCTCCAGTCCTTAGTATTGAAGTACTGGAACACTTCAGCCTTCTTACAATGTATTCTTAAGCCTTGGATCTAAAAGGCTTCGGCCTCAATACAATCTAGAAAATTTAAGCCTTCACTGCTGACTAAGCCACCCCTGACTCGCTCCTTCTGAACTCAGACTCTTTAGAATGCTTCTGTGTCTCTGTGAGCTCTCACTGGTCTATACTGCCTTTCTTTCTGCTCTTTTGCCTTTTCCTCAGTCAGACCGCTTAATTGTCTCTGTGTCTTGTTCCCCAAATGCCTTCTGTGTCTACCTCAGCAAATGACTCTGATGTAACTCCCTCTGTAACTGACAGACTGTAACTCACTGACTGAGAGCTGAGAGACCAACTTTTTCTTGTGAGAGTGGAGTGTGTTCTCACTAATTCTTCCTCTGATTAGTCACTTTGCCTGTCATTACTCTTGACTCATCTCAGATGTCACTTCCTATGTGACACTGACTCCTGAATTCCACTTCCTGTGTTTGCTTCCACATTCTCTTTTTCTTAGGGATGAAAGGCATAGACTACCACTGCCTTCTCAATACTGGGATTAAAGGTGTGTACCAACATTCTTAACATTGTTCAGTCCATCTGGACCACAAAGGCCTCTAAATTTGATCCATTTGCATAGACCCTTGGAATATAGACCCTTCCTAGTTTTCATCCAGACCCTTTCCTCTATACTTACATACTGTTTTGTTTTTTGTTTTAAATACATGGATATATGACCTCTTATTTCATGAAACTAGGGATGAGGCCAAGACCCATCCCCACTTTACCATCCATGTATTTCATGGTATCTTAGTTTCAGAGTCAAGAGCTTGAGCCCTACAGATTCATAGGCTAGAAGGGACCTTACTTTTAACCAGGATAGGTCCTTTCACTTACTGAAAAGACTAATTGTCCTTGAAAAATGTTTTCATTTAAAAAGTATTTATGTCTCTTGAGGTGGAGTTACCTGTTTTAATCAGGAGTACTATCTGAATATGTTTACTATATACCAGTTTGAAGTTTTAAAACTATATATGTGTATGTATTACACAAGAAAATTCACTTGTGGCTAAATTAATATTTATAATTACATAAGTTTAATTTGTGATTATAGTATGTGAAGTATAAGTTGTGTGTGTGTGTGTATATATATATAAAACATGAACATTTACTAGATAATTTTCAATATAATTTTCTTAAGCACTTGCATTTTTTTTCATTCCTGAAAATAAGTCACTCTTTGGTTGTTTTATAAGAAGAAACTTAAATTTCTGGATTGACTGACTTCAGTCTCAACTATATAATGTATATTCCCCCTTTAATTGCCATTTCATATGCATTATGCATAAAATTATTGAACTTTTTATATTTATTTAAATTCAAAATTAAATTCAAATTTATTACCATATGCCTCAATAGTGAAATATAATATAGGCTATTATAATCATTTATATAAATTAGTTTTTAAAACTCATTTAATATGTTTAATCAATATGTCATGAATTTCATAGTTACATAGTTGCCATCCTTGTAAATTCTATAGTATGTACTTTTATAGCACATAATGATTTTAAATAAAACTGAATAGACTTTTGTAGCTTGCATTATGAAGGAACTTCTGCTATCATACAATTGACTGATTAAATATCAGCACAGAATCCTGATGCTTAAACAAGCCAAATTTTATTTCCCATCAAATTTTTTTGGTTATAATTAAACAAGCCACATTTTGTTTTCCATCATTTTTTTTTTTTTTTTTTTAGCTATAATTACTGATTATCCTCTTTTCGAATCTGTACATGATGTAGAACAATCTGGAAAGTGAGTTTTTACATCAAATAATTATTCTAAGAATGTCCTGGTCTTTTGCCTATGGAGATCTGCCACCTGTGACTGAAAGTCTTTTTGAAACCTCAGGGCAGTTACTGTGTATTTTGTAAATTAATGATGACTAGAAGTACATCAACTTTCATGACACCAGTGGGTCTGTGGGTTTCTTTTTTAAAGATATATTCTTACTTTAAATATGTGAATAATTAATATACTAGAAATATCAAATGTAGTGAATTAGTAAAAATTGTAGATTAAATAAATTTTTTTGACAATTTTAAGATGAAAAGAGCAAAAGAACTAGTAGGAAAATAGAAGAATAATGCTATTCTCATGCAGAACAACTCACAAGGGAGCAGTGTTTTCTTATAATATTCTAAATACAGTTCCTATTATGAAAAGAAGGCTTTAAATTTTAAAATGTATTTTGTTTTTTGTCGTGTGTGTGTGTGTGTGTGTATACATTTGTGTGAAGTTTCTGTCTGCAAGTGAGTGCAGATGGTGCATGCCACAGTGCTTGTGTGAAGGTCAGAGTCAAAACAAAATCTGTTCTCCTTTTACTTTGGGGCTCTGGGTGTTAAATTTGGGTTGACAGGCTTGCATAGCAATCTTTTGCCTGCTGAGTCATCTTGCTAGTCCTCTGTTTAATCTTAAATGCAGAAACCTTAGTTCTGTGAAAAATGGTGTGATAGCTATGTGGCAATGATCTTGAGTGTTAAACACTGTAGCATTCTAGTTTTTTTCTATGTAATTGTAAAAATTGACTCTTTTTCTTGTTATTTAATTCTTAATTAAGGATAATATGTAGGGAGTAGAGAGATGGTACAGCGCAACACTGGCTTCTCTTTCAGAGGATCCAGTTTCAATTCCTAGCACAGGTATGGTGGCTTACAGCTGTCTGTTTTAGGGAATCAAGACCCTCTTCTGGCCTTTGCAGGCACAGGGACATATTACATATGTGGTACATAGACATGTGTTTAAGAACCCCCCCTCCTCCTTCCACCAAACAATGTAATAAAGGAGTTTTCACATACCTTTGGAACTGTTATTTTGAAAGCAAACTTTTACCTTACAATGGTTGAGCTGCTATGTAGTATGTTGTGGTTATAACAGTTTTGAGTATCTGTTTTAAAGAATGGTACACGTTTCTTTAGCAATCCCTGTCTCTCCCAATTTTTCCTTCCCTCATCCTGTTCCATTCTACTCTAATATATATATATATTTATAAGTTCTATTATATGATAGTAAAATTGGCAGTGTAAAACCAGAGAAGTATTTCTTACATTCTTAGAAAATTTATGTCTTTAGTTGCCTGCTAGTGTCACTTGTTCTGAAATTGAATTTCTTCTGCAGTCAAGAAGAAATGGAAAATGTGGAAGGTTCATTCTGTCCTCTTGACCTGTTTCTAGAGCATTGTTTCCGGAGCTGCTGTGTTCTATGTAGAGATGAGTTAGAAAGGAGAAAGAGTTGTTAACATTCTCTTATTTTCATTCAATGGGTCAGAATTTGCTTTATTTTACTTTTGTGGAATATAATTATTTTATGTCTAAATGTCATTTTCTTGATCATTTCTTTTTTATACTTGTAATTTCTCATATTCTTATAGGTATTATTTTATTTATAGACAAATTTGTAATTGTTATCAGAATGTATCGAAGGCTGAAGCCCAAATAATTTATCTTCAGTGTGTAATATTAACGGTTGTACTGTATATACATTATATCTTTATGTCAGGAAAGGGTTGCAGAGGGGTGCTTTACAACCACCTTTTCAGCTCTAAATAGCTATTGTGTACATATGGTAAGGTACTGCTGCTTAACAATTAGTAACTGCTTTGATGAAACTAAATTACATGTTTAAGTTCCCATCAGGAAGTCGCTTCACATATCTGTATTAATGTATTCAAGGCTCGAGAAGGAAAGTTAATTTTCCAGCTTAAATATTTAATTCAAGCTTAAAATTTAGTCTGTAATTAGAGCTCCCAAATGGCAGGAACATGGAGTATTTGTCCATTTTAATTAGATTGTTGTTTACCTATTAATTATATATCATATCTTGTCATATAGTTTTGATGGTAACAGATGGTACTATGAGTTAGTAAGGGTTTGAACAAAATAAGATTCCACATGATTTATTAAGTTGCACTTTATTAGTGAATGGTCTGCTTTAATCAGGTTATTCTCCAGACTAAGGACTATGAAACATTTCATGAGTTTTGGTAATTATTTGTGGATTTCTTGAAGTATTGAACATAAAAGAAGTCCAAGATATGTGACATATATGTTTAGTATAAAATGGATTATTTAGGCTTCTTTTTAAGGTACACATATTGTAAATATTATAATTTGTAGGAAATTCAATGCATTTTCCTAGGCTAATGGTAGGGATCAAGAATATGATGCTAGAATGTATACATGAGGAGGTGTGTGTGTGTGTGTGTGTGTATTCACAACCTGAGATAGGAAATATAAAATGATAATTGTTTTCTTATTAATTTTGGCAAAGTATTCTTTTTGCCTACCTTTGAATTTAACAAAGAAGTAAGATTCCCTTTTTACCAAAAAATCTCTTTTGTTTCTGGGGAAGGTAATCAAGAAGATTCCTATTTTTAAGGAGTAAATGTCTGCTAAAAAAGAGTTTAGCAAGTTTATTATACAAGGTTTTATTGTTAGGATTACCATGTTACTTACTGAATGTAAACCAATCTCTCATCCATATATGTCTGGAGAAAGAGTAACAGAAAATACAGGAGGAAGAAAAGGAGTGATTTGAAAATTTCCTATTACATAACTACTTGAAATTTAGTATAATCCTTAATATTTTACCTTAAAAAAGTTTTACAATTCTTCCTTAATTTTGACAACCAGTCAGCAAAAGGAAGCAGATGAGTAGAAGGTGTCTCTCTCTCTCTTTTTTTTTAATACAAGGTTAGCACAGAGGTTCTGATACATAGCAGATCTGAGCCTTCTGACATATAAGAAATAAGAATGCTTTTTTGTTGATTGCCTTGTCTGTTTCTGTACTTTAATTTGTCCATGATTGTACTAGTAATCTTTTTATCATGACAAGTACCTCATATAAACTTACAAAGATGAAAGAAGCTTCTTTTTGTTTATTATTTCAGAGGTTTTAGTTGAAAATGTGTTTGATCCAGTTGCTTTTAGGCATATGGATAAAGCAGTACGTCATGGTGGAAGTACCTGGTGGAGCAAATCATTCACCTCATGGCCAAGAAGTGAAAAAGGGAGGAAAGTAGAAAGTAGTTGGGTGTCTCATTATTCCCCTCAAGCACCCACAACTTACACAACTCTCGCCAGCCCTACCTCTTAAAGGCTTCATCACCTCCCCAAAGCACCACACTTGAATGTAGAATCTTTGAAGAATATTATATGTCATTTTTAAAGAAATATATATTGATCTTTTAGTATCATAATCCTTTAGAATATTTCAAATTACACAGGAGTCCATATTTTCACAGTAGACTGTGTGTAATATGGAACTTTTCCATAGGTGTGAAATGGTCATGTGACTAAATATATGAAGTATGTAAGCTTGTCTTACGTGTTACTGAATTATGATCCTCAGTCTCTTTGAAAGGATAAACAACAAAATGTATGACAGATGAACCCAGTAGATCATTCTTCTATGGGACCCAATATGGTAAGCTTTTCACGCTTTAATGACACTCATAGAACACGCCTTATGTATGATTATGACACGCAAGAGCATCTTTAATAACAATAGTAATATAGAGAATTAAAAGTTATAAAAGTTAAGAGAGTAAAATTAACCGTGTATACATGGGGAAAAATTACAAGGCTCCCTTCCTGACAGAGAACTTGCTCTAACTAAAATAGCAAAACTGCAGGCTTGCTTATCTTACAGAATTCAGGTGTCAAGCATTCATCAAGAAGGGAATCAATGTAAGAGTGTTCATCCCCTTCCAGCTGCAGGCCTCTAATCTTCTATGTTAATTTTACTGAGTAGTCTTAACACAATAGTCTATTAATTAATAGCTGATTTTTGGTCCGTATATTTACTAATAAAAGGGAGGCAGGCATTCAGGGGTGAATTATCTATCTGTTTTTTCAAGCTTACTGACCTACTGTCTAGACTCTTCCTTTATGATCTTAGCTATGGCTCTGTCTCTATGGGAATGTCAGTTTAACCAAGAATAAGTTCTTACACATGCCAAACCTTGAAGGTCAATAAAACTGTTACAGTTACTTAGAGTTGAGGTGGCAGAGCCCCTCTCCCAGCCAGCCAAGGAATTGATTTCAGTTTTAACTCTTAGGCCAAATAGACAATATTATTGACGAGAGGCTTTTTTTCAACATACAGTAAAGATGAGAAAGGGGCAAAGCAGTTGGTGGGCTTCAGATTCCTAGTAAAGGGGTAAAACCAGGATCTTTGTGAAGCAGATTACGTCCACAGCTTGGATATCATCGGCCCTCAACAACTCAAGTTCTGGCATATCGCTTATCCTTTATGAATAATTTTATTTCTGCAGCCAGCCATTTATAGATTTGGCTTTCCCAATTAAACTTATAGTACTAATTCCCCCTCCCTTTTGTGTTTTTATCCATGAGAATAAGATATTTAGTTAATTGGTCTTACTATTGGATGCTGACTTGAACCATGATACTAAACTGAGCAGAGTAATATTGAAATGTAACTTAATGAATAGCTGAAAGAATTTCAAAAAATATTTGATGAAATAATGGCCACCCAGAAAAGATGATGTCTGATTAAGCTGCTTGTAGTCGGCAATTGATGCTTTTAAACAGAAATTTACAAAATTAATATATCCCTTTAAGTCCAGGTCCTCAGACCTACAAGTTTTTTATAATGGGCCTCATTATTGCAATATTGCCAACAATAGCATCCAAATGTTACTTATTCCAAACATTGGAGAATAAGGGTAGATTAAAAACTGATAAAGTAGCTTTCATATCTTAAAATTATTTTTTCATGTAACTGACCACGGACTCTTAAATGAATAAATTTAAGTTGGATTTTTTTGATTCATTCTCTTTTCTTCCCCACCCCCCTTCCACTCAGTAGAATGACATAGTGTTTCTATGTAATGTTTGGCAGCTCCAAAATTGAAACCATATATAATGAGTGTATCCAAGACTTAAGTATTTAAGGTTTGATGCCCAGATTTTATTATTTATTTATGTTAGTGTGTCGGGTAAAATGATAACCATCTATCTAAAATGAATTCTGAGAAAAAGAGGTAAGGGTTTCATAAGTCCTCAGGGGCATCAACTAGCACTGGGGGAAAGATTTGAAATAACTCCTTGTAAGCATCTTTGTGCCTCTCTGCTTCTGTTTTTCTCTCCCTTTTGAATTCAGTGACTGACTGGAAAACTTACCTAATCTTAAAGATTCAATTCAATTGTTGTAGCAGTACACCTAAGGGGTGGGAGGGTGGGGGCTCAGCAAAGAAGACAATGAGGCATTTTCATAGATGCAAACCGCCAGACTTCAGCAGAGGGAACCACCTTCATGGCATGCGCCATTCAGGACAGTGGAAGCATGAGTGTCTGAGCTCAGATGTTTTTATTGATTTAGAACTCCTCAGGTGTTCTACTAGTAGCACATACAGACTATGACCAATCAAACATCCTGACAGAAATCCAATACCTGCAGACAATACAAAGCACCAAGAACTAGGTAGGCCCTCACAAAACAATATTTCTAACACAACTAAAATAAACTTCTACAACAAATTGTACTTCTTTTTGTTAGATTATTTTGCGTTCCTTTATATTTACATTTGCATTAGGTTGAACTTCAGTTAGTTACATGTTTGTGGTTTCTGTTACACTGTCCATTTCTTTTACTTAAGGGTATAAAAGCTAGCAATTAAGTTGCTTTCTTGGTGAAGGTATATTGTGAAACCATCCTTGTTTTAGGATTATGTTAACATAAAATTAATTTCAACAGGTTTTTTTAAAAAAAATATGGTAAGATGATTGAAACATAATATGAATGATTAGGTTTATTCAAGCTTTTTTAAAAAGTTAACCATATTATGATATTGGTACATCTTTGAGGGCATGGACATTGTAGTGGTAGAGGAAATCTTTGATTATATACCCAATGCCCCCTAAAAGTAATATTATATTCAGATTCCTTAAAGTTCACTGAATTGATTATGGACATATTTTCTTTTGAACAAAATTCTATCTATCTCATGTTTTTGCTTTGTTGATGTTAAGTTATATATCAGATCTCCTTAACTTAATCCCTGTTGTCAAAAACAAAATCTTACTTAGGTATTTTATACTATCTCCTTGAGCATTTCTATCAATTCATTCATTGGATTTCCTGTTTCCACTTGAGCAGCTTAGCAGGATGTATTTCATTGAACTTTTCAGAGATAGACTTAAGTCCCATTAGATAATATTTATTTGACTTAATACTGTAACAATACTAATAGTAATGCCACTACTACTAGTTGTTGTTGTTGTTATTTATTATTATTATTATTAGACACAGAGGTTGAATCTCTGCTCCTAGGATATATGAAGCACCTACTTTATGCTACTAAGCACTTCATGCCCCAAGTTTATATTGGGTATTTGTGTGTGTGTGTGAGCGAGAACATCTGGAGAAAAGTGCTAGTCCCTCATTTGTTGTATATTTTGTATATTTCTTTCATTTAAAAATATATTAAAATTTTATTTTTCCCTTTTGATTAATCATGATGTAATTCAAATTTTAATTCTTTAAACTAATATTCAGCCTTTTATTTTAAAATTGAACACAGATACATAAAACTATTCCAAAGAAAACGTATCTTGAATTGTTGCACATGTTTCTGAATGTTACTTAGATCAAGAATTTGCATTCCAACCAGCAGTGAATGAAAGTTCCTTTTCTACAACCTTAACATCATTTGTTGTCAGTTTTGTTTTGTTTTGTTTTGTTTTTTAGTCATTCTGACTAGGGTGATACATAATCTCAAACTTTTTAACTATGTGTTTCCCCAATTGCTAAGGATGATGAAAACCTAGATATTTACATTGAGTTTTTTGTCTTTTGAGTTCTTTGTATATTCTCCATATAATCCTCTGTCCTAGGTATATCTGGCAGAGATTCTTTTCCTCTCTGGTTTTCCTCACTTGATGGTCTGTTTCCTTTGCTCTGCAGAAGCTTTTCTGAATTACAGGTCTCATCTGTAAGTTGTTGACCTTAATTAATTCTGGGGCAAGTCGATTCCTATTCTGAAAACCCTTTTCTACATCAATATCTTGATAATGTACTGCCCATAGTTTGATCTAGAGTTTTAAGCATTTCAGATTTCAAAGTAGGTCTTTGATCCACTTGTAGAGTTGTTCAAAGTAATTGTTTATGGGTCTAATTTCATTCTTCTGAACGTAAACATCCAGTTTCCCATCTTTGTGGAAGATACTGTGTTTTCTCTTGTGTATGCTATTATACAATGTTGTGTTATGTAAACTTTTTACATATGTGTTTTCTATTTTTAAATTTGGGATTAAGAAGGATTTATTTTAACATTACGTTTAAATTTGTGTTGTAGTCAAGAAATGTAGCCTCTGCGTTTTCTAATACATTATGATAATCTTTGTTTCCTCTTATATAGACATCTTCACTAATATCCAGGGACATTTATGTTTTTTTTAAATGGGCCTTCTTTGGCTTGTTATTTAGTTATGTTTTATTTATATATCTATTAAATATTAGATCTTAAAAAAGATATGTATTCTTAGTTTTTGGTTTAGTTTTGTTTTTTGATCTAGTAATTAATTGAAAGGAAAATTGAAAGTACAAACATCTCTGGAAGCATGAATGTCAGTATACATACAGTGGGTTTACTTTTTTGTTGTTGGTTTACTTTTGAGCAGATATCAAAGTAAGACATTAAAGCAAAAAGTAGTAGATAGATACTAAATAGTTATGAAATAGATGTAAAAATATGAGAGATGGAATCCAGTCCTTAATGAGGTATGATACTGTGAGTAAGAGTATGTTGGAAGCCTGGAGGTGGTGGCCCACGCCTTTAAACCCAGCACTTGGTCTGAGTTTGAAGCTAGCCTTGTCCACAGCATGAGTTCCAGGACACCCAGAGTTACGACAGAGAAACTCTGTATAAAAACGAAATAAAAACAAGACAAACAAGCAACAACAACAACAAAAAAACAAATAGTATGATGTAGAGGATGAATTTTCAGCTAACTCTAGCTTTCAATTTTGGGTAGCTCATAAACCAAATATGGTTCTTTGCTAAAAAATTTTTTTTAAATGAAAGATAAGTGTGGTTTTTTTTGCCATATAAGTAGTATATAGAATTCAATTTTATTTCCATAAATAAAGTTGCATTTATTAGCTGTATTGATTAGTGTATATTCAAGCTGAGTAGTTGATACAGAGATTCTGTGGTCCACAAACTTAACATATTGGTTATTTACAGTTTACATTTGTAAATCCCAAATCCAGAAGAGAATAAGACCACCATAATTGAGCCAAATTTAAAACAAGCAAACTTTAATTAAATTAAATAAATTCTGGCCAGGAAGATAAACTCTCACCAGGTCCATTCTGAGTGAACCTGTCACCTCCAGAGCTCCCACAGAATGGCACTGAGTCATGTGGCACAGGTGCTTAAAAAGGCAGAACCCATAAGGCTACTTACTTCCCACCATGTCCAGTCAGTGGCAAGTATCTATCCTGATGTAGTTCTTGTCTGGGTTATCTCCTGCCTACAAGTGACCAAGCATATCTGATGTATTTGGAGCACATCTGGTGCAGTAGGGTCAACTTGGGATCTAGACACTCCCTACCCAACATTGCGAATAGATTCAGGGATTGTCTCACCTGAATAGTCCCCACCCATCATTCCAGGAGGTTATCTGTTTTTCTTTTAGAGATATCTTTAGGCACATTAACTAAAATGTAAAGCCTAACTTTTGCTCTTACACATTTTATAAACCTAGCTAAGGATTACCTTTTCTTCCATCATCCCCATTTTAAGGTTTTTGTTGTTATTGTTGTTATTAGCTTTAATTGAGATGTTTGCTATGTAGTTCATGCCGGCCTTGAGTTCACTTTGAATCCCAGATTAGCCTAGTACTTGAGATCTTTCTATCTTCTCATGAGTTATATAGTATAGGTATACTGATTAGTTATTTTGTTAACTTGACCCAATGCTGGAGTCCTCTGGAGGAGAGAGCCTGGATTGAGAAAATTCTTTTATAAAATTGGCTAGAGGCAAGTCTGTGGGGGCATTTTCTTGATTAATGTTAGATATGGGACAGCCCTGCCCATTGTGGGTGGTGCCTCCTCAAGGCAGATAGTGTAAGAAAGCAGAGTGAGCAAGCCAGTTAGCAGCGTTCTTCCATATTTCAGTTCCTGCTTCCTTTTCCTACGTTGAGTTTTCTGCCTTGACTTTCCTTGGTTATGGACATGAAAGAGTAAGAGGAGTTAAACCCTTTATCCCCAGGTTGCTTTGGTTATGGTGTCTTCACATTAATAGAAAGCATAAACAGCAGAATGGGCATGTGTGTTTCAGTGCTGCCCTGTTTTATTTGTTTTGTTCTTGGTATTGTGAGACAGGACTTTACTATGCAGCCTATTGTAGGCTTCAACTCATGGTGCTCTTGCCCCTGTTTTCTGAGTGCTGAAATTATTAAAAAAAAATTGTTTAAGACTTTTTTTTTAAATCACATATAACCACATATAATTGGGTAAAACTGCTTGGGATCATTAATTTATGGTTGCAATGAAATTTCTTTTCTCTGCAAATTTTTTTTTCTTTTGGTCTTTTGTATGCCTATTCTGAAGTCCATTAGAAATTTTTGGAAATCATGACTCTTAAATTCTATTCATAATTTCTTCACTGTTTTTAAATCATAATTTCAAGTAATAGACTGATAGCAATATGTTTTGATATAGCAATATGTTGTGAGTTTTTGTTTTATGTGGAGATTTTATTTCCATGAATAATTTCCTCAAATTACAATTTAAATAAGTGGATAGGTGGCTAAAATCATTCTGAAGGCAAACCTTTTCAGATTTTGGGACAACATTATGGTCTTATTCAGTATTATACTTGGGAGCTGACATATAAAGCATTTAAGATTTTATTTTTTCTTTTGTCAATGGTAAATATGTATTTCAACATTTTAGCCATATGAAAATATTAATTTACTTTGGTTTTACACATCTATATTTATACGTGGTTTGAAAATGATGTTTTATTGTTATTTTTTGTTTGTTTTTTGAGGCAGAGTCTTACTATGTCTCCCTGGCTAGCTTGGAGCTTTCTCTGTTTAGAGTATGTTTGCCATGAACTCAGAGATCCACTTAGCTCTGCATCCTATGTGCTAAGATTAAATGTGGGCACCACCATGACCAGTTTAAAAGTTGCTTTTTCTTTCCTCGTATTATTTTTCATATTCAACAAAATAAAAGAAATGATCATGAGTGCAGTTCATTTCTGTATGTCACTTACTGTTTTTATGGAAATTAAACAAAGGTCAGGTTTTGCTCTTGAGAGCTTGCATAGTCTGACAATCATTAATGAAACATTGTCCCGTTGTTAATAAGATTCAATTGCCAATTTAAAAAAAATGTTACTACTTTGATAGATTAGAGCTGATTTTAAAATACATTTTTAAAAAGTCACTTAAAATCTATTGTATTCTAATAAGATTTCACAGATTAAAAAGAAAGTTATGCAATAAGGCTTGCTACCACTAAACACCATGCACTCTGAGATTTTTCTTATATTAGTGTGTGAGATGTCTGAAAAGATAGACTGACGATCTCGAGTCAGGCTCAGCAGATATTTTAATGTCGCAAGTATTAAGGCAAACCTAAATTGCGACTAGTCATGGTGGGAGAAGATTTTGAAGAAAATACAAATGGTGTGGTGCACGCCTTTAATCCCAGCACTCGGGAGGCAGAGGCAGGCGGATCTCTGTGAGTTTGGGGCCAGTCTGGTCCACAGAGTGAGTTCCAGCACAGCCAGAGTTGCAATAGAGAAACTGTCTCAAAAAAACCAGAAAGAAAGAAGGAAAGTGGAGGGGGGGGGAAGAAAGAGAAAAGAAAGAAAAGGAAAGAAAGAAGAGAGAAGAAATAATTGTCTATGTTTAAAATAATTATTAAATGTTACTATTGTCATATGACTCAATTTAATTATCAATGTTATTGAATTATTTAGTATCCACTAGAAAGAATAAGTTAAATCCTTTTGATTCACAAGGAAAGGACCAGTGATAATAGCATAGAAAGATTTTATGGAGAAAGTGGTCATATTTATCAACATTCAAATCTTACATGTTCTTTAGTACCAGGTTAGTTCCCATTTGTGAAAATTCTACACTTAGTCCCAAGGTATGAGACTGTTATGTTCCGGGAGACAGGAGAGAATGTGTTCATAGATGTCACATGAGAAGAGAGGAACAACAACAAAAAGGCCCTCTTTATGGCTGTGCTTAAGCAGAATTTTTTAATCTACACCTTTATGTCAGAGCTCCTACCTGCCTCCAAGACTTCATTTTGTTTTTCTTTTGCCTTTTCACTGTTTTTTAAGGGTGTGCAGCAGTGACACTTCATTCTTGCTCCTCTGTTATTGAGTACGTAGTGCTGGCAGCCTGTAGAGCTCCGACTAGTGTCCAAGATTTACCTCTCTTGAGTTTTAATTACTTACAAAGATTGTTTTTTTAATTGAAACTTTTAATTAACATATATTAATCGTACAAACTAATGGAATTCATTGTGATTTGCATGGATGTAAGATATGTTAGTAATATTCTCCTGCTCTTCACATAAACTTTCTCTTTTCCTAAGGTGTATGCATTTTCTTGCTTATGCACTTTACGTGTGTGTTTGTAAACCAGAGTACAACCTTAGTGTGCTCAGTTACTGTTCTCTCCCCTTTTTTCTTCTCTCTCTCTGTCAAGATCACTTGTTGGCCAGGTTTGGCTGGCTGCCCAGTATACTTCAGAGATTATCCTCTCTTCAGCGCTCCTGTCAACTGAATTGCAAGTGTATACCACAACCCCTCCCTGCACTCCCTTAGATTCTGTAGAATCCACTCAGGTTCAGGGGAATTAACCACAAATACCTTAGTTACTAAGCTCCCAGCCCTTTCCCAAAATATTTCTGAGTAGGTTTCTTTGACAAAGAGGTGTGTGTACATATTAGGTCTTGGTTAGTACAATGTATGTTTTGTCTACTAACCTATTTATAAATAACCTCAGTTATTTACATGTTTGGCTATTTTACAGAATCTTCTCTTACCAAATACTTCATGATTCTACAGAATAGAAATCCTGTCTTACATGTCTTTGTATCTCTTTCTTTACAATCCTGAATTGAACATTTCCTGTTAGACAAATACAAAGATATGATAACCCTACCGTAGGCTGGTATGTAGGGATTGGTATTGATAGAGTTTAAAAGAAAGCAAAGTTTTTTGTATTTTTTTTTTCTGTAAACAATAATGTAAGGAATAAGTTTATATTGTTTCTCAGTCTTTTGTTTGGAATACATAGGGGACTGGATAGTTTTCAAGTTAGTTTTTTTTTAATTTTAGAAACATAAATGCTATACTATATACACACATATATATATTGTGTATGTATCTATATATGTGTGTGTATATATATAAATATAAATATATGGATATGGATACATATACATATACATGTACACATACATATGCATATCAGATTCAGCACCCAAAAAAGACATGAGAATTTTTGATGAAAAATGGAAAGTGTATGGTTATTTGTTATAGTTAGATAAAGGCAGATAATGGTTTTGTAACAATTCAAGTCAAATTTTGTTGTCACGTGCCTGTGTCAAAGCTAAAGCATCAGTTTTAGACGGGATGGTAGTAGACATGTACCCATTGGCATGTGTGTGTATGTGCTGATATATTTGTAGGAAAAACTCTCTGATAGACACTTTCTGGATGAGTAAAAATGCATTTACAGTTAAATTCCCTTTCTTTGTCTTTTGGCATCAGTGTCTGAGAGGAAGCTGGTCTTTCTGAGTCACTGGTGTGTGTAGCAAGACTTCTTTATTTTTGCTAGTGTGATAAGTGAGACTGGAATTTCCATCACTCCTGCCTTCCGCCTTTTTCTTGTCAAGCTTCCAAGTTTCCACTCATCTTTCAGTATATTATTTAATTTAAAAAGGAATTGTCCTTTGAAAAGGACAATTTAATTTCATTTTGAAGGAACATTTTGATTCTCCCTTGAAAATTCCTAAAATTCTTGAGGCTTAATTGTTTAAGATCAGGTGACAATTTGGAGCTACTTTGCTTTAAAAAGCTTGCTCCTTGACTATTTCTGTGATTGCTCTTACTCTTCTTTTTAAGATCTTAGGTTCTTATGTTGATTATTTGAAAAGATTGATGTTCTGTGTTCTTAAATTTCTGTTTTTGAATAATACTTTTACATTAAAGCGAGAAAGTTGTATAATCTGTACTACTATATAACTTCTCTTACCATTACTCAGGTACTGCACATGTTGAAGATGGGAACAACACATGTGGTAGAAAATTAAAGATGAAGGGCAGGAGTTTAAAGAATCAGAAAAAAAAAGCAACTCTTCTCTGAATTTCTTTTTACTATAAATTTAATCCAGACATTATGCCTCATTTTAATATGCAGTTATTTTTGGTGTTTATATGTTTTATGTTTCGATCACTGTTCAGTATTTAAACTCTTTCAAATGTGCAAAGATTAAATGTTTAATAAAAATTGCTTGTTGTTTTCAACATCTGTGTTGAGAGAACAATAGCCCACTGGAGTGCAAAAAGCTTGTAAAGTTTTCAAATGTATTGAGAATGACAGAAAGTTCAGTGAAGAGTTTGCTTCCCTCATTACAGAACTACTTCTGTGGCTGCGATTACACTAAGAGCATCTTTAATTGCTTTAAAATCTGAATGCATGATAAGAATGGATTAATTTGATTTTTCTGTTACTACAAGTAGCAGATGGTTTATGTCTTAGGAATGCTCATGTTGTAAAATGAGATCCCCAGCTCATCCGTGATTGGTCACTGTTAATGAAGCATGCTGTGCTGATTATTGATTTAGAAAATGAGGATGACATGAGTATTGTGTGTGTTGCTGTAATAAATTAAAGAGGAGTATTTTAATAGCCAGCAGACATACACCTTAAATAACATGAAATATTTGATTTTCTATTCAGGTGGTCTCTGCCCTGTCAAACTAATTTTATTGTTTATTAAAAAGATATACTTTTATAGTTTCAGCTAACAAGCAGATGGCCGTCTTTACTTATTTCTGTTTTGTATTGCTGTATGACCGATCAGATGCATGATAG
This sequence comes from Cricetomys ansorgei, assembly GCA_026225945.1. Classification (NCBI taxonomy): domain Eukaryota; kingdom Metazoa; phylum Chordata; class Mammalia; order Rodentia; family Nesomyidae; genus Cricetomys; species Cricetomys ansorgei. The sequence goes on along the minus strand of JAMJFZ010003581.1, from coordinate 12,000,911 downwards.
GAACCCAAATTAGCTTGTTGTCTGCAAAGCAGTGGTGTAACCATGGGAGGAAAGCTTTTTGCTTTGTGTGCATCTGCGTGTGTGCATCTGCGTGTGTGTGTGTGTGTGTGTGTGTAAGTAAGAGAGAGAATGTGCTGCTTGTTCACTCATTCACGTATTCATAATTTGTTTTCTTATTTATTAATCCTCACTTAATTTTTTATTTTAATATGAAATCACTTTATTTTAATGAACTCATAACTGCAAAAAATGTAAATAATATTCTCAAAATTTCAGTTCTAGATGTAAGATGCAATATTGGGATATTGCGTTTGTTTGAACATTCATGTGAATTTGTAGTTATTACCTATTTCGGATACTGTAATAGGATAGTATACTGATTTCTTTATTCATAGATTTACATGCGTGTTATATTTGGTGATGTGTACAGATGTATATTTTGGTGAATCTCTTAATATACGACTTACATTGCATTGAATATCTTGGACTATTTTATAATGTTTGCTTTATCATGATCATCATTGTTGCTATGAAGTAAAACTTTCAGGTTGTAGTGCTTCCAACCATGGTCTGGATAGGGCTGAAGAAGATAAATCATGCATTAAAGTTTTTGTGCGTGTACACTTCCACACTTAAAACATATGCCAACTTTTGCTTCCCTTGCATGTATCAGTGTAGATGAGCATGGCTGTTCATGATGCCTTTATGTCATCTTCTGTTGATTTGGAAGTCTAAAATCTTAGTTGAGCTTTACTTGAAGGGAAACTTTTACTATCGGTGAAATCAGCAAGATAATGAATATTTGGTCCAATATGATTTTGACTTAAGATACAGCATTAGTTGTAGTAAATATTTTCCTTATAAATACATTAGTAATGATGGCAAAACATTGATGGGAATCAGTCATTTGAGACATTTAATTTAATAATAATATGTCATTTCTCTATGTAAACAAATTACTATTCTATATGATACTATTTTACAAGGTCATTGTCCTTCATGTTTAATTATTTCACAGAAAGTTTGTAAAACAGACTGGGAAGTAACATTTAATATAGTCATAGTATTTGTATGTGACAGTTCATTTTGCAAAAGGAAATTACAAATCCACTCGTTATTAAATCTGTGTAGATTGGTGAGTGTCATTGCAACTTGTTGCATATTTGTTAAATACTTGTTTTACTTTTTGGTAACTTAATAAAATTATAAGCTGAGTTTTCTAGTCAATTAGTTATTAAAATTCACATCTATATGCATATGTGTATATTACAGGGAAAATCCACTAATGGTAAAAAGGAGTCATTTGAAAATCTTATACTTTTCAGTGTGTTACCATTACCCTAATATACATTACGCAGACATTAAATTAGGAAATGCCTCTCTCACCATGGTAGTACACATCATATTGGAAAGAAGCTTTACTTGATGACATAAAAACTATTTGGAAGTAGTATAATATTAGTAGCTTGAGTTACTAAAATTACCATCTAAAATTTATTTTAGCAGAATAATTTTAAGTGTTTGGAAAATGCTATTCGATTTCTCAAAAAATTTGCATTTAAATGGGGTGAGACAGTGTTTATTAATTGTTTATAGCATGTCTTGTCTAATTAATGTATAATATTTATTATACCAGCTTAGCTAAAAGAATGACAGCATTTTTCAGAGTAATTTTTTTATATGTAGAGATTTAATCACAAACTGACTTTTGTCACTTAAGAGATAAACTAGTACCGATATTCTCTGCCTTCCCTTACTGTGTTTATAGTTAGTTTTTCTTCCTTTAACAGCGTGAGTCTAGAAACACTGTTGGACAAAGTACCATTCTAGGCAGGTACTGATGTGAGATAACTATTGATAATATTTTTATTGATATCTCTTTTTATGTCTTGCTAGACACAACATGTAGTGGGTTTTTTTTTTTTTTGCTGACATTTTACAGTAAAGTATTGTAGTATGAATAGCATTTGAAGTGTTTCAAGCATAATTAGAAGCAGTTGCCACCAGGAACAATTATGTTCTACTGTTTGTTATGTGTAAAATATAATACTCTAGTATGGAATATATAAAATATTCTTTAGATGCTTTACATATTGGTCAACTTATTTTTAAATGTCTTATCATTTTGAAAAATCAAAGAACTAAAAGAAAAAAAACTGACAAGATTATAAACTTGTCTGCTGCATTCCTTACATCTTATTCTTTTTATGAGAGAAAGGGATTTGCATTAAGCCTTCATAGATGCCTCCTGCATGCTTCGCAGTAAACAGCTATAGAATTATATCATGAAATCAGCTATCCTCATGTGCAGTATTTTTAAGTTGTTACTATGGTTACCTTTCCATTTGTGAAATTTTGTGTAGTTACAATTTGTAGTCATCACATCATACTACCACTGGCTTTTGATTCCTTGGATAAATAAATCACTGTTCTACCTGGATGTTATTGAGTGGCAGCAGACACAGCACTTAGCTGCATCCGTAAGCTCTAAGCAGGGGAAACAGAAACAGCAAAATGAAAGAAATGGGAACATTTTGTTAAATTACATTTTAAGATTGTCCTGATGGTGCTGGTAAAAATTTAAATGTTTTTGATGCAGAGTGAGAGCACCACCAGTTATTCTCTGAGATGCTTTAATTTTTATAAGTATGTGATAATGAAATTGGTTAGGTATGGTAGCAGTAGGAGGTAAGGAGAACATTAGTTTGTCAGCTAAATGGGTGCTAAATAACCAAACAGAAGTAATGACCCTTCAGAGATTCAAGAGGCTCATTGCGAAAACAGCCTTTTTTCATCTTAGCCTTATTACCGGTTTGAAATTTATCCTCTTTTCAAGTATTTAAAAGTTGTCCTTCTTTATTTATAAAGATTTATAAAATCAGGCTGTTATATCTTATCGTTAATTTGGAGTAAAATAACCTATAATGTTCCCTTGTATCAATTGCTGCATTCTAGTAAAGATTCCTACTGTTTTTGTTTTGTTTTGCTTCCTAAAGCCCCCTGCTGCTGTTGATTACACCTAGATCTGCTACTGATTGGAACTGTTAAAAGGCAAAGATAATGTGGATGGTTGCTGAATCATTTAATTGTAGGACTAATAAGAAGTGTTCTCTCTGGGACCCAACAGAAATAGTAACATTAGAATTTTATATATAAAGTGACCAAACATATTCTTTTGTACTTTAATACTATTTAGAGTAAATAATACTTACTTAACACAAAATAAGTAAATACCAACAACCTGGTTTTATTCCTAAGGCATAGAACTAAATCTGATCAGAGAGACTAAAGGAAAATGTTAGAGAAAATTAATTCTAGTATGCTAGTCTCTAGCAATTGAATGCTTTTTTTTAAAAGATGAAGCAAATGGATAACTATGTCTTTGAAACTGCTAATGCAGTAGTTGAGAGTACAGAAAAGAATGTGCTGAGGAAATTAATTAGAAATTATATATAAAATATAAGCTCTCTTTGGAGTAGCTTGCTTACATTTTTGGACCCTTACCTAGGATTTTCATAATAAAATTTCTAGGCTAGCCATATATGTGTTAAGAGGTATCCACAGGTAACAGTTTGTACCCTTATTTAAAATATGACATAATTAGTGCCTTGCTGGAATAAGCTTAGACTTCCATAAGGGACTGTGGTTATGCTACTGTGCGTTTAATGATAGCTTGCGCTATTACTAATGTTCTTTCTGTTCATTGTAATTAATTACTTAAATAGCTTATCCTTCAAAGACTTCCTGAGTTTCTAGGTACAAAATTCATCTACAGTGTAATTTGTTTAAAACTGTGCATATGTATACTTGGTATACTTGGTAATAAAGCTAGTGTTGCTTTTTTATTTGTTTTTCTTTTGTATTTTTTATTAGGGGGGCAATGGAGGTTGGAGGGTAACGTTTTGAGATAATATTCTGAGTTGCTCTTGAACTTGCTAAGTAGTCCATTTTAGCCTCGGCTTCATTAGGCACATGAGTACTGAGATTATAGTGTAAGATACTGCATCTTGCTCTTCACGTTCCTTTAAGTAATTTATTGAAATATTTTAATCAGGGAAATTACTAAAAAGATGCTGTTTAGGAGAGGCTTGTGAGTAATCTAATGATGGATTGAAGAGAGAAAGAGCAATTAGATTAATGTTAAGGGCTAGGCAGCAAACAGTGTTTAAGATCTGATACTGTTAATAAGAATACAGTGGAAGACAGTACTATTTCTCATTTTTGTTCATGTCTTACTATACATATACTCGATCCACCTTAAAATAATGCAGAAATCTTATTGACATCTAGTAAATATTCTTGCTTTCTAAAATATCAAACAATAGAGTGATAAGTGCACTGAAGCAAATACTATTCATTTTTGTTGTCTTTCATCTTGAGGCAGTATGCTCCATATAATAGTCAGTCAGTCAGTCACTCACCATGGCCTTACTGTGTAGCACGTTTTGATCTTGCATGACTCCAGAAGATTCTTCTGGCTCCACTAGCCTGCCTCCTGTACCTGGCCGGTCATTTAACTTTTGAAAATGTGACAACAGGAAGTTAGACTAATAAAGCTTAGACCGCTGTAACACAGCACTACACATTAGAAGCACAACTTCGAATACTAGTCTGAGATCAAGATGTTAAAGGGTGTGAGTCCTTCTGACATTTATGAGAGAGACTCTTTTTCCCAGACACTCTTATAGTCTCCTTGATGACCATTTTCTTCCCATATATAAGTACACGTTTCTCCAATTTATTAAAATAAAAAACAAGTTATACCTCTGTAGATATTAACTTGGCGACATCATTTTAGCTTGGTCACCTTTATAAATATACTGTGTCCCGCCTGTGAGGTACTCACGCTAGGCTATTACTATTGCAGCTCTGGAACAGCTTTGTTAACTTGGTGTGCATTGTAGGCCAAGAACTAGAAACATATACGTTGAGAAATAAATTAAGCCAGTCTGTTGTTAATGTCAGTACACAGACCCACAGCTGTTTATCTCTTTTTAATTAATGCTCTGGTACAATTTGCATCCCAGTTCATTGATTCTTTTTACATTTATCTATATGATTTTTGTACTCAATCATTGTTCTAGTTTTAATCTAGTGTCAGAAATAGGCTGAGTTTGAAACATGGTTTAATCCCTTGTTTTCTTTCACTATTTTATTCCATGAGGTGGGAATAATCTAAATCACCTTACATCTCCTTTGTCTAGACTTAAATCTTAAGGAAAGTAGCATTACCATCTAAACATTAATGAAAATAATTAGCTATAGCAGGTGAGTTTTCATGTGCAGCACTGAGGAGATAGAAACTGATCTGGAACAGCTGTTCCTGGAACCTAGTCTTGGACCAGCATCTTTGCATTCTTGGAAATATTAAGAACTGAAATTTCTTGGGCCTCCTTAGGACATAGTGAAATTAAAAGGATGGAGTTGAAGAATTCACTTTAGTAAGATTTTCATACGATTCTGATGTCCATCAGTGTTTGATACTTGAAGACTGAACATACACACACACACACACACATACACACACACACACACACATATATATATATAGTCAAATATATATATGTGTGTGTGTGTGTGTGTGTACCTGTATATGTATAAATATACATATATTTGAATGTATGCGTATATGACTAAGTTTAGCTGCTTTAAATTACTATAGAGAATGTAAAAGTTGTATTTTCTTCCTAATATTCTATTGGTTACATTTGATGCTGAAGTTTTGATTAGAAATGCCAGAAGTTAGAACTTTATATTTATGAAAAAAAATCATTGATCTTTGATGTTGGTTTTGTGTGTGTCTAGAAATGCATTATGAATGTAAAGGCAAACACAACTACATATATTATTCTGTATAATTCCTTCCCCTCTTACAAATGATAACATAAGACCTTGATGTTTTAAATTACTATTATAACCTATAAACATTTCTGTATTGGGATATCATTTATTTGCTTGAGGCCAGGAAATCAAGGTTAGGGTAAAATATTGAGATCTTTTATCCAGTAAGTACATGATGAGAATAAAAGAAAGGAATGAAGGAAGAATGGAGTTTAGGCTGTGCCTGTTGACTCACATTATCAGGGATAAAGCACATGCTTAACCCCAGCACACCCCACCACAAATCAAATGGGAAGGGAAGGAGTAACAGAATCGTTGACAATTAATAAAGAAGGTCAAAGCATAAACAATGACGACTATAAAACATTGATGTAGGTCAAAAGGACCTAAATAAATGGGAACATCCTGTATTAATGAATTAGAGTACTTGCATTATTGCTGTTCAAGTCAGAATTCACTTCAATCCTTGTGAAAAATTCCAGTGATGTTTTACAGTCTACATACAATTCTAAGATGTTCTGAATAGTCAAACTAATCTCGGGGGGGAAGAAGAGAAAAATTGTACACTGTCACTTCCTATTTTAAAAACTTGCTTCTAATCTATAGCTATTGAAATTGTAGTACAAGCATAATGAGAGACCTGTGTACTAGTGCAGTAGAATACAGCAAAAGTGTCATGCTATATTTGCCAGTGACATCTTGAGTACAGTGTATAGTTTCAGAGATCACCATTTTTCATCCCAGCACTGTCAATCACTATGACTAGATGAGCGCTGTATAGCGTATACATGCAGTAGAATATCATCCTTCAAACACAGCATGGATGGATTTGAATCATTATACAAACTAAAGTAAGCGAGTTATGAAAAGACATGTGAAATTTCACTGTATACAGTTCTTCACTAAGAGATAGAAATACTGGTGATTGCTAGGGTTTGAGGAGGGATATCTGGAAAGTTATTACTTAATATGTGCAGAGTGTCAGTTTTATGGGATAGTTGTATATAGTATGAACATATGAAATGCTGTTGTATGACATACTTAGAACATTAACTTTTGTAATGCATATTTTACATGAAATGATACAGTAGTTACATAAAACTTAGATAAAATCATTTCTAAACTACTTACAATACCTAATCTAATGTAACTGCTTAGAAGCCAATTGTTAACACTGTGTTGCTTAGGGAATAATTACAGGAAAAGTTCTGTGTCTCTTCAGAGCCAAGTTTTATCATCATAGGTAACTTCTTTCTGTATCTTTCTCAATATAGTACAAAACTCGTAAGTATGAAGGCATTCTCATAGCCACTTCCAAATCATCTCTTGAGGATATTATATTGACATATGTATCTTTTGACAGGTTTTGTTGCTGATGTATACTTTTTTGATCAAACATTTTGATAGTATATACTATTTGAAGGTCTATATTAAAACTTTAGTGTCTTTAGCATTGTGTAGAAAGATTCCTAGAGAATACTTCATTTAAATTGTAATATATTTTGAGTTTCTTCCTGTTGCTTACATTGAATAGTAAGACTGTCTCTGTACTAAACTGTATTATATCTAAATGTCCTGATTCAGTAAATTTTACTTTGTATATAACTGAAAAAAAGTCTGAAATTTTAGTTTACTGTCAGTTGTTATGTGGAAAATCTTTAAACTGGATATTTATTGAGATACTTAATACTTATGTAGTTTTATTAAAATGTATGATTTAGGGATCACCACAGTGGTTGTTTTAATCAAAACTCTTTGGGTTTTTTACTTGTTCTGTAGCATGCATGTGTGTGTATTAATTGAAAATTGAAAGTTTTCCTTAATGTTGCTTTTAAAGTTTTCAAAATTTTATATAGCAAGTTTTGTGCGTGTTAGTTTTCAAAATATTCTTTATCCCATTTTACTTTTTATGTTTTTATTTTCTTCTTTATATTTTTGCTAACCTAAAACTACTTTACTAAACAGGTGTTTTACTTTAATCTTTGGAATCAGAATGTTCTCTTAGGCTCATAGCAGTGCTTTGTTTGCCAAGTACAAGCTGGAGTCTTCTTCTAGGACAAGAAAGACACCTCTGAAGACCAGGCTTTCCAAAACAGCAGTGTTGTAGGCCCTTGTATTTGTTTCTCTGAGGGATCCAATTTAGGTTTTTTTTTTTCCTTTTAAGACCATATTTTGCTACTTAGCTTCACTTAACTGTAAAGAAGCACTGAGAGAACAATGGTGAATGCTTAGGGCTCTAGACGAGAGACGGCACGTCTCTATGACTTCAAGGCTAGCGTGGTCTACATAGGGAATCGCAGAGCAGCCAGGGCTATCTGTCCCCCCCCAATGCCTGGGTCCTTGAATTGCTGGGCTTTCAGTTGTACTCTTATTTACATTAGTCTGATCCCTCTGTTGTTGGCGATGACTCTCTCTCACTGGTACTGAGTGGATGACCGTGCAGTAAGTTAGTTCCTTTAAAGTGAGTTAGAATTGAGATTGTCAGCTACCTACATAGAAAAATATGCAAAATGGTGTATAGTATATAATTAATTTCAGTGTTCATGAAGATTAGATTCTCACACTTATAAAACCAACATTTTCTTCTTTCTCTCTGCCTTCTCTTTGCCTTGTTTATGCTAGAAAGAAGCAGAAATGTTGTATCAGATATGCTGTCTTAAAGCACTGTGAAGTCTTAGGAGAAAAGCCAGTATCTTACGGAAAGATAAGGACAGGATAGTTTGTTGTACAGATTTGCAAGCACTGCCAAAAGCAGTAGGTAAAAGGAAAATGTTTATTTGTATCTAAGTCAAACTTTCTGTTTTTAGCCATAATAATTTAATAAGAATCAGGTAGCAGACCTGCATGCCAACCAGAGAATTATCTTTTTGCTCGTTGGGTTAGTTTTCCATTAATGTACAGACTATGGGCATTTTCAGTTTATAGCATTGATTTGTGATTAAATTCCTCTCCCTCTTATGTGTTAGAAAAATTATTTTTGTAACCTGAAAAATGAAAAGTTTTTTAATGTAAGCTATTCAATTCTGTGTAGTTATATTAATTTTAGAATGAAGAACATTACTTAACATATCAAGATAGCTGATTCTTTTGGTTTATTAACTAAGTTGTTTCTTTACAGAAAGACTACAAAAGGATCTTACTGACCCATTTACCTCCCCTTCTCATTTCTGTATATAATATCATCACATGCTGTAGGAAATATTTTATTGACATTGGTTATCTGGATTAAAGAGAGAATCACTGGAAACTCTAGAAGGCATATCTCTTAAAGGTTCAAATAAAGTGAAATGTAAATATATATTCATTTTGCATATATAATTTAGAAAGAGAGAAATAGTTATATTTCTTAGGATTACAAATTTGTTAGAATTAGGTTATTCTTAGAATAATTTACAAAACAGAATAATGTTGCAAAAAATCAAAATCTAAGTTTAAGAGCTAAGGAACTTTTTTTTTTTTTGTAATTCACTTTCATAGCTGAGAAGGCTGGTAAGAATCAGCACTTGTTAGCTTATTGAAAAGACTGTACTTTTGTTAGTAAATTTATCTCATCCTGTTTCATACTAGCAGTGTCTGACTACAATAGATTTTATAAAGCGTAGTGGTTTTTAATTAATGAAAGAGATGGCTCAGATTTGCTCCACCCTTTTTTCTCATAAAACACAAATTTGGTTTGAATAAGCTAGAACTTTATCGTAGTTTATGGTCAGATTATTAGGGACAATCACCACTTACCTAAAAAGCTTGTGAAAAATTTCGGTCAGCACTTTAAGTGTCCCTCTTGAAATGCAAGTATCACAGATATGCTGAGATATATTTTCTAATCTGTTTATGTAGGCTATGTGCCCTGTTTGAGGGCTGCAAACCATTGTGTTATTCAAGATTTACCATCCTTACTCTGAGAACCTTATCTTTTCCCTTCAAGAATAAAAAGTAGAAGAGAAAGATGTATTGGAAACACAGATTTTAGGATTATCAGATTGTTGAAGTAAAATTAACTTCAGAATAAAAATATGATGGATTTTTAGACCCTAACAAATAATTGAGATAAAATACTTTCTACTTGCTTTTTTAAGAAACTATAGGTATTCTGGTCCCTAAACCTGGTGAGAAAGCTCAGTGAGTAAAGATACTTATTATCACCAGACTATCGGTAATGTAATTGGACCATCAGTATAGCTAGTGTTCTTTGATTATTAGTCAGTATTGTTATTTTTTTTTAAGTGCTTAATGGTCTTGTGAAACCTGTGTAATGTTTACTCACTGTAGACATAGATATTTAGTCACATTCAAAGCCTGTATTTTCTCTAGCTAATTCAATTACCGGTTCTATCCTGGAGCCCTTGAACATTTTGGCCTCCATACAATCTAAAACATTTAAGCTGCTAGCCTGAACCTAGAAGGCTTTAGCCTTAGCCCCCGAACAGTTTAGAACTTTTAAGCCCCCTCTGCTTACTGAGCCACCCCGACCAACTAGCTCTTTCTGAACTCTCACTCTTCTGGTTCAATTCACTTGGAGCTCTGGCTCAAACTGTTCTCCAAGCTGCTGGTTCAAACTGATCTTCCGAGCTGACTGACTGTTTCTGACTGAACTCTTCTGATTCTGACTGATTCTAGCTGATTCTCTGACTGCTTCAGAATGAACTGAATTGCTTGGCTACAAACCGACCCAATTTTCCCTTCTGATACTGACTCTTTTTGAACTGCCTCTGTGTCTTATCTTGCTGCTTCAGACTGCCTGCTTCATTGTCTCTATATCTTCTCCTTTGTCTGCCTGCTTCAGACTGCTCCCCTCATACTGCCCTGTGTAACTGCTTCCTGTGTTTCTTTCCACATACTGTTTCTGTCTTAGGGATTAAAAGTGTGGACCACCTCTGCCTTCTGAATATTGAGATTAAAGATGTTTGCTGTCACTGTTTTATGAATACTGGGATTAAAGGTGTGTACCAAAATTCTTAACATTCTTTGTACATTCCATCTGGACCACAAAGGCCTCTGAATGTGATCCCTTCACATTGATCCCTGGAGTAAAGACCATTCCTAGCTTTCACACAGGCCTATTCCTCTACAACTCACTATTTTCATTTGAAGAAACTAGGTTAAACCAAAAGTTTGACCAATTTGTCTATCATTTAACCACATTAAATGATATGGAGCCTGAACAAGCTGTATAGGTTACTAATGTCTACGGAATATTTTTCAGAGTTCCCTTCTGTAGGAAAGGTAATGGTAGACAGGGTAAAGAAGAAAGGTGATAGGCAGACTTTTCTCTTTAGGGGATGCTTTCCTCCTTTAATTCTCTCAAAGGAAAAAGTCACTTTCTGTTGTTTCTTCTTCAGTAGAAGCAGAAATATTGTGATTGGCTTCTACAGGATAACATTTCTGAATTTATTCATTTTAGGAGACTGGATGAAAAGAATGAGGTTAGAATTCATTACTGAGAAAGTGGAACATTAGAGGAGCACTTAGTAGTGCCCAAGGTGATTTAGTGGCATCTACTCAGATGGGTACATTTTTACTTATTCAATAATGTTTAGCAAGTCAGGGATGTCTGGAAATGAAAACAGATTAGTGATTTAAAAGAAAATGGTTTTAGGGAAAGGAATGTTCTAAGAGAGGTACTGATACAGTTACTAAAGAAAAAAGAGAAGCAAACAGTGATTGTAACTGCCAAATTAATACAGAATTCCAAAAAAGAAAATTAGGGTGGATGTGAACAGATCATGAACATTATTGAGAATCTCTATGAGTATCTATGCCTTAAGTGTCATTACACGTACCAGAGACATTAGTATAATTACCAAAGTGCATATGTTGAATAATACTAAAATTTAATGATGAAAAATAATGAATTATATGACAAAGAATAGAATTTATTCATAACTTTGTTTCCCAAATATAGTTAATTCAGCACTCATTTAAAGATTTTATACTTAGGAAGTTATATTCATTTAAAACAAGCAACAAATATACTCGTACATGTAAAGTACAGAATCTCTTTCTTATTTATTCTTATATTCTTGTTTCCCAGAAATTTTAGTCTATAGTTAGCTTATATGTTTGTATTTTTACTAAATAAATGTGTCATACTACATTCTGTTTTTATGATTTTAATATGCTTTTCACATTTTTATCAGTACATTTTAATTTTTAATTCTTATTCCATTTTGTATTATTAATATTAAAATGCTTTATTGATGATTATTCATAGTTTTTAATCATATCAACTTATTTTTTATATAGATACTCTAAAATACATAATAGCACAATAAATGCAGATTTCCAGAATTATTTTTTAAGGGTACGGTACATTCATAATTTTTGCTTTGTATCCTTCACTGTGTTCACAGATAAATTTCTTAAAACTCGTTGGTTCGATGGGCGGTGGTGGTGGTGCATACCTGTAATTCCAGCACTTGGGAGGCAGAGGTAGATGGATCACTGTGAGTTCAGGGCCAGCCCGTCTACAGAGTGCATTCCAGGACAGCCAGAGTTACAACAGAGAAATGCTGTCTAAACAAAACAAAGCAAAAAACCCCCCAAGAAACAGACAAAAAAACCTGTGGGCTCTAGCAGTTCCTGGAGTCACTGGAAGTACAGGTACATTCTACCATTGTAAATATGATAGCTGAGTGTATCCTAAAATCTTTTACATCCTTAGTCAGTTTCATCTAAAATTCTTAATTCATAATTTTGTACATTCTGTATTTTCCAACTTATGTATTTTGCTAGTTTTGATGTATATAACATTCACATTTCCATGTACTGCCTGTTTCTCTCCTTCATTCATGTATCTAACTTTCTAGATTCGTCTAACATGTTTTCTAAAATAGTGACTGATATCTTTTTTACCCACTAGATGGTTGGGATGATCAAAGGAGCAGTGTATATCACTATTTCCTCCTTCCCTTTCTACCTCTTCCTCCCTCCATCCCACCTTATTTAGTTGTTCTTTCTTCCTCTTCATACTGTCTGTATTTTTGTGCTGTTTGCCATTTGAAGACCAAAAGCCATTTTGTTATTTAAGATTCTCCACCTGAACTCATAAAGCTAGTTTTTGTTCCCTTGCAGACTGTACAATATAGGTGAAGTTCTTTGGACAGTACTATTTATGTAAAGCTTTATTGTTAATAATTTGCATTTCATATTGTATATCCATCATTTTTCTTGTTCTCATGGTAGTCAGGTGTCTGTTTACTAACTGAAAGCACGACCTGTTTAGACCCCTATAATGTTTCTTATAAAGTAGTTTTACTGTTCCCTTTCCTTTGTTTTCATAGAAAAGAATCATATTTCAATGAATAGTTTTAGCTCTCATCCTTAATTAAAAACTTTTTTTTTCACCCTTTCTTATCCTTTTTGTTCATCATCTCCCTTCTTTATATTTACAACTCTTAACTACAATTAGTTAGCATTAAAAGGAAATGTTTACTTTAGTTAAATTATTCTGAACTTTTATTTTACTTATCAAAGGTTAGATCAGGTTGTTGTTTGAACTGGTGATTAAATATAGCCTAATATCATCTCACATTTACATGCACTGTAAGACTATTTCCTCCTTATTCTGTTTATTTTATGATCTTCAAGGCTGGCATTTTAAAAACAATTTTGTGTTTTAGGGAAATAAACTAGTCATCTAGTTATCTTGTGGGAGAATTTTAAGAGTTCAGTTTGAGAATAAATAGTACATTTCAGTATAACATGAACTATTGTAGTGACAGTTCACCTTGTGATACACAGAGTTAAAATCTTTGCCTGTTGAATTTACTTCTGAGTGAGGCTCAGTGGCTACAGTAGTGTCTTCATTGCACATTTGTAAATGAGTGGTTTTTGCCATATTTTTATGATAGTTACTGAAAACAATATAGTAGATATCTCAGATTCTTTAGCTCAAATAATGTAACTCAAATAAGTATAACTTCTATGCTTTTACAGAACAAGTATAGTTCAATTGATCATTTTATCTGGGAATTATACTGAAGTGTATTGATTTTTATTAATTAACTGAGCAGTTTTCTTCAAGTTCTTCTATACTATTTATGAATTATTCAAGTCCTCTGTTCTTTGAAAATGTAGAGAGACTAATGAAAACAAATCATTTTATTCATGGTATTTATGCTTTAAATGGAGTTATACAAGACTTTGGTGTAATGCACAGGTAGATGTGTTTCTAGCTGACTCTTAAGGCCATGTGGAATTAGGTAAGTGGCTGCCAGAGGCATTTAGTGTGTTGAATGCTGAGACTTGCAGTTTGATATAGTTTCGGAAAGATTCACTGTGTAGAGTAAGCACAATTACCTCCTTTTAAGTATGTTCTTTCCTGGTATACTTGGAAGGCAGAGGTAGGCAGATCTGTGTGAGTTTAAGGCTGGCCTGGTCTACATAAGGAGTTCCAGGACAGCCAGGGTGTAAGTGAGACCCTGTCTCAAAAATAACAACAACAAAAAAGTGTTCTGTTGATTTCCCTTGTGGAATCTTTGACTATGTTCCATAAGGTATGCCTGTTAATTGACTTTTCTCCTTCTCGAACCTGATGAAAACCCTATACTTTCTATGCTTTATGTACTTTGAATGCAAAAATATGTGTTGCTACTGCTACTTGTCTCTGAACAAATACATATACATAAGTGTATACAAATACATATTTCCTTTGCCAAGAGGAATGGCTACACACTACTTGTAGCCTATTTTAGTTCTCTGTTTACAATCTCTGCTAACTTTTATTAACTGAGACCAGTATAACCTTACACTTAACTAGTGTTATGACAGATTCTTACTGTATGTTAATATTGTCAAGACATTGTAGTAAGGGACATTGTATAGATGCTCATTTTTTCTGTATATCACTGTAAAAGCTTTATTTAATCTGTGAATCATAAGAAAAGTATTATATGATATTAGAATGTTTTTCCTTCATTTGGAATGCCATCTTTTATTGAGAATTTAATTTTGTCTCAAGAGAAAATAATTGAAGGAAAAATGGAAACACCTTTTAAAACAGGAACATTGTAGAGGTTGTTAGTTACATACCATAGCTCATTCATGTTTATATATGTATATTTTTAATTAAATAGACTTAAAAGATTAACTACAGATTTTTTTTGTAATTTGTGTCAAGTATAGACAGATGTTACCTTGAAATACTTTCAAACTCTTATTATTAAAATAGTTTTTTTCTTTTCATAAAATATAAGGATCCTTGAGAATTCAATTGGTTAGCTTTTTTCCTCCACCAACCTTAGTAATTTGGTGAATTTTAATTATTACTTTATGGCATATCATCCTTGATTTTTACATGGCCCTCATATTGTATTTAAATGTTCTTTGATTTATGAAGCTTGCCTATTATGTAATAATTTGTGACATTACTAGCTTTTCAGAAACTTTCTGAAAGCTTAAACTTTTAGAGCTGGAAAAAATGCTGTGAAATTTTTCTCTCACTGAACTGGTGTATTTAAGAGCTAACTTGATACCTTCAAACCTGTACAGGAAGAAGGTGCCTTTTCTCCAAGACCAGGCCTGATTCAACTGTATAAGTAAAATGCAAAGATTTCACTTGACTTCCCCCCCCCCACTGCCCTCCCTCTGATTTTAGTGGCAAAGGGAGGAGAGTTTCTCATTTAAGGGCAAACTTAAAGATGACACCTTTACCTTGTTCAGGAATAGCTTCAGTGAAATTAAGTGCTGATGACAATTTGTGTGTGTGTGTGTGTGTGTGTGTGTGTGTGTGTGTGTGTGTGTGTGTTTGCCTGTCTGCCTGCCTGTCTATATTGATATTAGAAGCTTTTGGTTTTCAAGATCAGCAAATGCTCTTAATCCTCAAGCCTTCTCCTTAGACCCAGAAAAAGGCTTTTGTATAGATTGGCAAGAAAAGTTAGAGTTTTTCTGTTTTTTTTTTTTTTTTTTTTTATTTTTAAATGACTTTGCTAACAAGGACCAGGTGATGCCTGTTTTTATCTCAGTGGTGTCAACCAATTGTAAAGTGAGTGGCAAAATGTGAATCTATAGCATTTGGGATTTTAATCAGCCAAGCTTTGGGCTATTTAATAATGACTTCAAAGATCCAGTGTGACTTACTTATAAATTAACGTAACAGTAAAGAAAACCATCCTATAAACTCTTACTTAATTTCTGTTAGGCTATTTATTTACTCACTATTACATCATCTGAGTGAGCATTTGTAGAGGAACACTTGATCCTTGATCCTGCAGCAAGGCTGCTCTGGGAAAGGATCACCTGCCAGGGCTTGTGTGATTGACATTTGATTTCTGATCCAGCAGCATGGCTGCTCTAAGGTAGAAAGAATGTTAGTCAAGCTAACTCTGGCTGTCTCCTTCTGAACTCAGAGCTGCACTGAACTCAATTGACTCTTCTGGTTAGCTGATTCAACTTACTTGCTTTTCTGGCTCAAACTCTTCTCCAAATTGACTGGTGCAAATCTTGTCTACACCTTTAGCTCTACAACCTTTTCTTAAATGGATTACTATTGTTATAATGAAACACCATGACCAAAAGCAGGCTGGGGAGGGAAAGGGGTTATTTGGCTTATATTTCAACATCATAATCCATTACTGAAGGAAATCAGGACAGGTACTCAAACAGGGCAAGAACCTGGAGACAGGAGCTAATGCAGAAGCCATGGAGGAGCGATGCTTATTGATTTGACTTGCTCATTATGGCTTGCTCAGCTGCTTTTTTATAGAATTCAGGATCACCAGCCCAGGGATAGCGCCACCCACAATGGGCTGGGTCCTCCCCCATCAAATTCTAATTAAGAAAATGCCATACAGTTGAATCTTTGGCAGCATTTTCTCAGTTAAGGTTCCCTCCTCCAAAATGACTTTACCTTGTCTCAAGTTAAGGTGAAACTAGCTAGCACAAGTCTCTAGAACTTCTATCATGAAGGCATATTGTTAAAGGCTTTTACTGCACCTTGTGATTTTTGTCTTTATGCCAATTTATGTGATTTACTAAATTTTCTTACCTGCATTTGTTTTAAACATCGTTGAATTTCAGGGATAAAGCCAACTTGGTCTTTGTGGATAATCTTTTTGATGTATCCCGGTATTCTGTTTGCAGATATTTTAACGAGTATTTCTGAGTCTGTATTAATTAGAGATCTTGGCTTACAGTTTTGTCTTTACTTGGTTTTAGTATTAAATACTGGTCTCATAAACAGAATTTAGGAATGTTCCTTCTGTTTTTATTTTTTTGAATGGTTTACCAAGGTTTGACTATAGATCCTTGAAAACCTAGTAGAATTATGGTGTTAATCTATCTGAATCTGTACTTTTTTTTTTTTTAAACTTGAAGACTTTTCTATTACTGTTTCTTTGTTCTCTTTTGTCATGGGTTTGTTTAGGTGGTTGACTTCTTGTTCTAAGCTAACACACACACACACACACACACACACACACACACACACACACACACACGCTTCTTCCTTAAGCCATTTATCTGTACTCTTATTTTTTAATGTAGACACTTTTGAGCTATAAATTTCTCTCGTAGGATTGCTTTAATGTGTTCCAGAGGTTTTGTCATGTTGTTTTTCACTTTCATTTTGTTTCAGTAAATTTTTTTATTTCGTTCTTGATTTCTTCTTTGACTAATTCATCCTTCAGTAATGTGTCATTTAGTCTCCAAATTTACTAGAGATTTGTTTGTTGTTGATTTCAAGTTTATTGTATTGTGATCTGATAGGCTACAAGGAGTGATTTCAATCTTTTTGAGTTTGTAAAAATTTGTTTTGTGCCCCAGGATATGGTTTATTTTTAAAAAGTTTCTGTGTGCTGCTGAGTAGAATATGTGTTTTTCCTTTGTATTGATGGAATAGTCTGTTAATTCCATTTGATGTATGGTTGTTTGGAAATTTTTCTGGAATAAGCACTCTGACACCACTGAGCTTAGAAGAGAAGAGATACCAACTGCGGACCAAAGCCAGGATAGATCCTAAAAGGCTTCAATCCTGGGTCCAATTTATATTCTTATTTTATACTTTAAAACCACAAGATGGAGTAGTCAAGCAAGCAAGATTTATGGCAGTCAGCAGATTTTTAAGGACGATGGCCCATTGTCTCAGCTATTTCTCCATGTAGCAAGTGAAGTTATGTTTGCAAATAGGCATTATATACAGTGCTTCTAGTAAATCATTAAAAAATCAATAAAACCTATATCTAATAATTGATCTTTTCTATCTGACTCTACTTCATGTAGTTTATTTTATAACATATTAGGATAGCAACTCCTTTTTGCTTCCTGGTCCTATTTGATTGTGGTATTTTGTCCAGCCTTTCACTCTAAGGTGGTGCATATCTTCAAGGTTAAACAAATTTCTTGTAGACAGCTTTTTGATTTTTGATCTATTTAGTCAGCCTGTGTCTTTTTATTGGCTATTGGAGCCCATTTATATTTAAAGTTATTATTGACATGTGTGTTAATTGTGGTCAGCTTGCTTTTGATTTGTTGTTATAGTGCACTTTATGTTTTAGTCATCATTGCTTTGTTTCCCCCCATAAAGTCTCTCTACTATACTCACTCCTCTTGTTTCCAGCTCAATAGCTGGAAATATTAATTCCTGTATTGTCTTCATATTTGGTATGCTGGATATAAGTATTTTAGGCTTCTTTTTAATTGTGGCATGTTTTTCTCCTTCACTTACGACAGATAATTTTGCTTGGTTTATTATTCTAGATGGCAATCATAGTCTATTATGGACTTGGCATTCATTGCACCAGACTCTTCTAGCCTTTAAAGTTTCCATTGAGAAATCAGCTGTTTCTGAAGGGTGACTTGTGTTTTGTTTTGTTTTTTTCTCTTTGAGCTTTCAATGCACTTTCTTTGTTTTGTATTCTTTGTATTTTAGCTATAAAATGCTGTAGTGATATTCTTGTCATGTCTATTTGATGTCCTATGTGCTTCCTGTATTTGTATGGGTGTGTCTTTCCTTAGTTTGACAAATTCTTTTCCTTCATCTATGTCTTTAATTTTAAAGTTCCTTTTTTTTTCATGGTATCTTATGTTTCCTGGTATATCTCCTGCTTTTTTAAAATTTTTCATAATCCTTATTTAGTTTTGATTCACAACTTTATCTTTGAGTCCTGATATTTTATATTTTCTGTTTATTCATTCTACTTGTAAGACTTTCCTTTGAGGTTTTTACTTTAGTTAATAATATTTAGTTCCATCTTTATTTCAGTGTGGGTGCTCTTCAGTGTTTTTATCTCCTGATTGAATTCCATTCTGAAGTACTGAATTGTCTTTATCATTTCTATCAGCCTTATGTTTGTTTTATCAGGCATCACTCAAATGTATATTCTTCTTAATTTTATCGAACTGTTTCTTTATCTTTGCTTTCTTTGAAATCTTTGTTGAAGTTTACGTTTATTCTTTTAAATTTTGTGTCTTGGGGTTCATCTATATAATTTTCATTGGCAAACATTTCTACAACAGTGGTGGATGTTGGGAGTGCTGCCTTATTCTTTCATGTTGTTAGTGTTGTGTATTGAGATTTGAGCTTATCAACTTCATAATTTTAAGTCTGATATGTATAAAGTAGGTTGGAGCAGAAAGGTGGATATGCTGAACATTTTATGCCTAGACGTTAGAAATGGCTTGAGTAGAAAGAAGTCGGGAGGACAGAGAGGACTAAGTTGCTGTTTAAGATGTACCTCTTGTTTCAAGCCTTGAGTGTTGGTGTTCATCTGGCTGGGTAGAAAAGTTGGATGTGACATGAGAGGGTCATGTAGTTTGTGAGCAGGTAGGAAAGGTTCTGTCAAAAGACCAGAATTTGGTTGCAGTTCAGGAAGAGGAGGCCAGACTCGGCCAGGGCTTTGGGTATGGGGTCTAGATTGTATCTGCCAGGTTGAGGACTAGACATGGATGGAACAGTCAATGGGATTTACATGGATAGACCCTGGAGACAAGGAAGTGGAGGTATGGCTGGGAGGATAGGTTGGATCGACACAGATGTGTCAACTCATATTCTTGCTTATACCATAGAAAATAACTTCAAGATTAATGAATATGAAATAGATTGGAGTGTATTAAAAGTGTATGAAAAGCAACCCAAACTTGTCTTTTACTGTAAACGGAATCCATATATTAGCTTTTGATAGTCTTAGAAAATTTAAGTTTAGTAGTTGGGAGAACAGGTATACTTGGCCACATATACTTAGGTCATGAGTATAGTTCTTTGCTATTTTCATATTCCTGTTTGAAAATTCTTTTATCATAAGGAATATTAGCTCCTTGTTGTCAACTTTCACAACAGATTTTGTTAATTATTGTAGATATCTATATCTGTCTGTCCATCTATATCGTCCCTATCTATCTATCTATCTATCTATCTATCTATCTATCTATCTATCTATCTATCTATCTATCTATCTATCTTCTTATTGAGATATGGTCTCTCTATGTACTTCTGACTGTTCTGAAACTCACTATGTAAATAAGGCTGGTTTTGGACACAGAAATCCATGTGCTTCTGCCTCCCAATTGCTGGAATTAAAGGCCTGTACCACCATGCCTGGCTAATCTGATAGAGTTCGTAACAGTTCCACAGAGAGCTTCTTTTCTTTCTCATGACCAGAACATGTAATGTCTTTAATTGCTTTGTTTTCTTTAATGCAGCCATATAACTACTTCCCCCATTCTGGTTATCTGTTGTGTTTGTTTGTGTGTTGCTGTTTTTTTACATACCTTTTTTTTTTTTTCCCTAAGATGCCTGTTGTGGTGGTTTGATTAGGAATGGTCCCATAGGCATTATTAGGAAGCGTGGCCTTGTTGGAGTAGGGGTCACTTTGTTGGAGAAAGTGTGTCACTAGGGGGAGAGCAAACCCTATTGAATTGGCTTCCTTTATAAGAGTTGCTGTAGTTATGGTATTCCATCACAGTGATAGTATCCCTAAGACAGCTATGATGACATAAGTGGTTCTGCTCTGCTGACACCCAGTCGTTGGGAACTGTAGAAATTCCCCATGTTGCCAGCTTCTTTTCTTCATCTTCTACATCTAAAGACAGCTCTGGAATCATGAAGATACTCTGTTTTTCTTCTTCTTTTTCTTCTTCTTCTTTTTAAAAGAGAACTTGGTATTTTAAAATGCTCGAGTTTATTTAGTTATAGCAGGGTCTTTCTTATGATTTTACAGGTTTGATCACTGGAATGCCAAGCATATTCCTCTTTTATAGAATAAGTATTTTTAAGTCTTACTATGAGTCTGTGACATACTCTGTATATTTCATTATGCATGTTGTTTTTAACATTTTAACAGTATAAAAAGTATAAGGTTCCAGTGTATTTTAATTTTATTTTGACTATTGTTCTTGATGTAGAAATTTATTATAGTTGTATAATTGATTATTAGACAACACTTGGCATTTCAAGTTTATGGTTAGTAGAAATGAGTTTCAGTGTGTTACTAATGGTGATAGTTAATGTTGAATGACGTGTATTCAGACAAATGCTTTTATTTATAATTTATTTGGCATTGTAAATGCATTTATCTTCTGAGAATAAGACCCCCTATTGTCAAATGAAGTATTCTATAAAGGTTTGGAGTAAATAAATGATAAAACTACTTCAATATACAATCTAACAATATTAAATATTAAGACTTAAAATGATTGATTTTAATACTTAATTAACCTATTTAAAGTCCATGTAGCTGTCCTGCATTAAAGATTGAAAGAGTTTTTAAATAGAACTTCATACATTTTATCTTGTCTTCATTTCTTCTTTGTAATTGATATTTTAAAGAACATTATAATTTTCAACCAGAAATTTACCTTTATTATTTCTAAATAAAAAAGGTGCGATGGGTTTAGTTTTGTTTCGCTTTGTTTTGTAAAACTTGTACAAAATATTCAATTGCTTTACCTTTTAGATATGAAAATAAGGCTTATAAGGCTTCTGATAAAGAAGCTTTCTTTTAGAGCCAGTATATCATAATTTAGGTTCAATACATATCGCCGTGAATATACCCTATCTAAACACATACTTAGTGGTGCTGTCTCCTTCCTGTTTGTTATAACATGCAGAAATTAGTATGTTGAATATTTTTGTTATGATTTTATCATTTTGTTTTTGTTTTTGTTTTGCATGTGAAGGAATACCACTTCTTTTCACCACTTTTTGTCTTTTAGTTTGCTATCAGTCAAGAACTCAAATGAATGATAATGTTTATATCCACTTTAAAAAATATGCATGTCTTTAGAATGACACAATTCAGAATGCCAATTCTAACTAAGTATTATAAGCAGCGAAGGAATGAATACAAGTTAGAACAAGTAAAACTTAAAAATCAATGAGACTAGATGATTAGAACTTCTGTTTATATGAAGCTACTTTAAAAGAGAGCACGAGGCTGCTGCTCATGGTGCAAGCCTTTAATACCGTCACTCAGAAGGAAGAGGCACGTAGATCTCTTTAAGTTCAAGGCCAGCCTGGTCTACAGAGTAACTTCCAGAGCAGCCAGCGTTAACAACAGAGATGTCTTGAAAAACCAAAAAATAAAAAAAATAAATGAGAGAGAGAGAACACGCTATTCAATATATTACAGGTAATATTTTACCCATGACTGCTAGTAACTGGAACTACTAATTAAAAGAGTACTTTATAGAGAAAATATTGTAATGACTTTAATATATACTTTAAATCCTAAACTTCATGCCTTTAAGCTTTGAAATAGCCATTGTGTTGTAAGGTTTGTTTTAGTGCATAAAATTCTCAGACAGATACTTTGATCTTTAGATTTAGTATTATAAGAATCAGACTTCTGAAAACATCACACCTGTCTTTAAGATTAATTTTGGATTATGAATGGGAATTTCAGCCTAATTTGTCAACTTCTATTACTAGGATAGCTTCAAATCCTTACAGTAAAACCAGTCTCAAAGTTTTAACCTTTGAGTCTTACAGGGCTTAAAAAATTTATAAGCTATTAATAATAACAAGGAAAATATGTTTCTTTTCTGAGGTGTAACAATATATGTTACTCTGCTTCTGAATTTAAGAAAGCATGATTTTATTTATTTTAAAACATGAGTATTATTTTTATTTAAAATTTAGAGCTTGATTAGCATCATTTAAGAGAAAAAGTCTGTCAATTATGGATTTAAGTATTCATTTTCTAAAGGCACAATTTTCAGCTTTGTGTATTTTTATCTACATAGAAGGTAGATGATTAGGCTGTAGCAAGAATAAAATTGTCAGAATATGTAAAGGAACTTTCAGGTATAATGGAACATTGAATATGTAATTTAAAAATCAATAATCCAATAAAATAATCAATTTAAATCTTTTCTTATATTCTGATATTTATGGCTAAACAATGGCAATGATTTAAAGGAGTATAGACACATTTGTTTGAACATCTTTAATTTTCTGTTTTGTAATTTCTGCAGGTATACTTATGAAGCACAAATTGGGGAATTTCTAGTAAATTGATTTCACATTTAAAAGCAAGTTTTATTTCCATCTTCACAAGGTTATCCAAACAGCAATAATAGATAGATTTAACTTTTTTTATTCTGAAAACTAAAATAGCCCTTTAGATTTATAACAAAGCAATAGAAACCGAGGCAGCAACTTCTTAGTTACTTTTGAATTAGATTTGTACTTAGATCTGCAATTAAAACAAAGAACAATATCCATACTCTTTATTAGTAGATCACTTGGAAGTAAATTATTGCTAGTCTGCAGGTTCACTTTGTTTAATTATAAATACATTTCACTGTCTTGATCTATAGGCACCATAAATTATGATATAGTGCATTCCTCATTGTGTAGATTGGTTGTAGATTAGTATCTTTATTAATATTTATATTCTTGCTTTTGTCGATTATCATAGAATTGTCACATTCTAAAGGATTATAATCGAGGCTAATTTTACTGAATCGTTTCTGAAATTTTAACCTTTTGTAAGGAATCAAAAAAATCTTAAGTGTTTTTAGAATCTTGAATAGGTATGGACATTGTTAAGTTTTTCAAATGTAAGGAAGTGTCTGTAGTCCTTCCCGTTCTGTGTTTTTGGCACAGCAGGTACATACTACTATGGATCCCACTTGACTCTTTCCTACTTTTTTTTTTTTTAAGAAGTTGTGTCTTATAGCCTAGGCATGAACAACCACATTGAAATTATTCAGTGCTGGTGATTGAGCCCAGGGCTTCATACTTTGAGGCAAGCATGCTATCATCTGAGCTATACCCTAACTCAACTTTACTTTCTAAATAGACTTTGATCTCAGTTTGATTATCTATTTTTCAGAAAGTTAAAAACCCTTAAAATTTGTTCATTTGTATTTTTAAAGCTTGTAATAGGAGAGTTCTACTATAAAACTAAGATAATGTAATCAGATTATAAAATCCCAGGTTTGGCTATTTAAGAAATATGAAGGAAGTTTAGCGGCTCAGAAATATTCACATTTTACTTATATAATTTTTATGAATATACAAGCTGAATATGAATCTTATTTTCAAATACCAATTTGTAATTATAAATTTGAACTCTATTTAGATAATCAATTCCATGCAGTAATTATTTAGAAATTTACATCATTTGCCAACATGTGAAAGTAAGATTTCACACATTTCCTAGATAACTGTTGTCTGTCTTGGCAAAATAGAACAAGAATGAAGAATGCTTCAGTTATTCATTGGTCCCCTCCCTCTCATTATTTTGTAATTGACTTGTTGACTTTCTCTTATTGACTTTGTCCTGAGAGACCCAAGTAGTGCAGAAGAAAAAAATGTGAGCTTTGGATAAAAACAGAATGTTTTAAACTTTTGGCTTAGTCCTTCCCATGTGAAACTGGAGAGTTGACTCAGCAATTAAGAGCATGTGTTGCTCTTCCAAAGGACTGGGGTTCAATTCCCAGAACCCATGGTAACTCACGAACATAACTCTAGTGCCATGTGATCCATTGCCCTTGTCTGACCATTCTGGGCATCATACATGCATTCACACAAAGCACTCATCCATATAAAAATTAATTAATTAATACTATATGTCTGAGCAAATTTAATCAGTTTTCTCGTTGGTAAAAATGTAAGTAAAGATGAAAAAGATACATAATTACATTGTAGGGAGAATGAAGAATGACACTGATTTCCCTATATATTCATTTTTTAAAACATTAACTATTACTAATAATACCTATTGTCCCACTTCATTACAGATTTGAGTTTGGTGATCATATTTTGATCAGTAGTAGAAGACTTTGTCTTTATTTGTTAAGCTGAATTCATTCATTGGATTCTATTTTATACTATAACACAATCTGAATTTTGTTATCCTCTACTGGATTCTATTCTTCAACTTCCCTTATTGCATTGAATGTACTTAAGTAAACTGTGACAACAATCACAGATGTGAGGTTGGGCTTTCTGGTTTTAGGAAATTTGTTTCATGTTCACTGATTAGTTTGCTTCTCTGTCACTATGATAAGCATGACCAAGAGCAGCTTGGGTGTGGAAGAGTTCATTACATTTTACTAGTTAGAATCCATCATCAAGGGAAAGAGGGCAGGAGCTGAAACAGAAATCTGGAGTTGGGAACTGAGACAGAGAGCTTGGAAGAACATTGATTACTGACTGGCTTGCTCTCCAGAGCTTGCTCAGCTGGCTTGCTATTCCAACCCAGGACCTTTTGCCAGAGGTGGCACTTCCCATAATGGTCTGAGATCTTGCCCATCAATTACTAATCAAGAAAATGCCCCTTAGATGTGCTTTCATGTCAGTCTGTTGGAGGTATTTCCTCTACTGATGTTCCTCTTCCCAGATAACTCTGGTTGTGTCAAGTTAAGAAAAACCAACCACCTCATTCACAATAGATTTTCCTTTTTCCTACCTATACTACTTTTGGTAATATACTTTTGGTAGCCAAAATCCCAAGGGCATAGGGCTGGTTTACACTGGATTATGATTGTGGGTGGTCAAGGATGCTGGATTTTTCTGATAAAAATCAGAAGATCCACAGGAGTGTTATACAAAGTGAGGATTATAGAACTAAAGCAAATAGGATGGAAGGGCATTTTTAATTGCAGAAGGGTTTATTAGGATTTGTGTAGTTGTGTCTCTGAAACCTGTTCCATATTTAAAAACTTAATCTTGTAAAATTAGTTGTTTTCTTACTTATTTTTAGATATTATTTTCATTGGATTTGTTTTAATTCAAAATTTTCTCTGTTCCATGTTTCATTTTATGTGCCCCCCCCCCCACTGCTCTTAATTTGCTGTTCACATAATTTTGAATAAAAAATTATGATTTTTGTTTGTTTTTCAAGACAGGGTTTCTCTGCTGTAACTCTGGCTGTCCTGGAACTCACTCTGTAGACCAGGCTGGCCTTGAACACAGAGATCTGCCTGCCTCTGCCTCCCGAGTGCTGAGATTAAAGGAATGCACTGCTACTGCCCAGCAGGATTTCTTTTTTAAGGAAGGAGATTATAATTTGCATAAGTAATTTGTAGTTCTTGGACATAGAAAGTATAAAAGTAGATAGGGTGTTAATCAACTTTCTGTTAACATCTTAAAGTATCAGTTTAGTGAGGTAAAGTTTTATTTGGATTTATAGGTTTAGGTGTTTCGTTCTGTGGTTAGTTGTTAGAATTGTCAGAGAAACATAGGAAGTTCCTAGTAACCTTGCTAACTGTGAAACAGCTACAGTACAAAAGAATTGTTTCATTATCTAAAAATCATGCACAAACACTGAAAAAAAAACCTTATTTTTTAGCCCAGGAACTGCAATTATAGCAATTTATTTTAAGAAAATAATCACAGATATGACAGAGATGATTATTGAAACCATCCATGGGGTACACAACTGAGAGCCTCCTAATGGTTTAATCAAGAACTGGTTACATAAATTGTGATAACTATATAATGGAGTGCTAGATATCCATTAGAAACGACAATTTAGACACAAGGAAATAATAATTTTTGTAAATTGTAATTTAATAATAGTTGTATATAATCAGTATATTTTCCATGGTTGACCACTTTAATGACATGTACTCTTAATGTTCACAGTAAAGACAAGCATAAGTATAATACAATGAATATTAGCAATGGTCCTCTTACTAATATGTGTAATTTTAATTGGCTGCTTTTTTTTTTTAAAGTTTTGAATGTTCTTATTAAAGTATATTACTCTGTTAAACAAATGATGTTATAAATATGAGATTTAAAAAAAGAAAAACTTCAGTTAAGCTTTTTGTGAATTTTACTAAAAATAAATGTAACTCTACATCAAAATAAAGGTTATAAATGGAGTCAAGATTGTTTGGAAGCGTTGTGGACATGGAATTTCTTTGACACTTGTTTTTTTGCTCTTTTGCAGAAGTCCTCTAATGTGTAATTGGGTCTGTAGCTTGTTGATGTCTGCATGCTTATTTAATCTTTTCATTCTGTCTCGTATTTTTTCCCAGTTACATCAGAAATAATTATATTCGTCTTTTTTCCTTTGGATTTTCATCTAGGTGATTACTTTCGGTTACTGTTTCTACTTTATGCGATGTATCAGTCCGTGTCTGAAACTAGACATCCTCTGCAGTCAGAAGAACAAGAAGTAGGCATTGACCCCTTGTCCAGTTACTCAAATAAATCTGGAGGTAAGTTTTGTGTGCAAATGCTGTTTGCTTATGCTAGAAACTTAACAGAGAGGCTTCGGTAAGTTCTGTCCACACTATAGGTATAAGTTTTTCCATGAAGCTAATCAGAACAATTTCAAGAATATTTCTCTAGATATGTGTTGAATACTCTTGATGCCAGTGAATGCCAGGGGGGAAAAATCCCTTTTCAATTGAAGGTAGAAGATGCATTAATGAAATGTTTAATGCAGTGTCATTTTTTTAAGAAACTATGAGACAGTGTCTTTAGTGTATAAAGCCATTGTTGAAATACAAAATGTTCTTTGTCAAACGTATTTTCAAGAATCGTAACCTGTTGGTATTGAGTTTTCAAGTAATCCCTCACACACATTACAGCAAGCTCCATTCTAGGATGAACTTTTTGGTAGTGTTCCACATCTTTTTTTTTTTTCTGTAAATAACTGGAATTTGTGTCACACTCTTGTAGATATGTACAATGGAGTTGTTACAGCTGTAGATGATTGTGCACGATCTACTCTTTTAAAATGCTTCACCTGTATGTGTCAGAGCTGCAGCTTATTTTCCCATATTTGCTTAATGTAGACCTTCAGAAAGAGTCGCGCTTATGAAAACTCTTGAAGCCTCTCCCTTCTGTTTGAGTAGTTCATTAAGCATTTAATAAAGTTTCTGGCTCTAGTGACTGCTTTTATTTTCTCACTTATGAAATGCGTATATCAATATTATAAGATCTATTTCAACCAAACTTGTCAAAATAATTCATGTATATTTCTTTATGCTTCAAATAAAGTCATTTTTACCTGCAGACTGATGTTAAGTTGTGTCATGATCTTTTGCTAATTTTAAAAATTAATTGACTCCTAAAATGGTCATTTCTATAGAATAAAGATCTTTATGAAATGTGTTGTGTGTGTGTGTGTGTGTGAGTATGTGTGTATGTGTGTGTGTGACTATGTGTGTGACTGTGTGTGTGTGTGAGTATGTGTGTGTGACTGTGTGTATGTGTGTGTGTGTGTGTGACTATGTGTGTATGCGTGTGTGTGTGTGACTGTGTGTGTGTGTGTATGTGTGTGTGTATGTGTGTGACTATGTGTGTGACTGTGTGTGTGACTGTGTGTGTGTATGTGTGTGACTATGTGTGTGACTGTGTGTGTGTGTGAGTATGTGTGTATGTGAGTGTGTGTGACTATGTGTGTGACTGTGTGTGTGACTATGTGTGTGTGTGTGACTATGTGTGACTATGTGTGTGTGACTGTGTGTGTGACTATGTGTGTGTGTGTGTGAGTATGTGTATATGTGAGTGTGTGACTGTGTGTGTGTGACTGTGTGTATGACTGTGTGTGTGTATGTGTGTGTGTATGTGTGTGACTATGTGTCTGTGTGTGTATGTGTGTGTATGTATGTGTGTGTGTGTGTGTGTGTGTGTATGTGTGTGTGTGTGTGTGACTATGTGTGTGACTCTGTGTGTGTGTGTGTATTTGTTACTCTTTAATGCCTTTTAGACCCTATAAATGCCATTGATATTTTTGTAGAAAATAGCAGCATTTTCTCTTCAAAATTTTTTTATGATTTTATTTTCTTGTTATATAAAGACTTAAAAGGCTGCTGTTTATATTTTGATAATATGAAATTTAATTTCAATTATTTCAGTTGAAGTATCTTAATATGTTGTTAGAAAGTCTTAAGTTATTTCTAGTGATATTTCACTTAAATTTAATGCATTTAAGAAGTACTCATAATTCCATAAATGATATTAAAATTGAATATATATTTGTATTAGAAGTATACAAAATAATTTTGCCAATACTTTTCAGAATATTTCTTGTTTATATACTTATTTGAGAAAATCATTTTCTGTTGTGTTTTAAGTGAATATCTCTGGACTATTTCATTAAATATTGAGCATTTTTAAAACCTGGTTAAAAACATTTTAAATTAATTTTATCTTTTATTGTCTAAAGGAATGAGTAGTTACCTTTACTGAAAGGGATTTTCATTTATATCCTAGCCTAACATTTCTGTGACATACCGAGTTATTAGGACTGAATTGATGTTTTAAAGTGCCATTAATTCATTTACCCCAAATGTTCATTAACAATGTAAATGTATGCTGATGTTCTATGAGACAAGGAAGTGACTAATGACTCTTCCAACTAACAACACTTAAAATGAATAGAAACTTTAGATAGCTAATCTTGAAGTAATCAAGACCCTCATTCAGCTTGGCATCTCTGTATGCTCTAAAACAGCTGTCAACTGTTAAAAATATATACAAAACACACATTCGCACAGGCACATACGGAAAGAAAGATATGTAAATATCTGGTTTTTCTAAGCCATAAAGGTTACTAACCATAGTGAGTTTCGTGTGTTGTATATGTAAACATTTTACATCAAGTACCTATTTGATCTTCTTACGTTGCCATTTTGCACACACATACACAAAATTGTGTATTTTATTTTACTAGGGTTGCCATATTGAAAAATCATCACCTCTGTAGTTTATTTTAATTTGTGTCTTGCATTGTGTTCTTGAAGTATTTTGAAGCTTTTTGTATATTTCTACAATAGACAATAGGGAATTGATGACGACACAATGAATCCCTTGTTTAAACAGATAAACACCAGATTTGGATTAGTAGTTTCCCTGCCTGGTGTCATCTGCAATTAAAAACAACCCTGTTAGAGATTCATCTAGTAAAGCAATCTTATATTTTTATCAAATATGAATTCTAATATTTGTAAGGAAACACTACTATTAGATGATTTTGAGAGTTATTTTAAAATTAACCAAGAAAATAAGATTAGAGAAAGAAAGCTGCGTATTTTATTTTCGTGAGGGCAGAAAAAGTACTGTCCGTATATATGAAAATCTTAGAGAATATTTTGCATCTTAATTATACTTTTAACCTTTTTTCCAAACAATAAACAGTATAGATATATATATTCTTTGTTAAGTTTGGTCATGTACTTAAATTACCACCATAAATTCCAGAACCTTTGCTCAAAGAATAATAATAATAATTGACTAGATACCCATAATTCCACTGAAAATAATACACATTTTTTTTTCTCTCATAATATTTGTTCTTTCCATCTGACTTGTAATCAAATGAAAAGGACTGTTTTTAACTGAGGCTGATAACCTCAAGATTTAGGGAAATTTTACCTATTAAGTAGTGTTGCTAGGATTACTCATTGTTTCCGCAAGTTTATAACATTTTGCACTTTTACTCATCCTTAAAAACATTTTCTTCTACTGCATCTCCTTTGTAAACAATATTTTGTAAGATATCACCAAAAGCTTTAGCTTGGGTCTTATATGACACAACACTCCCTTCTTATTTAACACTTGTGAGACTGTTAGATAGTTTTTATTGTATTTTTGCCTTTTAAAATTATCTTTTTCAAAGCTTTCTATCCTCGGAAATGTTAAAAAGTAGCCCATTGAAAATATAAGATACTCAACCGCCAGGGGGAGGTGGTGCATGTCTTTAATCTCAGTAGTGGAAGGCAGAGGCAGGTGGATCTCTGTACGTTCCAGGCCAGCCTGGTCTACAGAGTGAGTTCTAGGACAGTCAGAGGTACAACAGAGAAACTGTGTCTTGAAACTCCACCCCCCTAAAAAAAATTTTTTTTAAAATGTGATGTTCAAAATACTTTTAATTCCAATATTGCTCCTATAAACTTGTTTTTTACTTATTTCATGATCATAGCATTTCAGAACTAGAAGGGAGAGGTGTTGTCAGTAATTGACTTCTTTGAGTTAGTTTTTATATCGTGAGAATTTTAGTAGAGTATTATGGTGGACTTTGACCCAGGTCACAGCAGTGCCACCAATCTTTATCTTTAAGCATATTAATATATATTGCATTTTATTGAATGGTTTGGTGTTTTACAGAATTTATCACTTGTTTAATTAAATTACCAGATAGTCAGACATGTTAACATGATAGTTAATACATTAAGTCAATATTTAATAAGTGAACAGAGATCATAGAAACACATATATTTTGTTTGTTTTATTCAGCTTTGTTAAGACAGGGTCTCATTACGTAGCCCTGTCTGAACTGAACTTACTATGTAGGAAAGAGTTACAAACTTGTAGATATCCATATGCTTCTTCCTCCTGAGTAATGGTATTAAAGTCATGTGCTACCACACATGTTTATTACCAAACAGAGAGTACTGTATACCATGTCCCTGATAGTAGCTTATGGCCCTGTTATTAGCTTATTTATATAAAAATATTTATTGAAAAGGAAGTATCTGGGGGAAGAGTATTGAACAGTAAATGGCTTTCTTTCATAAAATTCACATTTAAAAATAAAATACTTCTTTATATTTCAGAATTTTGAACAATGTGTTTTGGTCATACTCACCCCTCACCTCTGTCACTTTCCCCTCTCATCCCTCACTACTCCACTACCTCTCCACCCCTTCCAACTTTGTGTCCTCTTTTTTAAATAACCTTTTGGATACAGTTTGTGCTGCTCATGGATGTAGGGCCTCCACTGGATCTTGGTGTCCCTACCACAGTCCATACCCTTAAAGAAAACTGGTTCTCCCTCCCTCAGAAGCTGCCTCAGTTTAGCTTGAGGCTCCCCTTTCTTGTCTATGCTAGAATTTTGATAGGCTTGATCATGTGCATCTCTTTGCACTGAAAACATTATACTGTATGATATAAACCCAGACCCAGAAAGTCAATGGTCTCATGTTCTCATTCATAAGTGGACCTTTGGGTCCAGTCTTTATATTTGTGCTTCTAGAAGTACCTGTAGAATCCAGGGAACTAGAAAGGAGCCATTGGTGGGGAGAGATCTTAATGAGGGGAGGGGTTGTAGAACATGAGTGGTATTAGGGGAAAGGAGAATAAAAGGGAGGATTAGGTAGATAGAGACAGAAGGGAAAAGACCATATGGAAACCTGCTATTTTATAAGATTTATATATTATATAAAAGGAGTTTATTGGAGTTACCCTATGCAAAATAATGCTCCTCTCAGAAGCCATATGTTGCCAAATACAAAACCCAGTACCAGGTATTGGAAGGTATGGGATACCTCCCCTCAATTCCGGTGCCCCAGAGACCCCAAACATTGCAGGTTATTGACACTGTTCTTGAGTGCGCACCAGAATTCACATTTTAGCCTTAGAGAGATAGTAAAACATTGGCAAATTATGTACAGAAAGCAGGGTGGGGGGGAACATTGATAAGAATTAAACCAGGGCAATATATTACAGTGAGTCCTTAAATTCTCAGGTGAGGCTGTATGTGAGTGACAGAGAAGAATCCAGACATGTAATGGTGGCATCTGTGGGAGAAGTAGCACAGCTCCAAACAAAGTGGAGTTTATATGAAGTAATTTCCAGGAAAAGAGTAAACTTGTTGATAGTAAACTGAAGGGAAGCCAGATAGTGGTGGTACACACCTATAATCCCAGTCAGCACCAGGGAGGCAGAGCAGGTGGAACTCTATGAGTTCCAGGCCAGCCTGGTTTACACAGTGAGTTCCAGCACAGCCAGTGTTACAACAGAGAAACCCTGTATGAGGAAAACCAATTTTTTTAAAAAAAAGGTAACTGAAGGGAGTTTGCTGTCGCCATGGCCACCAAGGCTAACTTTAGTGAAATGGCATAGAATGGCTAGGTGTTAGGGAGTACTTGTAAACCTGGCCAAGAAATTTAGATTTATTTTGTATAAACTGAGAATTATTTAATAGTCATCTAATATACTATTATGTCTTTTGACCCTATAAGTTTTTCTTGTGTCAGATATCCTTCTTACTTAATGGCGTTTAATAAGTGATGGCTCCTTTATAATTTTAGAATATCTTTAAAATGTATTTTCATGTTACACTTCCAAATGAGTAAGTTTATTTCCTCAACTTTTTAACAATGTAATTTTGAACAATTTAATGGTGAAATAGTCTTTGCAAAGTCAGATAAAAAATGATGCTATGATATTTCACATATATCTGAAGTTCTGATTCTTCTGTGTGGTTCATTTTATAGCATGTAACTAAGCATATGCAGCCTAGCAAGGCCTTTTCTGTTTATCCACGGTGTGCATATGAGTATGTGTATGCTTGCACAAGTGAACTTGGACATATGTAAGTTTTTATTTGTGGCAAGGAGGGCATGTAATCATAATTTTCCTTTTGCTGATGTAATGGAGAATTCGTTCCTCTAGAACATATTACAAAAATGTGTTTAATGCTCTTCAATTTAATTTGCTAGTATCACAATTAATACAATTAGGGTCACTTTAAATGAAAGTATTAACAAATTGACTAATTTACTTTAACAATGTCAATGTGTTCTCACAATTACATTTGCTTTAATTAGTATACAAGCTATTATTTAATAGCATACTTCACATAGAACATGTAGTAATGAATTCTTGCCTCTATTAAAGAAAAACTTTAAATGGTCTTAATGATTTTTATACAAGTGATGTTAACTATAAAGTGGTGGAAGACACATGGAAAATCAGCTTGTAAAAACATAAATATAACATTTTTTGGTATTTTTTATTCTTCCCATTACATGTCTTATTTATCATATAAAAAGTGTTGAAAAGTTGTTAATAGTTGTTACTGAAGGGAATATGTGTCCTGAACAACATTAGTAGTTTTGAGTTTAATTTTGTCTGGCTTAATATTGAAGTAATATTTCAATTTATGAATATAATAAAAATCACTCCCAATTAATTACCATAATGGAGGAGAATATACATGCTTGTACAATATAAAATAGGCAAAAATCATTCTCAGTGGACTTGTTTCATATACTAACCTGGGTATTTCTCACTCTTGAGTTCCAGAAAAGTTCCTGGGAAGGACAAACAAAGTAGTTTCCCACTCCTGTGATTCTCTTTTAAAGAAAAAAAATTATGAATATATATGTGTTTCTGTGTGAGTGTATGCCATGTGTGTATGGGTATCAATGGAGGCCAGAAAATGGCATCAGATTCCTTGGACCTGTAACTACAGGGAGTTGTAAGCTGCCTGTTCTATGTGCTGGGAGCAAACTCAGGTCTTTTGGGAGACCACTGAGTTTATAAATAGATACGATCCATATCATTTAGTACTATAATTTTAAAATTGACTTGAGAATCTTTTAGCCTAGTTTGACCAATTCAGGAAATTTCTGTTATTTAGCCTTCTGTCCTTTTTGACCCATTTTTAGGAAAAGTTTATAAAGATATAAATTTTAAAGATAGAACATGTGAAAGATAAATTAGATATTCAATATTTAATGAAAAAATCTGAGAAGCTTAGAGGATGCACAGAGTAAAAAAATTAATTACATCTCATTTCAGTGAGATTCAGGACTGTCTTCTATTTCCTCTTTTTCTTTCTTTCCTATCAGCTTCCTCCTCTCCCACCTCTACTGCCCTACTTATTTCTTCCTACCCTATTTAAAATGTATTGATAATAGATTTAAAGTAGAGAAACTGATTCCTTTTATTAAGACATTAATTGGTTTTCTTCCACCTCTTGCTGGTCTTTTGTGCTATTTATTTTCTTTTGAAATGGTTTCACTATGTCTGATTGTTGAAAAATGGTTAGACAAATACATAAGGTCGGACTGTGAAAGTCTGTGAAGACTGTGAAGGCTTTCTTTCAATCAATCCAAACAACAAGGGATATACCACAGGCTGGGGAATTGGCCAAGGCTCTCAATGCAGACCAAGCCTGGCTTCTAATTCAAGAAATTTGCCTGTTTCTGCCTCCTGAGTGTCAGGATTATAGGCATGAGTTGCCACATCTGGGTTGTAGTCTTTATTCTTAACATTCTCTGTATCTTCTGAGAAATTGCCTGTACTTTTTTGAAATAATGTCGTTTGCTTTTGAAATGTTTATTTATTCTTAGGAGAGTCAAGATCGATTCACTTCATGTTAGAGCTACAGAATTTCATTAGCAATTCCCAAGCCTGTAGTTTATCCCTTGTTACTTGGATTGATTGAAAGAAAGCCATAGAAGACCTTTACAGCCTTACCTTATATATCTGTCTAATTACTTTTCAACAATCAGACATGGTTTCTCTTGTTAATGAATTATTAAGTCCAGCGACTTATTAATAAAGACACATGAGACAAATTTGAGCAGAGCTTACATCACTATCTTCCAGCTCCCACTCTTCTCTGTCCAGGCAGTTTATTATTTTAAAAACCCCTCTTAGCTCTCTTAGCCGACTATTTGCATGATCAAAGCGATGGCAGTGATTTACTCCTCCCATACCTTTGGCCTTCAGGGTGTGTTCATGTCTATAGAGGGGTGCCACCAAAAGGGGCTGGGCCCCACCCAGTGAGTCGCATGTTATTGTAGGGGAACTACAGATCGATAGGGGAGACCAAGCCACACCTAATGTTGCCTCAAGTCTGCTTATTTACATAACTCAGGCTGGCTCAGCCATAGAAATCACATCCTGCTAGGTTTCACAGGGTCAGGGCAAATGAATCTTTAGTAAATATAATATCTGGAGATAAGCTCAATTATAACACAAAATTCTCTTCTAAAATTCAAGAACTATCCAGAATAGCCAACATGTAATTGAAAGCAAACAGAATCAGAGAACTGATGCTACATGATTACAGAATAGAAAACCCAGGAATAGATAACACTTAAATATAGTGGAATGGTTTTTGTAAAGGGAAAAAAAGAAATACATTAGAGAAAGAATAGTCTTTTCAACAAATGGCACTTGAAAAACTGGACATACATACACATGCACATGAATCTGCCTGTGTATCAGTTGCTGCATAGAGTTTGAGATAACAGTTGTTAATTCAAAATGGATCCTAAGTCTAAATGAGGACATCGGGATATCTGAGTGAAATCGGTTTGGTGATAGCTTTTCAGATAAAATCCAAAAGCATTATGGATAAAAGAATGAAAGAAAAAAATGATAAATGAAAAGAAAAACAGGTTAATTTTTATATGGTGCTATTAAAGGAATGAACAGGCCAGAATGAGGGAAACTCTCTGT
Source organism: Cricetomys ansorgei (assembly GCA_026225945.1). Lineage (NCBI taxonomy): Eukaryota > Metazoa > Chordata > Mammalia > Rodentia > Nesomyidae > Cricetomys > Cricetomys ansorgei. The sequence goes on along the minus strand of JAMJFZ010003581.1, from coordinate 11,964,472 downwards.
ACAGTATTTGTGAAGTATGACTAGAATACAACATATCTGAAAATCTTTTAATACTAAAGAGAAAGAAAAGCTCAATTAAAAATGGGCTGATCAGAAAAGGAATAAAAGACGTTCCTCTGCTGGAAATGTTATTGACCATTGTCAAAAACTACAGAAGGTACATTACAACTCATGAACCATATATAAACTATGATAGTCAAAAAGCACCATTGATGCAAATATACTGAAGTAATGGAGGGACAGAAAGTGAAAAAAACGAGTCTGTGGGCTTAGTTATCTCAATTTTCCCTCCTTTGCTTTCTGCTCCACTGAAACACTCAAAGCTTGAAAATGTTGAAATAATTGTTTATTGTAATTTTTTAAATTTTTATTTTTTATTTCATGTGCATTGGTAATATATTTCTGTGTGAGGGTGTTGGAAACTGGAGTTACAGGCAGTTGTGAGCTGCCATGTGGGTGCTGAGATTTGAACCTGGGTCCTCTGCAAGAGCAGCCAATGCTCTTAACCTCTGAGCCATCTCCCCAGCCCATGTTTATTTTATTTTATTTTATTTTATTTTTTGTGAGACAGTGTGTCTCTATCCTGACTGTCTTTGGAACTCACTAAATAGACCAGGCTTACTTTTAATTCACAGAGATCCACCTGCCTCTGCCTGTCTTAGGTTCTGGAATTATAGGCATGTAACCTCGCACCCAGCCAAAATCACAATATTTTTTAAAGGTATGTTTTTAAAACCTTGTTTATGCAGCTCTCAAATAAGTTTAAACTGTTTTTGTTTATAATGTACCTCAGTATTTCTCTGAAAACAGACCTCATCATTGTATAATCCTGTCCCGTGGTTAGGCGGTGTTCTTAGCTCATTGATATTATTTTGTATTATCTAACAGTTTAACAATTCTTGTAATAATTTTCTTTCATATTTTTCATAATTTCTTTTATTAAACAGTACACTTTTATATATCTAATCTTTAATTTTAAATTAAAATTTTTTATAATCATTTAATTATTAACTGAAGCATATTGTTCTTTTTTTTTCTCTTCTTGATTTAAAATGGCCCAATAATTAACAATTGTCTTAGTAAGGGAAAACCTTAATGTACCTGTCAGATTACAATCTAAGGTCAATGATTTGTTTTTTACATGTTTTCAGTGTGTACCGTAAACATTTAGCTTTTGTTTGTTTTTTTCGAGACAGGGTTTCTCTGTAATAACTCTGGCTGTCCTGGAACTCGCTCTGTAGATCAGGCTGGCCTCGAACTCACAGAGATCCCCCTGCCTTTGCCTCCCCATTGCTGGGATTAAAGGTGTGAGCCACCACTGCCCTGCTACTTTTTAATTTTGGTACTTTTTTTGTTTCCTGTCCAGTTGGTTTGGCTATAAATTCTAGTATAAAACAGAGTAGATGTGGCAAACTTGAGTGTTATTGGCTTTTTTTTTTTTTTCCCTTTCTTATTTTAAAGTTTTTGTCTTTAGCTATTGACTCAGAAGGGAATTGTAGTTTTTGTAACATGATGAGAAAGTCTCTTTCATTTCTCACTTTTGAGTAGTTTTGTAATCAATCAGGAAAGGGTGTTGGTCTGGTAATATTTCTTTCTTTCTTTTTTTTTTTTTTTAATCAATCTGGGTATGCTGTTGCTATAGGGAAATGACCTTTTCTAGTTTGGGGCAAAACTCAAGAAGCATTACCATTACTTCTTAATATTCAGTAGAATTCACCATGGCTTTTGTTTTGTTTTGTTTTGTTTTTCAAGATGGGTCTCTCTATAATGCCCTGACTGTCCTGGAATTTGCTCTGTAGACCATGCTGGCCTTGAATTTAAATTGACCCCTCTGCCTCAGCCCTTTAAGTGCTGGAACTAAAGGCATGCATTTATTTGTGCTTTTGTTGTTGCTGTGTTTGTTTTTGGTTTTTTATTTCTTAATTTTATTTATTTATCTATTTATTCATTTTGGCCATGGCTTTTTTGTTGGGTAGATTTTGATCACTAATTTCTTCTTCCAACCCTGTTGATATTATCTCTTCTTGAATCAGCTTTAATGACTCATGTTTCTATGAATTTATCCGTGTTCATTGTGAAAATTTATTTATTTTTGATTGTAATAAGATTGTAGAACTTCTTATAATTCTTTACATTTCTGTAAGATCTGTAGTAATGTCTCCTTTTTTCTCACCAGTTTATTTTATCCTATTTCTTTATTTATTTTCTTTTATCAATCTAGCTCGAGCTTTGTCAATTTTTGTCTCCCAGGGAACCAACTTTTGTCTCACTGGTTGGTTCTCCATTGCTTTGTACTCTCAGTTTGTTTTTCCTATGTCATGTTTCACGTCGTTCGTAACGAAGTAGTATTGCATGCCACTATTGTGTTTTTTTATTGTGTTTTTTTTTCCTTAAAAACACAATACTTTTTTTGTACAAAGTATTGTGTTTTTAAGGATAAGCTCTGAATGGCTTAGAAGTGAGTGTCAGGAATGAAAACAGACCCTGTGATGTGGTTCCTTAAGTAACCTCAGTGGTGGTATGTTTACCTAAGAGGCCATTTTCTTTAGCCAGTCTTTTTAAGAGAAACTTGTCGGATAAAATTATAATTTTTTTAAACAATTATGTTTGGATATAGTACTTAATAGTTATTGTAATTTTGTTTACTTAATAAATGTGTATTATATGGTCAAACTGATACACAGGAATGCTTTTATAGCCCTTAGGTTAAATTATTTTACAGGCATAATATTTTAATATTTAAATAATATTTAATAATGAAGATTTAAGTAACTTCATATTATAATTAATATCACAAGTACCTTAATAACATATTAAAAATAAATCTTTTAGTAAATTTCCCACAGAATATATTAAATATTTGACATTTTTGCATGTTCTATTTTAATCATTTAAGAATGATTAATTTGAAATATACATATACATAGTGCTAATACTGTACAGCAATAGGTGATACTGTACAATAGCACATTATTTGCATATATCAGTAAAACTTTTTACTTTTAATTTTAAAAGTCAATGAACTTGTGATCACAGTCAAGCGTTAACTTTGGTTATAGCTTAATCATTAAAATGTGCAGTTTTGAATCTTCTCTTTCAAGTCAGAGGGGGAAAAGATAATTCATTTGATCCACTTCATATTTGTTGGAAGGCAAAAGAGAATAGTGGTCATTTAAATATTTTTTACAGTCTAATTTATGGAAGCAGTTGGGATTAAAATCTAGAGTATATCAGAAAATTTTGAAAAGTGAAGTTCAGATTGTATAAAGAGACCCTTAAAGAATGATTTTGAGTTGCATCTGTCTAGAATTCATTTATTCAAAATTTCAATTCTTATTTATGATCTAATTTTTGAGGAGGTATTGCATTATAATTCCTTGAGAAAACTAATAGGTGCTGTCCTTATGAATGGAGACTTCATTTCTTCAGATGCCGGGTTTAAGGGAATATGATGAAATATTTACAAGCTTGGTAAATTTTTACCATTTAAACACATGCACACCATACACACTCACATATAGATTAGGTGCATATTTATGCACAATCTGGCCTTTTAACAAAGAAAAACAAGGCTATGTTTGGGCTGCCACTGGTAGAAACAAAACAGCTGAGACTTTAATGAACGCCATACTGAGGGCATGTAGGACATAAGGCAAGTTAAGCAGGTTACAAACTGCACATCTTCTATTTCCATACAGAGATTTCCCCAGTCCTGACAGTTAGTTGTACTGAGAAGCAAGCAGATAGACAGAAACAGAAGGAGATCATTTGTATCAATTTGAGAAATAAGAGTTAGTAATGAAAGAAAATAGCCACATAACTCTTTCCTGGTGAAGTCTTTCTTTTTCCCTTTTTTCACCAGAAATAAACACACAAGGTTAAACAAAATCTTTCATTTATTTACAAATAAAGGCCAATGTAGTTTTTTGTTTGTTTTGTTTAGGTGTTTAGAAAAGATGTTCTGGACACTCAAAGTTTAGTCTTAGTAGCCTGACAGCTTTGTGTAAACACTAAATATGAATTTTCTTTTATGGAAAACCCTTTCAAAGTATAGCAGTTTTTAGCTGTGAAAGCCTGAATACATTAATGATGACAAAGAAGCTCCAGAATGAGCCGACATTTGCTTTGTTTCTTTTGTATCATTTCTTGATAAATTGCATACACAAACGTTGCAGGGCTATTTTAATTTGCCTCCCCCCACCTTTTTTTTTGTTCGTTAACTGTCTCTTTGTGTACCTTTCTAGGAATATTTGTGTTATTAGTTATTTCTTTTTTTAATTATTATTTTATATGCTTTAAAGAAATCTGTATGGAGAACATTTAAACATTCCCTTTAGTGTATGTAATGGTATTCAAAAATGTGTTACTCATGTTGAGAGAATAAAGATTTGTCTACAAAATCAAACACTTTTTCAGCTTTCAGAGAAAGTATGTCTTTCACATTTATTTTGTAGCTTAACTCATAAAAATGATTAATTTGCCAAAAAAGAAACAATTGAAATATTTTAGGTTCTTTTTTTTTTTTCTTTAGTCTTAAGACTTGGATTGTTATTATCTTTGTGAAAATTCTAATTTTCTTTATGTGTTTTGTCTGTGTTGTATGTAGTGTATGCAAGTGTGTGAACACAGAACTTCGGAAATTTTAGTATTTTTTTTTCATAGATTGTTCTTTAGAGTACACCTTTAAATGATTTACACTTTCAGTTTATAAATGTTTACAAAATGGCGTTTATATGAGCTTAGTGGTACAACAGCTGTGTTAGCCAATGCACGTTTGGCATATACTAAGCACTATTATTTCATGGTGTTAGTAAATAGTATATTAGTTATCTTCCGTTTTATAGCAACCTTGCCCTGAGCTAAATAAAAGAAAATTACAAGAATTTAATATGATTCCTGGCAAAACAAGACATGCAGTTCACTCACTCGTGACTGGATTTGTTTTTGTGTCAACAATAAGGCTGACTTCTGAGCCATACTTTCATCTCCTAGCAAGCTATCCACCTCTGAGTTCCACGATCATATCAGCATTTCATGATAACAAGAAAGCTGTGATGTTTCATGAGGCTCACTGTAAGTATTGGCACCTGTCACAGCTTCCGTATTTTCTTGGAAATTTATTTCTGTCCACTAAACTGTCACTAAGAAGTTTCACAATAATTTTGTTTTTGAAATTTCTAAATAGGGTAGCATTAAAAAATTAAATTTAATTAAAAGTATTGAGTGAGAGGTGGTAGTGCATGCCTTTAATCCCAGCATTCTGGATGCAGAATCAAGCCGGTCTCTTTTCAGTTCAGGGCCAGCCTGGTCTATAAAATATTTAATAAATAATGATGAGGAATTCCACTAAAAACAGCCTTTCATCATACATTATGAAAAACATGAAAATGTGAAAATATCATTCTAATAGATTAGAATTGGTATTGTTATGATGCCACCAACCATGGCTGGAAGGGATGGAAAAGTATCATTTTAATAGAATACCTGTACAGACCAGTGACCAGTGTTAAGATTAAATCAGTAACAGATAATTTTTTCATCCAAGTATCAAATGGCTTCAATACTAGTCTTTCCTAAACATTTAAAAAATTAATAATAGTTTTTAAATTGTTCAAAAAAGTATAAGTAAAATCACCCAGACTTTTTCTGTGAGACCACTTCTACTGTTTTGATATCAAAACCATATTCAGGCACAAAAACAAAACAAAACAAAACAAAACAAAACTAAGCAATTCTTTCTATAAAGAATAATTGTGTCTTCATTCACTCATATCTTCATAATTCTGACAGTATTGCTTAGAAATTTACTATATACTCTTCTAACTTGCATATAATTACTTTTAAACAGTTAATTATTTTTAAAGCTACCATCTTTCATGATTATAGGTACAAAAATCCTAGCAGACTTAATCCAACAATACATTATAAAGATTTTTCAATATGATCAACTGTGATCCATCCTAGATGCAGGGATGGTTCAATGTATGGAAATATATAAATGTCATACGCAGAATGAAGAGCAGCATTCATGAGTATCTCAATATATGTATAAAAGGGATGATGAAAGTTTCCTTTCATGAGAAAAGCAACAAATGGGATAGAGAAGAACCTTAACTTCATAGTTAGGGCTACTTATAATAAGTGAATAGGCTGTGTGTGTGTGTGTGTGTGTGTGTGTGTGTGTGTGTGTGTGTGTGTGTGTGTGTGTGGTGGCTCACACCTTTACTTCCTAAATTGGGAGGCAGAGGCAGGTGGATCTCTGTGAGTTTGAAGCCAGCCTGGTCTACAGAGTGAGTTCCAACACAGCTAGGGATATATAAAGAGACCCAGCTCCAATAAACAAGCAAACAACCCATAGTTATCATTGTATTCAATGAGGAAAACTGAAACGTTCTAAGACCTAATAGGGTACAGATCTAATAGGTTACAGATAGGTACGAATGTAGCTCAATAAACAATTGTAAATTTAGAACACTTTGATAATTGGGGATGATTATTTTTTATAAGTTGGTTGTACATTTCTTAAGAATGTACTTTAAAAACGGCAACTTAGTATTGCAGTCTCAAAAGGCTTGATGTGCTTTCTAGAACAAGAGAAGGATGTCTTTTTTTTACCACTTTATCAGTGGAGGACCTAGCCATAACTATTCAGGCAGGGAAAAATATTTTATGCCCTTCCAATCTTGAAGATTGAAAAAGTCGAAGGCCAATCGTTGTTTGCAGATAGCATGGTTTTTATAGTGGTTTGGGTGACAGCGTCCTCCATAGATGCCCAGATTTGATGCTGTCAGGGGGACTCTGAGGAGGTGTGGCCTAGGTGGAAGACATAATCACTGTGGGTGTGCGAGTGTGTTTAAAGCCACACACTACCCCAGTTTGCTCTCACTGCTTCATGCTCGTCACTGAGATGTGAGCTCTCAGTTTGCTATTCCTTGTCTGCTGCTTCCATGCCTCTCTGCCATCATGGGCTCTCATCCTCCAGGAACTCTAAGCCCAAATAAATCCTTCATTCTCTAAGTTTCCTTGGCCGGGTTATTTTATCGCAGGAACAGAGAAGTAGATAACATATTCTTATGTCTTGAGATCACCAGAGAATTCGCACACATTAAAAAAAAACCCTATAAGCTAATATGTAAATTTAGCAATGTTGCAAGTTACAAATTCAACATACAAAAACCAGTAATATGTTAATATACTAGTAGCTAATTAAACTAATCAAGAAAGTAATTTTAATAGCTACAAATACAAAAAAAACTAGAAATAAATATAAGTAAAGATGTGAAGACCAATACAAACAAAACGTTGAAATTAAGAGTGCAAGAAATTGAAGGGGACATAGAACAGTAGAAAGACTGTTTTCATGGATCGAAAGAATCAATAATAAGGGAATTTCCATATCGCCTCTATAGAGTCTACAAATTCTATGTAGTCTTTGTTAAAATACCAACTAGAACTAGAAAACTATTCCTAAAACTTGTATGGAACACATACACCCCAATAACGCAAGCCATGTTTAAACAAATAGAACGATGTAGGCCACATTTCATTATATTTATGGCAAAGCTGTGGTAATCTAAACAGCATTTTATTCCATAAAAATAACCAGGAAGTGCTAAAAAGATAGCTCAGTGAGTGAAGTGCTTGCAAGAGTATGTGTGTTTGATCTCCTGACCCATGTTAAAGGAAAAAATAAATCTCAAGTAAGATGTTGGATCCTGTGTGCTTGTAATCCTAATGCCAAGGAAATGGAGAAAGATGGATCACTGTGACCCATTGTCCAGACAGGCTATCATATTTTGTAATCTCCTGGCACATAAGAGATCTTATTTCAGAAAAAGACAGGGTTGGTGGTGCTTGATACTAAAAGAATGGAAATCTAAGGTTATCTGGCTTCTGCATACATACCTATACAGGATTTGCACTCAAACACATGCAAATCCACAAAAATGGCCATGTATTTGTGCTAGGTAGTTTTCTATCAACTTGACACAAGCTAAAAAGTCACCTGACAGAAGAGAACCTTAATTAAGAAAATGCCTCCACAAGATTAGGCTATAGGCAGCCTATAGGATATTTTGTTAATTAGTGATTGATGGGGCAGGGCCCAGTCTGTTGTGAGTGGTGTCATTCCTGGGTCTTGGTCCTGGGTTCTCTAAAATAGCTGGCTGAGCAAGCCATGAAATGCAAGCCAGTAAGCTTTCTCACATGGCTTCTGCTTTAGGTCCTACCTCCTCCAGGTTCTCATCTTATTTGAGATCCTGTCCTGATCCTAAGATCACTTTTATTCCTAGGGGGGGAAAAAAAAAAAAACAGTGGAGATATTCGAGAATTTTAAGAACATCACTAGTTCTGTTACAGTATCAGAATACTGGAAATAGTTCATATGTCCTGCAGTACAAAGAATAAGTTAATAGTAATGTAATTTATACAGTAAGACACTAAAGTGAAAATGACTGAACTATATAATTCCACAAAATCACCATTTATATAAAATCGAAAAGCAGAAACTGTGTATTGTGTTGCTCATAAGTGAATTCACAGATACTACAAAGAAGGACAAAGCACAGTAACTGAATTTTGTTCTATGGGAATATTCAGTAAAGGGACACTCACGGTGTTTGGTATTATTGGTTATATTTTATTAAGCAAAAAGACTGCTAGTAAATTATGAAATTTTACTATGAAATTTTGTTAATTAAATAGCTGGGAAATCTCTATTTAGACTAAATGAACCTCAGCCTCAGAGAGCCACCTGCCTCTGCCTCTGCCTCTGCCTCTGCCTCTGCCTCTGCAGTACCAGGATTAAAGGTGTGTCCAACTGTGCCTACCTCCATAAGATGTGTTCTTAATGAGGCTGTAGTTTTCCCCAAATGTGAAGAAAATAAAACTGTTATTAGGTAGAAAACACAAAACCAGAAGGAATAAAAACCAGAGATGACATTGTAGCTCTCCAAAAGACCACTGTGTATAAACAGAATAGAGTATGTTTACGGAATCAAAATTTCATTGATAGGACACAAGAATGAGCAGGATTGTGTACAATGATTTTTTAAGAAGGTGGTAATAAAATGGTTGTGAAATGTCTCCTATAATAATTCCCTTAGTATTATGATTGTTTCAGCTTTGTTCTTCTCAAAATTGGTTTGCCTTTCCTTACATATTTTACAATCAGCCTTTCTGTGCCTTAAAGAATCCTATTGGGAAGTTTGAATAGGAAATGTGACTTACTTTTTTGGTCTGATCATCATGAATAATGATAAACAAGGCAGCCCCTAGCCCAACAGTACACGAAACAATTATTTTATACATAGCTAAAAATAAACTTCCATAACATTATCCCCTTTCTGTATAATACAAAAAAATTGCTTTATCTATACAACACAGTTTAACACTAAACCAGAAAAACCATTTACGAGAGGAACAATCATGAGGGTTGCTAATGCACAGGACCAAATGAAACCAAACATCTATCAAGCTTTTCACGATGTCTTTGGACAGCAGAAAAAAATTATCATTGTCCAATTATCTGGAATTCACTCATGAATTGGATCATGTCTCTGGCTCCATCCTCTGCAGCACACACAGTTTGTCCTCCAGCTCCTGGTTGGCTTCACTCCACTGCTGCTGCTGGTCTTGGTGGTTGTCCCTTGGTACTGGCAATAGACAGATGTTCAATGCTAAAATCTAGGATTCTGGATTCATATCTTACTCAATGGAGAAAATTCTTCAGTAACAAGAGTTCTTGAGACTATAAAAATCATAACCACTTGTTGTGAAAGTTTAATTTTAGTTATGTGTAAAATAATAGTTTTGTGCACTGTTGGGGTGAGGAGCTTGCCTAGAGGTTCTTGTTTTGCATTGTCTGCAGGTACTGGATTTCTGTTGCGGGTGTTTCATTGGTGGCAATCTGCATATGCTATCAGTAGAATACCTGAGGTGTTCTCAATCAGTAAAAACACCTGAACTCAGATGCTTAGGGTTCCACTGTCCAATATGGCACTGGCCAGGATGATGGTTCCCTCTGAAGTCTGGCAGGGTTTGGATCAATGAATGTGCCTCCTTGTCTTCCTTGCTGAGCCACCACAGCAGCTTACTACTACAAATGGCATACCAACATGGGGCAGAACATCACACTAGCTAAATCCAATGTGGAAACAAAGAAGAAGAGAAAGAAACTCCAGATCTCACAGAGTCCAGGAAAGTACACTGAGGGAAGCTATCAGAGGATAGAGATTAAGGTAGTAATTGAAAGCTCCAGAAGGAAGAGGAGATAGAAAGGAAATAAGCTTCAATGAAGGGAAAGGCTATAAAATTAATAAGTAAGTGAGGAAAAAAGCTCTGAGGTGAGAACCACAGAATGGAAGCCCTTAGAGATAAAGAATTCAGCTAGGAGCAGGAAAAAGTAAGGTTCTAACTGCTTTTCCTGATCGTGGAGCCAATGTTCCCTTCTGTCGGTAGGGTACTGTTTCACAAACTGAGTTTTCTGATAGCTGCATTGTATGTGTGTGAAGCTCAATATGTTTTGTTTGAGATCTATGGAAGGGGTTGTATGTTTTCCCTTAGTGGTGGTGAGAGAGAACTCCAAACAATGAAGATGTTGCCAGAGATTCTTCCCACTGGCCCAGGATCCCCTGCTGTGGAAGTCACTGCTTAAGAGCCCAAAAGCCACTTAGTTAAACTTTTTTTCACAAACCTGTCTACAAGCAGTAACTCCACACCATGAGAGAACTCTTCCAGCAGACAAGGACCAGTTGTTTTTCCTGCAATCCAGACTCTGTCTTAAAATCTGGAAAATGTTTCCATATTTTTCCAGCACACAGAAGTTGTCTTCCAGAACTGACCAGGGCTGTATCTCAGCTGAACTTGATACTGTAAGAGTCACCCAAGTGGTGCTGGTTTCGAAGGCTTGAAGGGGTCATGGAGAGCAACTGAGGCTTGACACTGTGAGAGGTCAGGAGAGGCCATTGGTAAAAATGAAGCCTCAGTAGCAGTTGCAGTCCCAGATTGAAGGGATCATATAAAGAAGCTGAGGCTTGGCATCAAGAAGAGAGCCCAAGACAGGCTATTAGTGAAGGTGCAGCCTGAGTGGCAGTTGAAGGATTTGAACTTGGGTCATCAGGTTTGTAGGATTCTTTTATCTGCTGAACTATCTAACAAGCCTCCAATAAACAGAAATTTTAAATTATAGAAGACATATATTTCCAAAAAGTAGTTTAGTATTTAATAATTATATGTAGAATGACTTCATTTGCTGTCTAAGGAATGACATTAAGACAACTTGTCTTCTGGACATTGGTGGTGGCGCACACCTTTACTCCCAGCACTCAGGAGGCAGAGGCAGGCGGATCTCTGTGAGTTCGTGGCCAGCCTGGTCTATAGAATAGTTCCAGGACAGCCAGAGTTACAACAGAGAAACCCTGTCCCAAAAAAACAAACAAACAAAATCTTGTTTTAATACTTTCTGAATAAGATCCTTGATATTTACTTCTCAGGAGCGCTTCTGAGACTTGTTCCTGATGGAGAAGACAAGTAATATTTAGTGATGGGCAATTTTTTCAGAAGTATTTTTAAACTCACATTAAGTCTCTGTATTTAGAGAAAAAAGAAAAGGGAAAAGAATGACATATTATGGTTTTCTACTTTTTCATGACTTCAGAAACAATATAATTGATTATATATCTTTATTTATCCACTAAATAACAGAATCATTGAGAGAATACAACTGCTATTCTTCACAAAGTCTAGAAAAGTGTATTTGTTAGTTAATATGTCCTACTTACTTCCTTACTTGTTGTGAACAGTTAGCGATATATTGTTAACCAATTTATATGCCTTTTAAATGAAACATGGACCCCAGGTTTTATAGATTTAGTATGAAAAAAATTATAAAATATATTGTTAACGCCTTTCTATCGGTCACTTGCAGCCATGGTGTTTCACTATGAATCATGCAGTCCAATAGAGAGGGTGGACAGATGGTTAAACCCAAAATCCTTAGTCACTTCGTAGGACACAATCCTGTGTCTTCTGAAGACCAGAGTTACTCCTTCTAACTCCACGTTTCTTTTATGTGACTTTTAGCTTTCAACTTCTTTTGCTCTTAGATATAGAAATTTGAGTCCATAGTTGAGTTTCATTCACATTGTCCATGTGTAATGAAGAGAATTTCATCTATTTCAAATTATGTAATGTTCATTTTAAGGATAAACACACGAAACAAAATCTGGTTTTCCCATTTGTCCACATAATTGAACTTACGAAGGACAAACATAAACTGAATTTATCATCAGGCCTTTTTTCCCTTAATGTTATAACTCAGAATTCTGTTCAGAATTCTATTAGTCATCATTTCCAAATGATAACACACAGGTGTTGTCTTTTACAAAAGGATACTCAACAGGAGCATGTACATTGAGTATATCAGAACAGTTCCTCTGCTTCTCTCTTAATTTGAAGGCACTTTTCCCACTGTTAAGTAGGTTACTTCAGAAGTTGTTTTTGGTATAAGAATGAAGTTTAAATTGTCATTGTGCCGCTTGTCTGACATTGCTGTAAAGTTTGTTCCAAAATTAGTAAAAACTTAGGAGAATATGAAACAAACTCTTGAGGGGACCAAATGCTTGAGCTAAAACTTTTTTTTTTTTTTTTTTTACATTACTCATAAAAACTGCACTTTTTTACTTTTAAATTACAGATAGTATTATTAAGTAAAAGAAGCTAATTATTTGTCTATCAATAGATATTTCCATGTTTACTATGATAAATTCTCATCAGATTCAATTTATTGATGAAAGGCCAGAACAGATGTTAGTTTAATCAAAGGGAGCAGTAAATTAAGTATGATGACATAATAAAGCAACTTTCAAATTTAAGTGTTGTAGAAATATCAGAAAGGTTACAAAGCTGCTTCCCTGTTTCCCTACTTCATTACTTCCCTATTTGCAAATAAATACTGTATTTATCTTTATCTTTGAGTATTAAATGTATAGTTAAATATGAGTGCTGTAACAATCAGGAAGTCTGTAGTCTTAGAAGTTGGCATATAAATTTATATATTTTATTAATTGTTTAAATTTTCACTCTATAAATTATACATTTAGTGTACAGTGGATTGGAGACCTGAAATTGTTTTAAAACGCAACTACTGTTGTATTTTATTTACAACGTTCTTATTCAGTGTTCCTTCATATATTTTAATTGAACTTTTTGCTGTTGTTCTTGGTAAATATTGTAGTGTTTGAGTGACAGGATTAGCAATTTGTGACATTTTTTTCTCTGCATCGCATTTTAGGATTTAATGGTTCACATGTGATGACTGAGTAGATTATGTTGTTCTGATGATTTGGCTATGCTCTTATTAATATTTTGATTCAAGGTAGATAAAGTATTTACTTTTATGCCTTCAGATGCTACAAACTTGAGTGTTAATCTCTTCTTTGAGTAGGTACTCTAACAATACAGGCATAAAACAGAGAATCTCTTCTCTGAAAAAGTTTACAGCTCTTTTGGAAGATTGATGATAAGGTCAACTAGTAAGTAAAATATAGTATGTTTCATGTGGTGAATGCTCTGGAGAAGAAGATACATGGGAGAAGGGTAGAAAGCTGGTGGCTACAGTTCTTGTTAGCCCAGGAGGAAAGGCCTCATTCAGAAATAATGACTCAGGTGAGGCTTTATTGTAGCCAAAAATCTTTCATAAAGCCACAGTGCATTTAAAGCATTCAAGTTAGATTCTAGTACAACTGATAAAAAAAAAAAAAAAAAATCTCAGGCTGACAACACAATTACTAGTGTGCCTTGTTGATATAATTTACAGTATTTGCTTTTTAAAGAGTAAGTTTCCTGCTCCATGTGGTTACAATTATACTAATCTTTTTTCCTTCAGTACAGCAAATTATATATACTTGATTGGTTTTTATCTCTATACTAGAACAAAATTCAATTTTTACTAATATATATAGTTTTTTTTTCAATATGTATGTGGGTATTTGTATATATTCATGTGTGTGTGGGTACAGGCGCTCATGTACTTGTTTTAAGAAGCCAGAAGGACAACTTGAGTGTTTTCCTTATAAGCCATATGTGCCTCTAGACTACCTAACCCACCTGCTTTTAAATCCCAGCTCTGGGATTGTAGGAGTACATTACTGTTCCAACTTTTACTGTTATATATCGTTAACTCTGTACCCAACTTGAAATCTTAGAAATGTGAGACAAGCACCACGAAGACTATGCCATATCCCCAGATCAGCACACATAACTTCTCATGAACTAAAAAGCATTAAAAATAGTATTGTACATAAATGTGTGTGTGTTTTTTGATTAAAAAATTAATGTTGGTAAACCAGAGTGAACTGGTAACCTGGTAATTAAAACTAGCCAACTTTTGTGACTGCTGAGACCATGGAACCAAAATGAGAGCCCACTACCCACACTTCGTGAACCATGCCAGTGTGTGTATGTGTATGTTGTAATAATCATTAAAGAAAAAGATGTCATGAATTTGTGAGGGAGCCAGGGAGACACAAGGAAAATTGAAGGAAGCAGGATTGAAGAGAGGGAAATGTAGAGAACAGAGGAAGCCCTGAGTAAGTGAAGTCCTGAGTAAAACTTTATTAACATGGGCACCATCATGCTGCATCCAGTATTCCAAGGCCTTGGACCCATGGGATACTTGACAATGCCAGTTCCTTTTGTGGGCAAAGTTCAAGGGAATTGGCAGCATTCCTAGGGAGTTCAAGGATGAGTGTTTAGGTAGTGGGTTCTCATTTTGGTTCCATTTGGTTCCATGATCAATGTGGACAAAGGCTAGCAACTGCAACTTCGTCCTGGATGTTTACAGGCAGAGGCTGCTCTCCTACATAGACCTCTAAGGAGGCTAACTAACACTTTCCCTAATAATTACTGCAGCTAATAAACACATTGAGATTCTAGGAGTGGGGCCAGAGAAACTCACCTAATCCAGGCTTTTCTGTCACTGTCTGTAGTCATGGTTCCAGAACCCAACCCGTGGGGAACGGGGCATGGAAATGATGTAAGTATAGTACTCTTACAGGAAACTCTCAAAAATGATTCTTAAAAATAATGTTAGTAGTGCCATCATTTATGAGCTTTCTCTTTCTCTTCTTCTGAAATTTTACTGAGGAAATGGGAAACTTAGCAATTTCATTCACGATTATTTGCTTATATTTTTTCCTCTAAAATCTCTTAAGCTTATTTTTAAAACCATTTTTTAACACTGTGAGCATAATAGCAAAGAATTAATAATACAATTTCATTGAATTCTTAGAATTTAAACCTTTTATTAAAGTACTTTGAATTACATTTTAAAAATAGGATTCATTTTAGTATTTTTTCAAAGTATAGAATAAGAGAAAAGAAAATGATGCTTATACTACATTTATCTATGTGCACTCCTGAATTTTCTAGATAGTGATGCTGTGTAGCTATCATTATAGTAACATGGCACCTAGCAGTGACTGTATTTCCACATTTCAGCTATGAGTTGGTCACTCATACTCAGTTGCCAAACAGTGGAAAAGCATAAGCTATTTCCCTTAAAGAAGTTCATGTTGCAAAAATCATACTTACATTTAATTCAAACTTATCACAGTGGTATAGACTCTTTTAAGTTCCTTTGTTAATTATTATTACATATACATTATAATTGTGTATCTGTCACTCCATTACTGTAACGTTTTTTATAATACAAGTTTAGATTTATACTTAGAAATATCTTGCAGGATGTTCCACATCTGTTTCTCAGTAACAAAGTCTTATTACATACTCAATATCAGGGCTATATTGTAATCTGCTGTAGTGTCATATATTAATTTATTAAATATTGGAGATAGTTAACATTGAATGAGTGCTTTTGATGGGATAGAATAAGTGTAGAAATATTTGCCATTATCCTGTTCACCCACTTTTGGGAAAGTACCCGACCTGATATAAGAGTTTAAGTGCATAAAAAAATTTGCTTGGCTTCTCAGGTATTTGGGGCAGTATTAAAAAGATCACCTTGTCTTAATTGGGGCAGGAGGATAAAATGAGAGAACGGACTATTATAAGAGAATAAATGAAGGAACACAGTTCAGCATGATCAGATTTGCAAAGTTAGATTAAAATGACAGACTATGAAAGCAATTATGCGGTCTAGATGAGAGGAGAAGTAGGTAACTGAAGACAGACATAGTTGGCCTTTCAGCTGCAGTTGAGACTGAATGTGGGGCAGTCAGGGGTCGAACATGCGATGATTAGCTGGCGCCTTACAGAAAACACTTCTGTTTAGTGAACTGTTCCTGTGTAGTAAGTAATGTATCTTAATAAAAATTAAAGAGAGGGTTGTGTGTAGATCAGGTCATTGTAACTCATTGACATGAGGCCACATAACTGAATGATGTCTTCCTTCAGTAAAATACATCAAATGAGATCAACAATTATGACTCATAAACATGCCTTGCAGGCATAAAACAGCAGGGAATTAGCATGTGAGGCTGATAAATATGCATGTAAATCAGCTCCCAAAGGAATAACGTGGGCTTGATTGATAGGTTTAGAATTGGAACATATGTAAAACCCTTTATTCCTCATTCTGGTGTAGCTAAGGAAGGGTGCGTTTTACTTGTTAAAAAGTTTGAGTAACTTTGTGAATCTTAATGCTGCATCTGTTTTGGTGTTGTTGTTTTTGTTGTTGTAGTTTTTTTCTTGTACATGTCACTTGTAAGATGAATTGAATTGTCTTCAGGCTGGGTGCCCTACACATCAACCAAGTGCTTGAGTATGTGAATGAATGGCTATGCATGTGAGACTGGAAACGGAAGGAAACGAGAATCCTCGGGAAATATTTTTCAGGATTATAATCTGATATGCATGCTTATCAGAAATTTCTCTTGGAAATGTTGCTATGACTCTGTCTTTCTTAGTAATGCTTTCTGTCCTTATATATCTTCTTTTTTTAAGTAGCTGACACTTAGGCGTATTCTGGTCCTGCAGCTGAGCCCATGAGCTGCTGTGAAAATCCAATAGAAAGTGGATGCTCTGCTTGCAGTTAGTCAGGGATGCTTTTGTCATCACTGTGTCTTAGCATAGGTAACTCTGTAAGGTGCTTATTCCTCACATCTAGTTCACTCATTTCAAGTAATGAAGAAAGGTGGCTTTTGATTTCCTGACGTAGAGATTTAAGTATTATTGCTGTGCAGAATTAAAAGATTGTTAACTGAAGGCATCTGGGCCAATAATGCTGGTTCCCTTTAGTAATAACTAGTTGGTAGAAAGCAAGATCAGCATAATATAGTACTTATTCTTTTTCTACAGTTTCATTTTCTGAAGTTTCAGTTATCCATGAAAAACTGTGGTGTGAAAATATTTAAGTGGATAGGTCCAGAAATAAACAATTTGTGAGTTTTAAATTAAGCTTTGTGTGTAGTGTAATAAAATTCTGAACTCTCAACTCTGGTCTGTCTAGCATTTCTGTACTTCATCTGTTGCCCATCTCTGAGGCTTTGAGTGGGTGTCCTGGTTGTCAGGTTGGATAATGGATCAAAGCAGGAAACTGACGGTGGCAACTGTGTATGTCAGAAATGGTCTCTAACTGAATGGGCGAGCGACCGGGCAGGTGGCTTAGCAGTGAAGAGTATCTGATGCTCTTTCAGAGGACTTGAGTTCAGTTTCCATACTCACGTAGTGTCTCACCACCATCTGTAACGCCTGTTCCACACGATATGATGCCCTCTTCTGGCTTTCTTGCACATACATGGTATGGAAACATACATGCAAAACACCCGCAAGGAAAAAGTAAAACCAATCATTTGTTAAAAGAGGATAGGTGAAAATTCTGTATGTAAGGAAAGAAAAAAAAAATTAGATGCTAAGACCCAAGATTGCTAAAATCTATGGTAAGAATGAACCTTACATTGCTGAAACTACAGGAACTGGAAATTCATGCTACTGTTAGTGTGCTACCTTAAACTTAGAATGTTTTAGCTATATTTCATGATACATGTCAGCTAAAATGAAAAATATGTTAAATCTGCAGGTGTACAAAACGTAAAAGTATTCTGAGTGAAGGTAGCAATATATCATTGCAGAAAAACCAAGCAAATGAACAGAAACCCAGTATATTCTACAATACCATCTGGGAAGCTGTTTGAAGGGGCTGGGTCTGAAGATGAAGAACCTTTCTTCAGTATTTCTCTGAAAATTAAACAAGCTGATTAAGTTGAAACAATAGTGCCCAACCATGTTTTCTTCTTTTTAAACAAATTTTAAAGGGATTTATTTCCTGTGTAGGACTGTTTGCCTGAATGGATTTGTGTGTCCACAAGGGCCAGAAAATTAGATTCGTTGAGACTGAAGTTAAGGATTACTATGAGCTGCCTTGTGGGTGCCGGGAACTAAATCTGGGTTTTCAGTTGAGATAAAATACAACTCTTGCTGCACACGGTGGCACATGTGCTTGGGAGGCAGTGGAAGATTGATCTCTGTGAGTTTGAGGCCAGCCTGGTCTATATAGTTATTTCCAGGACAGCCAGAATTATATAGAGAGACCTTGTCTCACAAAACAACAAACAAACAAACAAAAATCTCAATATTCCAATAAAAACTATAGTCATAAAAGTACAAAGGAAGCATGAAGGACATGCTCTGCTGCTGATGGCTAGTAGTCATTGTTATGGCTTGACAATCTGGGATGACCCAAAGGAGATGATCTTACTGATTCTTACTCATCAGGTCAATCATAGTGTGGTGTGATATTAAATACCTATGCCTTTCCACCTTAGTTCATGTCATCATGCAGGGATTGTACCATCATCGAAAGAAAGATATCATATCCATGAGATAGCTGTGACAGCATATTGTTTTGTTCTACTTTATTAGTTATTAATATCTTACTGTGTCTTTATTTATAGATTAAATTTTTTTTCATAGATTCGTAAGCATAAGACCAACCACATTATATATTTAGGGTTTGGCTTTATTTTTATTTCACATGTCTACTGGAGATCTGGTACATATTTCTTGGGGGCTTTCTTGATTGCTATAATGTCATTTATGTTGAATGTGTACATGTTAATTGCTTTACTAAGCTGATGGGATATACCACTGAAATGAAGCAAAGATACAAAGACCAGGCTGTTCACGTAAGTGGGAGAATTTTAGCTTGAAAGGGGAGTTTTCTGAAAGGATGAATCTTAAGTAGGTCATCTAGAACGTTTGTTATGTGATGAGGCAGGACTTCAGACTGAACTTATATTTCTTCCTGTTGTGGGAAAACAGAAGTATCCAAATAAGGTTATGTATTTTTTGCAACCTAAATGACAACTAAAGAAAAGATTTCCAAAAATAATTTATTTAAGAATAAACAAAGGGGTACATATGTGAGTATACCCAGGAAATAAATAAGAGGGACTAGCTGGGCAGGGTGGCACATGCCTTTAATTCCAGCATTTGATGGCAGAGCATGCAGATCTCTTGAGTTCAAGTTTACCCTGGTCTATATAGTGACCAGTCCAGCTGTAGTCCTAGAACCTAACTCAGGACAGCGAGGGAATGAAGAAAGGACAGACACTCAGGTATACTCACAGTGAAGCTGGGATCAGCTGGGATTCTCTAACCTGGAACCTACGTGCATTTTTTATTGTAGTCCAACAGAGAAAAATGTGCCTGTAGTTATTAATATCTGTGAATTTCAGAAATCTTCTATTTCTAGATGAATTTGTATAGGAAGGTACTATGAATATGCTTACAGCCTCCAAAACTCTTAACTTAAAAGTATCAAAGTACCTATCTTAACCATGCATTTAAAAGCATTTTTGGCAATGACTTCATTAGCTGGCATTATCTCACCTTAACATGAATTCTTGGATGATACTTGTATACCTGTGTTGAAATCTAACACCTCTTTATGGTTTGCAAGGATTAGGCTTTACATAGATGTTTTTAACACCTCCCCCCAAAAAAATTAAGTTTTAAGGTTATGAAGGAAAGGATCTTGTATACCTGTGCTTGATAAGAACTACTACAGTGAACTAAGAATGACAACCTTAATTAAACAAAGAATATCTGCCCAGCAACTAGCTATCTTTCTTAATGTGACACCACAAATGAAAGGAAAATTCTATTGTACCAGTTCATGTAACTATAGAAGACAGGAAGAAGCCCTGAGTGGGTGAAGTCATGAGTGAATGTGGATTTTTTGACTCAGGCACAGCCATGGTGAGGACACTAAGGCCTCTAACTCATGGGACACTGTAGTTATTAATGCTGCTGTGGCAAACTCACCACAAAAGACAGGGATACATTTTCATAGGTGCATATCATGCCAGACCTCAGCAGAGGGAACCACCGACACAGCAATCGCCATAGTGGACAGTGGAACTCAGGTGGAGCATCTGAACTCAGGTGTTTTTATTGATACAGAACTCCTCAGGTGTTCTACTGATAGCACGTGCAGATCATGAGCAATCAAACATTTCCCTCAGAAATCCAGCACCTGCAGACAATACAAAACACCAAGGCCTCAATAGCCTCTCACCCAACAGCACACAAAACAATTATTTTATATGTAACTAAAAATAAACTTCCACGACAGGACACTTCTCAACATAAGTTCCTTACACGGGTCTGGCTCAAGAGGGGTGGCAAAGCTTTCCTAGGGAGTCTGAGTATGACTGTTTAGAAACAACTGATCAGTGAGTACAAAGTCTAGTAACTGCAGCTTCCTCCTGAATGTTCATAGCCTGAGACTCCTTGACTACAGAAACCTATCAAAATAATATAACTTCTCCCCTGTGCTATACCTATGTATCAGTGGTTCTCAACCTGTGGGTTGGGAGTATTGAAAAACATGTTATTTCCAATGTTCTTAGGAACTAAGACACTGCTCAGTAGCAAATTACAGTTTTGTAGTAGCAGCAAAAATAATTTTATGGTTGGGAGTCACCACAACATGAGGAACTGTATTAAAGGGTCTACAGCAATTAGGAAGGTTGAGAACCACTGCTGTATATGCTTCTAGATCTCTAGTGTCAAGTCCATAACACTAAATACCTACTTGCTAGAAAGATATGGGAGATACAGCCTTGGCTTTTTGACCAAGAGAAAGACTTAGCACTGGGGATTTCAATATTCTTAGGTTTTAAAGAGAAAAATACTATTTTGTGAAGTAGATTTTGGAATTAATTTCAAAAAATTTTAGCCAAATGGATTCTTATAGAATGGCCACATAATCAGTAACGGTTACCCAGAAATATTCTTTTGGAGAAAAATGTATGTCAGTCAAAGCATTTCCTGAATGTTAACTATTCTTTTGTCTGAAGTAATCTTATTTGTCTGTACTGTATTTAACTCTTGTCTCCCAATAGAGAGGACAGAGCAGAAGGCATTTAGGAATTCATAAGAACACTACAGTGAAACTGAGGCTTCTATTCCTGTATTCCGAGGAAGGTTAGGTAACAACTGAGCAAGGATGGTAGATTCGAACTGGGGAGAAGTTGGAGGTGATATCCCACTGGATAAAGTCAGAAAGACACTGAAATATTTCATGAAGGATCAAATCTAATAATAACAAAATGTTTTTAATATCTCTTTATATAGTATGTATAGCAAAGCAGAATGTTTAAAAAGTCTTCCCATTAAATTTGACAAGGAGGGAGGCTGAGAGATTGTCAATGGTATTGTATTTGACTGGCATGCACAAGGCCTGGGTTCTATTTACAGCACACACACAAAAAAGGAATCTTGATGACTTTCTGAAGATCAAATGACCTGGCCTAGAAGTTCAACCTGTTTCCTAGCACCCAGAAGTCTGAGGCAGGAAGATGGTTAGTTTGGCTATATAAGAAAACCCTGTAGCCATTGGTTCAAGGTAAAAGACAGTTTATTCTTTTGCCTGATTCAATCACTGGTTCTAGCCTGGAGCCCAGGCATGTTTCGGCCTCCATTCAGTCTACTCTTAAGCCTAGAACTGAAAGGCATAAGATAGGCCTCCTTACAATCTGGAACATTTAAACCTCCATACAATCTACTAAACCTCAGTGACTTACTGCTGACTGAGCCACTCTGACTAGCTCCTTCTTACTAGAGCTATACCGCCTCTTGTGGTTCAATGTACTCACTCTTCTGACTCAAACTGTTCTCCAAGCTCACTGGTTCAAACTGACCTGAGCTGGATTACTATTTCAGACCATGCTCTTCTGATTTTGGTAGACTCTGGCTGAATCTCATTACCTCAGACTGAACTCTGCTTAGCGTCAAACTGGCCCACTCTTCCCATTTGATACTGACTTTTTCTGCTGAGCTACCTCTGTGATTCTGTGTATATCTCTCCCAGTCTGCCTGTTTCAGACTGCATGCCTCATACTGCCTGCTGTAACTGACTGCTGTAAGTGACTCTTCTGTCCAAATTCACTCTCCTTCTTAACAATGACTCATCTCCAACATCACTATGTGACATAGTGATGTCCTGATGTTCTGAGTCCACTTCCTGTGTCTGCTTCCAGTATGTTTCTGTGTTAAGAATTAAAGGTGTGGACTACCACTGCTTTCTGAACATCAGGATTAAGATACATTCCTAGCATTCTTCCTACATTCCTTCTGGACCACACCAGCTTCTAAATCCAATCTCTTCACATAGACCCCTGGAAAATAGACCCTTCCCAGTAGCTTTCACATAGGCCTATTCGTCTACAAAACCCTGTCTGTCTTAGTTACTTTTCTTTTGCTGTAGCAGACACTATAGTCAAGGCAACTTATAAAAGAAAGCATATAATTTGGAGCTTGCTTACAGTATCAGATGTTAAGTCCATGTCCATCCTGGCAGGAGCTTGGTACTGCCAAGCAAGTATGGCTCTAGAAGAGTAGCTGAGATCTTACATCTTATCCACAAGCAGGAGCAGGCAGGTAAGCAGGCAGGCAGGGGTGGTGGCTGGGGTGTGGGAGGAGGATTAGAGACAGACACGGAGAGACATACAGAGAATGAGATAGAGACAAACAGGCACACACACAATGGTCCTGGCATGGGGTTTTGAAATCTCAAATCCTACCACAAGTGGTACACCTCCTCTCAAGTCCAAACCTTTTAATATTTCCCAAAACAGTTCTACCAGTCTACCAACTGGCGACTAAGAATTCAAATATATCAGCCTATGAGGGATCATTCTCATTTAAACTACCAGTCTCTCAGTGAAAACAAAACAAGAGATCCAAAAGTTGAAAGTAGGTATATAGAAAATTTCATACTCACTATTAATTATTAAAAGTGGAAAACCAGTGTTTTCTTTTTAAATATATCATTATGTTTTTTTGGGTTTCTTTTCTTAACGCAAAGTGAATTTTAATATAGATTTATGCGTGGGCAGTAAGAGAAATTTACAGGCATACATGCCCTATAGTGAGTAGAGTTTGAAAGTGTCTTGTTTTAAAAATATGAAATATTATTAGGGCTTTCAAATTTTACCACCCAAATTTGGTTTTCCTCATATTTTTTTTTATTTGCTTGTGAAAAATTTTCAAGTTGTACTTTTCAACAACTTAATTATGTTATATTGTTGATAATGGACTGATTGGATTGTCTTTGATGAAATTAAAGTCATAATTGCTATAAAAAGAAAAATTTGAAAGAAAGCCCTATTTTTGTGTGGTATGTGAGATCACTTCAAAGGAAGTTCCTCCCTCTTTCTCACCCCTCCACCCCTCTCTCTCTGCTCTTTCTTTTTCTTTTTCTTTCTTCTCGGTAGCCCTGGCTGTCCTGGAACTCACTCTGTAGACCAGGCTGGCCTCACACTCAGAGCTTCACCTGTCTCTGCCTCCAGGGTGCTGGGATTAAATGCATGCACCACCACAGCTGCCTCCAAAGGAAGTTCTTGTCTGGTGCATGTCAGTGTTTTTTCAGCTTCGACAAAGATCAAGCAGTGAGTGCCTGGCAGTTGGGAGCCAAGGAATCACACAGCTCTGAGAGGAAGGTATCCTGGCTTTTGTGAGCCCAGAGAACACACAGCTCTGTGGTGGGGAAGGTGTCCCCGCTGAGCTGGGGTGTTACAGTGTAACAGCACCACTCTGCTCTGCTCCAAGGGGAGAAGTTTCTTTGGTGTTGCAGCTCTGAGAGGAATTATCCCAGGTTTAGCTGAGGTGTTCTTTTTTGCTTTTTCAACCGGATAACAAAGACAGTTTTTAAAAAAGAGAGAGATTTATTGGGTATGGCTGCCTTCACTGCAGACTGGCCCTAAGGTCCTGCCATCCTCCCTGGAGCCCAAGCAGGTCCAGACTCCCTGGTGGTAGATACAAGGCAGGGCAGGATGGTGATACTTTGCTGCTACCACCACAGGCTAGCCCCAGAGGTGGCCGCCCTGACCTGAACCATGCACCAAGAGCCTACAGTGAATTTATTGGTGGGGGAAAACCAAAGGAATCTTTAGTATTACACCTACTATGGCAGCTGAACAAGAAAGAGACTGAGGCATTTTCATAGGTGTAAACTCTGCCAGACCTCAGCAGAGGGAGCCCCTATTCTGGTCAACTCCAGACTGGACAGTGGAACCCCAAGCATCCTGAGCTCAGTGTTTTTATTGATTCAGAGCTCCTCAGGTGCAGATCATAAGCAATCAAACATCCTCCACAGAAATCAGACAATACAAAATGTCACGGCCTTTGCATCCCTTTTTCCAAAAATGCACAAAAGCAATTATTTTAAATATAAGTAAAAATAAACTTTCACAACAGAAATCCTTAAAGAAATGACAGGTAGTTTGTTTAGTAGAAAAGTAACATGAAACCAAAATTATACTGCTAAACCCTTGCTTGAAGTGAGGGAAAAAGTGAGTAATATGTAATTTTGTTAGTTAATAGATGAAGAAGAAAAATATTGTCTCAAATGGATCTTCTAACCCCTAGTTGTTTCAGCTACTTTTCATGAAGTGACAGTTTGGGAACCTTTAATAAGATAGTCGTTATGTTTGGTTTTCTTACCGGTTGTGTCATGGGTTTTAGTTATCAAATATGTTTTAGTATTTGTTTATGGTAGATGTAAATATTGACTTGATTCCATACCGAAATACTCTTCAATAGGAGTAACATAAAGCAATGTTAAGTTTTCCTGCCAACGTTAGCGCTAACCATGGAATCAAGTTGAAAAAGAGTTTATTTACCTAGTGTGGAAGAAAGAGACTCCAGTATCACCACCACTACCACAACCCCCTTCACCTCTTGGTATTCATAAGCTGAAGAAGCAGGGTATTTATGGCTTGAGGTAATGTGATTGTAGGTAATCAGTGTCTACACACCAGTAATCAGACCATGGCTCTTCATGGGACACATGTTCAGAAAATGGTGTTAGTATGATTTGAAGGGAGAATTTTAGATCCTCTGACACCTGAACATGCTCAAATGAAGACTTCGCAGGTTTAACAAAAGTAACCTTCAAGACTCTGAAAAGTACATAGGTAAATGTCATGATCTTCTTCAGATATGTTATCTATTACCATGCTATCAGGGAAGTAATAACTCTCAGTTCCTTGACCTCCAAAATTAGCAATTTTTAAAAGTCAGCTAGAAGCACGTAAAATGAGAGGATTTAGTCAGGTTCTCATTAATCCTGGGAGTACTTATACACCTAAAACCTTCTTTAAGAGGTAGGTCAGAATTGAGGTGGTGACTCTGAACACAGTACTACCCTATTGACAGGAACCTCTGGTGCACACAAAAGTCACTGGACTCTTCCAGGCCAGCAACCCCTCCCTCAGGCTGTTCCAGTTCACAGGATTTCTATGCTCCACCTTGAAGCTAAAGGTT
The DNA here is from genome assembly GCA_026225945.1 of Cricetomys ansorgei. Classification (NCBI taxonomy): domain Eukaryota; kingdom Metazoa; phylum Chordata; class Mammalia; order Rodentia; family Nesomyidae; genus Cricetomys; species Cricetomys ansorgei. Next base: position 11,938,684 of record JAMJFZ010003581.1, on the reverse strand, counting down.
TTTCCTTTATTAGGCCAAGAGGTTTTGCCCTGATCCCACTCTGCTCTTCTCACCCTATGTATGGTGGATTCTCTGAACGCTTGCTTACAACATCTAAAGCAGTAGGCTTCTCTCACACAAAAGACAAACAGACTCTGAGAGAAGACAGAGAAACAATCTCACTCAAAATGGCCTCAAACAAACAATTTTGGAATAAACAAAACCAAGGAAGTGAAAAACTAACTCAATGAAAACTTTAAAACACTGAAGAAACTAAAGAAAACACCAGAAGACGGAGAGTCATCCCATGTACATGGATTGACAGGGTTAATATTTTAAAAATAGTCATCTTAATGATGGTACATATATATTTTAAATTGTAATTTCCCCTTGATGGATTGATCACATGGACAGAATGTATGCCTTTTTTTTTTTAATTTCTTTAGATGGGAGTTTGTTTGAAGTCCATTTGTTGGACGATAGAGATAACACTGCCTGTCTTATGTCCTCCTTCCGTTTGTTGGGATTATATTTTTCTATTTTCTTACCCTAAATAGTATTTATCTTTGGCAGTAAGGTATGTTGTTTTTCTTTTTTTTCTTTTATTTTCCTTTTTTTTTTTTTTTTTTTGGAGGCAGCAGAAAGAAGGCATCTGTTTTCTAATCCAGACTGTTAGTCTGTCTTTGATGAGATAGCTGCTCTTCAGGGTTGTGATTGAAAGGTGTGTATTGCTTCCTGTCTTTCTGATTTCATAGTGTTTGATAATTTTTTAGTCTCCCTTTGATTCATGTCATAGAGTTGTTCTCCCTCCTACAGTCTCTTTAGTGTGCTTATCTTTCTCTTCAGACTAAAGTATTCCTTCCAGTATTATCTCTAGGGGTGTCTTGTTGGTCATCAATTCCTTTAGCCTGCTTTTATTTTTTGTAATTTTTTTTATTAATAACTTGAGTTTCATACAATGAATCTTGGTAAGACCCTCTTCCCATTCTTCTCTGTTCCACCTTCCCACCCCTGTGCCTTCAAAAAAAAAAAAAAACCACAAAAGCTAATAAAAGAAAATTAAGTCCAGCTTGTGTAGCATGAACATGGATCACTGGCATCACCATGATCTTTGGAGGCAGCAGGCTTCTCTGATCATGGACATTTCACCTGACCCATACTGAGACCAAGCATGACAAAGTTTGACCCAGAAGTTGGGCCTCACTGCCCAAACCCACAGGCACCCAGACACCAAATAGGCACTATGATATCCTACAGGCACCAGAGCATCCTGCATTCCTCAGACATCCTGCAAGCACCTGAGTCTCCTGCAGGCACTAGGGCTGCATTAGCCCGTGTTTATTATGAAAGTTTTTCTTTCACCAATTATTACAGATTGAGTAGGTTCTGTACAATCTAGGGATCTTGATAGAGTTTGATCAGGTTTGCTTTCTCTGCCACCTTTCATTCCCACTTTTATTTGTTTCTCTAGCCAGTAGAGATGACTGAAACGTACAGAGAGGCACACTGTCAAAACAACCAGATGTGGCCACCATACAGTCATACTCCTGAACAGACCCGGGAAGTTCAGTGAGACTCACATAAAGGGATACAGGATCTATGGTCATGTATGATTCGCCGTCTCATGTGTCCTAACAAGATGCCTTCTGCAGACTAAACTTACTTCCAGAGCTCTCCAGACTTTGGGTCTTTGGTTGGCAGTGGTGGTGTCAGGTGCCTCTGGAGTAGTAGGCAGTGATTGGAAGGAAAGGTTTCCCCAGACCCTGCAATGTATCAAGATGTGGACACCTAGGAATCCTCTTCAGCCAACCTACTCTTCCCTATTCATTAATAGTTCCATGACTATTAAGGTTTAGGATCCAATCTCTTGAGGCTCTTCACTGGGGCCTACAAAATGTTGCAGGAAGCCCACCAGGAAAGACCACTGAGACACAGCCTATAGCCAATTAAAAGTCTTTATTCCAGCCAGCTGGCACTACACTCAGTTATCTGGGACCCCAGTGTAGTGCCAAGCATTTAGTGTAAAGGGCTTTTAAAGGCAAATACCACATCCTGTATTTCATTTGGCAGCTATAGGCAGAGGCTTTGCACAAGCAAGAAGTTTAATAGAAACTAAGATAAGTGGTTAGCTATAGGGGGAGCTTCTGAACAAGTAGGCAGTTTAACAAAAGCCAAGATAAATTAGCTGGTGCATCTTGATCTCAGGTTTGTAGAATAGATTTGGATAGTTTTCCATAAGATTCTCCCTCAAGGAGATCAAATTCTAGTTCAACCTTTAATGCCCTCAGCAAAAATAAAAGATGAAGGAACCTCTGTATTGTCTGGCCTGTCACAGTAGCAAAGAATGTATTATTTGAAGTAGCCTGAAGGAACTCTCTGACCAACAACTCACAGTAGGTAACTGCCTCGTGTTTGGCACTGGTATGTAATACTGAGTTCCAGGACAGCCAGGGCTGCATAGTGAGACCCTCTCTCAAATAACAGAATGAAGCAAAAAACAACCAAAATTAGATATTAACCAAATCAGTGAGTGAACAATTCAATTGTGATTCAAAGAATAACGCCTTACAGGTATTCAGTTACCATACTTAACGTAATATAATCCCAGTCTCAATGTTGATAGTTGTTTTCTCATCAGGAGTATCTCAAGACTTATCTAGTAACCCTCATACACCCCAGTTCTTCTCTGCCTTTCTCTGCAGTGCTTTACCCTGAAATTCAGTCATTTAAAAACTTAAGATCTCACTGTACTATATTTATTCTTAAACCCTTCCTTTATTGCCTTGATATTCATTTATCTTGGCATAAAGAATCAAATTCTTACTATAACATCGTCTCAGTCAATGTTCTATTGCTGTGAAGAGTCATCATGACCATGGCAACTCTTATAAGAGAAAACATTTAATTGGGGCTGGCTTACAGGTTCAAAGGTTTAGTCTATTGTTACCAAGGCTGGAAGCATGACAACAGACAGGTAGGCATGGTGCTGGAGAAGATGCTTATAGCTCTACAGCTGGATTTGCATGGAGCAGGAAGAGAGGGTGAGCCACTAGAAGTGTCTTAGGCTTCTGAAACCTCCAAGCCCACCCTCAGTGACACACTTCCTCTGACAAGGCCACACCTACCCCAGTAAGCCAATACCTATTATTAGTGCCACTCCCTAGCGACCAAGCATAAGTCTGTGAGCCAATGTGGGCCATTCTTGTTCAAACCAACACATTCCACTTACTGCCCCCATAGCTTTGTGACCATATCATAGCGCAAAAGTCCATGCAGTTCAACTTCAAGAGTCGCCATAGTCTTTCACAGTCTCAACACTGTTTAAAAGTCTAAAGTCTCTTCTGAGACTCAAGGCAATCTCCCTCTTCCTCCCCCAACTCTCTTCTCCCCCCTTCTCTCTCAGTTAGTTAAGGTTTTTATTTTAGATTTTAAGTTTTTTTCTTCTTTCATATATTACATTCCAATACTCTTCCACCCCTCCATTTCTCCCAGTTCCTCCCAATCTTCTCCCTCCCCCACCCCGATCTACCTACCATCCTACCACTCTCACTGCCTCTCTCAAGGCAATCTCTTAACTGTAAATCTCTATAAAATCGAAAACAAAAATAAAAACTTTGTTTTCAAGTGCTCTTCAGATCTCAATCGCCTTTCATCTTTGTTGACTTCAACATACTTGGTTCCACACCTTGTTAGCAGCTCTCTTTGGCTAGTAGCTGACAACTATGGAAACTTCATCATCTTGGGTTTCTCAGTGAAATTCAGGCTTCACTTTGACAGCTTCGGGCCCTCCATGTAGGGACACCCCTGCAGCATGCCCAGCCTCAGCAGCTTTCCTTAGCCTAGGAGGGAGATTCCACAACCCGTTTCTTGTATCCTTGACTCTGAAGCCAGAACGGTGTGGCTGATGCTGCCATGATCTTCTTCTGCTTCCTGGGGCTGGAAAATGACCTTCTTATTCAAATACATTTCACCAGCTTTCATTTTTCTGTAACATCAGTTCTAGAAATGCTCAACAAGTGGCTATCAATAGAATTTAAAATTCTCAAAAAGTTATTACATAAATTTCTGTGTATGAGTACAAGCTTGAATTAGAAAATTCATTTATTAATTAAGATCTACTTATAATTTGTCTAGATACTTATTAATTTGTTATATTGTATAAAATTATTCATAAAAAACTACTCTGATATCTTTCATGGTATGTAGGAATAGTTAAATTTGATCATTAGCTTGTCATAGGTTTAAGGATACAATCAGTTTATTTCTGCTTATTGTCAGGTTTAACAAATCATTTCTATTAATAATTATGAATTATAAAACAGTATAAGTATGGGCTTAGAAATGGGCTTAGAATTTTTGTTAGCTCTTGTCTTGTAAAACACTTGGTTAATAGAAATCACATTATAAAAATGATGTGCACTTTTCTGAAACATTACATTTTTGGGAGATTTGAAAAAAATCATAAATTTTTATGTATTGAGTATGAATTTTCAATGAATTTGATTTGTACTGATAGCTGTTTTGTAATATTAATGATATATGTCTGAAAACATTTATCTTGGATTTTTTTATCTAAATTTTGAAACTTTAGATTTGAAATACTTTTTATATAATTCTTAGTTAAAAGAACATAATCAGTTATCAATTGAAAAACATGAAAAACATAAATGAGATTAATTTTCTTTGTTGATAAATGGCAGTTCATACCCAGCATATAGTTTTCCAGTTGAATTTTTCAGACACCAACAAAGAAGACATTAACTCCCTAAAGTTTACTTCAGTTAATGGATGTCTTTGCATTTAATGTGGTTTTGCACACCCAATATTATTATACTCTTAAGGTACAAAAAAGCTTTTTGTAAGACAAAAATGTTAGTAGTCAAGTTTAAACAAATCTTCACTTACATTTTCCTGTGATATTAGTTACGGATGTTGACTGACCCATCAGTTGTGGCTCCACAGGGAGACCCTGTCTTCATGGATGAAATGCAAAGTGTACGATTATCTTTGGCCTTAATACTATTTTCCAAGTCTAATGAAATATTTTCTAATACTCTTTGGCAACGTGCTTACTTCTTAGGCTGCTCTTCCCTAATTCTGTTTTGTTGCTGTCTCTTTTGCCTGCTCAGGGTTTATAATTCCCTAAATTACAGCATTTGAAGGCTGCAATTCTTTCTGGGGACAGAGGTTTTTAAGGCCAGATGGGTTGTAGGACCTTACAGTATTTTTAGTAGATGCTTGCCCTGGTCATGGCAGGTAGCCTGTAGACTTGGCATAGTTCCATGCTAAGTTCCATTACAACTACTAAAATGAGATAACTTAATGTCTTTTGTTATTTATTTGTAAAATTAAAAATTTTCCATATTAAGTCATAGTTATGTTCAGCATAGTAAAAGCTTATTGTTTTGGAAAATTCCACGTATCATTGAAGTCATCCAGGAAACCTTTTAGAGTCTCAGTATCACCTTTCTCTTAATCACTCACTTACCCAACTACATTCTGATTTCTGACCCAAAGTCCTTTCCCCACAGTCTGGTAGACTCTGTAGTCTTACGTTACTTGATCTGAGTTTGCTCAGCATGCAGATCATGAATGTAACTGTTTGCAGGTGATTGGCTGCTGACCCACCAACTCAGCAGGTTTTTTTCTACAACTATTTCATCCATATGGAAACCCAGCACCACCTTCTGCTTCCCACCACTCATACATTTCCTCAACTCTTTCTTTTTCTCTCCTTTCTATTTTTAATTTTGTGAGCATGCTTGAGTGCGTATGGTATATCTGTGTGCACATGTTTCTGTTAATGGAAGCCAGAGATCAATACCAAATAGCCTTTTCTGTTTTCCCACCTTAATTCTTGAGACAATGTTCTTCACTAAACATTGAGCTTGTTGATTCTGTTGGACTCACTGACTAAGGTGTACCAGGGTGGGGATCTGTCTCTATCCTCCTGACTGGACTTGCAGACATGATTGCCTATACTATAGGCTTTTATGTAGATGTTGGGATCTAACTCAGGTATTTATGCTTATCTGAACAAGTGCTGTGCTCATAGGCCATCTCATTTGTCTCTTTTTCTCTGGTATTTAAACTTTGTGATACTGGAGGTACTGTGAAGATTTCATGAACCTTTACTAATATATCCTGATAGCCTTTGGAACCTGTCTTTCTTCTCTGGGACAAGAAGAGCTGGCTTAGGAGTTTGTCTAAGAAAATATTTTCTGTGCAAAAGGGTTTCCAATATTTAAAATAACAGTTTTAACCTGGAGAACAAAATTGGACCATTTTTTAATCTTTAAAATGTAGATAAATTAACAAAAATAAAGAAAATAGAAACTCATAATATTCATGCATTTTCTTATATTTATCTAATAGTCTGTTCTCACATTTTTGCATAAACTATCAGTCTGTGGAGGCTGATCCTGTATTAATTTTCTTTGTTTGTTTTTTTTGAGACAGGGTTTCTTTGTTGTAACTCTGGCTGTTGTGGAACTTACTCTGTAGCTCAGGTAGGCCTCAAAATCACAGATATCCACCTGCCTCTGCCTCCGAATTCCTGGGATTAAAGACGTGTGCCACCATTGCCCAGCTGATTTTGATTTTTAAAATGATACGGTACTCTTAGTGGCTACAATACTGATACATGAAACTATCTCTTTACAATTTGCCTTTAACCTACTATATATCAGCATATTACTATATTTTAATCATAATTTTTAATCATATACTTTCTGAGGATATTAAATTTAATAAAAATACTCAATAACTTTTTGCTCACATATTTTAAAGATAAACATTTTTACCTCTCTCCTAGACCTCCTAGCTTTGTTCTCCTCTTAGTTTGAATAATACCCCTGCCACATACACTACTAAAATCATTAAGTCAGTAACACTGTTCTGACAGTTCTGAGCCTTTCTTTTCAGTGCAGAGTTTTTCAGCATTCATACTTAGCATGATGTGATACTTTCAAATTCCATTCTTTCAGATGTAAACTAAAGGCACATTTGAGTAAATGCACTTATTTATAGTGTTTTTCTGGCTGTTTTTAACTTAACCTACTTTAAAATTTCTGATTTTCTCTTCTTGAAGCAGACAGATGTTTGTGCATGAAAAACCCTGCAGAAATTTATTGTAAACCTTCTCGTAGCATGATTTCAACAATGCATGGATTGAACCAATAAATGTTATCTCAACATGACTGAAGTTAAAATTAAAACTAAAAGAGTATCTTGAGTCTATGTATCCTGTTTTGAAATTTAAGTTACAATTATACTATTATTGGCATACATATAGATTAGAAATTACTATTTGAAAATATTGAGGGTTTGAATCTTCATTTAAACTAACAAAAATTAACAGTATTTTTTTTTCTTCAATTGAGCCAGTTTTTAAAAAAAAAAATTCCCCCCTTATTGAAGGTAGATTCTTTTCTCACATAAAATATCCTGATTTTGATTTCCCTCCTTCTACTCCTCCTATTTACTCCATACCTCTCCTTCTATCTGGATCCACTCCCTTTCTGTCTCTCATTAGAAAAGAACGGGCTTCTAAAGGATAATAATATAACAAAATAAAATATAAATATAAAACAAAACTATCACTTCAGATTTATTGAGGATGATCAAACTGAAGGAAAAAACTCCCAAGAGAAGGCAAAAAAAAAAAAAAAAAAAATCAGAGATCCACTTGTTCACATACTCAGGAATCACATAAAAACACTGAACTGGAAGCCAGAATGCATATGCAGAGGACCTGGTGCAGACCCATGCCCTGTTCATGCTGCCTCAGTCTCTGAGTTCATATGTGCTGTGATCATGTTGATTTAGAGGGCCTTGTTTTGTTGCTATTCTCAATCCCCTTAACCCTAACCCCTTCTCTTCTGAGGGGTTTCTGAGTCATGAGGGGAGGGATTGATGGAGACATTCCATTTAGAGCTGAGTTCCAAAGTCTTTCATTTTCTACATAATGTCCTGCTTTGGATCTCTGTATTTGTTCCCATCTTTTGCAGGAGGAAGCTTCTCCGATGATAGCTGAGGAAAGCACTGTTCTATGACTATAGCAGAATGTTATTAGAAGTTACTTTTTTGTACTTTTGTTTTTTAAAGACCAGTAGTATTTGGTTTTACCCTAGGTCCCTTATTCTTGGTTACCTAAAAAGTGTCTAAGATGGGTTCCATCTCATGGAGTGGGCCTTAAGTCAAATCAGATATTAGTTGGTTACCCCCACAAGTTCTGTGCCACTTTTTATCTTACAAGCAGGATCCCATTGTAGATCAAAGAATTTGTGGCTGGCTTGGTGTGTTCAGAGTACTTTCCAGTATAAAAGACACTAGAATGTAGGGGTGAAGGTTCTATGTAGGCATCAGCTTGACTTCTATATATTCAGTAAGTTCTGTAGGTGGTGTCTTTAGCAAAGTAGCCTTGCTTTCAGTTTGTGGAGAGCAGCCTGTTGCCTTGGCAACAGCCTGGTTTTGGGGAGTCTCATGGGACCCCTTTGGCCAACAACTCAATTAGATGTAACCCACCAGCTTTGGCTGGTGACAGGAGATGAGCCAAACTATCTTATTATGTTATGAATGTATTTTACAAAGTTGCTCATCAATTCATAAAAAATTAAATTTCAAGCATTTGGAGCCACAGGAGTTGGTAAGTTACATCTATAGATACAAACTATTATATGTTGTAAATTATCATAACATTGAATGTGTTTGCTATGGAATTGTATATAATTTATAAATATATTTAAATTATATAAGTTGAGTTAAATTTCCCAATCACTTCATACACTAGGTTTTGAAATACATTTGAAATCACAATTGTGTTCTAAAAATTGTCTGTATTGTTACCTAAATTACTTTTCAAGCAATAGGAAATTTATTATCCTAAAATGCAATTCAGTGTTTGTGTTATCTGAACACTTGAAGGCCTCTCTGTAAGTTTACTTTAATAATGCGTGAGTCTGTGTGTCTGTGTGTGAGGGAAGTCAGTCTGTACATCCTTGTTTCACTTCTTGCTGGTTATCTGAAAACGTGTTTCCTAAATTAGAATAACACCTAAAACATCATATCAAACTCTCTTGCGCCCTCTGTTGTTGTTTTGGGGAACACTGCACATAAGTTCCAAGATTGTATTGCAGTTATACTTATTTTCTCCCCTTTTAATATTAATACGTACTCTATTACATTTGACAGAAAATTAGATATAGTTCTTATTTGGTGTTTTCTTATTCTGTAGAAGTGCTTTTAGCATGTCACGTCTTCTATGAAGGAAGAACTTTCTATTGTCTGTGATTTCTCCTAGTTACCAGTTTTCAGGTGCTCATTTGGAAATGTTTCTCCTGATTAAAAATTCCTACAGGACATAGCATACTATATGTACAATTTTCTAGAATTACAAAATCAGTTTTTTCTTTTGAAAACCTTTCAAAAGTCAGGTTTTCTCCAAAATAAGAAGCTAAAACATCCATATTAAAATTAACAGTTTATAACTGTAAGGAACAGATGTTTTCATAAACATTTGCTATAATTAATTTCAACTATAGGATTGAAAGAATAATGCAGTTTTTCCCATTTCAAAACTTCATTGCCTTTTCCACATATAACAAACTCTGAAATCATTTCACAAATATTGCTAGTGAAACAATTTTGTCCTTCATTTGGTATATTTTTGAGACGTAAATTTGATTTTTCTTTGCTTAGTACAATCTTTTGTACCCTGAAAGTTGCAATTAATGTGGTATTTTAACTGTTGACAATTATAAACTGTAGAAAACCTTTGTAACATCTTATGATGAAATCTGGATGTTAAAAAAATTAAATTAAATTTAACAGTTGAGCATGGGGTTGTAGGCTTTTAAACCCAGCAGAGGAAGGAGCCTCACCTACATAGCCAGTTCCTGGTTAGCCAGAAATCTAGAGTGAAACACTCAAAAAACAAAGCAAAAGACAAAACAAAACACCCCAAACAAACACAAGCCCCCCAACTTTTCTTATTTGAATGATTTTTTTATATTTTATCCTATAAAATCCAGCTTAAATGAATAAGAATTCTATAAGTGATATTTTTTGTATTTAAATAATCATAATCTTTAAGGAAAAGAACTGATTTCTATTGTGAAATATAATGCTTAATCTATGCTGGTTGTGGATTGCAACATAGGAAGTGACGACGAGCTGTTGATGAGCACGTGTTACGGGGAATTTTTGAACTGAGATATTGTTTCTTCTTATCTTTTCAGCTTATGATAATACTATTAATTTTTAACAGAAATGAAGTATTTTATGTGTAATCTTATCCATATTGTCAAATAATTATCATCTACACAACTATAGGAATCCTTAACATTTACGTTTTGGGTTTTTTTGTTTTTAAATAATATGCTATAATTTTTAATGCTGAAATCTATTTTAAGTTTTATACAAACAACCAAGTGAGCAGAAACACCTTGGAAGGATACTTTGAAAAAAGAATAACCTTAAAAGGTTCAGCAAGAGAACGGAGTCTATTTCTGAACATTTGAATAAGCTGGTCATACCTGCAAAGTTCTTTAGCAGAACTAATATTCTTATATGAAACTACACAGGACTGCCATACAAATTGCACATTTCAGTTTTCAGTAGCCATTTAATGAGTGGTATAATTATGGAATCAAAGTACCTTGGTATTGCATTCAAAAATTTAAATTAATCTCATTTTTAAACTAAAGTCTTCACTTGATATGGTCAGGTCTTCTGTGATAATCTCCAGTAAAACCTTATATATTTCATTATAAATCAAAACTATAAGTTATAATTGGACAAATGATTAAATTATTAAGCTTTCAAATATAAAATGTTCAAAGTTACATTGCAGGGATTAGAAGTACAAAACTTAATTATATACTGGACATAATTTGGTTTGAGGAAGAAATGATATATTTAATAGTGTCGTGCTTCATAAAAACTTTATTTTAAAATACATATGCAATGAAGTAAAGTTCCAAATTTCTACCTATAAGATTTCTTTTACACTGTGGTATTGCTAAACTTTAAAAATATTTTAAAATTTTATTTTCTTCTATAATATCTAAACAGATATATATTGATTCGTTATAAATTTGATTTCACAAGTATTCATGGTTTTTGAGTGAAAATTATTACAGAAAACACAAATGATGTGGGTGGTGGTGGCGCATGCCTTTAATCTCAGCACTAGGGAGTTGTAGGCATCTCTGTGAGTTTGAGGCCAGCTGGTCTACAGAGTGAGTTACAAGACAGCCAGAGTTACAACAGAGAGACTCTATCTCGATGTGAGAGAGGAGGGGAGGAGTTGGGCGGGGGAACACAGATGCCTTTTTGTAAAAATTCTTTATATGTTTTGTTTTGTTGAGATTTTAGCAGTTCAAACATAGCATTAACAATTAACATATTTTGGAAGGTACCATAAAGTGCATTCTTGATCACCATCTTCCTTGTCCGTGTTCTCTTTTCCCTGTCTACTTAGAGACTGCTGGGGAGTGGAGCAGCTGTTCGCTCTGTTCTCTACCTGTGTCCCTGTTGGCTCTACTAGTCACTGGAAAGGACAATCTGATTTGTAACAAGATTGCCTTTGTTCATAAATATTAGCATGTAATTAAATTACCATGGTCATAAGCTTCAATGTCTGTGTGATTTATAAAAAGAAATTGTGCTTTACTTTTCCTGTTAGCAATTACTTTGGTACTTCTACCCAGTTTGGGAGTTTTGATAATGGTTTGTAAGTTTGTATGTAGGAGTTTTTACCTAAAAGGCTCTGAGTAAAAAATATAATTGGAAAGACAGGAAAGGGAAATATATGTATGTGGTTTTGAAATTTTTTACTATGTCTACATAGAGCTGTCACATAGTACTTTTTAACTGAAATATTCAGTTTTGCAATTTCTGTTATTTAAATGTTTTTAACTTTGTCTCTAGGAAATTCAAGTAAAAATGGAGGAAGAACAAATTCTACCTTAGACTCTGAAGGGACTTTTAATTCATATACGTAAGTAATAATTACATGTACACAAGTTTACAAGGTAGCACAGAAGACACATACCTTTATAGAATTAAAAATAATAATTATTATTATATTAAAGAATTATAGAATAATTTATAGAATTATCTTCAAATAGCTAGAGCTTATAACCATGTTTCTAAAATACTATATATATATAAAGAAAAGTGTGATATGTGACAGTCTGCAATCTTAAGAAATAACAGGAACAACATACTGAATTCTTAAAATATATATTTTATCTTTTGTCTTGTTGTTAATGGTTTCATCCTGATTGAGATTTTTGGTTAAGTAAATGTTTATTAATTTTGTACTTTATTGTGAAAACCCAAGAAAAGAAAGATTAAATATTTCTAGTAACATTTGAAAATAATGAACTAAAATGTTTAAGTTCTGTTTTTTTTTCTTTGTAGGAAAATCCCTGCAAATTCAGTACTAGTATATTTAAGCATCATAGTGGCAATCAGACAAATGAAGAAAGGCTTTAATTTGGATACATTGCCCTGATGATTAGTTAGTTCTAATAGTGTACACCAATACCTTGGAACATGCACAAAGACATTGTACACTTAGCAACACCTGTGCATAATGAGCTTTTATAGAAACATACTGAATTTACTCTTTGATCTTTTGATGTCTTTATTTGTGTACATACTCCATTTCCTCCATTGGAACCGCATCTTTTATTTTCTCAGGTTACAGACATACTGTTAACCTTTAGACAAGGCTCCTGCGCGCAGGAGGCACTTACAGGGATGTTGTGAGTTGCAGTCTGTTGTGAATTCCTGAAGTACTATGGTGATTTAAATATTTGACATCCTTATTTTATAGTAATTGATGTCTGTATAAATCACTAGTCGGTCAGGTGTCAAGGCTTCCATTCCCCTGATGTTGTAGAGGGTATTATCACAGCAGTAAAGCTTGTATGTTGTCCTCGTATTTTCATTGTACCCATATTACCTTTAAGTGCTGCAGTTCTCCAAGTCCTCCTTTTAGTATAATGGGAAGCTTGAATGTACATATTAAGTAGTAGATAAAATCCCTATTTGGACATGTCACAGCTGATCAAAATAATCACCGTAGGGGAATATAAAAGAAAATTAAATAATTTTCCACAATTTGGCATATAACTGAGGAGTGTTAATATATGTGAAATCCATGGTTATGATTACATTTTTTTTAAGTACAAAGCCAGTACAAAGTACACATGGAAAAAAGATTGCAAAGGAAATGTATTTCCTTCTTATCTATGTACATTTTGTTGGTAAATTTGAAAATTGCATTCATATTTTTGCTGATACGGTAAGAAGGATGTTTTAATATGAAGACAGTTTTGTGTTATAGTTTATTCTGTCATTGACTAGTTCAGAGATTAAAATATTTCATTATAGAACAGTAATTTTGTTTTGAAAATGAGCTATTGCAACTTACTGCACAGTAAATATTTTTGTTAAGTAAATATTTTTAATTAATGCTTGCCATTGTTAAAATATTAAGATATTTAAATTTAAAAGTACAAGGTAAAAAGATCAGGCAGTACAATATGTGAGAGTAGGTTTTTGATAGTTGGCAGACCAGTGCTGATTTTAAATGGCATTACAGATTTAAGGTGTGAAATTAAGATTTCTTTTTACCCTGTAGGCAATAGCTCATATAATGTAATTAGCTTATTTTTGAATTTGACATTTAGGTTAAATGTAGAATTCACTGAAACATAGCTCTAGGGTATATTTTTGTGTTGATTTTAACTATAACCAGAAATTCTTGCAGAATTGCATTACAGTAGTAGCACAACCATCAGTAGAATTTACTTTTGAAAATGTGAATTCTTTTTCTTATCATTATAGCTCTTTTAAACTAACCTGAAATAGGTTACCAGACAAATGTATCTTTCAGGCTTTCAAAACAATGTTTTTGTAACAATTTTACCTTTATGTTATCTAAACTGCCTCAGAAATCTTTTCTCTTATTGTGGTGTTTGTTTGTTTGTTTGTTTGTTTTGAGGCAGAGTCTGTGTACATAGGCCTGGCTGTCCTGGAACTCACCTGAGATCCACCTGCCTCTGCCTTCTTAGTGCTAGTATTAAAGGCGTGCGCTGCCACACCTAGGCAGAAACCTTGGTCTTCATAGTTAAGACAATTGATATCTTAAGCCTAGCACAGGCATCTTCATGCTGGTACCAAGGATACATATATCTGTGCAATTTATTTTATTTTTATTTATTTATTTATCTATCTATCCACTTATTTATTTGTTTGTTTGTTTATTTTTGGTTTTTCAAGAGAGGGATTCTCTGTTGTAAACTGGCTGTCATAGAACTCACTCTGTAGACCAAGCTGGCCTCGAACTCACAGAGGTCCACCTGCCTCTGCCTCCCTAGTGCTGGAATTAAAGGCGTGCACCACCACCGCCCAGCTTGGCTATGTAATTTCTACTATGCTTCTTTACCGCAAGTTTTTAAAGGACTGAGGACAAAGGATATAAATGAAAGCATCCAGAAGATCTTAGTGCAAAGCCATGGAATTATTTATAATCTTCCCTGTCTTTGCCTTAGTTTTCATCTATCTGTTCCTTTTTGTGGCACCAGTCTTGCGTTGGGCACCTTAATCTTTTGGGTTTTGTTTTTTGAATCAAGGCTTGTATAACCTAGGCAAGTACTTCAGGCCACGCTGTCTGCAGCACACTTTTTACTTTTCATTGTGAGACGAGTTCTCGTGTCACTTAACTTGTCATCCTCCTGCTTCATGCTCCCATGTAGCTGAAGTTCTAGGCCTGAAACAGCAGGCTTGGTTAAAATTTCCTTTTGTCTCACTGTATTATTGCAGTATTAAATTACCAAGTTTGAAGAATTCATAATTTGTTGGGTTTGTTGATTCACTTTAACAAATATCTAAATATTGTATATTGGATGAAATAATGATTGCAAATGCATTGATGATTTTAAACAATCTTATAATGTATGTACACTTTGAAGCAAGGATAATAAAAATGTAGTTGATATGAGGAGTGTCAAGTAGTAAATACTAAATATTAATTGCTTTTATATTTCAACAAACGTCATTATCAATATTGTCATCATTTCAAGCCTTTGTCATTGGTTGTATAATGGAAAAATAATTTATCTTTTTTGAGGCTGGGTTTCTAGTCCTGGATATCTTGGAACTCTATGTAGACCAGATTGACCTTGAACTCTCAGTGAACTGCTTGCTTCTGCCTCCTAAATGCTCGGATGAAAGGCTTGTTACCATGCCCAGTTTAAAATGAATCTTGAAGCTTAGTCTCTGAGATAGTGTTTCCCACCCATTACCTTTGTGTAAGATAGAAGCTAAGAGGAAGAAGTAAGGGGAAGCTGTTGTACTATTCAAATCACAGGTTAGTATCTAGAACTTGAAGCCAGGCTGTGGTGGCACACTCCTTTAATCCTAGCACTGGGGAGGCAGAGGCAGGTGGATCTCTGTGAGGTCAAGGCCATCCTGGTCTACAGAGTGAGTTCCAGGACAGCCAGAGTTACAGCAGAGAAACTCTGTCTCTAACAGCCCCCCCCAAAAAAAAATCAATTGAACAAGTAAGTTTTGAAATTTGCAAATCAGTGGACCCTAAGTATAGCTTTATATGCCTAATGCATATATAGACATTTTTAAAACTAGCCAACTTGTATTTGGCATTTGTATCTTCATGTAGTTTTTCTTCATTGATTCAAATAGAACATAGTTGTAATTTGCTCCTTAAGCACCAGAATGATTATTATGCAATGCCTTGTTTTAGAAGTTTTGGTTAAAATTTGATTTTACATCCTCTAACCATTTTTGCAAATGGTATGTTAAAATGAAATTTTTCTAAAACTCAAGAAGACTTGTTTTTATAGACCATATTTTATACTTTTAAAAGACCAATGTTAATGTCTTACGTCAGATATTGATCTTTCTTTATTTCTTATGTAACCATTGAAACAGAATCTTTTAGGGCATGGGAGAAGATAGTTTCCCTAAGTTTGGAGAAGATGCCTAACACACTGTGTAGCATGGGTCCACATTATAGAAGAGTTGTTCTATCTCTACCACCCCCCCTCTCTTCCCAAGGGCAGATGACCTTCTCGCTGCCAAAGGAAGCAAGCCCGTTGCCAGCACATATGAATACAGACTATTACATTAATCTGTTTAGCTGTAGTACCAGCTGCTTGCATGATTTTTATTATCTTATTAGATGATATAACAGTGTCTTATGAAATAAATAGAAGGTGAACATTTTGAAACTTTATTACTGCATCTGTAAATATCTTTTTAAAGAAATACAGTGATAGCTCTCAACAAAAGTTCAGAGTTTTGGATTTGGATATATATATATATGACCTAATGTAGTGCTTTGTTTAGACTTTTAAGGCATGATTGCAGTATAGAAAAGAACTTTATTTTTACCTCATTTATCAGTAAGACCTAAGTCTTGGGTTTATATAGCCAAAAATCTATGATAATTTGGCTTACTAGTCAATTTGTTTAGAGAAAACTCAGACCAGTTACTTGGTATTCTCTTGGAAACTCAAAATATTGCTTAGTTTTCTTTCGTCATCTTGTATTGTATAAATGTCATAGAATAAAATATAAATCATAATTTGTTTTAAAATAACCATGTACGGATGTCTTTGATTCTCATTTTCTGTATTCTGTATGTACAGTGGTAACTCACCAAATTTACTTTTTAAATTCAATTCTACCTAGTCCCATTTTTTAGTGTATTTCCTCAAGCTATGCCATTCGGGAAAGTGTACTAGTAATATTTTTTCTGAATTTTGATGAATGAATAATTTCCCAGTAATAGTTTTTTTTCATTATTTCTTTTACTTTTTAATTAATTTTTTTCTTCTCTCATCTAATACATTTGGACTGCAGCCTCCTTTCCCTCCTCCACTCCCAGCTCCCCTTGCCCCAAGAATTATATCCTTTATCTCTCCAAATTATCCCCCACCCCCACTTCCCCTCAGAAAAAAGCAGGCCCACCAGGGTTACCAGTCAAACAGGACATAACAAGATGGAGCATAGCCAGGCACAGGCCCCACATCCAGGCAGCCCAGCAGGAGAAAAAGGGCCCCAAGGGCAGGTAAAAGTGTCAGAGTTACCTCCACCCCACCCTTTAGGAGTTCTGCTAGAACACCAGGCCAAACAACCTTAAGGTATTTGTAGAAGATCTAACACAGATCAATGCAGGCTCCATGAAAACTGCTGCAATCTCTGTAAGCCCCTGTGAGTCTTGTTATCATGGTGTCCTTGGCCCCTCTGGTTCCCACAATTGTACCTCCCTCTCTTCTGCAGGGTTCTCTGAGTTCCACCCAATACTTGGCAGTAGACCTTGCCAGCCAATCTAACTAAATCATAAATTCTAAGTTATCAAAACAGCTGAGAAAGAAAGACAGACATTCAGCTTTAATCACTTGCTTTCATTTGCATGTGCAGCTACATACATGTGCACATGTATGAATACATACATGAATACACTGAAAAAAAACAGAGACAGCTGAGGTTATAGTTTAGTGGTAGCATGCTTGCCTAACACAGAAAAGGTTCATTTCCCAGTAATACACACACACACAGTCAGCTATGGTTTGAATTTTCTTAAGATTTTTATGCTCCATCCTCTTACGCTTCTTCATGGAAATACTGACTTTCTTTCTTTCAGTTTTGTAAAGAGTTTAAAGAAAGTGCCCTGTCTGTGTTCCATGTGGTTTGAGGTTGGTTGAAAAACACAAATTCTCAGGAATAATTTTTGAGTGTAGTGTTATAGACTTTAGTAGATACACAAAATAATGATGAAAACCAATTGATATTCAGTTACAGATATAGTTACTAAACTGAAGATTGTAATGATTTAGTTAGGAATCCTGATAAAGAATTTAATAAGTAAAAGTTACTTGGATGAAAGGAAAATGCAAAATACTTCTGTGTCCCTTTTAAAGGGGTTAATAATTCTTCCCCTGCAGTGATGGGTGCTTGTTACTTGTCTTATGAAAACTTGACTTGCCCCCCCATCCCCCTCCCACCATCCCCTGGCTTCCTCCTTCTCCTTTCCCTCTGCCTCTTTCCCACTGCCCTCTTTAGACAAGGCTGTGAGCTGCCCCAACAGGCCCCAGACACTCTACCTTCCTGTGCTGCTTCCTGATTGTCAGGTTCACAGATGTGTGCAACCATTGCTGGCTGTGCTATGATTTTTAAGTCATTGTAATGTTATATTAACATAGTCAAATATTATTAATAAAAACTCACATATATTTTGTGTTTTTAATTTTTTCTCAAAAATACTGTATTTTATATTCCTAAAGAACTTTTATTGAAGGAAGGAAAGAAGACATTCCTCTTTTATGGATCTTACTTCATTTCCTTGAGGAAAGACAAAAATGTCATTTGTCTTCATTATCAACACTTCTAAAGTTCCTTATATAGCTCACCCAGTTAAAAAATATTGTAGATTTGTTCTTTTGCATTTAAAGTTAAATCTTTTATGAACTTTCTTCAATCATTAAGTTTTAAAATTTAAGCCAAAAGTTTATCAAAAGATGTTCTGCATTGTATTTATAATCTATAACTTGGAGAATTTAATCTCAGGTAGTTCCCGTTACATTCATGTGTTAGAGGATCCTGTATCTCAGTGAAGTGACAGCAAGACATTGGTTTAAAAACATGGAAAGGGCAAAAGTCTTTGGACACTTGAAATACAAAAATCTGTCTTATAATAACACTCTTAAGAATATTATTTTGCTTATCTGTTTATTTTTAAGAATATATTAACTCATCAATACCAATTTGTTTGTTGGAGTAGCAAATATAATAGAGAGCACCTTACATTCTCCATCTTTTTCCCTTATAACCCAGTCGTCTTAGGTTCCTCAGACCTTGTTATTCAAATTACTTAATGCAGTCTCATGCTATCTAGTAAGTAGAAGAGCTGAAGATTCTGCTCGGATCCTAGAGCACTGCTCTGCTGATTGTGTGATGTTGCCTGTATTTTATTGTGAGTCTATAATTACATGATATACTCTCTAAATTATTTAGAATTAACAGATGACTGAGGAAATCAATTTTTATATGACCCACAGACCAAATATTTCCACTTAATCTCCACTGTTATTTGATTGTGTTAGCTTAAGTAAGGTAAATAAACTCTGGTTTCTAATTACTTCATCTTTAAAATTGAATTTTTAGCCATCATATAGAGAGCATACCTATGAATTAAATGTGTGGAACGTTGACTGGTCACCTAACATCCATAAGTAACATTGTTATATTTCAGCTTTCCTGTCTTTTTCTTAATTTCCTTTATGTTTTAATTATCTTTCGTTTGGTTAAGTTGGTCTTTGTCTCATGAAAAAAAAATATGTTTCTAAAGTAAAACTATATTAGTATTTTAAGAATCAGATTTACATAGAGATACCCATTGTTTATATATAGAAGGGATTTTCTTTAATCTTTTAATAACTATCTGATAATTTTATTTTCATTTCATGATTTCCTATTTGTTCAAGAATCATCACAAGCTTCAGAATTAAAGTGTGATTTCAGACCATAAAATACGACATTTTAATTTCCTGGAACCAGTGTCAGATCTTTTGTCTTTATCTCCATATTTGAGGCCACTTGTGAAACAAGGAGAAAAAAAAAATCACAATTGTATGATTAATATACTATCTTGAAATAATGGGAATTTATTGTTGTGGTTGTGGTGGTTGGCATTTGAATTGTTCTGTTTCTTTTGGAACAGGGTCTCCCTTTAGCCCTGAACGGCCTGGAAATAACTATGCAGAACATGCAGGCTTCAACTTGTAACAATTATGCTTCCTCTGCATAGCAAGGTGTTTTTATGTTGTTTTAGTTAAACCGGTCTGTGTTTGTGTCTACGTATAGTATATTCTCTTTCTGAACTAATTATTGATAATTTGGACTTTGAAAACATGTTCTGCTTTTAAATTTTTAATTGATTTCTTTATTTGTAGCCTTATGTTAACAGCTTACTAGTTTGAACTTACTATATATGTGACAGTTTATTTCCTTTTTTCAGAAATTCCTTCAATCCTATTTTATTATCAAGAGGCAGGCTTTAGGTTTGTTTATTTTTATAATCAGCTGTGAGCTCCTTCATATAAGCCTATGTAAATGTTTGTCTTTGAAAAGTCCCACATTAATTTGAATCCAGAGGGTAAGCCGCATAGAGTTTCCCTACACTGAGAGTCCCTTCCCTTGGATACATGACTGATTTTTCTTTAGTTCACAACTAAAAACATCTTCTGTTAGCACTCAGGTTCCTGTTGGTATATGTGCATGTTATAATGTTTAGCTATATGATGTAAAAAAAAAAAATTAACCATTTTGATAAGTAATTTGAAGTATCTTACTTGAGGTGTAATTTAAGAAAGTAATACATAAAATTAGAGCTCAGGGTAGAATTATAAATCTTTAAAACTTTAAAGTTTGTTGAACAGCAGATCTCTGCTGTGTTTAGAACTAGAGATAGATTTCTTGTTCCTTTGTTTCTGTTCAGCCCACAGGTCTGCTCTCCCCAGTGCCCTGCACCTTACTCTCCATCTAGTTTTGTCTTTTCAGTCTGAAACGGCTGAACAGGATCAGTTTTTCCTTGCAACAGGTTTAAGGGAGGGTAAGAGTAGGGTAAACAATCAACACGGTGATCCGTCCCAGTTCTGTGCCATCTGGCTGCTCATGGGACTTAAAGAAGAAATTCTATTTTTTTCTGCTCCTACACTCACAATGACATTTCTAACCATAATACAGAAGATCAATTCCTACCATAGATAAACCAAAGCATATGTTGATTTTTTTTTTTATACTAAGCCAAAACCTTTTGCTTTCTCACTTATCTTCTTGGCACATTCAGTACTCTTGAACTATGTAGTCTTTATAAAGTAAAAAGAAGGACCATTGAATGAAATGCATCAGGAAACCAAAACAGTTCATCTGGTCAAAGAAGCAGCTGCTAAAGTGACTTTTGGATGTATACCATATTTGATGTAGATGCACGGGACAGAAGAATGATTGACATTTGAATTGGATGGGATAGTATAGTATGAAATTGCATCAGTAACTATTATGTGGTGTCACATTTATGATATTTATTTCAGGCATTTTCCATTTAACACTTTCAGAATTTCAGTAGACTGGAGTATCAGAAACCATGAACAATGAAACTGCAAGTAAAGGGATAAAGGAGTATTGATGTATGCTCTTAAGGAAGTTGGTAGCTGTTGCCTGGCATAAATAGTTATTAGGAGGGCTGAGGAAGCGGGTTCAGTGGTTAAGGATACTTGGTGCTCTTACAGAAGACCTGGTTCAGTTCCCAGCAGTTCTTAACTATCTATCACTCTAGTTTCAAGGGATCCAGTATCTTCTGGCCACCAGTCACTAGGCACCATGTGGTTCACATATATACATACAGAGTAATAATACATATAAAATGAAAATAAACTGTTAAATTAGGCATAAGGGAAATCCACTAAAATAGAATGGAAAAAAGTGGAGTGAACAAGAACAAAACATAACAGTGCATATATATAAAAATCACAGCTAACCTATTTATGTTCCTGCTAACAAAAAAAAAATTTTAAAAAATAGAGTAGGTAACTATGCAAACAAAACTGTTGTTTAATGCAGAGACAAAGAACTTTGTGTTTCCCAAGGACAAACCACATCCAGACAAAAATTACACTCGGATCTTGGGAATATTTTGACAATCTCAGTGTTTTTCTTTTGAGTTAAAAAATGATATCACTGCTATGGTTCATATTTTACCATGCCACGTACCTTGGATATCATCATGCTTATGAAAAAAATATCACCGGTGGTCTTTGAAAATTTGTGATTTTTCAGCTGGATGTAGTAGCACGTGTCTTTAATTCCAGCAGTCAGAAGGCAGAGGCAGGAGGATGTCAGTGAGTTCAAGGGTCAAGCTGATCTACATAGTGAGTTCCAGGACAGCTAGAGTTACATATAGAGAGACCTTGTCTCATATAAAATAAAATAAAGTTGTGATTTTTCTTTGTAAGTATACTGTTAGCACATTTTCTTTCTGAAAATCCTCAATATGGTATATTCCAAAATTTGAACCTTGTTTATGTACCAACTATGCCTAAAAGTTGTGAAATGGGATGCTCAGCCAACAAAGGCTATACCATTATTCTAAAGTTCTACAACTTGTAAAGTCTGAAATGTTTGTAGTGCAACACATTTTAGATAGGGCACTTGATCTGTAACTGAATTAGGTTCTTACTGTCCTTCATGTAGAGATGTTTCTTTCCGTTTTTGGTTTTCACAGGCCATAGGAAATTGTTTTCCCAAATGCAAACAAATTTAAATACATCATTGATCTCATCAAAATTTATTTCATCACATGAGCCATTTATCTTCATTTTAAACTATATTTTCTTGGTTCTTTTTAAACTTGTTTCTAAATAGGATTTTACTGGGGTTATGACCATTTTGGTAACTAATAAATGTAGCATAGTCATCTGTGGAGAGTTTCCTCCTAACTTTAACATATTTGTGAGGGAGCGGAGGAAGGCAGTAGTAGCAGAACATTGTTGGGTCAGGTGGTGCAGCATACACAGAAGGATCAGAGTACAGCTCTGACTCATTGTTCATTTAGGACAATTACCTACCATGGTATGTAATCTTGTTGCACCACTGAAATTTTTTTCTTTTTTTGGTTTTTCAAGACAAATTTTTCTCTGTTTAGCTGTGCTTGTCCTGGTACTCACCACCAGACCAGGCTGGCCTTGAACTCACAGAGATCCACCTGCCTCTGCTTCCTGAGTGCTGGGATTAAAGGCCTGTGCCACCACCGCCAGGCTACTTACATATCTATTTAACCACATGTACTATTTAGTTTTTGATGGTTTTCTTTCTTCTGTTATGCTATGTGAATTTGTGTTTGTGTCTTTTTGTCTTGATATCTATCCTTTGAACCTTAATAGTTGCTGCTTTTAAAATTGAGCATCCTTATGAAAGTGATATTCTTAAACCACTTTGAGCTTAGTACAGGAACTAGGAGCTACATGATGCTATTTAAATTAATTAAAATAAAATATGTATTTCTTCAGTCACACTCACCAAATTATAGCTGCTTGGTTGATATATGTAATTGGTGTCATAGTGGAAAATGAAATATAAAGCATTTCTGTTACCTCCTAGATCACAGATTCTGTTGTATAGTGCTCACCTAGAGACTGTCACATAGATTGGTAGACTCACTGTAGTTGTCACCGTCGTCTTTCCCTTCCTTTCTTCCTTCCTGCCTGCCTGCCTGCCTTCCTGCCTTCCTGCCTTCCTTCCTGCCTGTCTGCCTTCCTGCCTCTCTGCCTTCCTTCCTTCCTTCCTTCCTGCCTCTCTGCCTTCCTTCCTTTTCAAAATCATTCTTTTAAAGGGTATTACATAGAATCCTGGAATTAGGATGCACTTCTTTGACTGTTATAAATCCTTAATATATCTCTTCCTCCTCCTCCTCCTCCTCCTCCTCCTTTTCCTTGTGCTTACAGTGCTTACAGTTTCAGAGGTATAGTCCATTATCATGGTGGAGGAAATGATGGTATGCAGGCAGATGTGTTACTGGAGAAGTATCTAAGAGTTCTGCATCTGGATCTATAGGCAGCTGTAAGAGAAGAAAGACACTGTGCTTGGCTTGGTCCTGTGAAATGTAACACAATTCCTCCAGCAGGACCACACATTCTAATCGTTTCAAATAGTGCCACTTCTTGGCAGCTAAGCATTAAAATCTATGAGCCTGTGGGGATCATTCTTACTTAAGCCACCCCACAGGGTCTCTATGTGATCCTGGCTGTCCTGGAACTTGCTGTGTCCATCACAGTGCCCTCAAACTCAAAGAGATCCACTTTCCTCTGCCTCTTGAGAGCTGGAATTAAAAGTATGTGTCACCACTCATGGCTCCTTTTAGTCTTCTTGAGTGAAGACACTTTAGTGTTACTCTAGAAACCATTTTACTCTTGAAAAACATAGAATTGGCTTTTAAATAGAACATTAGATTTTGCTAAATAAATTTTCTTTTCAAAATTCATGAAAAGTATTCTATATCTGATACTATATGTATTTCCTTTACAGTATTTTTTTATTATATAGCATATGGTAAACCAATCAACCTTCCCTCCCTCTTCCTAATTTCTGTCTTAGCCTCTCTACCTACAATCCTGAAACATTTTTAATACTGCTCAGACTTCCCTTGACCTCATATGTCTCTTGCCTCCAGACGACCGGAGGTTATACTTCTGTGCCTCCACATTCGACTTTCTTTATCACATTTAAAAATCATATATCAAGACCATATCAGTTACCACAAACTGAGGTCAAGTGGGAAGGCAGCTCAGGAGATTTAATAGACATCACAGAGGAAATTTTCCTTATGTATTAATCAAAGAGTGAGTCGGCGTCACAGAGATCTCTAACGTAGGACCCTCTTCTGACCCAATTTCTAAATGTTGATCCTTTGACTGTTAATATAGTCTTTATTATTACTTCAATTAGAACATGTATATATAACATTTTTATAAAATTATAAAGCTTCTAATGCAATTATTTTATTCTTCCAAATGCATGATTAAATGAGTTTACCAGTTTTAATATGACCTTTCTTTAAAGATCACCTAAAGAATACCATACATATTTTAAGTGTGTTATAGCTATGAGTCTTTAACTATATTTTAGCTCAGTTCTTTATATTCTAGAGAATATAAAATTGGGCTCAAGATTTCCAATTTTCATTTATTCTAAACCTGAATCAGAACTTTTGAACAGATTAAAATCTGTTCATGTAATGAACTAATTCTCGCCTCTGTCTTAGTGACACTTCACTGCGTAAGACCGTGTTTTACCTAGATAGATGAAGAAATTATTTTAGGCTTGTGGGTAATTGTAATGTATTTTTGTATGTATGTATATATGTATGAGTGGTATGCCCTAGTTTCATTATAGAGGGAGAAAGACTTGAAGTAAGAGTAACTTTTACAAGAATTCGTGATACATTAAGCAAAAAGTCAGTAGAGTTCCTAATTGCCTTTTAGAGACTCGGAGTTCCCTCATTACCTGTGATTTAAGCTAAGCACGAGGTAATTATAGATAACATCAGTGTTTACCTGGTTGGTCTTGGCACCTGCAGTCTCGGTGCTGCCGCTTACCATATCTGGTTCCACACTTTACAGTCTTGTGCTGCCATACTTAATTTATACTCTCCGTATTTCTGTTGGTTCCAAGTTAGATCTTGTTCTTGTTTGAATAGTATTTTCAAAATCATTCCTTTGAAGGATATGACATAGAATCCTGGAATTAGGATACATGCCTTTGACTGTTATAAATCCTTAATATATTTTTTTTATAAATTAGAAACAGATTTACCTTTGCATTTGCTTAAAAATGTGATCATATATGGTATGAAAATTTTTCAAATCTTATTTTATACATTAGAATATAAAATTGTGCAAAACACTTTTATATCAAGTTCCTCTTTCTTTGTGCTTCTTCGGGTTTGCATATTCTATCCTGCTCATAGGTTATCTTCATCCTTATCTTTGATACCTTAACTTGCTGTTGATCACAACAAGGTAATGAGAGTTGACTGGCATTCCTTAACAAGTATATGACCATTTCTGAGATCTCCTATTACATTACTCTCTGACAGCACATCTCAGAAGCCAGAGAATCCTCCACTTTCTATTTCTACTGTTACTTGTGCCTCTCACAGTGATAACCCTTCTGGTACTCACTGAAAAGTTCCTTTGTCATGAGAGGCCAAAATAACTCTGCATATCCAAATATTAGAGATTTCCAATGCCACTATCTGTAGTCTGTGTACTTTCCCCATACTGTGGTTGTTTGAGTTTTGTTCCCCAGCCCACCCCCGCCTTTTTTTTTTCTTTTGTATGCTGCTTGAGTGTTTTATGTCACTACAATAGGGACATTGTTTACCTCCAGATTATTTCTGAAAATCATGCAAAAATAGTCATACAAATACATATGAAATATGTCCATAGAAAATAGATATATTCTGTGGTTTATCAAATTTAGACCACTGACTGAAATTATCTTCCCAATTTAGTACATAATTATGCATCATTTCAGTTACAAAATTATTAAGCAATAGATTTAGAAGATACCAACTGGAAAATACAACAGCACACATAAGACCTGTACAAGTTAAAACAAGAAATTATTTGCAATTAATACAATCAGTTTTCTTTATTATGGACTGTCAGTTTTCTTTAATAGAGTGACACTTGGTGTATTTACTTCACTCCTGGACAGGCCTCATGCTTAACATGAGTTGGCTAACACAAAACTGATTCCATGTTTTTATCATTTGTTTTATTTTGTTTTCTGTGTTGTTTGTATGGTCTTTGTGTTTGTGTGTGCTTTTGGGGTTTGGATTTGGTTTAGGCTTTGACTTTATACAACAGAGAAAGAATATGAAATGGGGTGGGCAGGGAGTGTGTGTGTCAGAGGAGTTGAGGAAGGAAAGAGACTATGACCAAAATGTGTATGAAACTTTTTAAAATGTTTCATATCAATTATATATGAATATTGGGATATACATTGCAATATTTATAATTGAATATATATGGATATAATTGAAAATAGATGATCGCTTTATAATCATTAGCTGTATTCATTCATTGAGTATTGAGTAATTTCCTAGGTTAGGTATTATTACATACACCTTCAACTGCAGCACTCATGAGGCAGAAGCAGGTGGATCTCTTTGAGTTTAAGACCAGCCCGATCTACATAGTGAATTCCAGGACAGCCAGGACTACACAGTGAGACCCTCTGTAAAAATAAATCAAAAGTGATTTTTATGTCAAAAACAAAAACCATTGCTGGTTGCTAACTATGAAACTAGGTTTTTTAAAGGGAAGTCATCGATTATTGCTGCAAAATTTTTTCTGATTTATTGGTTTGGGTTTAAAGCTTTTCTGAGGAACAATTGCTACACACTCAGCCCATTTTATTCACTCACAGTAGTCTCTTTGAGGAGCACCTGGGTAATTTTAAGTACTTACCAACACTATATCAAATTAATTCCAAGGTAGCACTGCTAATTCTTTGCCAGTGTTTTAAGTACTCACTGTTTTCAGGGATCTGGTGCCTGCAGTGGTAGAGTACTTGCCACTTGGTGGCACTAATGCTTTTTAAAAAGAAGTGCTTGAAGGTCTAGGTCCCTGGGGTTCAAAAAAAAAATCATAGAAAAGAGGATCTAAGAGTGTAGGAGCCCAAGGACTAGAATATCTGCTGCAAGATTGTGTCTTCTATATACAACAGAGAAACTTAGCTCGTGAACTTTCAGTGATATGGCTGCCTGAATAACACATAAACAATGATACCACTAGTTGGTATGCTGTGCTGGGTGGAGGGTATCACACAAGGCCCTACTCCTAGGTGAAGAGCTACAAGCAGTTAATTGCTGCTGAGGGAGGGAGAATATGTGTTCTGTAAGGATAAGTGCACCTAACTGGTCATCCAGTACCAAGTGCTCAGTCTTAAAAGATATGCATATGAGTAATACTAAACAACGGGACTTAGTAAGTTCTATTTCTGTATTAGTTTGTGTGTTTGTATGTATATAAAACAATAATCTTAAGAAAAAGAAGCCATGAATTTCAGAGGGAGTTGGGGATATGTGGGAGGGTTTGGAATGAAGAGGAGAGTGGGAAAATCATGTAAATTCATTACTCATACATGAAATCTTTAAAAAGTAAATATATGTGAATGTATGTGTGTGTGTATAAGTCTTAAATATTGAAATATACTATATATCACAGAAATCCAACACCTGCAAACAAAATGCCCTAGACAGCCCCTCACCAAACAGTGCATAAAACAATTATTTTATATATACCTAAAAATAAACTTCCTCAACAGACTGCTGAAAACTTATATTCTGCTTTTACACTGGCAACTCTCAGCCTGTGGGTTGAGACCCCTTTGGGGATCAATAACCCTTTGACAGGGATTGCCTAAGACCATCTGCATATCAGATACTAATATTATGATTTGTAACAGTAGCAAAATTAGAGTTATGAAGTAACAATGAAAATAATGTTCTGGTTAGGGATTACCACAACATGGGGAACTGTATTGAAGGGTTTCAGCATTAGGAAGGTTGAGAACCACTTGCTTACACCAAATATTAACTCCTGTCCACGGGAGAACCTATACCACTTAATTTGCAGAGGTCATTTTCTTGTGCCGGGGCTATGCTGTCTCTTTTGGTTTACTTGTTCTAGAAAGACACTTCTCCTAATTCACATTGATTTTTTTTTTCTTGTGCATAGTTTAATTTTTCTAACTCGCTTCCTCGTTTGAAAAGAGGAGTTAAAGACACATAACTGTAGAGAATGGTTTTTATAGGGGCTAAAAGCTTTTTGCCTAAAATTACAATTAACTTTTTAGCATTCAATGGCTTTATTGTCAGGCTTCTGCAGTTCAGATCTACCTACTACCCTGTATGTGTGTGTGTGTGTGTGTGTGTGTGTGTGTGTGTGTATACTTATATATAGTAGAAGACAAAATTTGCTGACTTCTTTATTTTTGCTAAATAAACTGAAAAACTCTACCACCAGGTCCTTCATATTTCCTATTATTTTCCCCCAAGTTGGGGATCAGTTAATTTTGTAGCTTTGTCATTCATATTTATACTTGTTTAAAAAAGAAAAAAAAAACTTTGATTTTGGTTCAGCTCTTCTAGAACATTTTGCCACTTGTAGACTTTTTATCTTCAGATGGATCAATTATTGTGAGTAAAACTTCAGTTTACTGAGTAGCTGTGATTTTAATTATTTTATATTTGTAGTTCGAATTATAATAAAACCCTCCTACCTGAGAGCTTTGTTAATCTTACCATCACTGGTTTAAAAACTCATAATCTACTGCCCTAACTTCACACTTCAATGAGTCTGTGTAAATGCTAAGCACTTAGTAAACACTTAATAAATAGTACTTTATATCACAGCTTATTGGTCAAATACTAGTCCATAGAGTACCTCTATTTTTAGGGCTTTCACCAATTTGGAATGTTACACCTTAATTAGAACTCTACATATGAATAAGCTTAAATAATTGTAAATTCATTTGTCTCAGTGTCCTTTTCTTTGAACCAGCCTGTAGTCATGGTGCAGGATCTTATTCATGATAGCTAATAATCCTGCTTCGTTCTTTAAGGAGCATATAACTTGACTTTAAAAGCCTACCTTACTTGACAGGGTGGCAGGTTAGCCACTATCAACACCTAATAGGTTCTTTATCCTTGTGAATTGGAATTTATTTTGGAATAGACTGTAAGTCATTAATTCATATGTCTTTTTTCTATCCAGAATTACTGTTTTCTGACCATGAAAGTACTTGTATTTGTTTTATTCTATTTTTTTTTATAAATTAAATTTAATTGAGATTCAAAATACATTTGAAATCTGTTCTTGTTCATGGGACACAAGCTGAGATACATACCTCTAATGTGCTTTCTTATCTCATCTTTGAATACTACTAAGATATGTATATATATATATCATATATATATATGTGTGTAAATGTGTATGTATGTAGATGTGTATATATATATATATATATATATATATATATATATATATATATATATATATGGGGATGTATTAGAATGACTTAACAGGCTGTGGTCCAGCTATTCCAACAATGGCTGCTTATGAATGGGAAGGTCCAAGATCCAGTAGTTGTTCGGTTCACAAGCTTAGCTGTCTCAACTGGTCTTCATTATATGCTGGAATCCCAAAACAGTGGGCTTTAATGCCTGTGAAGGGATGGACTTGCTAGAGAGTGAGAGCAAGCAGGCAGAGAGCAAGCTTCCTCATTCCACTGAAGGCATGGCCCAGATGAGAGGGGGATTTTCCCCTTCAGAGATCCGGATTAAAGGTGTGTCTCCCCCTCAGAGATGTGGTTTAGAAGTGGATCTTCCCACCTCAGATTAGCAAACATCCTTCACAGCTGTGTCCTCCAGTTGTGGGTTTTAGCTAATTCCAGGTGTAGTCAGTTAACAACCAAGAATAGCCAGCACTCTCCCCAAGCAGCCATCAACTGCCAGAGCTCCTCAGCTGGGTTCGGTGCCTCAGGGGCCCCTCCTGACTCCATGTTGGAAGGTTTTCACTGACTTGAGCTTGTGCAGGACTTGAGAAGGTAGCCACACTTGCTGTGAATTCACGTGTGCATCAGCTGGCATGGGACTTTTAAAAATGTGTTTGCGCTGCACTGAGGACTGAAGTGGCTGTGCCATGGAAATAACCCCTGAACTGTGTCCCCAGTCCTCACAACAGTTTCTCAAGATAGATACTGCTATTTTGTTCCTACATGGAATCTGGCCAGTGTAGCCTTGTGTTTCTGAGGTTTCAGTGGCTTTCTTCTTTAGGATGTCTTTCTTCGGAGATGTGTCTGAGGTTTTGGCTTTGGTAATGAATTTTACATCTTAAGACAATTTTATTGAAGTATTACAGAGTTTAAGGGTAATTTCATGAAGCTGATCTTAGTAACCTCAACTGTTGACAAATGACTCCTAATGTTTAGTTTGTTGCAAGATGCTGGGAATGTAGGTCTAATTTCTTTAGTCAACCTCAGTAAATGGTTTGGGACAATTAATTTCCAATTGTTTCCCAGTTGAGCAGATTTACTTGTATATTAATGAGGCACAGGTGTTGGGCCCCTAGTGTCTGCATGCCTGTGAGGCATATTTCCGTTGTTTATCTACTCAGCCATAGGTACTGCAAGGTATTCAAGCTTGCCTTTAACAGTTTTTACAGTGAGGCTTTTAATTTTTTTGATGCTTTCTTGAAATTTCCCTGCACCTGTTAACATTTTCCCACTGATCATGTAGAAAGATGCTGTGGAGATTTCAATAGGAAAGAGCATACACAGTTTAAAAAGATGGTATTCTATTATACTTAGCTGTCCAGCCTAGCTGGAGAAATAGGGTTAATTACAGAGTTATTTCATGTGAGCAGTCATATAACCAACAGGCCAATTCTTTGTTGTGTAACTATGAAACGGGTGTATTTTTGTTAACAGATAAATAAGTTGTATATTTTTATTAAGACTGTTTTTTTTAAATTTATTCACTGAACTACGCTAACTGTTTTAGAGGAAATGGAATAGCCTCTGTAGGCATTACAAATTTCAGAAGCTAGGATAATTATAGTGATCTACATATTCATTAAATCTACAGAAGAACCGTGTCCAAGAAGACAGACATTCGTTCAGATACAGAACACCACTAAATATATGCATTTTAAAAGTTAAATTTCTTAGGCTATTTAAAATTAGTTTCTTGTAGCACTCCTCTTGTAAGATAAGGATTTTAACAAAAGAACTCCCCTGATCTTGTTCCCTCCTGCAGGAAAGAATGGGAAGAACTATTTGTAAACAACAATTACTTGGCAACAATAAGACAGAAGGGGATTAATGGGCAGCTGAGAAGCAGCAGGTTCCGCAGCATTTGCTGGAAGGTAAGAACAAAATATTTATTTACAGTTTGTGGTTGCAATATATCAACACATTACCTGATGCCCTGGAAGATTATCCACACAGAGATCACTGAATGTTCTAGCATATTGTTTATCTTTCATAGGACATATAAGGCTGAGCCACCTGGGCAAATGGAGTTAGTAAATTAATCCTCTGAAGTAACTTTTTTTCATCTCTTTTAATGATAAACATTTCAGAGCATCACTAACTATTAAAGTACTTGGAGGAGACTTTTTCAGATTTTGTTGAAGTTGGGCAGAAGTAGACAGGGTAAGCTTGAGGTTCCTGTTTTATGAGCTGCTGTCATTTATTCTCCCTTCACTTTTGTCTTCCTAAAGAGCACATGGAAAAGACTTTACGTTCTTTTGTTAGAGATATGAAATGAAGGACAACTAGGAAGACTAGAAGGAAATTGAGTCATTCTCCTTCAGAAAGAGAGGGTCATTGGTTACCAAAACTGGTAATGATAATCTGCAGTTATCATTTTTATTGCTTTGAAAAACTATCCCTTTTTTTCTCTAAAATGAATGAATTTGGGTGTGACCTCTCTATCAGTATTTTTAAGGCTATCTGCATAAATTGCGCATACAAAGTCTGTGTAAATCAAAACAATAAGAAATGCATGGTGTATTATATAGTTCAAGATTTAATAATTTATATCTAATAATGAAAATACATTTTTCTTTCTTTAGAAGCAGGCAGGAGACCTACTGCTAGAAATTTTGTATTCAAGTATTTGTGCCCCACCCTCATTCCCTGTTGATTAACTTTAAGCATATTTCATTTACTAAAAATAAACCTAAGTCTAGATTCATTTTATTATTGTATTTAACTAAATTAAATCAAATTTGTCATTTTAAGAATGCTTATTTTCATAAGTTGATTACCAGTTGTAAATTACATTCTCTGCTATAAAAGGAAAGGCTTCGCTTCTGTGGCTGAGCCCTCACTGCTCACCTTGTGGTCTTCATATGCTTTCTTAAAAGAAAACCTCAAGCCTCACTCACCAGGTGTTGAATCCAATAACTTCCTACCATTCCCTGGAATATTAGACTTGCACCTCCATGAGTTTCTTTCCTTTTTTAGAATAAATCTTGAAGGCTTAAGCCTATTTTGTGGTTTAACTTTTTAATTCTTGCTTTTAAACATTGTTTTTTTTTATTTTTTAACAATATATTTTAATATATTCATGAATATATTATTAGGAATTGAAATGGGATTTGTCCTGAGTAGGATGTTTCTACAGATTTTCTAATGTTCTTATTTAGCCTGGTTTCATATTTAGTTGATGTTTTCTTACAATTTTTTTTTTTTTCCTCCTAGCTCTTTCTTTGTGTTCTTCCTCAAGATAAAAGTCAATGGATAAGTAAAAATAAAGAACTGAGAGCATGGTACAGCAGTATTAAAGAAATAGTAAGTAAAGAGTGCATGTAACGAATGCAGCTGTTCTCATACGCTTACTTTAATGTCCACTAACCTCTGATCTTTGTATTTATCTCTTTCTTTACCAGCATATCACTAATCCAAGAAAAGTTGTTGGCCAGCAGGACCTGATGATCAACAATCCCCTTTCACAAGATGAAGGAGTAAAGTTCCCTTTTTATTATTTTTGTTTGTTTGTTTGTTTTTAAGTAATTTATTATTTTATATGGATGGGTGTTGTGTATCATGTGTCTGCTTGGATGCCTGTGGAAGCCAGAAGAGGATGTTAGATCCCCTGGAGCTGGAGTTATGGATAATTATGAGCTATATGGGTTTTGGCAGCCAAACCAAGTCCTCTACAGGAGCAGCCAGGGCTCTTAAATGCTGAGTCATCTCTCCAGGCCCCTTTTCTATTCTTATTCCAACCTTTTTCATTCTGACAAATATGCTAAAGATTACGTTATGAAAATCCCCCTGCTAACTGTATTTCATGCCCAGTGTTTTCATTATTCTGAACACTGAACTATGGTGCATATGTATCTCTCTCTCTCTCTCTCTCTCTCTCTCTCTCTCTCTGTATGTCTCTGTGTGTGTGTATTATGCATATATGCACGCATGCAGAGACCAGAGGTGGACATGGTATCTGCTCTATCATCCATTGCCTTAGTCCCTTGAGATTAGGTCTCTCACTGAAGCTGAAGCTTGCTTTCAGTTAGACTAGGATCCACCTGTCTCTGCTCCCCAGTGCTAGAGTTACAATCACAAAAGGCCATGCTCTGCTTTTTATGTGGTTGCTTCATGTGGATTCAGACTCAGGTTCCCATGCTTGCATCGTACCTGCTGAGGTGTCTACTCAGTACCTATGGGCCCATCACTAAGAGGTTATTCCATCTCTCAGTAAGTGCTGAGTCACTAAGCCTCTATTTAACACAGGGGCCTTTGGGAACTGTCAGGACCCACACCATGGCAGTTTCTCTTGAGTTATCCACTGTACTACAAATTGTTTCTTGCTTTTTAAATACAGGAATGCTCTATTTTTAAAATGCAAGTGTGGCACTTTTAAGTTGGCGGTTGTCTTCCAAAATATATTTCATGTTTATTATAAATTTATGTAGTTGATTTTTACTTTAAACATGTTGACATTAATGTGAGCTGTGTTTCTATATAAAAACTGGCTACCTGTTTTCTTGGACTCTGTTTGGTGGAAAATTTTCCAGAACTTGTCTAATTTAATTAAAAGCATTAATCCATTAGAACATAGGGAAATAAATGGATTGTCTTATTTGTCCCAGGCTGACTTTTAGTCTGAATAATTAACTGCTAATTATAGGCCCGTGTACGCAGTTTAGAAGTTTTCATGCTCAAAATTAAATTTTCAGGTACTTGCCTCCAAGCCTGACCACCTGGATTCAATCCCTGAGTGTGTATGTGTGTTATAAGGAATCCTGCTAGAGAAAAGTGGAAGGTGTCTCTTAAGAAAGAACCCTAAAATGGAAGGGCATTCAGATGAGAAGTAGACTGGCCTTGAGGTTGCAGTGGAGAGGGAAGTAGCCAAGGAACACTTGGCAGTAGCCAATAAGCAGAACTGTCCCTAGAAGAGAGAGGCAGCTATCTGTGTTGACTCTGAAGAAGCTCACATTCCAGTGAAGTATAGGGCAGTTATTAACAGG
The DNA here is from genome assembly GCA_026225945.1 of Cricetomys ansorgei. NCBI lineage: Eukaryota > Metazoa > Chordata > Mammalia > Rodentia > Nesomyidae > Cricetomys > Cricetomys ansorgei. The sequence goes on along the minus strand of JAMJFZ010003581.1, from coordinate 11,904,065 downwards.
GACTTTGTAACTTATTTACTTGTTGCTGCTCCACACTTCTCTCTTTATAGATATATTAACATTTTTCTGATGCGTGAAATTTGCTATAGCACCAGAAAATATTAAGAAATTTTTGGATGGTTGGTTTCTGTACCTTTGTTTTGTTTTGTTTCACTGAGACCAGGGTCCCACACTACATGGCCTTGGCTATACTGAAATTTACTATGTAGACCAGGCTGGGTCTCAAACTCACAGAGATCTGCCTTCCTCTGCTTCAGAGTGAGAAGATTAAAGTCATGTGCCACCTTACCCCATTCTTACGTAATTTTTAAGACTTGCCCTAATTTGCATTTTGAAAACATATGTGCCTCTTATATTAGAATACAGCAGTGAAGATACCTTTCATCTTACATACATGATGAAAATTTCAAAAATGCATATAAATAAGGAACTGAAAAAAACTCTATGCTTTTGAATTAGACTAGATTTTAATAAAAATTATTTCTGTCTCATGTTTCCTATTAGAAAAATCTAAAATGACAGCTTAGAGAAGAATAAATTCAATCACTTAAATTATTAAATTGAAGTCATAAAAGTCAAGCAGTGTGAGATTGTTTTAATTAGGTTATTCTCATTTTTCCAGAGTCTTTGGAACAAGTTCTTTCAAGATAAAGAACTGCGATCCATGATCGAGCAAGATGTCAAAAGAACGTATGTAGAGCTGTTTCTTTCACTAGTTCAAAATGGTGTTACTTCTTGTAATTTTAACAAAATGTAAGATCCATAGAGGACCCTTAATTGACTGAAGTATTCTACTTGCTTTAATACGAAGCTGTTTTTTTAAATAAGTTTTGATTCTTCCGATTTTTTTCTTAAAGATTCAGACTATTTGAAATAAGGTGCATATCGATTAGAGAATGTTGCTTTCACCACTCTCTAGCGTTTCACTTGACTCTGAGAGGATTGTATGTGTGATCGTTGGCATTGGTAGTGTTTGGACAACTTATCTCTGGATGCGTTTGGATTGCCTTCCCGCTGAATTGCTCTGTCCCCGCTTCCTTCTGTCTGCTGTCGTCCTTGTTTTTCTCTGGGTGCTGTTGAGATGTATAAACGACCTGTTCTCTTGGCCTGTTCAGCACTTACACATGAAAAGCCACTTCTCGTTATGTGGTAAATGTCGTATCAGTGTTACAGTCAGACCTCAAAGACCTAGTGTGAATTTCAGGTAAGGGCACATTGCTCTCTATCTCAGTGTCCTTCTTTGTAGATGAGGATAATAATAGTTGCCTCCCAACAGCTTTGTGGATTAATTACATAAGGTTGATTATCCCTAGCTAAAAATCCCTTGGGACCAGAGTGTGTCATTATTTTGGACTGTCTATGAAGAATTTGCAAGTTAATAATCCCTAATCCAAAAATCCTGGATCCTAAATGTTCCAGAATTCAAAACTTTTTGAATATTGTTTCAATAACCCCCAAATTTTGGATTTTCAATTTAGGGCTGCTCAGCTTGCATACAAAGTAAAGTAGTGAATTAGATAGCTTTGTGTTCAGTCTGTCATACAAGTAAGTTAATCAATATATCTGCAGTTACTATGGAGCCATGAAAGGATGCATTGGAAATACTCAACTTTCTGCAGTTTTTCCAGTGTGTTTTATTGTGGTTCTGTCTATAACAATGTGAGGGCCTCTGGCTTTCTGACATTCGATTCTTTTTTTTATATCCCAAAACACTGAAGGATCAGATGACATGGAGTACTCCGAATTACCCTACAACAGATGAAATTTTCTGCTTAAAAATGACAATAATTGAAAAGAGTCAGGAGTTGAGAGATAACGAAACTGTAGCTGACACAGACTGGGAGTCATTTTGGCTGTCTTGTGTCTTACACTTTGTTGAGGAGTCACCCATTTTTTAAAAGAAGCTGTACTCAGGGGTATCAGGGCAGTGCTTGGTCTCTTTAGTGCCAGTTTTCAGAAACTAAAGCACTTTTTTATTGGCACTGTGAGGATCACAGAAAATATTGATCTTTTAAAACATAAAGGATTTTCATCATTGACCATTGAAGAATCTCGGTAATCAGTGTCAGTAAAATAGGCCTCGTGGTAATAAAGTATAGAATTACATGTTACTAGCAAATAGTGCTGTCGTTTTAAAGGTATCCAAACTGTTATGTCTCATAAGAAGAATTTTAATAAGAAATTTATTCCAGTTTTCTGTAAATACTAAATAGAAATGGAGTAGTGAGAGGCACTGGCCTAGAACCACACACTCAGAAACTGCAGGGGACCAGAGTGTCCAAAGAAATATAAAATGAGAGAAGTAGTAAGAATTGTTACAAGCAACCCAAAGAAGAACTTGTTCATAAAGTTGATTACTTAGCTCAAATATTTCTGCCTGAATGTATAAGAGACTGTGATATCTTGAAAACAGTGTTCTTTTAACTTATTGGGTTGTTTTTGTTTTCTATTTTTTTCCCTGGAAATATAAGATGCAAATCAATACATACAGAGTTAATTTTTCTCCCTTTTTTTCCTATTAGTATAGTTGAAGGCAAAGTTCAGGGAAAGTATCTAGGAGAACCTGTGGTTCAGAGTGTTGCTTGGAGTCGGGGTGGCCCATCTCTTCTTGAGGTCTCCTTACACGTTAGAGGAAGTTACCATGCCATCTCTATTCAAAATTTCACAGTCTTTTCATCCCAGTACTACAGAGACAGAGACAGGGAGATCTCTGGTAAATCCGGGCCATCCTGATTTATATAGCAAGACTGTCTCAAACAAAGCAAAAACTAAAGAACAAGAAAAAGATTTTTAAGAAGGCTTCATCTTGGATATAAGGTAACTAGTCTTACTTTAAAGTCAACAAATTGCAAAGTTGACAAAGTTAATAGTTTGGATACCATTACCACTTTCCATCTGTTGGTGGTGGTGGTTAGTCGGTTTTAAAACAGGGTCACATCTAGCCCTATCTGTCCTTGATTTCCCTACATAACTAAGGATGACCTTGAACTCATAATCTTCTACCAGGCGTGAACTACCATCCCTAGCTCCTAGTGATGTAAAATCTGTCGTTTTCTGTTGAATCTATAAAGACAATGGAATAATGGAACAATGGAAGAAAAAAAATACAGTTCAGAGGTTATACTTTCTGAAGTTGTTACTTAAGAAATTGGGGTTTTAAAAACATGATGTGTTCTCTGTTTCAGGACATTGGTGAATAATAAGATAGGTCTGTGATCATGGTGTATTTTTCCAGTGGTCTGGAAAGGAAGAAGACAGTAAGCACTTAGAAAGCAAGGGGAGAGTTCGTACAGATGATCATTGCTCTAGAGAAGGAGAGTAGAATACTGCCTGGTACCTGGAGAATAGCTCAAGTTATGTCAGCTTTAGGAACAGTTATCAGAGAAGGTATCTTTGAGAAGATGGCATTTGTATTGAGATGTGAAAAAAAAATTCACGCTCACCCATTTCGAGATCTAGCAGAAGAATAATTTGGGGAGTGGGGACATCTGTGCAAAAATTCCCAGTGAAAATGAGTGTTGAGAGGCACAAAACGAAGTTAGATATGACTAGAACCAAGTAATCTATTTAGAACCTGTTTCAGTTTGTTTTCTTTTGTAATAGGCGGCTGCTGGAGGATCCTTCTGGCTTGTATATAAAAGTTCTTAGGAGTCTGTTGGTATCTTCAAAGTTAAAAGGTGTTAGTGACTTAAACTGAAGGTGTAGTGTTACAGATGAGAGGAAATAGATTGATGATATACATTTTATATTTTTAAATACAAACCAGGGACTATGAGTTTTTTCCTCATTCATTAGTTCTGTTTAATTATTACTGCTCTGTTTGGGATTTTTAACCTCCTATCTCATTAGATCTACCTTTTCTACTTTTCTACTTGTGTGCTTTTCACAAGAGTACTTTCTGTCACTAAATGAAGAACAGGTTCGCTTTGCATTCTGCTTACCCCAGTGCTTGCTATTGGTCCCTGGCAGTCACCATTTAAGGCCTGAGTTCATCATCATCTTCTCCATGGCACATTTTATAGGGTTTCTTTACATGTGGGTTTTCTTTTAAGTTCCTATTTTACATTCTGTAAAATTTTCCTATAACTTTTAAATGATATTTAACTTTGGTCTTATATTTATTTCTATGTATTCATGAAAATTTTAATAACATCCCAAGGGGTTTCAGGTGCTGTTGATGCCAAGAAAAGTATAACATGTACCCAGTAAAAAGTTCAAGTTTAATAGGAAAAGCAGTACAAAGAAATTACCATGAGATCAGTTGTTGCCATAGGAGAAACAGTGTGTCCAAGATCTCTGGTGTTAGTCCATGTCTACTTTTTAACTTTATTGATAGACCCTGATAAAGGTCAAAACCGAGTCCCAATTTTTGTTTTTGGTTGCTGTTCGTTTCATGGTGGTTTTATTTTTTTTTCTTATGACACATTGCAAATTGATGCTGAATAAAAGAAAGGCCAATGGTTGTGATAGTCATTGACAGTGTTGCTTAGCCTTCATTGTATTTATCATCTTTCTAATCTTATAAGACATACACCTTTAAAATAAAATACTCATATAGGATCTTCTAGTCTGAGTTTAAATAAGATAATTTGATTGTTGGATTTATTTGATCGGACTATTCACTGTATTAAGTATTTTCCTCCTATAATATTTTAATATCCTTTTAAAGCCATTTCATTTCAAATTAATGGTTCCTTATCTCAGCCTAAAGAAGTTGTAACTATTCCCATTTTTTTTTTTACAGAAGCAAAACCCTGATACAGCATAAATCAAGAAATGTCCAATTTCTAAATTTCTAATTTAGAGTTTTATTGTTCTAAAAAAATTTTTTTGCCCATTTTAATTCAAAAGCTCTCATGTTAGCAGTTTTAAATTTCAACATTATTTAAAATCTCTGAGTTCAGGATGCAGTAGCATTTCCATAATAGATGCCAAAGAAGTATGTTATTTGGTCTATCAAGGTCTATTCTAAAAATATACAACATGTATAATTCCATTTGCAGATTAACATATTATAAGCTTTTGCCAAATAGTCTCATCTTCTCTTTAGATATATTCTATCTCCTCAAGTAGATGATTAAAATTATTTGAGTTAGTATTTTCCTTGTAAATTCAACCCTATTTAAAACTTTTCCTGTTTGTCTCCAAGGCATATTGATCATTCTCTTTTAACTTTTGCTCCTCTTTATTCTTAGTAATTGTTGACATTTTAGGTAGCTGTTTCCTTTGTGAATCATCATGATGCAGTTAGTAATTTTCACTTTTTTTTTAAAAGATTGAATTTTTTTATTTATAATTTATATATGGGACAAGCAAACAAACTTTTGTATGCTCACTTAAAAATGTCATTTACTATTTTGAGGACTAATTAATAATTGCAAAATTCTCTTTAAAACTGTAGATATGTACTAGTCATTTTATTAGAAACCATCTATCTGTGGTTTATTTAATTTTATCTTATTTAATTTTAAATAAAATTTAAAATTTAGTCTTCATGTGCATTAGCCGCATTTGAGTCTTAGTAGCTACTCTGTTGGACAGAACTATATAGACTATTTCTAACTTGCAAAAGGTTCTGTGGAATAGAACTATACAAATAAGTAAGTGGTATTTTTATGTAGTATATCATGTGAATATGTTTTAGTTTTTATTCATATTTAATATATAAATGTGGCAGATGCTGAATATTTGCAGCGTTTTCTCTAGAGAAGTCTCTGAGTTTTATAATATAATTTAATATAATACAAATAATATAATAGTCTTACATAGGTTGTGGTCAAGTGTAATTAATTCTTTATTACATTGTGGCATGCTGATAGAAAGTAGACCATCGTTGAAAGAGCTTGTTACGTACGTGCTATCCAAATGATTTTAAAGAGCTAATTTATTTAATTCTAACTCTTTGAGATATAAAGTCTACCTTCCTCATTACTCCCTTTTCTGCAGAAGTACTCCCAGAATATCCTAACTGTTGGAATATTTTACGCAGTATTTTTTTTATTTAAATTAAAAACAAATTCCACAGGGGAAAGGGGGATTTTACAAGCAATTTCAAAGCAGAATTGATTTTGGTGTGTGTTAATGCAGACAATCTGCCCAGTGTTAAAATGTTACAGAGGAAAAAAATACAAGCTGCCGTATTCATGTGATCACACCAAAATAGCAGCTTGTATTTATATTTTCAGTCTCCTTGAGGTGGACTGCAGGCACACATGAATGAGGAGATGTGCTTCGTGTTGTGATTTTATTTAATGCAGAAAGAGTACACGCTTGTGCATGCACGACCAGCCCTCACATACGCACTTGTTCCCAGCCGAGAAAGTGAGAACTACAACACAAGCCGCTTTCTGCAAGTTGTCGGCAACCTGTGTTTGTGTTTTTTAAATATTAGGTGGGGGGGGGGCAGATTTTCAGGAATAGAAGAAACAGTTCCTCTGTCCAGTGGCCCGTAGCCCTTCCTTATTTCACATGTAAGATAAAAACAGAATAATTGTTATTGTTGTTGCATATATAACTTAGAAATACATATTTTCCCTTATCATTAGAAGTAGATTTTTCCCCTCAAATAACATATCCTGGTTACAATTTACCCTTCCTCTATTTCTCAAAGTTCCTTACCACTTCCCCTTCCATCCACATCCCCTTTCTGTCTCTTATTAGAAAACAAAAAGGCTTATAAGGGATAATAATAAAATAAAAACTAGCACATTGGAATTGAACAAAACCAACAGAATGAAAAGGACGCAAGAAAAGGCACAAGAAACAGACCCACTTGTTCACACACTCAGGAATCACATAAAAACACTAAACTGGAAGCCATAATTACAGAGGGCCTGTGGAGACCCTGTGCATGCTGCCTCGGTCTCTGTGAGTTCGTATGTGCTTTAACTATGTTGATTTATTGTTATTTTTGGTGTCTGCCTTCTCCTCTGGCTCTCTTTCTACTTCCTCTTCTGAAGGGCTCACTGAGCCCTAAGGGGAGGGATTTGATGAAGACATCCTATTTAGGAATGTTCCAAGGTTTCTTATTCTCTGCTAATGTCCGGCTGTGGATCTCTGTATTTGTTCAATATGCTGCCAGAAGAAGCTTCTCTGATGATAGCTGAACAAGGCAGCAATCTATGAGTACAGCAGAATGTCATTAGGAATCATTTCACTGTTATGATTTTTCTTTACAGTAGTATCCCATTTTATCCTAGGTCCCTAGCTAGCTAGTCTCAGGACAGATTTTGCTATTGATTCCATCTCATGGAGTGGGCCTTGCGGTTGGTTACTTTCACAAGTTTGTGTGAACATTGCCCTAGCATATTTTGCAGGCAGGATACCATTGTTGAATAAAGGGTTTATGGCTGGCTTGGTGTTTACATCTCTATCTCTTCTCTCTCTCTCTATCTCTGTCCCTCCTTCTTTTCTCTCCCCCTCCTCCATTCAGAGTACCTTCCTCTACCAAAGACACTAGAATGTAAGTGTGAAGACTAAGAATTCTCCATGTTTAATAAATTGTATAGGTGTTGTCTTCACCAATGTGGCTTTGCTGTCAGTTTGTAGAGACCAACCTATTGCCTTGGCAATAGCCTGGGTTGTTTGAGGGGTTCCCATGGGACCCTTTTGGCCAACACACAATTAAATGTAACCAAATCCCAGGGTTAGAAGCTTCATTTGTGACAAGAGATGTCCAGTTGGGGCTCTGTTTCTCCCAATATTTGGTGATTTCATTTAGGTCAAATTTATTTTTGTATGTACTTTAGGAAGCTTCTACTGTAATAGGGTTCCATAATACCCCTCAAATGGCTCTGAATTTTAACTGTCTCTCCCTTATTCCTACCTCTCCTTCCCCTCCCCACGTGATTCTCGCAATCAAGTACCCCCATCCATCCATAACTATTTCCCTTTACTAAGGAGAGCTGTTTTCTCCCAGTCCCTTACTCTATAACTAATCTATGTGATTCTACATGTTGAATTTACATTATCATTGATTTAACAGCTAATATCCACATAAAAGGAATACATACCATTTTTGTCTTTGTGAGTCTGGGATACCTCAACTCAGGGTGATTTTTTTCTAATTCCATCCATTTACTTTTGAATTTTATGATTTCATTTTTTTTAATAGCTGAGTAATAATTCATTGTGTAAATGAAGTATTTCTTTATTCATGTTTTCTTTATTCATTCTATTCAGGGACATCTCGGTTGTCTCCAATTTCTGGCTATTACAAATAGAGCAGAAATGAGCATGGTTGACCAAGGGTCTCTGTGGTCCTTTGGGTATATGCATAACAGTGGTATAGCTGGTTCTTGAGGTCAGTGGATTCCCATCTTCCTGAGAACGGTCACACTGATTTTCGTAGTGGCTGTACAAGTTTGCACTCCCACCAGCAATACATGAGTGTTCCCTTTAACACACATCTTTGTCGGCCTGAGCTGTCATGTGTGTTATTGATCTGACCATTCTGAGGGCGTAAGATGAAATCTCAAAGTAGTTTTGATTTGCATTTCCCAGACGGCTAAGGATGTTGGACATTTAAATGTTTCTCAGCCACTTGAGTTTTCTCTTTTGGAAATTCTCTGTTTAGATTTATATGCCATTTTAAAAATTGGGATTTTTGTTTTCTTGATGTCTAGTTTTTAGAGTTCTTTATAAATTTGGATATTAGTCCTCTATTGGATGTATATTTGCTAAAGATCTTTTTCTTTTCTGAAGGCTACAACTTTATCTGAATGACTGTGTCCTTTGTCATGCATAAGCTTTTCAGTTTCATGTGGTCCCATTTATTAATTATTGATCTTAGTGCGCTAATGGTGTTCTGTTCAGGAAGTTTTTCCCTGCCCCGATGAGTTCAAGACTATTCCCTGCTTTCTCTGTTTCTCGCCATTTAAGTTTATATTTGCTATGGGCTTGCTGCAAAATGCTTTATTATGTTGAGGCATGTCTCTTGTATTTCTAATTTCTCCAGGACTTTATCTTGAAGAAGTCAAGCTGATGAAGCCTACTGTATAGTCTGTCAATGTAACAGCTTTTCTAGAACACCCAAACAGATCGGGACTTGAGGCTACCTTGAATTATGATTTGAATAATGTTTTGAATTTTCTTTAAAAATGCTTTCTTTGGTTTAAACTGAAATAGCATTTGTATGTTCATTTTTGACACAGTTGTGCATTCAGAGTGTGTGTATGTCTTCCCACATGTCCTTTTTTTGCCCCGCTCTAATTTTTCACTTTTATGGTTCCATTGGAAAGACATTTGAAAGACAGATAGGACAGAGGGTTCAATACATGACTCGTGACTTAGAAGCAGAAGTGGAAGTAGAAACCTTTGCTTTACAATAGTGACACTTCCACCTCTTCCCTCCTCCCTCCTCATTCTCCATTGCAGACCTTGGCCAGCCTTCTCAGGGAGTTTCAGCCCTTCACATTTGTTGGTGGACTATGGTGATCACCCTCACCCTCACCCCTACCCCCAACCCCCACATATGTACTATGGTCTATCTATCATCATAACAACTTCCTACTTTCATTACTTTGACTTTAAAAATCAGAACTACTTCCTCATTAAGGCATGTTTTATTAATTTTAATTAATTTATTAATTGACAACAAAAAATGCTACTCAAGCTTTTGTTTTTATTCATATTCCCATGCGAGGCTTTCATTTCATAGGCCTGATTTTTCTTTACATTGAGTTGTTTGTGTGTTTGTACTTTTAGCAGTTACTTTTTGATAAATTACTATAATTCGCTCCTCTTGTAGAAGTTGAAGATTATAATAAAGACTGCCTTTTCTTTTATATGCCACATGTATTTTATTGTGAGTTACCATTTAAAATTATGTACAAATATCCAGTTGCGCTCCCAGCTTTTTTAAGTGCCAAATTCCTGTGTGTCTTCATAGTCTTCCATGGTTGGCGTTTGTATAGTTAGTCATCTGTTTAATTCTTTGAACACTTTGGTTTAAGAAACATTCATTGAACACCTTTCATGCACAAAGCACATAGGAAGCATATTGCATCTGATTCAGAAAGTGATGGCAATTAAAAATCTGTATTTTAAAATCAGTGTTTCTCAACTGTAGAAGAGTAGGCCTGTTTGGAAACTAAAGGAATGTAGAAAGAATGCCAAGAATGTGGGTACACACCTTTAATCCCAGTAAAGCAATGATAGCAAACATCTTTAATCCCAATATTCAGAAGGCAGTGTTGGTCCATGTATTTAATTCCTAAGACAGATACAGAAGGTGGAAGCAGACGCAAGAGACTGAACTCAGAAAGAGTCAGTGTCACACAGAAGTGACCTCTGAGATGAGTCAGTGAAGGACAGGCAAAGTGACTAAGAGCTAGCAGAGTGAGTCAGAGTGAGGATGTGCCCAATCTCCAGAGAGAAAGATGGGCTCTCAGCTTGGACTACAGTCACGCACTGGCTGTATGAGGCAAGCAGTCTGAAGCAGACAGTCTGGGGAGAAACACAGAGACACAGAGGCGACTTCTTCTGCAGAAGCCAGCATCAGCTGTGAAGAGTAAGTTCCAAGCCAAGCAGAGCAGTTCATATGATGTAGTCAGAGAGACAGCCAGAATCTGCCAAAGTCAGAAGAGCTCGGTCACCAACAGTCAGCTGGCTCAGAAGGTCAGTTTGAACCTTGGAGAAGAGTTTGAATGAACCCAAACAAAACAGCAAGTGAGCCGAGTAAAACCAGAAGTGTAAGAGTTTAGGAGGATCTCGTCAGAGTGGCTCAGTCAGCAGTGGGTCTCAGACTAAAACTAGATTGTACAGAGGACAAAATGTTGTAAGGCTCCAGGCTTTAACCTGTGATTTAATTAGACAAAAGAATAAACTGCCTTTGGCCTGAATCTGGCTACATCTGGTGCGAATCTATGCCTACACTCAACTTCAAAGTGTTGAAATTCTATACCAAGTAATTGTTGTGAGAGGCTGTTAGGTACAGTTTGGCCCTACAGTCTACCAGCTAAAGCACTGTAAGGCACTTTTTAAGCCTTTCCAGGAGACTTTTTAAAAATTATTATTGAAGAATTTTCTGAAACTTTATCTTAGTTTTTACAAAAGGGTTTCATGGTCATGCTCCTGGTACATCTTTAATCTGTATTGTCTCTCTGTGTTCTAGATTTTATTTTGCCAAGAAACAGTGCTGATTCTCAGAAGCTTTTTTAAAGCCAACATGTGTGCTATCTACGTATTCCTTTTGCTTCATTTTTGTTCCTTCTACCTTAGATAATAAGAGCCATGAGCTTATCCCTTCAGCGCTGTGTCTGGACTCTCCTTAGCAGCATCACCCAGCTTCTTAGGTGTGTTTTCTGTCTGAGTATAACCAGATGCTGAATGGTGTCAGAGTATTTGTCCTACACAGTAGGGCATCTTTTTTCTCCTTTCTTCCCATGTTGTCACTGAACTGCTCACTGGCAGACTGTTTCTGGGCTATCGTTCCCAGTCGCTTCCGTACCCTTTAGTCTTCACCAACATTCTCCTGAAGAGCCTCTGGCTTCCGAATCCTGAAGACTTTTCAACAAACACTGTTTTAAACAGCATCTTACTTTCAGACCTCAAGACCTTTGTTGATTACCTTTGTTTGTTTGTTTGTTTTGTAGTTTGATTACAACATTTCTCCCTTCCCTTCAAGCCCTGTCATATATGCTTCATACTGTCCCTCAAATTCATGGCTTCATTTTTTTTAAATAATGTGTGTGTGTACAAGTATACATGTATATGCATATATATTCCTAAATATAACATGTTCCATCTGTATAATGCTACCTGAACGTCTGTTTTCAGGGATGACTTTTGGTATTGGTCAACCAGTTGGTATATTTTTTTCCTTGAGGAATGCTACCTTTTTTATTCCAAACTTTCTTCAGTTGTCTGTTGTTCTTTGTATAGTGTTGAGGCCTCACTGAGTTTTCTCTCTCCAGTTTAGAATGTTCATCCTTTGTTAAGCTCTTACTTGGGCAGTCATGCTTGTGAGACTTTATGGGCATAGCTTCTCAATGACCAGGAGACATAATCTTACAGCAAACTCCTGGACCTCAGGCTCTTACAGCGTTTCTGCAATGTTCCCTGAGCCTTAGGTGCAGAAGTGTTTTGTAGATGTAGCCATTGATATTGGGGTCCACAACTCTGCATTTTGATTGGTTGAGGTTTTCTGTGATAGTCTCCAATTGTTGCAAAGACAGGTTGACTTAATGAGAAGTAAAGACTTATCTGTAGGTATAAGGACAAACTTTTAGAGATTGTTCTCAGGCATTGTGCTGGTTTAGTAAATTAGTGAAGTCTCCTTCAATAACCGTGACTTCACTAGCACTGAGTAGGTTTCTAGTGCCAGGCATAGTCTACATTGAGTAGGTCCTAAGTCCAATTAGACATAAATACATCAGTCAAAACTTAGTACCTTAAGGCAGCAATATTTCAGAGTTGCTACAGATCCATGGTTTGTGGACAGCTTAACTGGGAAGTTCTTAATCTGTCATGAGATTAGGTGTCTTTTGTGTCTTTGTGAAGACACTATCAGGTATCTTCAGAGCCACTGGCACTGTTTGTCTAACTATAGCTGTAGGATCCATGCTTGTTCCTACTCTTGTGGAACTCTGTGTGGACTTCTTATTATCCTCCAACAGAGAACACTTATGAGCAAGACAAGCAAAAAGCCAGGAAGAGCTGTGTCCTTTTTATGACATAAACTCAGAAGGATGGTGTATCAAAGAATTTGCATAGCCGGAGAGATAGCTCATTGGTTAAGAGTACTTGTTGCTCTTGCAAAAGGCCAGGGTTCAATTCCCAGTACTTATATAATGGTTCACAACCATCCATAACTCCATTTCCAGGAAATCTAATACTTTTTTCTGACCCCTATGTGCACCAAGCACACATGTATGCATAGATAGATAGATAGATAGACGGATAGATAGATAGATAGATAGATAGATAGATAGATAGATAGATAGATGAGAGATAGACGGATAGATAGATAGATAGATAGATGATAGATAGACGGATAGATAGATAGATAGATAGATAGACGGATAGATAGATGATAGATAGATAGATGGATAGATAGATAGATGATAGATAGACGGATAAATAGATAGATAGATAGATAGATAGATGGATAGATAGATGATAGATAGATGCAGTCAAAATATTCTCATTATAAAATATATAGATCTAAGAAGAATTTGTAGGTACATTTTATATTTTTATGTGTGTGGGTATTTTGCCTGCACCATCATATCCCCTGGAAATGAAGTTACAAATGGGTATGAGCCACCATTTGGATATTGGGAGTTGGACCTGGGTCCTCTTGACCACTGAACTTTAGCCCCCAGATGTATTTTTAAAACCACCACAATCTATACATAATTTTCCAGGTGCTATATCTTGCTTCTCTGTTGCTGTAATAAATACTGTGACAATCCCACATCAATCATCAGTGATGACAATCTCTTGCAGATACACTCATAGGCCTATCTGTTTGAGGCAGTCCTTTAATTATGGTTCTGTCTTCCCAGCTGATTGTAGGCTGTCAAGTTGATGATAAAAACTAACTAGGACACTTGGTTGTCTCAGGGATCTCATAACATTCTATAGTGCTGGAAGGAAATGTATAGCTGGCCTGCTAGGGGTGGAGTGGAGTTGAGTGTACTCACACAATTTCACTCTTGAGTCTTCTGGGTAGCACTCAGTCATCTGGCTACATCTACCCCAAGAGGAATATGAGAAATTAAAGCCATAGTGCTTCCTAGAAGTAAAAGAGAAATGGTTTGACTAAATAAATTGAATGAGGGCTGGATCTACACAAAGAAGAAAAGAATCTAATATATCTGCTTTTATTCTGTGTTAGACTGTTCTTCATATGCTCTTGATTAAATCGTTTAGTGTTTCTTTAGTAAAACAGTAAACCACAGTAAGGTATTAGTATAGTTATTTTGGATGTTAATAATACAGTTTGGGTGCATGCTTATTTTGATTATCCGTTTTTGAAATATGGGTATAACATCAGTTATTGTTCCTTCAAGTCCTTCTATGCTTCTTTGTCCTGCTTCATGACTATAATCCCTTACCAGGGGCTTTGTTTTTTCCCCTGGGTCATTTTATTGAATACTTACATCTTCACTAATTCATCCGTGCCTACTGCTTTGTCTGTTTTAATACTTCTAACTACCTAATTATGTATATAATTCAGTGACACAGCCCTTCATCATTTCACTCTTTTTCTTAACCCTTTTCTTGCTTAGGAAATTTTTTTTCCTGTATCTTAGCTGTCTGAAAACTGAGTTAAGATAGTCTAGATATTTGTCTGTAGTGAAGTTTTCTGATGGATTGCCAACATTGCCAGAAATACTTTGAATTCATTATGTGTGGGTCCCTGGTCCCCTCCCCAGTATAGCCAAGCCATTGTGTACCAGCCTATCCTCAAGAAGAGAGACAATGTCAGGAACCATCCTGGTTTCGAGAGGATCTCGAAAAGAGGAAATGACCTATGTGGTGGTGTGTGATGTATGGTACTAAGAAAGCTCTATTTGTATTAAGCAGAAGTTTACAGGGGCCAGGAAAAGAAATCTTAGAAGGTCACAATAGGTAGAGAGGAAGTCCAGCCCGGGCCCTCCCCCATGCAGTGGTCAGATAAATGCTTTCGTCACGTAATTATGGTTTTTATTTTGGATAATAAACTTTTGATAATTACATATTCAGAAACCTTTTACTTTTGCCATTTCTTTTGGTGGCCCACATTCACTTGTGTGACTATATGCAGTTTAAAAAGTTTGGAATCATTTACTGTGATAAATGTAGTGTTGCTCTTTTTGCTTATGATTATCTGGCCTGCTTTGGGTTATTTTGTGGCTAAGTATGATTTCCTGTACTTGTCATAAATGACACTGGATGTTTAATATGATGATTGTATTAATCTTAAAGATTTCTTTGAGTAGTACTGAAAAATTGTCTTCCAATCCTATTTTCTTTTTCTGGCAAATATAAAAGTAACCTTTCTAGGTTTTTGATTTTTCAGTAATGTAATAATTAAATTTGTCTGTACTCCCTATTTATATTGTGAATTTTCTTCTCTCTTATTTCCCTACTTGGTATTTGTTTTGGATTAATCGGGAACTTTTATGGTCTCAATATTAATGTTTTTCATGATCATGTCTTTTCTGCAGCTACTGTTGTTTTTCTTTTCTTACATGAAGTTATGGTTATTATTCATCTTTCAAAATTTTAAATTGTGTTCAATTTGGTGAATGTCCTATGTCTTCTTATAATTCAAACCCATATTTGTCTTTCTAATGGTAGCTGAGCTACACTGATTTTAACTACTTTACCTATCCCAAATCCATACTAGTTCACATGACTATCTCAAAACAAAACAAAACAAAACCTCCTGGAATTCTTAGTATAGAAAATCTGGTGACTATTCTGAAACTTACAGCATATCACAGAAATGATGACTTTTCCTAGAAGTGCTACTCTCTTGTGCTTTTCTTGTGCTTTTTCTTGTTTTATATCTGTTCCTATAAATACAATGTCCTTCTGTTTGCATATAGATTGTACAGCAAGTATTTCTTACAGTAAATGTGTTATTGCTCTACTGTATCGATCAACGTTCTGAGTGTGGTTCCTCTGTGCATCTCGAAACATGAAATTTTCCTAGAAGTGCACTTTGTAGGCTTACCTGTATCGATAGGGATGGAGTAACTTAGTACTGCTGCTCTGCTACCTGTCCACATATACTGGCCATTACTAATTTCTCTGTGTTCAGTTTTATTGTTAATTAAGCTGAGTTGGACTAGATTTATCCAGTTCAACTTCTGTGAATAACAATTACTTTTCTAACTTATGAAAGATCACAAACTTGTGTTTCTTTTCAGAACTCTCCCTTATATTTCTTCTTGAGTTACTTAATGTTTGGATTCATCCAAATTTAAAGAACAAGTCCTCCTTTTCAATAAAAGAATATATACAGTGTATGAATGAATTGGCGCTTGAGCACCGGAGAGCAGCAGTGTGGATGTTGGGTAATGTGCGGTTGCCTGACACACACTTTCAGTTGTTGATATTTACTAAAAATGAACACTTTAAATTATCTAGCTAAATTTTCATTTTGTGTCTTTCTCATTTTTAATCTCCCAAGTGATTAATATGCCTTTAAATGAAACCATGAATTGTGTACAATATTATTTAATTTTTTATATTTAGATGGCAAACACTTACTGTATACGTGATTCATAAACATGAGGCAAAATGAATAGAACAGTTTTCATTGTTTTTCCATGATCATTGTATTGCAACTCCCAGACAGTATTTATTTTTGTCAGTGTGCATAGAACATTTCCAAATATAGACAAAAAAAAGGAATACACAAAATTATTGAGCCAGCGGATTCAAATTTGTTCCTGCACCCTACTTTAACAATGGAAATATGCACAGAAATTGCCTCACTCAAAATTATTTTATTCTTGCCTTAATGGCTAGGTTCTCTAAGAAAGCAGTTTTACCCTGTTGATTGTCTACTTTTTCTTTATCCTGATTGCTGCCTGCAGATCCAGTGGAGAGGTGGGGTATCTGGAGGGTTCAGGCACAGATGTGAGTTTACCTTGCTCAGATTCTTAGGTTGTTTACTGGGTCCCAAAAGAGGTTCCCTTGCTGCTAAGGAAGAGCACAAAAACTTGAATCTAGGTACACCTGTACATCAAAGGGAATTTTAATCAAAAGTCATATAAACTCAGAATAAATTGCTTTAATTTTATATAAGAAATAGGTTCTGAAAAATTACTCTTCCTTGATAGCTCAACTTTAAGCACATCCTGTACTAGAGGAACTGCTGACACTCACAGTAAGCCAACACCAGATCAGTATGAATCACAGAACAGCTAAAGTCTCCAGAAAGAGAAGACAATCAGCTATGATAATATGGACTACATCAGATGTAACTGGTCTTTAAAAACCCCACTGAAGAACACTTGCCATCTTCAGTAATGCCCTAAGCCTCCACGTACTGGGTAGGAGTAATACCCGGTGCCTCCGTGCTCTAGGTAGTAGTAATGCACTATGCCACCACGCTTAGTTTGCCTCTTCATCCTCTTAATTTTTTTCTTATGCTGTGATTCCAAAGACAACTAGGTCACATTTTTCTCAACTAGAGTACCTTTACTCAAAGATGAATAGTAGTTTTTAAATTCTGAGTGCCCACTACTTTCTAGGCATTTCTTATTCAGAAGATCAGAACTACTATACCTGCTCAATAGGTGAAGCTCTAAGTCGTCACTGCCCCATCAAGAATTCTGCAACATGAATTTGAACATAGGTTTTTGCTACCTGTCACTCCTTCCTAAAAAGGTTTATACAAAGCCTTTCAGGCTTATTCCTGCCTTAGTCTTTATCACTTACCTAATCAAAATATGGAATCAATGAATTGTGTTACTCAGTTATAATTCAGTATTTATAGCTCTTTCCAAACTTGCACCACTTGGCTTCTATACCAAAGCTGTACTCCCATCTGCCATTAATTCATATAACGTTCTTTTCCCCTCTCCTTCCCAGTCACACATTTGATACACCTACTGCTTTGTTTGCCTTGCTATCCTTCCGTGTGACTTAGTTGCCTTCACACTGATGTTCTGTCCTCCTCCTCTGCACAGAATCGTTGCTTAAACCTTCTGCTACTGAACCCAGTTGACACTTCTAGACGATGCTTGCTTCTAGATACGTGTGTCCAGCCCTTAAGTTGTGTGTGCTTTGCTGTGTCCGTTCATTGTGCTTTTCCAGTTGTACATCATAAGTAACTACTTGCCCTCTCTTCAAGCAGATTATCTGTCCTTTTCTTATTTCATAGTATATCAAACTGCCTTGTAGAATTTTTAATGCAGAGACATTTAATCAAGGCATACTAACTTATGTTCCATTTAATTCTACATTTTAATCAGATGACAGTGTTATAATGTGCAGTTGAAATCCCAACACCAAGAAAAAGAGTGACAATGGTTATTTTTAAAAATTAGTACTTATGCAAAAGACATAGTCTATTTTCAAAAAACCAAATGAGGCAACGGGAAGTGGTAACATACACCTGTAATTGTAGTACTCAGGAAACTGAGGCAGAAAGATCACCATTTCCACACTAGACTGGGCTATTTAGTGAGGCCAGTCTGTTTCTCTGCACAAATAGCCTAAAAACAAAGCAAAACTCCCCCAAATAAGTTGGCTGCGTGTAGTTTATTTTGAAAACCATTGTAATTCCTATATGAAATTATTTAAGCTTATGAAAAAAATTCAAATGTTAAGCTGTTGAAGGGTGTTGTATGCCTGTGGGATTTAATTTTTCTTTTATCATCCTTTTTTAATCCTATCAATAATACAAACTGTAATGTTGATCAGAGCTGAGGTGAACGAAACATCATGAAACCTTTTAGAGATGAGAATCTGGGGGCAATTCCTGGAACTACTAGTAAAGTTCAATATATATTTTTTTCTTTTTTTTTTTTTTTTTCCAGATTTCCTGAAATGCAGTTTTTCCAACAAGAAAATGTGAGAAAAATTCTTACAGATGTTCTGTTCTGTTATGCTAGAGAAAATGAGCAGTTGCTGTATAAACAGGTAATGGAAATGTCTTACAGGCGGCACCGTTGACTCAGAATATCCCGTATAACTTGACAAACGATAGAACTATAATGCAGCCCCGTTGTATCCCAAGTGGTATCATAATGTGAAAGTGATCCAAGTACTTCTTGTCAGCTGCAGAGAGCAAGAAGTATGTGCACGAAGCGCAGAGCTCCCTCATTGCAAGACAGAGTGTCTCTGCGAGGTGTTCAATCTTTCCTGTAAATTTTTGGCATTCACATACAAATAGCAACTTTGCAGCTACTCTGTAATAAAACTTTTCATAGTTGTATGTAAATACTGTTTTTTGTGAAAAGTAATCAAGTGTTCTGTTCCTCTGAAGTGTATCCATAGTAGGACTTGAGAAGGTTCTACGAGTTTCTTAAAGTTTATAGTTAGATTTTTTTTGTACCCCCTGACTTTTGACTTGTTTCATTACTAACCAAATATTACTAATTAATTTTAATTTTTTGAAATAAGTCATATACAAAATTCATATTTAGATTTATTGTCTTGCACGAAGGATGTATATACATGAGTATTTTTATATACATATATATAAGTATATATATGAATATATATAATGAGAATTCAAACTATCTTCAGAACAATCAAAGGTTACATATAGTTGGTGACTACCAAATTTCAGCTTAATGAAACAAAAAATAACAGTGGAAAAGGCAATATTCAACTGGAAATAAACTTTATAAAGTTTTTAAGATAGCAAAGCCACATTACAGGTGTATGGAGTACTGTGTTTGTGACTAGTATATACATGCCTTTTTGTTGTTTGCTGCCAGCAATTGAACCCAGAGCCTCTCACAATGTATTGTCACATGTATTCATGTTAGTTACATCCCGTTGATAGCTGATAGAGATTAAAATAGAAAGTATATATTTCATTCAGATGTCTGCAAATAAATTCGATAAGTTATAAAACTGTATAAAGAACACTATACATTTTTTAAGTAGTAAAGCAATAGCTGAGTAAATAGAAAAATAATAGCATGTTTTTCAATGGAAAAAAAATTTTTGAGACAGGGCTTCTCTGTGTATTCCTGGCTGTCCTGGAACTCTCTGTCTGGCATCGAACTCAGAGAGATCCACTTGCCTCTGCATACAGAGTTACGGGATTAAATGTGTGTGCCACTACCACCCTCACTGGGAAAACCTTAAGTCCAGATGTGTCTTCTTTGCAAATTAATATATGATTGCAATAATCTGAGATATATCCTATTAAAACTTGCCATAGGTCATTCACATTTAGTGCCTCAAAGATCAGTGTTGGGATGAAATCAGACTACAGCAGTCATGTGTGGGTCTGATGTTTTGTTCCATTTACCTCCATGTCTGTTTTCGTGCCATATCATGCTGTTTTTATTTACTGTAACTCCATAGAACAGCTTGAAGTCTAATACAGTAATTTTTCTCATATTTCTTTTTGCTCAGGATTGCTTAGGTTATCCAGGGATTTTTATACTTCTGTATGAATCTTATGACTCTATTTTCTATCTATGTGAATAATGACCTGGGTATCTTAATAAAAATTACATTGAATCTGTTAATTACTTTGGTGGGATGGTCATTTTTACAATATAAGGTTCATGAGCATGGGGGTCTTTCCTTCTTCTCTTGTCTTCCTTAATCTCTTTCTTCAGTTCTCTTTAGAGAACTGCAAAATTATATCAAGGAATTCTTTAATAACGGAAACAAGTTCCAGTACAGAGAAAATAATATAACATCATGCCCCATCATTTGATGTATGTAGGCCACTGTATTTGGATGAAAGACTAGATAGGAATATAGAAGATTGCATTCTAGATAAGTTAAAACAAACCTATCAATTACTGAATATAAAAGTATTGCTATCTATCCCTAGGTCTCACTTTAAAAGACTTAATTCCCCCTGTACATGTTAAATTCCTATAGCTTTTTTCTTACAGAGAAATAATACCTTGCTGTAAAAGGACTGAATATTTAGCCGTATCAAATTTAAGGGAAAAAGCCTTCAGTTTCATCACAAGCTGTTAAAGCTATTATTTTGTACTAGGTGACACCCCGTTTAACATCGACCATATTGTTAATAGTTATGGGATTTTATTGAATTAATGAGACTGTTATCATGTAGTTGAATGTCTTGCTGAGTTAATTGAAATTGCAGAGATTATATAAATGGTATTAATGAACTTTGACTGCCTGGTGTCGCAGCTTTAATAAAGACTGCTTGGTGGGCTAAATGAACACAGGCAGATAAAAGAACAGGTTCAATTTTGTGAGCCTACAGGCTGCTGAAGAAAACTCTGTTACCTTTATGTTCACAGGCAGAGTTTGGAGTACAGAGACTACTAAAAAGCGTGTAAGGATAAAGGCCTTCACTAAGCGGAAATACTGGGGAGTGGGGGACTGAGGACTATTAAGAAGAATACATTCTTATCATGCTTTTTCAAATTTGTCGCAAGTTGGTTATTCTTGATAGATACTTCTCTTCTAAGTTTGTGAGTGTGCTTGCCGTTCCATTTGCCCGTGTTCATCCAGTTTTGGTTTTGGTTTTGTTTCCTGCCGACGCCGGGGCCTTGTGTGTCGCGCACTCTGTCATTGAGCTATGTTCCTTATCCACTTGCAATTATTAATCAGGTTTTACTAGACTAAAATTGAGGGCAAACAACAATTCTTCTGAGCTGGTGAGATGTCTCAGTAATTAAAAGCGTTTGTTGCTCTTGCAGGAGACTTGGGTCAGTTCTTAGAATCCACATGGATGCTAACAAGCACTATACTTCAAATAGGAGACTTGAGCATCCATGGGTTTTGGATCCACATGATACCCTAGAATCATTTCCTGAGGCTTATGTAGGATGATTGTCCACGAAACCTGACATCCTTATAGAGGCCTAGCATAATTCAGTATATGTTTATGAATCAATAAATGAATGATGTACCAGTTAACATATATATATATATATATATATATATATATATACACACATATATATACACACACACAAACACACATACACATACATAAAATGAAAAGTTGAGCCATGGTATTAAAAAAGAAAATATTACTAAATCATATCTCAAATCTATAAATAAAGGTATATTTTATAGAATGAAAATTTAGAGTTCTCTTCTTTGATTAAAATCACATTTTATTTGTATAAGTGCTTTGGATGCATGTATGTCTGTGCACCAAGTGTATGCCTGGTACTGATGGAGCATCAGGTTCCTTGCAACTGTAGTTATGGATGGTTGTGAGCTGCTATGGTAACTGTAGGAACTGAACCCAGGTCCTCTGATGTATATGACATACATAAATTCTCCCATATACTTAATTAAACCTTCATATTACTTACAATAACTAATATAGTATAAATGTTTATGTAAAGAATTTTTAAATTGTATTATTTGGGAAAAATGACAAGAAAGAAACTAAGTTTAGTGGAGATATAATTTGAGTTATTTTATATGTGTTTGTGCGTGTGTGTGTGTGTGTGTGTGTGTGTGTGTGTATATAGAGATGTATATAGTTCCTTTTAGTTATTTTGTGCCGTGTGTATGCATGTTCCATATGTGCTTGTGCCTATGAATGTGTATGTGTCTGTGTATCTATATGTGTCTGTGTGTGTAAGGCAGAAACTGACTTGGGTGCCCTACATCAGCTGATCTCTAATATATTTTCAAGATAGGAACCTTTCATTGAACCTGGAGCTAACTGACTATACTGACTGTCAGACATAACTCTGGTATCATCCTAACTCTGTGTTCCCTGGCCTGGTGTTATATATGCCTGCCACCATGCATAGGTGTTGGAACAAACTCAGGTCCTCGTGCTTGTGCAAAAAAACAAAACAAAAAAACTTAAAAAATGACCCATTTCTTTAGCCCTCCATTTTGGTACTGTTTTCAGTTCACTTACTGGCCACATGCCACATGGATGTAGAGGGCTGAATGTGTACATATACTTATTCCCACATCTTTGTATATACATATACTAGCTTATAACAGCCATTTTCATGATCATTTATTAATGTGTGTCTCTTGCTAATGAATAAAGCCACACTGAAGTTAGGAACCATCCACTTTGTTAATTGTTGTGTTCTCAGCACATGTGGCATATGTCATTGTGGTAAACAAATAACAAATGGTATTTGCACAGTTGGAACATTTAGATAGAGGGGTGCCACAAAAGCACACAATCAACAATATTTAAAGAAGACAGAAATACACAAATGGATAAAAATAATTTCCTTTTTATATTTTGAGAATTTAATACATGAGTACTGTATTTACATCATTTGTGCCTCTTCTCCCTCAAAATCCTCTTGTGTCCCTCTTCATTCCCTTTTCAATTTATGACCTGCTCTCATTTCATTGTTATTGTTACATGTATACACTTATGTGCACATGCATATATACCACGTACAGGGTCTGTTTAGTGATACACTTACGAATGTACGTTTATGGTTGACTATTGGGGTTGGATAAAGTAAAAAGGAGTTCATTCCTAGAGAACACCAGTTCTTACTCTCAGCAGCCGTAGTCTGACTGCCGGTAGCTTCTCATCTATGGGTGAAGGTCTCGTGAAGTTTCCTCTGCCTGCGTTAGCATGTCATATGGTACTGTGATTATGCGTGCCTTGTTTACGCAATCATACTGTTGAGATCCCATGAGTGCATCATCCTTGTCAGCAGCAGTCATCCTGTCTTCTGGCTCTGACAGTCTTCCTGCCCCTTTTCTTAGCTGTTACCCAAGCCTTAGATGTCAGGGTTGCATTGCAGATGTATCAAATGGGTTTGTATACCATTTGCCTGGACTTTCACCAGTTGAATCTCTGAGTCAGTCTCAGAAATGCAAATTAAGCTGTGTTGGTTTAGGGAAAGGACAGAGCTAGAGTCTGATCCTTCCAGTCACAGCAGGTTGGCTAGGTTTACAGTGCAATGCATGATCCCCTCTTACTGAGGAGGCCTTAAAGTCATTTAGATGAGTGCTGCTCCTTCCCAAGATAAAATTGGCACTACTGGACCTTTGGAAATAAATCGCTAGAGTGGTCATTGTTGTGCTTTATAGCTTTGAATCAACTATTGAATACTTTTCTCCCTTCTTAGCATATACCTTTCAATACTCTAACCCCTAGTCCCTCAGAGAGGTTTCTGGGTCACTTCCAGCTCAATTCCTCCAAGTTTTGTGTCCAGAATATATGTTGTCTTAAGCAATAAAGACTTACCTTCAAGTTCTGGGAAGCAACTAAGAACAATGATAATAGTATATGCTCTTTGGGTAGTCACTGACTCCCCCGACAACAACTTGATAGCTGTGTGTGTGTGTGTGTGTGTGTGTGTGTGTGTGTGTGTGTGTGTGTGTAGCTCAAGATGTTTCATTTGAGATCTCTGGAAGTTTTGTTTCCCCTTAGAGGTGGTAGAAAAGAATGCCA
The DNA here is from genome assembly GCA_026225945.1 of Cricetomys ansorgei. Classification (NCBI taxonomy): domain Eukaryota; kingdom Metazoa; phylum Chordata; class Mammalia; order Rodentia; family Nesomyidae; genus Cricetomys; species Cricetomys ansorgei. The sequence continues at coordinate 11,880,046 of JAMJFZ010003581.1, read as the reverse complement.
AACTGACAGGATGTTTTAACCGGAGATTTTTTCCCACCACCCCAAGACCCTGGGCTGTATAATCCCAGGGTTTGTATAATCCATGGCTTGGAGCCAAGAAGCTGCTAGTTCAAATTGACCAGTATGTGGTTTTTTGTTTTGTTTTGTTTTGTTTTGTTTTACTGCAAACACGACTACAAATGGTCCAGATACTTGTAAGGCAGTACTGGAAAGACACACCTGCTATGGTTATGAAAACTTCACCCCACGAAGGAACCCTTCCTATAGACAAGGTTTACCTGTGATAATGCCGAGCAAAAACACTTGCTAAAGGGATCAGGACCAGTGGTTGGGGCAGTTGAAGGCCCAGATTGAAGAGTTCACATAAAGAAATTAAGGCTTGGCACCATGAAGAGAACACAGGAGAGACTATTGGTGAAAGTGCAGTCTAGTTGCCGCAGAAGACCCCAGCGTTTTGGAGATATTAGTGCCATGGGACAACCAGCAAGAACAGCAATCACAGTGGAGTGAAGCCCTCTGGAGCCTGGAGGGCAAACTATGTGTGCTTCAGAGAGCAGAGCTAGAGTAGTGAGTTAAGCCCTTTGGAGGAGCCCCAAAGATCATGAGTGAATTCCAAATAATTGGACATTTATAACGTTTTTCTGCTGTCCAAGACATTGTGAAAAGCTTGATAGATTTTTGGTTTCATTTGGTCCTGTGCTTTAGCAAGCCTCACAATTGTTCTTGTAAATGGTTTTGCTGGTGTAGTGTTAAAATGGGTTGTAGAGATAAAGCTACATTTTTTATTGGCTTATACAGAAAGGAGCAATGATGCAGAAGTTTATTTTTAATTATGTTTAAATTAAAAGGGTTGTTTTGTGCACTGTTTGGGGAAGGGTTTCCTTCCTTGAGGTTTTATATGATCTGCAGGTGTTGGCTTTATGTAAAAGATGTTTGATTGCTCATGATCTGCATATGGTATCAATAGAACACCTGAGGAGCTTAGGCTCCAGGTTCCACTGTTGAGTAGCCATGAAGCTTGCCATGCTAGTGATTCTCTCTGCTGAGATCTGGCAGGGTTAACACCTATGAATATACCACCAAGTCTTCTTGGTGTGCCGCCACAGCAGCCTACAGCTGTCGGTAGCACCACCCACATTTGTTAGAACACTTGCGCACCCATCATTAATTAAGAAAGTGACCTACAAACTTGCCTATAGGCAAATTTTTGGATGCATTTTCTCAGTTAAGAGTTCTTCTTCCCAGATATGGCAAGACTTATGTCAAGTAGAAAAACTCACCTAGCACACCAATGAAAAAGCATAGAGTAAACATTCAACTTATAATAAAAGGTGGCATTTCAGAACTCTGGGGAAATTACCTGTGTACCTTATGAAGTTATTAGCAATGGAGTGTTTATTAAAGTAAGTTGTTTAATTGTTTGTAAATAAATCACATGACTCTTCCCTGATCAAAAATGAGCCTATTGTGAAATAAATGAAGAAAGAACTGAAGTAAAGGAAGCCTTCTCCTTCCGAACTAACTTTATCTCAGAGAAGTATTTTGGGGAATGAAATAAACAAAAATACCCAAAAGGTGATTTATTGTAATATTAACTTCAGTGTGACATAGTATATTAAAACTGAAAGAAAATGATAAACATGGGAAATATTTTTAAAATGTAAATAATCTCAATGTCTTTGATTTTAGGTGAAGAAGTGCTATACACTTTACACACTGCGGTAGGCTAGCACTGTGGAGGTAGCTCAGTTAAAGCTCTTCCTGCCCAGGAAGACCTAAGTGCGGTTCTCTGGGAACTGTCAGTGATGGGTGGTTAGGGAGGCCTACCTGGAGTTCTGGCTCAGGGTACACAGATAGGGTCTCCAGTACACCCTGGCTAACAACACTTGCTATATCTTCAAGCCCTGGAGTTAATTCCTACTCAATCAATAAGACAGAAGAGCAATTAAGATAGATTAATGATGTCAACTTGAGTCTTCCACATATTCATGTACGTGCATATTCACCCTCAAACTCATGTGTACTGACATAAATGAAAACAAATAAATGCATACCATACATGTACATACATGAAAGAACAACACACACACACACACACACACACACACACACACAGACAGAATGGACTGCTTGTTAAATAAAAACGTCCAACAGAGATTTTTTAGTTTAGTCTCACTAGCAGTTAAGGCAGTACAACAACAATTTAATTGAGTGACTTGAGATTTTTAAAAATTATAAATATGAATGAAGATATGAAATGATGATTTCTGTGTTCTGCAGTAGGTGATTCTCTCAAGATGATGTATATCAAGGGCGGTATCATATCTAGAGGTTCTACTTAAAAGAATTTTCATGAACAAACCATTAGAAATTGGCAAAACAGTTACCATGCAGATATCTATTGTAGTTTTTAATTTTAGCTTTTATTTTGCTACTAGGCAAGCCTGTCTGTTTAACTTCATTCTCATTTTGCTTTGCTCTGAAATGTTCTACTTTAAGTAGTTAAGTAGATCATGACTCTTTATAATTAAAATGTTTTAAGAATTTAATAATGAGTATTATATTTATATCACTTCCATACCTTCTCTTCCCCTTATCTTTTAAACTACAACTCACTTAATTTTTTAGTGTTTCCCATGTTATTCTAATGGTTATGTCAAAGTAATTTAGATGTGTATGGTATTTTGTTACACACCACAAGTAAATTGTGACTCTGCAAGTATGTAATTAAGTAATTTTTTGTAAAGTTCATATTTTCTCTCTATTTTTATAGGAAAAAAGCATTCTTAATCTGTTTAGGAAAAGAGAAGTAGTAATTTGCTTACATTAAGTGGCTGGGAAGAATAAAATCTGTTTTTACATGCTAAGGTGTTTTGCTTTAAAGATTAAAATCTGTATTAACGAGGCTAGTCACTAATGTAACAACCTACTTATTTCCCCACAAAAATGGATAAATAGTGGATAAGATTAACTTTTTAAGTGAGAGTGACAACTAACATTTGTGTGTTCACCTATTTGTGTGATCCTTTGTTGAACACTAGTGTAAGAGAAAACATTTTAACCTTGTTGTTGAATACACAGAGAAATGTCAGGTTTCTGATTAAACATGTTTAAAATTATATTGAAAACTTCATTTTCTGTCATGCTTGCTAAAGATTGTTTCTCTTATTATCCAACATTTCTAGCTAGCTGACTTCAGCTCTTCCTAAATCTACATGAGTCCTAATTTGGAGCCATTATATAATGAAAACATTGGGTGTAATTTCTTAGGTCTACAGTTCTTCATTGCCCTTAGTGCAGATCTTTACACTGTAGCTCATGATTATAATTTGCATAAGTGGAATTCATATTTATGAGTACAGATCTTCAAGCAACTGACAGGTGCAAGGTTGTCTACCATGCCAATTTATTGTTTGTCATGTCATTTAAAAAAGAACTGCTCCCTATATTTTAAAGAAAAATAAATGCTCTGGTTGAATTAGAATCAAATTCTTAAAGTAGATAGAACTCATTTTGTAACATTCCACTTGTAAGCTTTTCTATATAACATGGACATCTTTGTAGCGCAGATTGGTTGAATAAGCATTTACATGTTGAGAATGTAGTTTGACACACATGAAACCTTGGGTTCAATATCAAGCAGTGGAGCAAAGGAACCAAAACCTTTGACTCAGCTGGTACTATCTATTAGTGAACTCTTAGTACTGTACTGTTCATTTCAGGGTATGCATGAACTACTAGCACCTATCATCTTTATCCTTCACTGTGACCACCAAGCTTTTCTACATGCCAGTGAGTCTGCACAGCCCAGGCAAGTCATTCCATGAGTTTGCGTGTGTGTTCAGCCCTCACTGTAATCCTTCGTTACTATAAATCTCAAAAATTTTTAAATTAAAGGTACTTCTAAATTTTTTTTGTAGCCTATGAACAGTTGGTTGTATTTCATGAAACTAATCCACTTTTAAGTTCTAATGCTGGTTTAGATATAGGGCAAGTTTGAATCTAAGTATCTTTAAACTGTTAGGTCTTTGTCAAATGAAAACATAAAAGGAATGGGCCAAAAAGGAAATGTTTGTTATAATACTAAAAATGTTGCTGATGGATAATACTCATAGCATGCTATACTCTTTAAGTTTTCACTTTTAGTTGATTGAGAATTTTTTGAGACACTTTCTTCCTACCAGCTTTGACTCAGCTTAATTCATAAAGAAATAGTGCTACAAAGGACCCTGGTGTCTAAAATAGAATGCCTTTTCATGCTTTTGAGACACATTCAGTTATTCTTTCTTGTAAATGACTTTTGTAATTGGCTTAACTTTGGTAACTATTAAAGTTTAGCTAACTTAAGACACCAGTGAAGTAACCAAGAAGCATTTTATGAATAGTGAGGTAGGAGATTGTCAGGCTTTGTCAAGAGTATTCTGATCTAAATGAGTTAGTTATATGTGGGGAAAAAAATAGCTGAAGATAACTTGACACATATTTCTGTGATCATTCATAATCAGATGTAAACTGTTTTGCTGAATGAATATGCAGATTCAAATTATATTAACTTTGTATACCAGAATATACATTGATAATTGCATGATGTCTGGTTTTCTATTTTTATTGATTTCATCAAATCTTGAGTTACTCTATAGTCTTAAGAATGAAACAAGTCTTGGGATCGTGTTTTCTGGCACTGTTACTTGCTAAATACATTTATAAGAACATACAGCTGATTGAAAGTAATTTCAGAATGAGCAGACTTTGCTATTTTGGTCCATTACAAAGTAGAAGCACGAATTAGACTTGCTAAAGGTGCTATCAGTGACTAATTGATGTTAAGATAAAATAAAAAAGAAGCCAATAAAATACATTTTGCTGTTGCATAATCAATCAGTAATTATAGTTTTTGTTTGCTTTGAATGAAAGGTAATATAGAGGGATAAATTCTTCTTGATGGAGGAATATACTGTTACTTTTTATGTTTGTTATGGTTACTTCACTGTGACACAGACAAGCTAATAACTTCTTTTTGATCTATATGAAAAGCAGAATTTTGATTGTTACCTGAGTTACACTTTGAAAAGGCTAACTTTTCGGGTGTACATGGTGTTTGCGCTGGCTTATGCATGTAGATTCAGACAGAAGCTACATCTACGGCTATGGAAAGTTGCTCATTTTGATTGCTTGACTTTTTTTTTAAGTGAGGAAATGAAAATTCTCTTGAACCCCGAGTATCTGGAGCATGATGCCTAGTAAGTACTAAGACTATTGCTCTTTCTTTTTCTTTTTTTTTTTTTATACCATCAGTACTTTAGTGAAGATTAAACATAGAATCATTTTATTTTTCTGATTTTTAGTGCAATGTTCTCACAGCTTATGGAAACTGCTGAACCTTGGTTTTCTACATTTGAGCATGATGGTCAAAAGGTAACTCTTACAGTACAGATCTTTGCATACACTTGGGCTAACAAATTCAGTAAATAGCATACACTAGCATAATTAGTTATTTCATTGTAATATATCTAATCATTTTGTAATAGAATATAAAAATTACTTAGAGCACAATAGTGAATCTAGGTACCTGTAACATATTCTAATATTGGTAGATAAATAAATACAACATAAATTTTGTATACAAGTAAATGGATGCTTTCCTTTACATTTACATATTATTCATGCAGCATTGACACTTAATTATAAAATGATTATAAACTTTTTTTTTGTCTGTTTTGTTTTTTTGAGGCCAGGATTTAATATGTAGCCCTAGCTAATCTGAAACAGAGATTTGTCTGCTTCTGTCTCCTGAGTGTTGAGATTAAAGACATGCACCATACCTATTAAACTTTTTAATTGCTCTCTCAGTGAGTTTTTTATGCATTGCTATTGAACCACAATAATAATAATCTGTGTCAAGTAGATTGCCTTTCTTTTGTTAGTATATTATTTTTAAACTCACACATTAAATATCCATGTCCTTTACTTTTACAGCATTTTACTTGTTTTTATTAAAGCTCTGTGTTTGATTGAAATCACTCTGGTATAGTATTTGAGCAAAGGATAAAACTGAGACTAGTTCTGTATGAGAAAGGATCTTTGGAAGAACTGTCTGTGCTTGGGCATTTGATTTAAAATCAGTGGCAAACCTAGAATCACTTGCAAGGGTTGCTGCAAATCCCAATAATAGATATAGATACTAAGGACTGAAGGTCAAGGTCGGTCAGGTACAGTCTATTTGGGAATCCAAGCTTAAGGAGTACATTAAAATTTGAGGTGTTACAAAAAGGAAATTGAGTGACAGCCCAACACGGATTTTAAGTATTTCTGTTTTATGGTTTTTAAATTTTTTCTCAGCTATTCACAAGGCAGACAGAACATTTCCTCCTTTTTTCTTTCTCATTTTGTGTAGTTTTGAGAGCTTAAACTGTTTCCATTTAGTGTTTTAGTTTTTATTGCCATAGGAAATACATTTCCATCAAAGTGTCACATTTATATACTGTTGCTAATCAGATCAACTGATCAGGAGCAGCTTGAAGAGCTTCACTGCCTGTTAGAAAATATAACATCACCAGAGAAACTATTCAAGTGAAAGACATATACTGGCCATGGCTTATAAGTACATCTACTGCCTGTCAGTATATGGTTTCATTTTATGCATTTTTTTATGATAAAGTATTTTTGGGTCGTTAAACTCTTTTTGATGAATTAATTGAAAACCAATGTCCAGGATTCTTATTTTCAAATTGAAATAATGCATGTTCTATTTTTCTTATTTTCAGGGAAAAGAAACTCTGATGACCCCTATCCCCTTTGCTAGACCTCAGGATTTAGGACCAACAGTTGCCATTGTTACTAAAGTCAACCAGATCCAGGATCATCTACTGAAGAAACATGATATTGAGCTCTATATGCACTTGAACAGACTGGAAATTGCACCACAAATATATGGATTGTAAGTTTTATATTTCTAGTTTAGCTATTCTTAATTACTTTTTTCTGGTAGTTTCTAAGTAACTCAGTTCCCTAAAAATAAGAACTGTTCTACCTCTGTGTCATTTCATGTGCCAGTCTCAACCTATTCCTTTCAGATATGGTGTCTCATCTAATACTCTACCAGCCTCTGAAGTGGCTGCTACTCCTTTGGTATATCTGAGGATGCTAATCTTTCTAGACTAACTTTACACATTTTAAACAGCGAAGATATAACTCTAGCCCAATCAGACTGGTCATGTAGTTTGCAGGGCCCCTTTTGAAAAATTGCCTTGAACATGGCAAGAGCAGATTATTAAACTAACCACTGTACAGGAAGTATGGGATTGCACAGATAAACATATGAATCCAGCCCTGAAACCCAGAGAATCCTCTAAAGTGTCTATGTTTTTTGAATTGCACTGTGAAGTCAATCTTTGTTCTACCAGCAGCATTGAATTTCTTTCTGGGGGGAAAAATATCATCAGTGAACATGCTGTATTAAATTTTCTATAGGCATATAACTTCTCCAATATGCTAACAGAATAGGGATTCAGTCATTCCTTGGGTGTGTGTTTTTCCAATGACTATATGTGGTATATAGGTAAATTAGAAACATAGTTGTGTAAGTTAGCTATGTAAAGCTGTAGATTGTAGCCATAGATGGAATTCATGCCAGATGTAGCCTTGGGTTTGGGGCAGAGGCTTTTTATTCTTTTCCTAATTAAATCACTGGTTCTTGCCTAGAGCCCTGGAGGTATTGTGGCCTCTTTTCAATCTAGTTGTAATCCTTGAACTAGAAGGCTTCAGGCTTCATATAATCTTGAACTTTTAAGATGCTAGCTTGAACCTAGAAGGCTTCAGCCTCAGCCTCTGAGAGCTACTGCTGACTGAGCCACTTTGAGTCTCTCCTTCTGAACTCTGACTTTTCTGGTTCAGGCTCAAACTCCTTCCTCCAAGATGTCTCAGTCAGCCTCTCTACCTTATCATCAGTCTTACTACTTCATTGTCTCTTTCTCTTGTCCCCGTCTGCCTGCTCAGACTGCTTGTCTCATACTGCCTGTGTAACTGACTCCTCTGTAACTGAATCTTCTGTAACTGACTCTAACTCCCTGACTCTGAGCTGAAAGCAGGCCTTATGGGGGCATGTCCACACTCTGATTCACTCTGCTAACTCTTCCTTTGATTAGTTACTTTGCCTGTCATTCACTCTTTCTCACCTCAGTTATCACTTCCTGTATTATTGTGTGTGATTTAGCTATGGCATTAGTGGACTACCTCAGTCATTCCCATTAGAAATGACAAACTTTTGTATGCTACCGTCATTGGACAGCATGGTGTTATATTAAGGAATGGTCATTTAAACTTAAGTGAGATAATATGTTTTTCACTGTAAATACTGAAATTTAATTTAATGGGTCAGGAGTTAAATTCTATTTTCCTTTCCATGATGCAAAAAATTGATAGATCTAATGATACAAGCACATTAATACCTCAGAAAATTTTAAGTAGAAGAAAAGAGTAGTTTTTGTTGTTCAATCTCCTTTATCCATGTTTCATAATTTCATTTATTGCTTACAGAAGATTAGTGTCTTTAATACAATAGAAAGAAGTCACTATTGAACATGTTGATCATTTCTTTAATATACTTTATAATTCTTTGGCAGTTTGTTTGACCTGGTGATTTACTGTACCCAGCATATATAGGTTTCTAATTACATGGACACATAGGCACCATCTTTATAGAAGTGCTTTATCTCAAGAGATAGTATTTAAATTGAGAGTAGACTTTTAAAATGGTTATACCAACTTGGTACAATATTTTATGTTCTTAAATATTACAGATTTGTGTCTACTTGAAATAAAGTGAAATACTTTGTCTTATGCTATATTATACACACAGTATTTATATAAAAACTTGCTTTTGCTGGCATTTGTTATTGCTGGAAGTTAATTTTACATTCAAATAATGTTTGAAAATATATTCTAAAGTTTGAATAAGTAAGTAGAAAAACACAGTAATCAAAATACATTTAATAAAAAAATGTTTCTCTGAACATAGCATCAGAATTCTTGATATCCTCATCTATTATGTAATTTCGGGTGACATCCCTTCAGAATTTTTATTTTAAGGTAAAATATGTCTTTTGGGAAGGTAAAGTATTTTAACAAAATAAAAAAATGATTTGACAAAGGTTTCAATAGTAAACTTGCCGAGAGAAAAATGTTAGCAGTACCAACAATCTGTATAGAATGAAGATTATGCCATAAATATATTTATGTTGGTGGAAGACATGCTAGCAAGTCTAAGTGTAGCCTATTATGAATACAGGCTTCTGGTTTAATTAGTATTTAGCATTATCATGATTTTAAAAATTATTTAGTCTGCCTTCTAGTATCGTAATAATCCTAATTTTGAATAAATTTTGTAAGTACTACATTTTTAGAAGAAGCTTTTATAAACGTGTGGAGGGAAATATGCCATCTCCTTATATTTTCTGCATCCATGCTAAATTTATTATTAAGCTAATAAACTTGTTTAACATAATAAACTTAAATAAAATTAATGATTACTATAAAACAATTGTATTAACATTAGCTGACATTATTCCAAATAATTTTATCTTAACTTCAAGTTAATTGGTGACATTTATCTTGAAACACATAACCAATACTGGTTAACTTCCGAGTATTACCTAATATCTTGCATATTGATGCTATTGTTGTGATAATACCAAATAATAAATCCTAAAAGTAATTTACACCATGTTTTCTATTAACTTTAAGAATGATTACTCCTGTTGTACTTAAAATGAAGTCATTCAAATAATTAACTTATGTCGTGTTTTATTTGCCAATTACTGTTTGGTAGTGGGATTTTTTAAAACACAAATTTGGGGATATTGTGGAAGTTAATTTTTAAGTTGGTTTTGAGATATTTTCATATTTATTTTATGAATAAGCACCTATGATTTCATTATATGGTTCTGATTATAAAGAAATATATGAAATATTGTGTTCTCAGTCCAACAGACTTGTAATCATTACTGATTCATATAAGCATTTGTACTATGGTTTCTTATTTCTATCACAATATTCACTTATACTGAAAACAAAAATTCAAGTTTAACTGAATCATTTTTCTAATCCTTAGTAAACTCTTTCGTTATAACCTTTAAATATATAGAATCTGTGAACTATTTGTATTTAATACATTGGTATAAATGAAATACTTATTAAAGATCTGTGGGATGTACACTTTACGTCACTTTTGTTGAAAGGCCTTCATAACACACTTGGTCTTCACCACTCTTAGATTATGGACTCTTTCCAACACTCATGAGATAAATTCTGTATTCTCCAAATACTTATTATACGTCTTCCATGTCTTTGTCCTGTTTCTCAGGTTAGCAGGTGTTGTACTGTTTGATGTATAGTAATTTTGTTAGAGAAGATTCTTGATTGTTAATAAATCTGCTTAATTTTATGATATAATATAAAAATACTTACATTGTATTGGTTCTTCACATATCACAGTATAATAATTTGTAAGTACTCAGTTTCTTTAAGCCTGTACTTGACATGTGAACATATGTTTAAAAATGTAATTCTCTCCCTTCAGAAGTCAGTATAATTGTTCACCTTAAAATTGTGTCTTCTCCATTGAAGTAACTCATCTCCTAAACGCAGTTATTCATTAAGATGGCTGTACTTTGCAGCCAGCTTTATAGTATACATAGTCATAGGAGATATAATATAGAAAGGGTTAGATAGTGGCAAGCCAATTTTACCTTGTTTTCATGAGTCACTCAATATTACCCTACATTTTTTTCTTTCATAAACCTTGCTTTTTCTCCTTCTGCATGAAAATTTTAACACTAAGAATTATAAGGAAGAATAATAAATATTTGAAGTAATCACTCGGAACAGCTAATATTTACTATTTCCTGTGCGCTAACCCTTGTCCTAAAGATTTTACATGGATTAGCTTGTTTATCGCCACAGTAAGTGACTTGAAAAGTGACAATGCAAGGGCATCATATTTGCAGCAGACAGCTGCCGTGGCTCAGCCAGGCTGCGCACTCTTGCGTCTAAGATGACACTGGGTTGCAATAAGATTGAGGTGGAGAAACCAAGGCATGAGACGCTGCCGCGTATGGAGATGGCCGTGCGCCACATGGAGCTCCTTCACTGCATGAGCTTCAACGCTCCAGGCAGGGCAGTCGGAGGAGTCCTGTTCGGTATGGCCGTAAACTGGCCAGGTAAGGAAGGAATAGAGAATGAGCATGATAACGACCCTAAGGTTCATATCCGCGATGAAGTCAGGGATGGAAAGCTGTGACCATCTGCGTAAGCTACATGGCAGCATGGGCATATCTAAAAGCAGCAGTCACAGCATTGGGCTTCATTGCCAAGTCAGCGGCCAGCCTTTTATGGAGAGAATTTTTGCTGGCAATGTGAATGTATGTTGCTCCTAGCTCTAAAGCCAGGTAGAACAGTTTATTATGTTACCCATGCCGTACAAAAGTCTATTAAATAGTACCATTCATGTCATTCTTAGTAGAAAATCACTTTTTTTTAAAAGATATGAAACTTTGTGTTATGCTTTGAATTTGAGCTTTCTGCCTTTTCATAACCTGCTAACGTCTGTGAACCCTCATGTCATCCTGCTTTATGGAAACTTGGAGGAGTGTGGGAAACTTTATTTTGGTATGCATATAGCTTTTCCTATGCATTTTATTGTTTAGAGCATTTTGTATAATACGACATGTACATTACCAGTTCCAGTACTGTTCTGTAAACAGTTATTTATGAAAGTTATAATAATATGACTTCCCTTAGTTTACTTTAATATTCTCTCAACAGTTCTGAAACCAAAGGATAAAGTTACATATGTGATAAGCAGCATTAGCTTTTTAATCATTTTTATTTAAAATGTAATTACATCTTTTTCCCCCTTCTTTCTTCTCCTTGATGTCTCACTCACTTCCTCTCAAATTCATGGCCTCTTTAATTGCTATTGTTATACACACGCAGGGAGGGGTATATACACACATAAATATATGAATATAATCTGCTGACTCCACTTTTGTGTTGTTGTATATATAAGATTTCAGGGCTGACTAGTTGGTGTGGGATAACCAGTTAGGGACTCATCTCTGGGAAAGCCTAATGCTTCCTCTCCTACCAGTTGTTAGTTGCCAGTAGTTCTTTGTCTAGGGGTCGAGCTCCATGAGATTTTTCCCTTCCATGTTAGCATTTCTGTTGGTGTTACCATCATTCGGGTTTTGTTTAGGCAGCCACAGTGTTGAAGCTTCATTGATACAGCTTCCCTGTCACTTTAAGAGCCACAGTCTCACAACAGATTTCCTGGTTCTCTGGCTCTTGGCAATTTTTCTGCCCCCTTCTCTGGTGGTCTCTGAGCCTTAGTTGTAAGTGTTGTATTGTAGATGCATCAAGTGGGCCTGGGTACTCAGTTAATCTCTACATTTTGAGAAGTTGTGGCTTTCTGTAATAGTGTCTGTTGAAAGAGAAGCTTCTTTGATGAAAAGTGAAGCTATGTTTATCTGTAGGTATAAGGATAAGTACTTAGAATGGAGTCAGAACTGCACTGATTTAGGAAAGTAAGAATGGATGATTTTCCTCTCAGATCCAGCACTGGCTAAGTTGGCTAGGTTTCCACTACCACTTTGATTCCCTCCTGTTGAGCAGCACTAAGTCCAATTATTACAGTCATTGGTTACCACCAAGATATAAATGCCACTATTGTACCTCTAAGGGATATTATGCTGTGCTGTGATATATTGCTGTGGTTCATAGGCATTGCAGCTAAATTAGACTATTGATTGCTTCACTCCCTTGGCAGCTTACAAATGAAAGCTAGGCAAGCTTTTGGGTCAGATCCAGCTTGAGTCTTCTGCATCTCACAAACTGTGGGACAAACTGTGTGGTCTTTATTAATAAGGATTTACTTTCATCTCTGAGAAATAACCAAGACCAACCACAATACCCTATATTGTTTTAAGAGTTTCTTATACTCCCCTGACCAACTCAACACTACTTCTTCACCTAAGACTTAAGGAACATCATGGAAGAGGGAATGAAAAGATTGTAAGATTCAGAGGACAAGAACATCTGCTGCAAGATTGTGTCTTTTTTATGTATCAAGAAAGCTATACCCATAAAATATCAACAAAGCCCATACCATGGCAATACCAGCTGTCATGCCAGTGTGACTGGGAGAAATCTCATGAGCCCCACTCACAGGTAAAGAACTACAGACAGCTTTAAAATGGAGAAATGACCTATTCCAGATATATGCCTCCTAATTTGTTATACAGTACCAAATTGTTAGAAACTTACACATACAAGATAAAAGGATGTCTTTTTGTTTTTAACCCTGTGGTTTAATAAATACTATCTCTGATGTTGCCTTTGAGCCTGTTAGCATTGCAGAATGTATGTAGATTAGAAGGAAAGTAACTTTTACCTTCAGTGTGAAGCCATAGTTTATAAGCTTTGGAGATAGAATTTAGAATTTGATAGGAAATTGATGAAGGAAATATTCTAGAATTAAGTTAATTAATTTTTCATATTCAATATCCTATATCTTTCATCTCAGATTTCTTTCATCCATGTGTCTCAGTTTACTCTCCCACTTCTTCCTTAACCTGGTCAGCCAGAGCCATATTGGGTATCTACCGCCCATTGCCCTCACACACTTTTTCCTTTTGCTATGTAGCAATCTGTATATTATATCCTGCTCCATTTTTAGGTGTACTTGGTAATTAATCAAACTTGTGTAACCTAGATGTACATTGTATATACTTGATAGGTCTTTTACCAGACGGAAATTTTTACTCTTAGTTTCTTATCTCTAGGTACTCTGCTTAATATATATATATATATATATATAAAAATTTTTATGGGAGCTCTAAATTAGTGCTTCAAAATATCCCTACAAAGCCAGACACTGGTGGTATACGTCTTTATTCCCACCTCTAGGGAGGTAGAAGCAGACAGATCTTTGTGCGTTTGAGGCCAGCCAAGTCTACAGAGTGAGCTCCAGGACAGCCAGAGTTACAACAGAGAAATCTTGTCTTTAAAAAACAAATGAACATCAACAAAAAACTATTCCTAAAATTCAGAATTCCAGAGAAGTTTTTTTTTAACTTTTCTAAGACAGAGATCACAACAATATGTATTTTGTGTGAAAATTCTAAGACATATTTCTTTCTTTTGCGATTTTTTTTTTTATCATTTGAAAATTTGTACATGCATGTAATATATTTTGGCGAAATCCACCCCCTTTGAATTACCTCTAATTCCTTCTCTGTCACTTCTACCATGCTTTTGGTGTTGATGTTTTGTTTGTCTCATTAAAGTTAATGAGTCTGCTTAGTGACAGTGCTGCCTGCATGTGCCTGGGTGTCGCTTCTCTGAGGCTGCATCCTTGAATGCACAGAACTTTCTTCTCCCGGCAGTCACTGATCACCATATGGCTCCTCAGCTAACGGTAGAACTTCATGGGCCCCTCCTGCATCCATGCTGGCATTTTGTCTGGCCTGCTCTTTGCAGGTCTAGTGCATGGGGTCACAACATGCTCCTTTCCTGCCCCTTACCAGTACGTTCCATCAGTGTTAAGACACAGGAACAGAAAGAGAAAGAAGATAAGGAAGGGAGGGGTGTAGCTACAGTATGCAGCAGTAAACCTCTCTTTTTAAATGACTCGAAGACCTCAGAATAAAGAAGGCTTAACTGATTTGCCTGTAGTAAGTCTATAATCACAGATCCTTGGCTTTTCAAAATCTAGTTTCTGAATTAAAGTCCAGACACGATGGGAGACTAGCCCAGTGTGCCCTAACTGAATGAACACTTCTAAACCAGTGTCCCCACAGCCACCTGGCCAATCGCAGCCAGCTTTTGACTCATATACACCTGGCCTCTGCTTCTGTCTTCTCGTTAGTCAGAGGTTTGTCTCTTCACCTACATGTTTTTAGATTTATAAGATCTCACATTAAAGAAAGCGTGCGAGCTGTCATTTTAATTTTTCTTAGTTTCTTCAGTTTTATGCTTTTTTATTTGAGCTGGTTAATAGTTTGGTAAGGTTCTTCCAAATCAGTGGTGTTTTTTTTAATGTGGTGCTTAGCCATTACAATTAGTATTCATTAAACAAATACTTCAGTACTTACTGACATCAAACATTGTAAGATCACTCGGGTCTTAAAAGGGTTATTCTTCATAATGATCTACGCCTCTCTAGAAGGTTAAAGACTAGTACAATTAATTTGAGAGCTGTTGGAAATTTCATGTATCGGTGTCTTTACGCGTGAGAAATTGGACTAGATTGCAAATAAATTCTCTTCTAATTTTCAACTTACACGCCTTTGAAAATAATATAGATTACTAAATTGTTGCTATTGAAACACCAATTTTGAGTAATTATAGATGAATATTGAAAGTAATAATTAATATTGAAATAAGTTTTGTAATAAATAAATATGGAAGTAATCATGGACCTTCTAAAACAGTTCATATTAATATTTAAATGACATTTATTTTAATCAAAATACTTCTGGAATTCCCTTCCTAGAATTATCATTACTAGCATAGAGGATACATTAGAACCAGTTTCATACTTGTATAATCAAGTTTTCAAAGAATGTGTGTGTGTGTGTGTGTGTGTGCGTGTGTGTGTGTTCATGTGCGTGCATGAGTGCATGTATATACATATATATATGTATATATATGCACATATATAATACATAACCTTATTCTTCACAATATATTCATTGACCACATTTGACTCTAATTAGATGTGTTAGACTCACTCTCAGAACACAACACACTAATACTATCTTATGTATTAATCTACCTATGATGAAAATTGATATATTAATTATTTTACAGGAAAACCAAAACAATAAACTTGATATTACTTATTGGTAACTATTACATTATTACTTTAAGAAAAGCTTGTGAATTACCTAAAAGAGTAATCCATCCTGAGGTAGCTGCCCTTTCCTTTTTTTTATTTTGCTTTTCACACTTTTGTTTTTTTATTTTTTTATTTTTTCAGTTTTTTTTTTAGGTTTTTTTTTCCTCCATGAAATTTCTTTTTTATTAATTAATTTCCAGGAAAACAGAAAACAAATACAACTTCATATTACTTATTGGGAACTATTAACATTATTACTTTAAGAATAGCTTGTGAATTACCAAAAGAGTGGTCCATCATGAGGTAGCTGCCCTTCCTAAAAGACTCTTACTCACCCAGTAGCATACTTTAGTGAAGTTTATTTTCTACTTGAGCTATTTTAATTGGCCATAGCCTCTTGAGAGTCACTGTTCATTCCTAAAAAACAACTGGGAGCACACCATAGCCCTGAGAGTGGCATAAATAGAAGAACAGATTTGAAAGGGCTGTGGAAAGAGATAAAGCAGGGGTCCTGTGCTGCTACCTTACCCATAAATAAGAACTGAGCCAATTAGCTGTCATGCCTTGTTTTCAACATAAGGTGAAAGTTACAGGATTTGGGTGACAATTTGGTAGAACCCTATTTAAAAAATAAATTTTTAAAAAAAACCCACAGTGGCTTATAAGAAACCAAATTAAGGGTAAATGGTGAAGAGAGTGAAATGATCCATCTCTTATACTAGAAACCACAGTCCTGTTGGCTAGATTTGAATTTTCAGCTTTGCCCAGCTGGCGAACAGTTGAAAAGTATATTAGGTCACATGGTTCCATTGTAGCCAGTTGGGTGGCTTGACAGACAACAAATATCTATTCACATAAATCATATGTGTATATGTACATTGGATTTGTCAGTGGACATTCTCTACTTCTCTGTATATCCCCGTAGATGAGTGATAAATTTTATGTATAAGTCTGTACCTGTATATTTATGCCCAGTAATGTGTGCTTTGATTCCTTCTAGGAAGCAGACTGGTAGGAATAATCCAGTTAGAGCAGTTTCTGTGGGGATTTCTGTTTACTCCTTTTTTCATATTTCTTCCAGTTGTAAAAATTACAGTGATTACACATCATAAAGCCTATCTGTAATAAAATGCATCAGCTGGCCAAGGTTTTCATCGCTCACTCAATAATCCATTAATACAGCAGTGCTGCCCAGGCATCTTTATAATACCAACTCAGAGGTAATTTTAATCAGCTAGACCAGCTGGTATTTAACAGCAGCTGCTGGAGATGCCACAAATATACTCAGTAGCTGACATCTTTATTTGCAGTTTTTCAAGGGGAGAAGATTCTCCTGTGGTTATTTGTATTAAGCATTTAAAGGAAGGTATAAAGTAGATAGGGGTTTATGCCTAACTGAGAAGGGGAAAGGAATGATGATTTAAAAGACCAATGCTGATTAATTTCATTAAAAGAGGTTTGTAAATGCATAAACTGCTGAAATAAAGAACAGTACACTGTCTCAGAGTGGACTTCAGTCCTTTTTCCTGGTTATATTTGCACTAATCATCGGAATCCCTAGCAAAAAAAATGTAGTGGGCTGTGTAACACCTTTATGTTCTTCTACACCAAATTTGCAGTGTAATTTGTTACATAAACCTGAAGAAATCATTTGACTCTAGACAATTTGCTCATGTATGTACTCAGTCACTTCATGTCATGTCCTTTTTTGTGTATTATGAATATGTTTTGTGACTGTTCAGTTTTGACATTTTATATACATAAAGGGATCATTGATATGCATTATCTAATAATAAACACGGAAGGGCATGTGGTACTAACACAGAGGCAGCATGGCAACGTGAAGTTAGCAATAATGAGACCATTATAAACAAAAATGTAATTTCATTTGGTAGATCTTAGCTTACAACACACAGAAGTGAAACTTTGCTGCTCATTAATGTCTAGTCTGTTTGTTAAATCCCTTAGCTTTCCCCCATTTTACATTTATTTTTTTATAAAATATCTTGATATCTTTAATTGGGAATTATTGTCAGAGCCTCTGATTTATAAAATCTAACCCTCTCTTTTGGAGATGTGATAGAAGAAAACTTTTGGCTCAATGGAAAAATAGATTAAAGGAAATCATGTGAGTAAAACAGTGGTCTTTCAGTGTAGTTACGGAATCATATGTATAAACAGTGCCTTCGTGTAGAGAGCTATACACTGAAACACGGTGATATAACTGCCTGCAGCTATTTTTTTTGTCATTTTTGTCTAAGATTTTTTTTAAGGAAATAAATTGGGTCAACTTAGCTTAATATGTAAAGACACTTAACACTCAGCCTGCCACCCAGAGTTCTATCACCGGGACCCACAGAGTGGGAAAGGAACTCTGATTCCCACAACCACAACGTTATCCTTTGACCTCCACATGCATACCGTGGCACACAGCTTTTGCACACAGAAAAGTTTAAATAAATAACTAACTTTAAATAGATTTATAGACCTCTTATAGCTGCTGGAGAAACTAGTTTGTTGTTTCTGAGTCTTACAGAGCAAGGATAAAATTTTCTATATTCATGTTTTTTGCTTACAAAAATGAAAAATTTCAGTCCCCTAAAAAATTAATTACATGCTCAAGTGTACTGCTGTACTAAATTGTCAAAGATGGACCAAACACACTATAATGCAGTCTTTGCAGCAAGTGCATCTGCCAGTGCCCATGGCTTTCTTTTCCCAGATCCAAGTAGTGACCTGACAGCTGTGTTAGACTGTGATTGAATACTGAAAGCTAAAAGTCAGAGAAAGGAAGGATTACTGAGATAGCAGTTTGAATTTTAAAATTACTTAGCTAGCATTTTCTTTGGTTTTGTTTGTAGTGGAAACAGCCTATTTGAGTTTGTTAGTGTGTTTGACAACAGACAGTTTGATATATTGCTGGGCACAGCAGTAGGTTGGATTTGAGTGGTATTAGCTCTCAGTGTTTTGATTAATGGTAATTGTCTCCATGAAAAGGCATTTTTTTACTACAACTCATAGTTCTGGAAACAGAAGTCAACTTGCAAGATCCATAATTACTATTGTGAGTTAGCATATAAAAGGGCAAGGAGAGCCTGGTGCATAGCACAGTAGGGTTTGCTTTTCCTTCCTTCTGCTTTCTATTATAGTTACAGACTGTTCCTTTGTCAGAATATAAATCTTCTGTTGTTTGTCTTTTGTTCATTATGTGAAGTTGATTTATGACACATTTCTGTAGCCCATAATTTAGTTTAAATCCTGTACCAGGGCAAAATTTTCACCTGTCTGTACAGTGGACTATAAAAGGAACCCAGAGCAGCCAAGTGTGGTATGGATTGAAGAGAAAGCATACATACATTATTTTTCTCCTGTCTTCCTTTTCTTCTTTTTCTTTTTTTAACAAACAGCTCTATAATATAGAAAAAAAAACCACTGCAGAGGTTTCTATCACCTTTTTAAACACTTCATATACCACTAGTAAATGCAGACTCAGGGGAAGCTTAAAGGTAAATTTTATTTGCAGAAAATAAAAATTGCATTTAAGGAACAAGTTTTCATTATCATGAAAGCATAATGCCCTGATAATATCTTGTATTTCACACAGAAGTCCATGTCCACATATGATATGTGTGTATGGAATTTCACAAAAGGATGACTAATTTGCACTTACATCATTACACCATGGTAATTAATATTAAATGAGAGTCCTTATTCTTAGCATTATGGAAAGAAGCACTGTTTGGGAGTGTCTGGGTCATGGAGCTAAGTGATTGTGTGTGTGTTCAAGGTTTTCTTGGGCACATTTGTTTAGATCATGCTAATGGTATGCTATGTGCTTGGTGAGGGAGGTGCTGTTTGTTTCAGGATTTTATTCCTTGTTTGGTTGGCTACTTGTCTTATTTTTGTTTTTTGAGAGGAAAGAAAACGGACTGGGGGAAGAAGTGGAAAAAACTCATTGCGATACTCTTCACCCTCGTCCTAAGATGAGGAAACTATAGGTAAGGAGTAATGTTGAGGACTTTTCCCTTTTTTCACGCTAAAATCATATCCAGATAGTAAAGCAAAATGTAGTCCATATTCTCCAAAAGAATATGAATAGCACCCTTGTTTATGAACTCAAGGTTGAAAATCCGTATTTATATGACAACCTTCCTCCCGTATTTCTGTAAAAAGAAACATAAAATTTTGAGTCTCTGGTACTTGCCAGAGAAACTTAGTGTGATATTTTAAAAATAATAGTTCTCCCTGATTTTAGCAGGATTTTAGGTTTATATTAATATAAGCGTTTTGGCATAAATATTAGCACATACCTTCCATATGGCTTAATATATGCCACGTTCTATAATATGTCTGAAGGGTAGAAATCTGTGAAACAAGAACGTATAGTGCACCAGATTATTTCCTCTACAAGTGAAGGATCTTGTTTCATAGCTGCCTAGATTGATGCTATTTGTTAGGTTATTTTAAGCAAAATTTAAATTAATAAATTGTTGTCTAATGTACAACTAAGCCTTTAAGACAAAAATAAATATAATTTAAAAATACTCTTCATGGTTAAAAATAACGTTTGTCATTGTGGTATCTTTTATTGGAAGAAACTTTATTTAAGTAGCATAAACTAGTTGGATAGATCTCAATTAAATGATGATTTGTTAATGCAAATGTGTAGCAAATCACATCTGTTTCTCCATCCATAGGCCATTGCTGTAGAATGTTAGCACAGGGTTGTAAAATTGAAGAAACCACACGTCAGTAGTGCATAGTCAGTCAATTCTGACCTTCTGTTTCTCGTGAAATACAAGAGTATATACTGTAAATGACGTCTAATCCGAATGAACAGAAGGGTGATGCTCTGGTCTTTGTGACTCAGGCTATCGGGTGATAGTGAGGTGCCCGCCTTGTGAGATAGTGAGCAGCTATTTGTGCTCCCAGGGGCGGGCCGTCATTTTACTCTGTCCTTCCTCCCAGGCAGTCCGCCTCGCCTGTGTTACATTCTAAGTTTTGTCTTCTGTTTTCCTTTCCCTAAGCTTTCTGCTGAAACAGGATTGTGAGATAGTGGTGATGACCCCCCAGTATTAATATGTTAAACAGCTACAGTTACTATCACCAACACCACCCCAAATTGTACTACTAGCTGCAGCTCTCTAAGTGTCTAATGAACCATTTGTCAGTCTGTCAATAAAGTATACTACTCAGTTTCAGTTCTCCACTCGTGAAGCAAAAAATTTACAGTTATGAAACACTTGAGCACTAATAAAATATAATTTCCTTCACAGAGCCTGACAGAAGTCTGCCTTTAAACATCTAAAATGAACATGATATTTCCAAAGACTTGAGATACGGACCTGTGTGTTCTTTCCTTATAGATGTGAACTTATTTTTCTGATTGTTTAATCATTTAAATTTATCAATACTCCTAAAGGCGTGTTAGCTAAACTAAGTCATCCTGGTGTGACTAACTCATGAGGCAAAAATAAATAAATAAATAAATAAGTCTCAGAAATGAGCTGTTCTGCAGCTGAAGGCGTTAAGAACTTACTGAAAGGACAAACAATAATTTTCATTTAGGAACTTCTAAGCCTTTGCTGATCATCCTCCTGCCCTCACTTATTTTTAGGAACTAATCTCTGCAAAGTTTTTCAAGATCACTATATATCAGTCAGAAACTGCTATGTTGCAAGCCTTTTTCACTTGTATGTTACTCTAGGTAAAAAGTTGTAATTACTATACTGATTTAAAATACGGTGAAAATGTAAAATATCATTTGAATGAAAGCCCAGATATTAAGACAATAGTAAGTTTCTTTAAGTAGAGGCAGCATGTGCACACACTTCTTCAGAATGGCATAACCCAGTGATTCTGAAGTGCTAGAACTAGTGTCACTTGGGAGATTGTCAGACATGCAGATTCCTCAGTCCCTCACAGTTGCTCAGTCAGAAACAGAGAGAGCAGCACAGGAACCCAACTTCATACAGGCTACAGAAGTGCTTCTGATGGGAGCCAATGTTTGCAAGACAATTACATATACTGAGAGACAAAATAATATAAGACATTGTGGGACATTTTTTTTGAATCCCCAGTGTATGTATAGAGTTTATAGAAAGAGACAATTGTTAGCTTCACTTCTTTTTGGTCACCACTACTTTTTCTACCTATTTTTACATTTACTTATTTTGTGTTTGCATGTGTGCATGCATGCATGCATGTTCTTGTGGAGGTCAGAGAATAACTTTTGGAAGTTGGTTCTCTCCGCCTACCATGTAAATTCTTGGGATCCAACTCAGGTTCTCAGTCTTGGAAACCAATCCTAATTTGTTTTGTTAGTTTGTTTATCTTTTGTTTCTTATTTTTAAGCGTTTTCTTTTCCAGTATGCAAAAAGGTTGTACAACCTACAGGAAGATTCCATATTGTTTTACATGGGATTGCCCATTAGTTCTAACTACAAGTACACAGTATGCAGAAATGCTTGTATTTGGTGTGGGTTGTGTTTTATCTTATACTTATTTCAAACGGAGAATGAAAAGATACATTCTTTTTGGTGACAGCCTGGCGAATATATGAGGAAGTGGTCATCTACTTCCAATTAGAGGCTGCCTTTAAATCCATTTGGAATATTTGCCTAACATGTGCAAGGCCTTCGGTTCACGCCAGAAAATACAACACACGCTCACTCCTTCATAATAATTAATGCATCCTTGGGCTTTAAAACTTTTTACTGTAGCCCTTATGATCTGGGTATTGTAGTGGTTAATATTGATTGCTAACTTGACAGACACTGTAATTACCAGTGGGACAAAACTCGGCATGTATCTGTGAATCAGTTTCTCAACTTGGTTTTTTGTGAACAGCAGCACCATTCCAAAGGCAGGGGTCCCAGACTAAATAAAAAGAGAGAAAGCAAGCTAAGCATAGCATTTATTGTTCTCTGCTTCCTGACTCAAGTTCCTACCTCCATGAATTTGCCACCTTTGTAGACTAATATGCTTGAATTGTGAACCCAAATAAACCCTTACTTCCTTGTGTTACTTTTGTTACAGCAACAAAAAAAAAAAAAAATTACTTAATTCTGATACCAATAGCGACAAAGAACAAACTGAATCTAAAGTGGAATGTGGAAAGAAATATTAGACGAGTGTGCCAGGAAAAAATTATTGAAGATGAATTAGACCCAATGGTAATTATAGGTAATTTTATTGAGAGGATTCCTGAATGTTACACAGCTCAAGTTGTAGTGTGTGGAGCAGCAACTCTGTCCTATGGAAGTGTGAGGGAGATGCAGTCTCTGTTTCCTTCCCAAGCTAGTCTACTGACATAAGAATTTGCATTTTAGAAAGATTTTTCAGGAAATAAAGACTCAATGTATTATCAAACAGGGGATTTGATAACCGATAGTGAGGCGTATATTTAATTACATGGCACTTGTAAGGTGGAGAATTCTGTGGTGACTGTGATAGTTCCAGGAGGCATTGTCTGTAAACTCACCAGGAGCCACTATCCTCCCAGATCCTGTAGCTAGAGATGGGGGTGAGTAGGACTGTTTGTGTGTGCTCTTCTTTTTGCTTGTTTTGCTTGTTTTGTTTTTCCAGACAGGGCTTCTATGTTGTAGCTCCGGCTGTCCTGGAACTCACTCTGGCCTTGAACTCACAGAGACCCACCTGCCTCTGCCTCCCCAGTGTTGGGATTAAAGGCGTGGCCACCACTGCCCAGTGACTGCAGTTTTCAACCTCCGTAATTAGTTTAGTTATTATAATACTCTATTAATATCTTGTAAGAAACTTATCTCAGGGCTGGAAAGATGGCTCAGCGATTAAGAGCACTGCTTTTCCAGAAGACCTCGGTTCGATTCCTAGCACCCACATAGCAGCTCCTAACAGTCTGTAACTTTTTCCAGGGGATCCAACACCCTCACAGAGACAGACATACATGCAGGCAAAATACCAATGCACCTAAAATAAAAATATAAATTATTAAAAGAAAGAAAACCACACTTTTTGAAAAGAAAAAGAAACTTCTTTTGATGAAACCGTACCAGTTTAAAAGTTGCATTGTGTTTAAACATCAGTTGGTGGAGAGCAGTCTAGAACAATGATTAAGAATGTGAGATAGCCTACCAAAAATGGAGTTCTACAGCCTGCCAAAATAACATATTTCTAAGAGCAATTTCTCACCTACATACAGAATAAGCGTACTACCTCTTAAAAATGTCGAATCAAATGATGTGTTACATGTAAAGCACTCAACACTGTGAGTACTAAAATGAATATTATAATGTTATTTATTTGATTAGATTGGATTACAGTTTATATATAGAGAATTAATCTAGTGTTGACTTACTAAATTAACAGGCAACAATGAAAAGTACTGGAGAGGGGGGAACTACTGGCAGAAAAGAAAGTTGCTACTTAACTCTACCTAATGTATAAATAAATATGAATTAGGTAAAATTGCTCCTTCATTCTATCATTGACTCCAGACTTCTTTATGTTGTTATCCCTAATACTAATCCCACTGTGATTAAAAATTCCCAGGCACAGCACTCAGCAACTCTCTAGGGTATTTTGGCCTTCCTTGTTCTCAGTTTCATCATGTGAAACATGAAGTACTTTTGCCTTCCTTTTCCATACATGTATTTCTTCACAGGCTGTTTTACTTGAAATCAGGTAAGTCTTGACCAATGGAATCTTATGTGTCCTAAGGAGCTGCGCAGCCACACCTGCACACAAGCACTGCTGCTGCTACCTCCCTCCTTGTGCTGGCAGCTGGAGTTACATGCAAGTCATAACCCTGTCTGAAGGCCCACCCCAATTCCACTTGTGTTACTCATTCTATAGCTGCGTGGATTACTATTTGATCTGTATTTTGAACTTCTCAGGTTGAAACCTTTCCAGGCAAAGCATTGCCTGGTTCCTTCTCTGTCATGCTCCACTCCTCGTATGGTGAGGACACAAGTATGGAATGGAAACACTGGACTCTCCCTTCCTCCCTTCTGTTGCCTATAGTAAGAACGTCCACCTAGGGAGCTCTGAGTAGCCATAAGTTGTTCACCATTTCACCAGCTTCTAAGAAAAACTACCAGAAAACCTGCCTGCTACTAGCAAGTACTAGAAAGCGTCATACTTCAAAAATTATTTAATTAATTAAACAGTACTACATTTCTCACATTAACATGCATTCCATTTGAAAATGTAAACTTAGTTCACCTTAATTTTTTTTTTAATTCTCTACAGCAACACTCTTGATTGTTATATTTTCAGTATTATTTTAAGAAGTAACCAATAACTTTACGTTTTCCCCTAAAATTATCACTCATACTTAACAAGATTATCCCCTCAATAATTACCTGGATTATCTCAAGTCTCTTGAACAAATCAATCACAGATGTCGTGCATATACTAAAGATGGTAGATTTGGGGCATGTGATACATTTACATATACATCTTGTACACATCTTTAGAATACAGTAGCTTCATAGTTCTTTATGTCAGTATGTGGAAAATCTGTGTCTCTGAATCACCAAGTCAATACATGGGGCAACACAGGTGACCGTTTATTACCGGACACATTATTTTCTTCAAGCACTTTGTTTTTACACAGCCATAGAGTGGATTTTCAGAGAATGCTTAGCTTGATGGGTGACAACATAAGCTATTTGACATTTGTTCCCAGTCAGACCGGATGCCACATGAAAAATTTACTCAGGCAAGAGACTCCCAGGAATAAACAGTTCTCTAGTGTTGCTCACAGGGGACTCGGCAAGGTGAGCGGAACTTCAGCTTGTCACGGATGCACTGTTCTGACAAACATAAGTAGATGCTAATGGCTAAATCGTGACAGAATAAAGTCCCACAACCATATGGCTAATTGCCACAACAATATCTTCAGTGTTATTAATCAAGTTTTCATAGTGTGCCATGATAATTGGAATAATTAGAAACAGCATAGGCATTGCTTGTCTGCCACACATTCTGCAACAGGGACCTCACAACCAGTCACACTTTGAATACTCTGTTGTTTAGTGATACCTTTTCCTCAAAAATGACTTGGTTAATTAATGAATTAACTTCTTGCCATCAGTATATTTTGTGATAGCTTCTATAAGCACACAAGTCTCTAAGTGATACAGCTGAAGTGCCTGTGTAAATAATCAACAGTTCTTTGATTCAAGCAAAATATGTCCACTTTGGAGAGTATGGTTTGAAAGATGAATTTCTTGTAAAATAATTTGAATGATGGTCAGCCTTTTTTGTCATATCCTTTTTTATTCTTTGAAAATTCTGTACAACATGTTTTGATCATATTCACACTCTCTACCAACTTCTCCCAGGGACACCAACCCCTTCACCTGTTTTCTACTTGTCCATCCTTGTGTCTTCTTTTTAAACCACTGTCATTAAGAAAATGATGGATACGAAAACAGTTGAGTAAGTTAAAAAATGCGTTTGCATGATTTGTTTTAGTTTGATACATGATTTTGAAGCTTTAGTGTCTTCATTTAAAAATCACTCCAGCTTTCCTAAAATAAAAATAACAAATTAGAAATGTTATTTCATTACAACTTTAGGGACTATCTACATCAGAAATATTGCTTCAGAAACTCCTGAATTCTACAGAATTTAAAATGTGTCACTTTCTTTATATGAATGAGCCTTCCCCTACTCTCTGTGGATCAAAAAGCACAAAATAGATATTAAGAAAATTGAAAATTTTGGATAAGAAAGTAAAAAGTATGATTTTTTTCCCCCTTCAATCAGTTGATTGTTTCCTTCGCTGTACAGAAGATGTTCAGTTTGATGAGGTCGACTTGTCAATTGTTGGCCTTAATTCCTTGGGAAATAGAGTCCCATTCAAAAAGCCATTTTCTACACCTGTATCTTGCAGTTGCTACCTAATTTTTTCTTTCTTCTAGCAGTTTCAGTGTTTCAGGTTTCACATATAGGTCTTTGATCCATTTAGAGTTAGTTTTTGTGCAAGGTGATAGGCATAGTTTTAATTTCAGCCTTTATTATATTGGTCTATGTTCCCTTTGGGCCTTCTCCAAGACACTTATATGAGTACATGCTAAGGCTTTTTCTGCATCTGTTGAACTGAACGTATGATTTTTGTCTTTAAGTCCATTTATATGGTTTATTATACCTAGTGACTTAGAACATCCACCCGTCCCTCCATCTCTGGAATAAAGCCATCTAAATTATAGTTGGTTATCTTTTTGATATATGACTGTATTTCGTTGTAAAGATTTTATTGAAGATTTTTGGATTTGTGTTCATTGGGCATATAGGCCAAATAGTTTTCTCATATGTTTACATGGGTTTGGTATTAGAGTAATGTTGGCTTCATAAAGGGAAATCTGAAAGTGATCCTTATATTTCTGTTTTTAAATAATTTAAGAAGTATTGGCTGTACATCTTCTCTGACATCTGTTTGAATACTGCTGTAAGTTCTTTTGAGCTGTGTTTTTTTTTTTGTTTGTTTGTTTGTTTTGTTTTTTGACAGAAGACTTTTTATCAGTATTTCAATCTCATTATCAGTTGTGGGTATTTTTAAGTTGTTGATCTCTTCTTGGTTTAACTTCGGAAGTTTTGATGAATCTGGAAATTAGTCCATTTCTTTTATATTTTCTAATTTAATGAATGTTGTTTTTTTAAAGGTATTCTCTTATAAACTTGTGAATATTTTTGGTATTTGTTGTGGTATTTCCCTGTTCACTTCTCATTCTGTTAACTTGGGTCCTTTTTTTCTTTTGGTCAGTTGGACCAAGGGTCTGTCAATCTTGGTTATCTTCTTAAAAACCATCTGCTATTATTGATTCTTTGTATTGTTTTCCTTGTTTTATTTCATTTAATTTCTGTTCTTTTATTGATTTTTTTTTTAATGATGGCAGTCTTCTACATTTAGCTTTGGTTTTTCCAAATTCCTAAGTTGTGTTATTAAGTTATTTATTTGTTCTCTTTCTGTTGTTTTAATGTAGTTATTTAGTGATATAAATTTCCCTTATAGGACTGCTTTTAATGTCCTAGAGATTGTTTTGTGTTTCCATGTATTTCCAGGAATTTTTTTCTATTCCTTTCTTGATTTCTTGGACCCGTTCATCATTCAGTAATAAGTTGTGTGATCTCCATGAGTTTGTGTAGTTACTAGAGATTTGTTTGTTGTCCATTTTAAGTTATATTGATTACATTATAATCATATAAGATACATGGAGTTATCTCAACTTTTCTGAATTTGCTATTTGTGTGTGTGTGTGTGTGTGTGTGTGTGTGTGTGTGTGTGTGTGTTTGTCCCAGATATGATGTATGTTAGGCAATCATCTGTGGACTGCTGAGTAAAGTGTACATTTTTTGATGTCTTATGGAACATTCTGTAGGTAATCTGTTAATTCAGGTTGATATTGATGTCATTTAATTCTGACATTTATGTGGGGTTTTTTTTGTACAGATGACCAGTCTATTAGAGAAAGTGGTATTTACCACCTATTATTATCAAGTTGGTGCTAATCTTTCTTTAAATACAATAGTATGTTTTTTTTATAAAAATTGGGTGCACCAGCATTTGATGCATATAGGTTGGGGATTGTAATGTTCTTGTGGCTAATCTTTCCCTTGATTAGAATGAAATGCCCTTCTTGTCAGGCGGTAGTGGCACATGCCTTAGATTCTAGCACTTGGGAAGCAGAGGCAGTCGGATCTCTGAGTTCGAAGCTAGCCTGGTCTACAGAGTGAGTTCCAGGATAGCCAGTTGTAACAGAGAAACCCTGTGTCAGAAAAAAAAAGAAAAAGGAAGGAATACCCTTCTTTATAACTCTTCTGATTAGTTCTAGATTGAAATCTATTCTGTCAAATATTGGGATAGCAACAGCATTTGCTTACCAGTCCCATTTACTTGGAAAACTTTTTGTAGTCCTTTCACTTTAGGTGGTTTCATCTTTAAAACTAAAAAGAGTTTCTCGTAGACAGCATAAAGATGAATTTTGTTTTTTAATCTATTCAGGTACCCTATTTTTTTTTTTATTGGAGAATTGAAGCTAATAAGGAAGTTATTATTTGAAATTTGTGTGTTTAGCGCTGTCATTATTTTTTGTTTTAGTGGTTATGTGTGTTCTTAGTCATACTCTGTGCTTTGGTAATTATAGATTTATTTGTTTTCTCTCTACAGTCTCTTGACTGTGCTTATGCCTGTCTTCAGTCCAGCGTATTCTTTCCAATATATTCTGTAGGTCTGTTTTGATTGGCGTGAGTTCTTTTATCTGTTTGGTATTATAGAAAGTTTCTCTTTCCCTTTCAAGATGACTGATAATTTTCCTAGGTACAGTAGTCAAGGTTGGCACCTGACATTTGTCTATTACATGTGACTTGTGTTTATCCCTCACAGCTTTCAATACTCTTGCTTTGTCCCGCGTGTTAGTTTTAAACTCTGACATGCTGTGAGTAGTTTCTTTTCTGATCTTGTCTATTTGATGATCTGAGTGGCCTTCTGTAATCTTGTTGGACATCTAGTCTGTACCATTGACCTGGGATTCTTCATTTATACCATATTTTGAGATTTGGTCCTTTAATGGTTTCCCACAGTTTCTGTATGTCATCCCCCACCCCCTCTGTAACTTACATATTCTTTGTTCTTATGGTCTAATTCTATTTCCAAGACTTTCTCCTGAATTTTAGGCCATCGAGCATTTCAATTCCATCTTCATCACAGCTTAAATTCACATCAGTATTTTTATCTCTAGATTGAGTTTGGCTTTTATGTCTTGGTTGTCTTTGTTATTTCCTTCAGTTTGTCTTCTTGGATGCTATCAGGCATTTATTCTCTTTAAACTCATTGAGCTCTTTGTGTATTCCTAAACCTCCTTGGACTCTCATATGAATTTTATGATTGTTCTTTTTAAGTTCTGTGTCCCAGGCTCATTTGGGTAATTCTCATTGGAGAACAGAGGCCTGGCGAATTTGTAGAGAAGGTATACCGTGTTTTGACCTTTTATATGATTTTGGTGATAAGACCTAGACATATGGATTTTGTTGTTGTTGTTGTTGGTTGTGTGTCTGATGTGGACTCAGGAGTCTGGGCTGGCAAATAGGATTCTTTTCTTGGCCCAATCCTGGAGGTTTCAGTAGGAAAGGATGGCTTCACCAGTCTGGGCTAGGTCCCTGCGACCTGGAGTAGGTATGGGAATTGGAGCTGGTGTGGATAGTTAAGATCAGGTGAACTCATCAGGCTGTGCCAGGGCATAGGATGCTTGTGCTGGGATGAGTCTAAAGGACAGATCTATGGCAAGTGGTGATTAGAATGTGGGATCATAGGTAGGTTACCTGTCTCTCTGAACCATGGTCCAGTTAGAAGGTCCCTTGTGTGGATGAGTCTATGATCTGGTAGGTCCCAAAGGACTGGAGAGGGGCTAGGAGTAGGTCAGGATCTCTGGCAAGCAGCTATTAAATGACCCAAATATATGTGGCTGTGTATATGCTACCAAGGAGAACAGGTAGGTTACCTGTGTCTTTGTGCCATATGGGAATGCTATAGGATCCCTAATATGGAGGCATCTATGATCTGACATGAGAGAGAAAGGCTGAGGGGAGATCATGATCCCTGTCAGAGCCCACGAGCATACTAGTTGTGCCAGAGAAACCAGGTAGGTTACCTTTGTCTTCCTGCCACCTGAGTGGGCTGAATGGTGTGGAAGAGTCTGATCTGGCAAGTGCAAAGGGAGAGAAAGGAGCTAAGAGGATGTCAAGGTCCCCAGCTAGTATCCACAGTGTGACCAAAGTAGAGACTCCTTCAGTCATCTTCATTAATTAGTAATTATTTGTCCACTTGGGATAAAATTACTAAGGATTTTTGCTTTCTTCCACTACTTTGAATAGGACTGGAGAGAATATACCTCAACATAACAGAAGTTATACATGACAAATATGCATTCAGTGTCATCCCAAATATTAAAAAAATGAAAAAAACATAAAAGCAATCCCATAGTATCCCCAGACCTTTTCAATATTGTACTTGAAGCACAAGCTGGAACAATACGACAGGATAAAAAAAATGGAGACAAAATAGCATGGCATCCAAATAAGAGCACAACAGATAAGGAAAGAAAGTATGAACCTTGTTTTGTTGTGATACGTTTTGAGGCGTTATAAAACTCTCAGAAGCTTGCTGCAGTAGTAAGACCTCCAGTAATTGTAATATGCATTTTGTTTCTTCTATCCAGATAACACCTTAGCTCTTTGTTTTTCCGGTGGATTCTACAGTTAAATTCTTCAACATAATATCTGAAAACCATCTCACAGAATCATATCTAGTTAATATAGTCCAGCTGTGGGTGTTTTCCCAGAATGTGGATTTAGACTGTTCAGCCACTTGTGCTGGACAGATCAGCTCCTTGAAGGCAAGGACTTGGCCCAGAAAGCCTTTAAGAAGATGGTGTGCTGGTCTTTTTAAATGCAGGGAGAATACACATTTCTTTGAGTAGAATATAACATCCCACGGCAATACAATTATTTAAAATAATGATATTTACATGCTGCCTCATCTTAATGTACTTGGGTTAGCTACATTCTACTTGTGGTTGGCATGTGACTAGATATGAGTGTGAGTGGGTGCTTTCTGGAGGAGAGGTGACTTGACTGGACTCTCAAATGAGTCCGGAACTTGCTATTAATAGCAGACTTGAATTTAAGTCGTAGTGCTGTATACTTCTCATGAAATTTTTGAATGAGGAAGCATTCATTCGGTGGCCATTGTTTATCAGACGTTCTCTTCACTAGGGATTATAACTCTTAAGAGGAAGTAATTTTGAATTTCTGTTTCTAGCTAATTCCAAGCTGAGACAGGAATGGGCTGAGAGACCTGGCATGTTTTGAAAGGCCTAATGTGGAAAGGGACAGTGGTCAAAGTGTATATGACTGGATGACTTTGACCATCTTGAAGCGGCCTCTAAAGAAATAGCCCTTGTTTATTTTCATCTTACAATCCTCATGTATTTCTCACTGTACATTAAATTTTGAACAATTCCAGGAAAACTCCCTTATCCTGGAATTTGTCTTCCACCAGGACAACACAGGGCTGGAAATAAACCGCTGGAGAGCAATCTCTTAGAGTTCAGTGCTATGCTTATCCAGAAATGACATCTTTAAGAGATAACCATCTATCTGAGCAGGTTTCCATATAGAGCCTTTGTGTGCTGGTTGGCTTTTTGTTTTATGTTTGGTACATTAGTTTGGTTTGGTTTTTTTGTCACTTGATGCAAGCTACAGTCATCTGGGAAGAGGGGACCTCAATTGAGAAGATACCTCCATCAAATTGCCTGTAGGCAAGAGTGTGGGGCATTTTCTTAATTAAAGGCCCAGTCCACCATGAGCACTGCCATCCTTGTTCACTTGGCCCTGGATCTTACGGAATGTGAGCTGAGGGAGCCATGGGGAGCCAAGTAGTAAACGGTGTTCCTCTGTGGCTTCTGCTTCAGTTCCTGCCCTAAGCTCAGGTGCCTTTACTACCCTTCACAATAGACTCTGACTGGTAAGATGTAATAAACTCGTTCTTCCCCAAGTTGCTTTTGGTCATAGTGATTATCACAGCAGTAAAAAGCAGACTAGGACACTTTGACAAAAGTGATTCACAGGTAACACATATATGCATATATGTGTGTGAGAAATTTTCATTTTGGTTCTAATGCCAACAGTACTTTCTGTTTTTTGTGTGTGCACACACTTCCTCCATGGGTTCTGCCTTTTTCATACCTCGTAAATCATCTGAGCCCTGCCATGTCCTCCAAATTCTTGGACTTCCTTAGATCAAATCACTTAAGGCACGAGAAAGATATTAAAAGAAGGCTAAATACAAAGGCCCTCAAGAGCTAGAATATAGCTCAGTGATAGAATACTTGAGTACTGTTAGCTCAGATACAGGCTAACTAAGGTACTTATTAGCACTTCAAAGAGGACACTGGCCAGCATCCCTTAGTCTTTAACCTGTTACAGGGTCCTCCTAGCTGACGTGCCTTGCCCCCTACTCTAAACTTTTCCAGCCCAGGGGCTGGACTTCCCTTACCCCAGCTGTTCTTCCCTATATAATTTAATCATTTTGACAAGGCTGGTCCTTTTGCCCTTTTACCCTCCTGACCATTTGCTCTTCTGGCTTTCCCTCCACCCCCGCCCCACCTCTCTTCACGTAACCCTGCTCAGTCTGCTGGTCATGTCCACTCTGGACTCTCCCAGATGTCTCTGCCCCTGGCTATGCTCTCACTCATATCTACAATAAACCTCCTCTACCATACCTAGGAACAGTCATGTTGTCCTTTTCATTTTTTTCATTCGACTACCTTGCACAGAGTCCTGGATTCCATTTCTATCATAACAAAGAAACAAGTCCTCAAATTTGTGAGTATTCAGTAAACATCCAAACAAAACATGCACACATTTGTATGTATACATATACATATGTACACTCACATACACACACGTTTGCTGTATGAGAGAGAAGCAGAGTGAGCGTGTATATGTGTGCCTGTTACTTGTGTTTAAAAACAAAGCCTGCCAAGTATATCTTCTACCATTAAGCTAATATATCACAGATAGACAGACAGATAATAATCCTTCATAGTAAATCAGTGTTTAAAAAGCATTGACTTGTAAATGTTAACCTAAGTCATACATATGCTGGGAGTTTAATAAAAATTAAAATCATGCAACTTCTCATCTGGTGTGGAAGGGGCATGTTTACACCTTCCTCTCCCCTCTTCTCCCCTCTCCTTCCTCTCCCTCTCAGTATCCCCTCCCTTCCTTCCTCTGTTTGTTTTACATATCATAAAATGTTTAGAGGTTAACAAAATGCTAAAGGAAGTTTTACTTGACATGATTTTTGATTAAATTAAATATGTGGTGCCACTGCTCCAATGATTAGACATACTGAGGAAGCAAATTTAATGGTACAAATCTTTAAATTAATTAATGTTTGAGAGACACTAGAATAGATACGATAGTCTCCTCACAAGTTTTATCAATATGCCTTGTCAACTAATTCATAATACAAAGTCTCTGTCTCTAAATCTTCTGCATCAGAGTACTCTGGGGATTGCCCCTACTCTTCAGGGATTCAGTAGGCCTTCAAAGCTAAGCTGATAAGTGCTAAAGTTAGTGACTACTGTTGTAACTAGAAAAGCCACCCATTCAGGCTCTTTTCTTCCTTGCAAAGTAATATCTTATATCAATACATGGTAGAATTTAAGAGTAGATGATACCAAATATGCATACAAAGTAAGAGTATCTTACCTATTCCAGTGTCTCTCAAACATTAATGTGCATGCACATCACCTGTATTATTAAAATGATCCTTTGTCTAGTTAGACATTATTGAGAGTATGCATGTCTAACAGAATCCCACATGGTGGCACTGCCTATGATCATACTATTGATACAGGGTAAAGCGGTAAGGAACACCTGAGTTGTGATTGTACAATAGAAACAGCAGTCCAGAAATGCCAGCGAAGGTCCAGGATGGTTAAGGGGCCTTGGAATTTACTACTTAGTATGTGAGCCAGCACACAGAGACATGAAAGATGCTTAGGGGGAAATTCAGTGAGCTTCTAGGAAGCCTGTTCAAAAATAAGGTATAAACTTATTATCTACAGGATTCCTGGTCAGGAAAATCTGACCTCTGAGGAAGTGCATACTAACTTACTGAGCATGCTAACATCCTGTTCTTTATCCCCAACAAATATTTTTAAGGAGCCTGGAATCTGTTAGAGAAAGAAAAGCAACCAAAACAAACTTACCAGCATTATCAGTAGCTAAGGTTTGCTCACCAGTGCCTAACTGGGAAACAATGGCACTTAACTATCAGGCCTGGGAGAAGTCTGAGCTGACCAAGTCAGGCACCTTGTAGGGTAAGACAAAAAAGAAAGCAGAAAGCACTCATGAAAAGTGACTCTAGAGGGTACTCGAAGCTACAGACTGGAGTTAAGATTGCAAAGGAAATCATATATTCCTGCTTCCTTTTAGTATTGGGTCTATCCAACTCTCTTCTTCAGTCAGGGTTAGGATTCCAGCTGCACCCCACTTGGATTGGACAAGACGGTTCTCAAAGAGTCAGTCAGTCCGGTTCATACAGCTATGTAAGACTTATCACCCCCATTCACTTGTGTTTGCTGGTAAGTCTTATGTGATAAAATTACTCAATTTTCAAATATCATACTTGCAATATCAGGCAGTACTTATAAAAGAAGAGTAGAGAGATCAGGGGATATGAATATGAGAATGTTCACAGATCATGCAACTTTTCGATGTATTATGGTTATCATTGTGCCCAACAGTCCATGAGCTTGCTTCATAGATCTATGAAAAAGAAATTGATAATGCAGGCTATACATTCCATTCAGAGTGTTCGTTTCCAAAGGGTATATAGCATTTGTTCTGACAAGCAAGATTTTTCTTTGACAAACACTTGCCAGAGAAAATGAATTACAGTACAAATGCATGATAGCTATTAGGGACTTACTTCTGGAATAAGAAGTCTTCCTTAATAAAGGGCTGTGCACTGCCCTCTGATAGAACAGTGAATTTCCCCTAAAGTCAAAAATACACTCTTAATGGTTCAAGTATATATACTTACAGTTTAATTTAGGGTTCACATGTTTTACTAGAAAGCCAAATCTAAGCTCAATTCAACCTGTGGATAACAGGAAATAAATTTATTATTTTTAGTTGAGTTTTTTGAGAATTTTATACATGATTACTATATTTACATAAATTCCACCTTTTTTTTTAACCTCCTTTAACTCCTTTTTGTGTCCCTCTCAACAGATAGTACCTCTCTCAGCAACCATTTACTGCCTGTAACTATTCATCTAAGAGTACGGACTTGGGAAGTTTTCTCCATCCACATTGACACATCGACTGATATTGTCATTAGGCAGCCTTCTCCTCTGTGATATTCTCCATGCCTTAGGTGTAAGGTTGCAGTGTAGATGTACTACTTGGGATTGTACACCTTGTGGTCATTTAATTCTGTGTGTTTTTACCAATTGTGTATCTCTATAGAAAGTAAATAAATTTTTTTAAAAAATCTACTGTATAAAGAAGCTTCTTTGACAAGAAGTAAAAATGACTATCTATGAGTAGAAAGATAAATATTTATAATACAGTTAGAAATCATTCTGACTTAGGAAAATGACAGACATAGATTTTCCTCGAGGATGTGTGACCACTCCATCCTTGGGTAGTTGGCTAGGTGTGGAGTACCAGCCATGATTTCTCTCCAATTGAGCAGGCCTTAAATCAACAGCTCTTTGTTATCTCTAAGCTAAACCTACCATTATTGTACCATAGGGTCCGTTTTGTCAAGCTGGCCATTGTTGGATAAATACAGATTGTGTTTTTTCTTGGCAGTTTGCACAGCACCTTCTGATACTGTGAGATCTAGTTCTTAGGGAGGAGGCATCCAGGTCAGCTCTAGCTCAGTCCCTCCAAGTCCTGTGGCCAAAGTTGTGGTGTCTTCAGCAATTGGGTTTTACCTTCAAGT
The DNA here is from genome assembly GCA_026225945.1 of Cricetomys ansorgei. NCBI lineage: Eukaryota > Metazoa > Chordata > Mammalia > Rodentia > Nesomyidae > Cricetomys > Cricetomys ansorgei. Next base: position 11,843,648 of record JAMJFZ010003581.1, on the reverse strand, counting down.
TCTGGGAGGCAGCCAATGACAGTGCAAATAGCCTACGTTATTCGAAGGTTCTCTTGGATGCCTATAACCAACAACTCAAAAGATTTGTCATACCTGGCGTGGGTGTTGGGTATTATTGATAGACTGTGGATCTGTGAGGACCATTATCACCCCGTGTGGCATAACTCTGTATCTGTCTTTTGATCTGTGTATCGATCTATCTATGAATGGCTAGATTTAAAAAGATAAAGAATCTTACCAAGTAGGTTAAGTGTGTTCTACAGAAATTTTAGAAAAATAAGTGTGAAACTGAAGTTATTTTGCCATATATTCTTTGCGGTTTTAGTTTTCAAAAATATAAGAATTAAAATTGAAAATGTCTTCTGACCCTAGCTATAGTAACTTTGAGGCTATTCTCACATGGTTGATATAAATACTCTAAATCAAATCATTTCAAAAGAATTTCAACTTCAAATAAATAGTTTCATGGCTTACTTTTGTTTTTACCAATACTAAAAATATTTGGATTCTGTGTTTATTCCAGAATAAGCATGGAATGTTTAAAAACTACTGGATTTTAAGAGTACAGATGAACAGAAAGCAAAACCCAAAATTGATATGTATCGCTGAACAAAATATCTGATATGTCTTTGTTGTTATTGTTATTGTTTGTTGTTTCATTTTGTTGTTTTTTATTTTGTTTTGATTTTCGAGACAGGGTTTCTCCTTGGCCCTGGATGCTGGAACATAAGTCTATAGACCAGGTTAACCTGGAACTCAGAGGTCTGCCTGCCTCTTCCTCCTAGTGCTGGGTTTAAAGGTGTGTGCCACCGTGCCTGGTTAGGTTCTTTTCTGGTGTTTGTTAAATTAAATCGAATACATTTTCTTACTTTGTTCTTGCATGGTTGTGATTTTCTTATCCTAGATGGTCATTAAAAGAAAATAGAAAAGAAGATGTAGAATTTACACTTTTTTTGATACATAATCCTCTGTACCAATATTGGCTATGCTTATGTAAACTTTTAAGTTGGTCATTCTCATGAATCAATTTTCTCTTGGTGTTTCTATGCACCATTCACCAAGCAATAACACCATCAGTAGTTAATGATCCCTTGGGAGAACAGCTTCATTACACAGAACTAAAGGTGGAGAGAGCCAAAGACTCTCATGCCTCTGAGTAGTTTATTACTAACTTTAATACTTTGGATAGTTATTCTGTTTGTGCAGCTCTAATTGCCACATAGGTCTGGTAAAGTATGAACCTCCATGTTATCACAATCCATGAAGTAAGCATTGCTGCCTTCAGTTGCAGCATCTGAAAATCAAAGCTAATAGTACCAAGCAATTAAACTGAACTGTCTTTTAAGGGGAAGAAAGGTTTAATGCTACCCTTAAGTGTAACCTAACACTCGCTAAATATTTTTAACTGCAATAAAAGCATGTTAATAGTAGGCATAACTTCTTTATAAGACCCTATTTTTAAAGGTAGATTTTTCTTTCTGAGAATATAAAAGCTTACGGAAATAATTTCTATTAGTAACTCATTCCATAAAGCACTGAATTTTTTTATTCGCTTTTAAAATCAGTGGGAAATGGCCCAAAATAGCACATGAGGGTTTTGTTTTGAGTATTGTGAACAAAAGCAAACTTAGATTAAAGTGATTATTGATAAATTGCTATACCCATATCCTTTAGTCCTAAAGATTAGAAATTTGTGCTTATTTTTTCCCAGATTATTAAGCAGAGAAAAGGAACTACACTTCAGTGTTGTTGCATGTACACATTATTACATCTTAAATAAAATTAATATTCTGAGCCAACAAAATGGCAGCACAGACAAAAACTGCTTAGAGCACAGACCTGATGACCTCAGTTCTGTTTCCAGGTCCCACATTGGAAGGAGTGAACTGACTCCTGCAAACCCTGATGTCAGCATGGGCATTGTGATATGCACATACCCACAGGCATATGTGCTTGCGGTGCGCACACACACACAACCATGTGCATAATGATAAAGACATGAATAAGTGAATCAATAAAAAGTAATATACTATGTATCCAGCAGTGAGCCATCTTTTCTTACGTATTTCTAAATTCCTCCGCTTCCTGAACTGTTTTGTGCCACTGTAACATAAGATAAATTCGTATGTTTCCAATTAAGCTGGACCTTTCTTTTCAGTGGCATGACAGGTGACTTTACAGTGCCTTTAACAAGACCTTGGTGAACACATAGAGCACTTAGTGAAGTGTAGAGAGAACATTTTGCAAAGAACTTTTCAGATCTGCCTTCTACCGTTCCCTTTCCTCACCCATATCCAAGCCTCCCCAACCCACTTGAGTATTCAGTCCTTGCTCTGGGATTGCAGAGCAGAGATTTTTAGCAGGGTAAATCTTGAATAAAGCAATGTGAAGGCGTGTAAAACAGCACGCTGCAGACTCCAGTCAACATGAAAGTGCTAAAGATGTGTATTCTGCCTAGTTCTGAAATGTTAGCTGTGGGCAGTTGGACCTGGGAGATTGAGTGCTACCCCATTCAGTATTCAGGACCAGGATTGGCACTTAACCCTGCTGCAGTGCTGCAGTAGACACAGCTGCATGCAAGTGCCTGTGAGCTCATTTTGAAGCCAAGCTAATACAGCCTTTACAGCAGAAATGTTGCAAGAGAAGTTTGAGTAGTAACTGGCATTTTTGTCATAGAGATAGATAAATTGTTTCTAAAAATGAAAAAAAAAGCTACTCTTTTGTTGGAAACACTGTGATGAAATTTACAGAATTTGAGCTGTAAGAAATGCTAAGGAAGACCATCTTGTATTTTCTCCCATGCCCTCTATTAACATTCATTCATTTTTTTCATTGATGGCATTTTCTTCCAGTTGTGTCAGTTAAATAGCTGTAAGTAACTACATTCTAAATGTTTAGTCATTTAGAGGGGCAGACATTTATTTATCTATTGAAAACTCTCTGCACTGGTGCTTTTTGCTTTGTTCATCTCTGGTTCCCCCAACACTCTTGCAAGACTAGTTAATTCTTTGTAATTTAGAAGAGTAACCATTTAATTTACTCACATTTTGCTTTTGGAGCAGTACATACTAGCCTTGGTAAGTTACAAGAATTAGAAGTGCACAGTAAAGTAAGTTTTTCTTAAGCTATATAAAGCAAGGCGTGTTAGACAAAAATACATTCATTTTGTGTTAACATTTTGTGTTAGCCACTTTTTGTTTTAGCAGTACACTAAGATTTAAAAGATAGACTAAAAGTTGTAGAAATTATTACAACATTTTAAAAAAGTATTTGCCTAGGGATTTATTTTTTCATGAAAACGAGTAATGGCTGTAGTAGAAAATACAGTCTAGAAACAAAATATTCTTGATTAATTTGATAATATGAATATGAATGTGTTGGGTCACATGATTTCTAATAAACTGTGGTGAGACATACATGTAGTTAGAGACTATTTTTGTCATAGCTGTGGTTCTCCCTTAATGTAATACTCCTGGAATCAAGTATTTGGTTTTGGTTTTAATTGGAGGGGTTTGTTTTACCTCACTTTAACCTACAAATGGTTGTATTTGATTTCAAGTTTTGCAAAGAAATAGGATCTTCACTAAGAGTGTGTGTGTGTGTGTGTGTGTGTGTGTGTGTGTGTAATTAACTTTTAAAAATTTTCTTTTGTATTATTTGCTAGTACTAGAAATTTAAGTTTCTGGATTCTCTGCAGTATGCCAGAATTACATAGAATTCTTGCTGAAGTGCTTGGGGAAAGACGATGAAAGAATTGTACCACTATTGCATAAAATTAGAAGTCAATGAATCAAAATGTGTCAAACCAAATTCTAATCTTCTTGTAAACATTATATATAAACTGCTTAAGTAGGATATTTCAAAGGTAAAGTCTTATGTATCACTATGTTATGCAGTTACTTACAAATACTGCTTAGTATCCTAGTTGCTTATTGACTTCTGTTCTGTATCCATTTACCTGGGCAAGAAATCAACATGAAAAACATTTCCTGAAAAATAGCTTAACTTATTAGGAATACCTATCTCAAGCCAAAAATAAATTATTAATGTTTTTCATTTTCAATAACTGTGTATACTTGAGCCTCCAAAAATCTGCAAGAATACTGATTTTTTTTCCTAACCTAACATTAACTTTAAAGTGAATACTTTAAATTATTATTAAATGTGAAGATATAAATTTCCAAGTTTTACCATGGTGATTTGTTATGAAAAACATTTGTAAAAGGTTAACAAAAATCGGTAGAGAAACTGAAATTTGAGGAAGTGGTATTTTCAATGGATAACCTTAAATATAACATAACTACTGTGTTGACTACACGTTTGTCCTGTCTTTTCTTGATAAAGAATGTGGTTTCTATTTCGTGTGAATATTTTCTCTTCTTTCCAAGTGTCGTACTTGTGTTTTACACATAGAAGAATAATGTATCATGCTTGTGGTCTAGTGTAGAACTTTAAAAATGTAAAACTTAGATTTTATAGTATTTTGCTTAGATACATGATGCTTTCTTAAATTTTAAATTATATGATATTTTTAATATGTTGCATTTTATGAATATGCTCAATTAGCAAATTATAACTTTTCAAGTTTCATGAGAAAAGGATCGCTATCAGAATCCCTGATTTCTAAACTTGTTTGGTTTCTGCGCAGGCGATGGGTGCGGCTGCTGTTCGGGAGAGAGTTCCCCCTGCAGGACCTGCTGATAGTCTGGGACGCCTTGTTTGCAGATGGGCTCAGCCTGAGCTTGGTCGACTATGTCTTCATAGCTATGTTACTCTACATCCGAGATGCTCGTAAGTATTTGTGACCTTGCCCACATTAGATGACGTAGCCATGATTTCTCAAAAGTGTTTTGCCTTTTAAATGTATTTTAAATTGCTGGATTTACACATACCTGTTTTTAATAACAGGGAGTATTTTTTTTTTTTGAAATGTCAAAGGAAATCACTGAACACCTTTTCTTTTAGTGAACCTTGTAAGTGGGAGATGTGGGTAATGTTATCCTCAAAGAACTGGGATATTCTTTCGAAGGATTTTTCTTAACACTTTCTGCCTGTTTCAACCTTCTTGTTATACACATTTGAGGACTGCATATGAAAGCAGCATTTCAGATATGTTTAGAGCTCCACCTTCTGACATGTAGCAAGTATTTAGGGATATTTATTGGGAGATTGGAGCTGTTTTTATAATATCAATGTCTAACCAATGGAAAAATAAATCTGGAGTATTTTACTTCTGCCCAGTTACATTTTAACATGTTTTATTCCTTAATATAGTACTCCATGATCGATGTGTTCCTGACTCTTCAGGACCACCTTAGGGTGTTTACCATAGCCAGAAACCCAGGGCCTCAGCTTGTAGAAAATATCAGAGCCTGTTTTAGATCTCATAATACTTTAAATCATTTTTCTTCTCAGAGAAGTAATCTCAGTTCCCAAAGCAAGATTTGTAAGCCAAAATATAATTAGGAAAGATTACATTAAATGCTGTGATTGAATTAGGAAATAGAAAACTATTGTAAGAGGCCATAGCAGCGACTGTTGCATTGCTGGATGGGTGTCTTTGTTCTCAGAATGCCAGGCATGCCAAATGCTCTTGCCCTGAGAGCACTAATATTCCTTTCAAGTTTTATTATACTGCTTTTATTCCCTCAACATTATGTAGAATAAGAGTGTTGCATTTTCTCCAAAATCTGGAGATTTTTTTATGTGTGGAAAGTCAGTTTGGGATTCTTGAGAGACAAAGTGAAGGTCCGTTCCCCTGGAGCCGTAGCTAATGATTTAAGAATATAGGGTATGGAAAGCATCAGAGGAGACAGCTGTACAGCAAAGCAGGCTGTTTGGGGAGATGTGATACATACTGATTTTTTGGACATTCAATATTTATATCCCTTTTAAAGTTGTGTATATTCTGCAGTTGCAAAAAGAAGAAGAAAAGAGAATGAGAAAACTCTCTTAGGAAAAATACCCATTTGGATAATATTTTCACAAAATTTCCCAAATCAGACAACTATTGAAATACATTCTAATTTTCTGAAACTTTAAACAGTTAACTATCTACCCTTTTCATAATTTTGTCACCTCACCTGCATATATTAATGTAATCATCATGTCTCTTATACTAAGATTTACTCTTAATTTCATAGAACATGACACATTTCTTTACATTTGAAGCCCTTACACATTTTTAATTTTTCTGTTGATTCAGTAATGCGTAGGCACATGTAGAAAAGTACTAAAAATGGCATTGTTTATTAATTTATTAATTAATTTAATTAATTAACTATTCTATAATGGCAAATGATACCTCCTGAAGTTAAAGTGAGAAAGTATTCAGTTTTTAAGGTCACTCTTGTTCTGAAGAAGCTTGCCTGGTGCTGAACTTGAGAGGCAGTATGAAAGAAAGGTATTCCAGGCTGAAGGAAACAATATGAACAGAGACCTTTAAGTAAGAAGCTACTTGCTGGGTATATGTGTGTTTCTTCAAATTATATGTTATCACTAGATTATAATGCTCATGAGGAAAAAGCTTATAAAATTGAAAAATGAGCAGGAGGGATGGTGATTATCATCTCTGATCAGTAAGTCACACAGCTATTGGAACACTCAAAGCAGAAATGTAACCTGTAGGCCACTCTAGCAGCAGCGTGGGAAATGAAATTGAATAAGATCAGGCTAGAGCTAGGAGATCAGATAGTTCTGGTCATATTCCAAAAGGCAGACAGTGATGTAGAGAAATATTCAGAGCTAAGCTTATAGCATGGCTTCATAAATAAATATGACAAGTAAATGCAATAGGAAATCTAGAACAGTCTTCTGGTTGGAGGCTTCAGTGACTAGATAATTGAATAGGAAACATAACCTTTAAGAATTTAAGTGTTATTTAATCTTTGGCTATACAGAGTTTGAGATTCTTGTGAGAAATCATTACCAGAAGATATAAAGCATTAAGGTCATTGTTAGTATCAAGGATGTATAGCGTTTTGCAAATAACTAATATGTCGTTATTTCAAACCATAACAATGGATATGGTCTCTTAAGTGTAAGTCATCATAGTAGCCTTCTTTGTTTGAGATAGTCTCGGTTTACATATGCTGTCCGAAAGTCACAGTTATCAGTACTGTTCTATTTTCACATGCAGTGATTCCCACTACAATTCAGATAATTACACAGTCACCCTACCTAAGTTGAGCACATACAGAAGAGAATATAGGCAGAGGTGGAACTCTGCACTTAATATTGATGTTAAGAGGAACTGGGAGTGGAGGATGGAGCCCAATTTAAGAGCATTCAACTTGTGCACGTGAGACCCTAGTTTTAATCTACAAGGGTGGGGGTTAGAAGAGGAAGGGCTTGCATTGCAACCTCAAAAATAGCTATTGCTGGTTTTCAGATTCTAAGCACACTTACTTCCATGTACATATACATGTATAAAAATCCAAAGATAGGATCTGCATATGAGAAAAAACATACTATGTTTGTCTTTTTGAGCCTGGGTTGCCTAATTTAATATAATATTCTCCAGTTCCATCTAGTTTACTGAAAATTTCCTAATTTCATTTGTCTTTGTGGCTCAATAAAAATTCCTGTGTATATACCACATTTTCCTTATCCATTCATCTCTTGATGGGCATTTAGGCTGATTCCATTTCCTTGCTGTTGTGATGAGAACAGTGGTATTATTACATTGCATTACTTTTCAACTAGAAAGATGACCTAATAAAGAACACAGAGCTGGCATATATCAAGCTATCTTTCAAGAACAGAAGAGTAGGAGAGACAGAAGTAGGAGCGCTGTTGGAGATGTGTCAATCCAGCATGAGTTTCTCCTTCAGGAATCAGTGCTAGTTTTTTCTACTGTTCCATGGCTTTGTCTATAAAAAGCAAATTTACCCAGTGCAGAATGTCACGGGACACATGGCCCCTCCGGCCTCAAAAGGAACACATTCTGCCAACACCAGGAGCCAGGACAGGTGAGCAGGCACCCCCTTACCAGTGTCACATGTGTCATGGACCCTCCACCCTGCCAACACCAGGAGCCAGGAGTTGCAGAGAGAACATGGGCCTTCTGTACTGCGGAACTGGGAGAAAATGAACTTTTTAAGCCATTTAGTTTTCACTCAACATTTTGCTATTTTTGTGGATTAAAAGTATATACAAGGGCCAGCAAGATGGCTAAGTAGATAAAATACCTGGTTTACGAAACCTGACAAACTTGAGTTCAATCCACAGATCCCATGGTGAAAGAAACAATTCCAGAAACTTGTCCTCTGATTTTCACAAGTTCACCGTAGCATACCTGTGTGAACACACACAAAAACAAATTAAATTATTTGCAAATCTACAAAAGAGAAAAGTCAAAGAAAAAAAGGGAGCAGTTATTATAAACTGTGCTCTTGTACCAGTTTATGATTAGCCATATTCTCTGTGTGTGTGCGCATGTGCCCCATTAGTGTGAATGGCCATGGAGTCCAGAAGAGGCTGTTAGATCCCCTGGAGCTGGAGTTCTATAGGCATTTGTGAACCACGTGATGTAGTTCTTCTACAAGAACTACATTTTCGAGCGTTGACATCTCTCCAACCCTCATACTTGTACGTTTTAGCCAGTCCACCTACATTATGACTCAGTCACGTACCCTTTCCTCCGTCTCTCCATGCTCCTGCCTCCCAGCGAGCCTAAGGCGCCTGTCTTCCGTCGTACTCCATTATTCTTTCATCAACCTGCACCTCGGCAGTTGCACTCAGTGTAGCATACAATTAGACTCTCTGATATAGTTCCTGACATAGCTCTTCATAGTTGTGGGGGACATCCCATCTCCTTGTGAATATGCAAACTTCTAGACACACACGCTCTGATCCACCCCAGCCCTCAGCAGCAGAGCTCTTCCTGTGGTCAGTTAATACTCTGAAGACAGTGGGCAAATGAGTGTTCCAGAGACCTAGGATGGGCTTCTGTGTAGCCCCATCATGTTATAAATATCTTTTTTAATGTATATGTGTACATTTTAACATGGCTGTGGAAAAAAGCATTGCCTACTTTTAAAATTAAATACCTAAAATTGTTCGTAGCATTTTATTTTTATAATTTTTAATTATTATGTGTGTTGGTGTATGTGTACCTGAAGTCAGCAGCAAGTATCTTTTTTCAGGTGTTCCTAACCTTTATTTTCTGATTTTTTTAGCCTCTCACCAAGCCTGAAGGTCAACTAATTTGACCAGCATGGCAAACCAATAAGACTCTGGGAATCCTCTTGTCCCCATCCTGACTAGGCTCGGTTATAGGTATTCTCCCCAAGCCTGTGTTTGTACTAGGAACCCAAACTCAGGTCTTTGTACCTGTCCACTTGACCAAAAGGGTCATCTCCCTAAAACCCCGTTTTAAAAAATTGCAAAGAAAACATTCTAACTAGAGATGTAAAAACACCTCTTGTTTGTTTAGTTGACAACACTAGGTGACTTTAGATATTTGTCTGTTTTATTTTCCTGATATAAGGGCTCATAACTGGAGCCTGGGCTGGTCTTGAACTCATGGAAATCCTGCTTCAGCCGCCAGAGTGCTGGGACTACAGGCTTGTTCCACTTGCCCTGCTACCTGTTGATTTTCTCAGTAAGAATGTTTCACAACTGTATGATGTAGTGGATTTTTCTCTCTGAACTTGTCGTGTCTGGAAAAATTTTCTTTCTTTTCACGTTTTCCTTCTTTCTGCTTTTGTTTTTTGTTGTTGGTAATGATTGTGGTGGCTTGCTTTATGGTTGACATTTCATTTTTCTTTTAAATAAGTACCTAATACATACATTTACTGTAAAGTGCGGTGAATACTTCATGAATACTTCATTATATGCGCATCATGTGTACTCATTAATCAACAACAGCCAATCCGGTCTCCTTGTCGTCTCCTTACATTTTGGACCTTTAGCTCCATTTCTTGTCTTGTTTTTCTGGTCAGCAAGGACATGTTGGAATGTGTTAGGACACTATCACTTCCCTGTTTTCCCTAGCCATTCCCTGGCCTGGCGTGTGTGGCAGTCGTGTCTTCTTTGTGGCTGACATGATGGTCTTTTTTATTGCATGCTGGCTCTCTGCTTTCTCTTGAGCCACTGGCTGTCCGTATGCCAGTGCTTCCATCTGTCCTACCCCATAGCTTCTACTTCTCTGTTTTCCGTCTAACAGCATGTTCAACATCATACTGTAGCTGCAGAATTTCAACTACAGATTGAATTTGTCTTTTCTAGAAAACCTTTATCCAACCTCAATGATTAAAAATAAAGGCTCCAAAACTACATGACAATGCATTTTTTGAAATGTGCTTATCAAAGCACAAATCACAGGTCTTATTTTTGAAGGCATGTTTAAGTACTCCCTTGACTCCAGCTCTCTTCTCTCTGACATAAAATGTTATAACCACATCAGATATAGAGACTAATGTACCCTTTCAGTTACTAATACCATTTATGTCACTTTATAGTTCAGCCTGACAATCTTTAGCAATTTCCCTAACATACCATAATAACAAATTATGTTTTAATGCATGTTTGCATTGGTGTGTGTGTGTGTGTGTGTGTGTGTGTGTGTGTGTGTGTGAAACAGAGAGAGAGAGATATACATGTGGGGTGCACTTGCCCATGTGGAGGCAGGATGTCTTATTCCGTTGTTTTTCCACTTTACTTTTTGAGACAGGGTCTCTCACTAACCCTAAAGCTTGCTATTTCAGCCAGACTGCTGACAGTGGCCTCCATGAATTTACCTTTCAGGTGCATACTGCCTCCCAACACAGGGGGTTTCAGGTGCACACCACCTCCCAGAGCGTACATTGCGTGTTGAGGATCTGAACTCTAGTCCTAATGCTTATACATTATGCATTGTACTCCCTGAGACATCTCATCGGCTCCTGCATTGTATTTTCTTAAGAGAAGATCTAGTTCACAGCAAAAGACAGAGCTTTAGTGTTCATGATCTTCTGCCTCTACAAACCTAAAGCTTCCTCTGCTATCAGCATCCCACATCTGCAGTGCATTCCTTAGAATCCGTAAACTGACATTAACTAGTCATCATCACCCTAAATCCATAGTTGACTTCAGGATTCACTCTTTTTTGTGATTGGCTTCACATCACTCATGGACACCTGACATGGGATACTTTTTGATAAACAGAAGTTTATGTTGACTCATGGTTCTAGAGGTTCACATTCACAGGTCAGGCAGCATCAACAGTTTATCATGCTAGAACCTAATGATAGAAGCAAGTGAAGAGACAATGTTGCGATATCAGTAGCCAAGAGGGGAGAGATAGGTGAGGAAGATAGGCTAAGTCCCAGTCTCTGTCTTAGTTACTATGAGTTACTTATTGCTGTGAGACATTGTGACCAAGGCAACTCTTATCTAAGAAAACATTTAATTGTGGGCTTGCTTACAGTTATAGAGGGTTAGGCCACGGTCATCATGGCAGGAAGCAGACAGGCATGATGCTGGAGCGGTAACTGAGAGTTTACATACTGATCCTCAGGCAGCAGACTGGGTAAGTCTGGGTCTGGGCTTTTGAACCTCAAAATCCAACCCTGGTAACAGACCTTCAACAAAGCTTCATCTCCTCCAACAAGGCCACACCTCCTAATCCTTCCCACATAGTTTCACTAACTGGAAACTAAGCATTCAAATGTATGAGCCTATGAGGGTCATTCTCATTTAACCCGCCATAGTCTCTTTCAAGGGTATAACCACTTGGTCTCACGGCCTCCCATCAGGTTATCTTATAGCCCCTCCCAGTCTTCCATTACCGGAACCAGGCTGTTTTATTGAACTTTTGGAGGAGGCACTCTATTTGAATCCTGGCCACTATATAGTTTTTCATCATTTAAAAAGTCATATGGATTTTGACTACTATAAAATTCCTGTGTGTTCTGCCTATTCCTCCCTCTCTTCCCAAAGCGCTTAGAAACTATAGATCTGTACTGTCTCCCAGAATGTCATATGCTTAAGGTAATAGAGTGTGGAACATTTCAGAATGGCTTAATTTAGTGATATACATGTAAGTTCCTCTACTTTGCACTTCCTTAACATGTACAAGGTGCCAGGTTCAGTCCCCAGTGCTGAATAATAAATACTGTTATCTGTTGACTTGTGTACCACAGTTGCTCATCCTTTCACTGCCTTCTTGGAGGACATCTTGATGTCCACTATGTAGTATAAGACTTTCATCGAGTTTTCTCCCTTCGCATCATCATTTTACCTCATCACCCATCCCCCTAGGAGCTACTTAGTGTCCATTGGTACTATACCTCTATTTATCTCCAGGTATTATTGGTGGAACCCTTGCCCGCCTCAGGTTTCTGTTCAAGGCGTTACCCCAACTCTTGCACTGTTATCGCCTGATTCCTTGATGCAAATACTAGTCTTCACTTCTAAAGGGATAGGAGGAGAAATTTGAGACTGTTCTTAGAATTCAACTTAGTATTGAAACAAAACAGGTGTTTAATTGTTTGCTGAATGAATGGATAAAAAAAAATCTAACCACAAGAAAAGGAGACTCTTAGCACTTCTTTAAAACAATTTTCTGTGTGTGTATCTGTGTGTGTGTGTCTGTGTTTATACATATACATGTGTGTGACAGGACAATTTGTGGGAGTTTGGTCTCTCCTGCCACCATGTGGATCCCAGGGATGGAGATGAAGTCATCAGGCATGGTGCTTCAATCCCCACCCCTCTGGATGAGGGGTCAGTGAGGCAAATCTACTAATGGGGTTTATCACAACTTAGTCTTAGTGCACACCAAAGATTTTTAGGTTCACTTAGATGGCATGCAGATTGGAAAATACTGGAACTTGAGCTCTAATGATAAATACATGGTATTACTCCCACTGAAGTATAATAACTTATGAGGAAGCCTTTAGGTTTCTCTGCTTGTTGACTCATTCTTTTTATTTTCTATGTCAACTATTACTGTTTTTCTACGTGCCACATTTCTTACATGAATAGAAGAACTGTGCCACTTTGATTCTGATAGCTTATTAACCTTGACAGTATTAACCTTAGTGTTCATATTGTTAAAAGACTTTGTCTCTACACTGTATCATCTCATCTGTTTTTTTAATGGATAGTGAGGTAAAAAGGAAGAGAAGTAGTGGCTCTGAGTACCCACTGCCCTTGCAGAGGGCTGGAATTCAGTTCCCTAGTGTACATCAAGTAGCTCTCAACTGCCTGTAGCTCCTGCTCCAGGAGAGCCACCCCCTCCTCTGGACTCTGTGGGCAGCTGCACTCATGTGTACCCTATGACACACTTAGACGCATAACTTAAAACCTTTAAAAGGGAAAGTGGAGAAAAGGTAAACTATGCGCTTAACCGACCGTAGACTTACATCAAGTAGCGGAGACACTCCTAGAGCTACCTGACTGTGCCTGTGCAGTGTACACTCCCTAAACCCTGATCTTAGATGTTTGGATGGGCCTCACCATTGGCAGTACTGTACATTTTAAGTCAGAACTTTGGAAATATAGATCTCATGCTGTTATCTGTTCTCTAGTTAGAGTAAATTCTTTTAAATTGTATTAAACCTGAAAAGCAGTAACAATGGTGTTTAAAATCTTTTGAACAAAAGTCTGGTTTGAATTTGAAATTATTTTTCTTTCTTTTTAAACACTGAATTTTAAGGTCTTATTTTATCTGCACAAAATCTACTAATGAAGTAAGAACTTACCGAAATCTATGCAAGTGTTTACAGCTAAGTGTGTGTAGTTCTTGGCTTTCAAGACTATTGTAATAGTTGATGTTGCTTCAAGAGGCAGTTTGTCTCAAAGGTAACCAGAGGGAAAACCCCCAACAGTCAACATCTTCCAAGGGTCTTAAGTATGTGACAAAATCACTTTTTGTGGAGGATACGACCATGTTTTATTCCTGGCTTTCTCTGAAATTTAATAGAGTATACAGAGTTTAGGTTTTTTTTTTTATGATTTTTTTGGTCCACTTGAAATCTTATTTTATATATTGTTATTTTGTAGTAGGAAAGTCAACATAGTAAGAGTCTTTAAATTGCAGAAGACATTATTTTTTCTCCAGCTGTGTATTTTTTTTTCTGCATGTGGTTAGTTCTCCCAAACATTTTCTTCATTGTGTGCCAGGTGCTTTTACAAGGCACTTACATATTGGCATTATTGTGCAATGAATTATGAATGAGCATTCAGGTTTCCTTGTTGGATCATTGTGTGTGTGTGTGTGTGTGTGTGTGTGTGTGTGTGTGTATACGTGCACGTGCACCTGAGCCCAGGTGCCCTCAGAGGCCAGAGGCAATAGATCCTCGAGCTGCAATCACAAGTGTATGTAAGCCACCTAATGTGGTCACTGAGACTAGAGGTCCGGTCTTCTGCAATAGCAGTAAGTGCTCTTAACTAACGAGCCATCTCTCCAGTCCCCATTGTTTTTAATTTCATATGAAGTCTTTGATTATTTGTTCTGTATGCCAAATCCATATATAAATATAAGAACTTATGCCAGTTTTCAAATACTTGCTGCACCTGGCTTTATATGTTAAGGACATTTTTTATTTGTGGCTCCTCTGAGTTAAAACACAGTTTACAGAAGCCATCTGCAATGTGTCTTCCTTGTCCTGTGTATGTAGGCACCCTCATCATGAGGCTCCCTGCTAAGAACGGAAGAAGCCGTTAGACACTGCTGAAGGACAAGGCTTTCAGTTCAGCAGACCATCAGGAGCCCTTGGCCTGAGGATACTGCTGTCTACTTTGCACTACCATGCTCTCATCTGAAGAAGGGAGTGCATGGATGTGTTGCTTTTCTTAGAGGGGAGTAGAGAGTCTTATGGGATGGGTATACAATATATGGCAAGTTGCCTGTCATGCTATTGCTACCTGAGAGGTAATAGCTGTTGTTTTCAACTTCAAGAACATTAAAAGAAGTCTACATTTCATTTTTTCATAATTTTCCATCTGCTTTGTTACTCTGAGAAATTATATCTCCATATAAAATTAAATAATTTGGAGAAGAATATTCGTAAATGTTAGTGGTAGGTAGCTAACAGTGAGCTATATGTAGTATGTTCAGTTATGCTGCTTTCAAAATTTCTCAGTGTAATCACATCTCTGCTTATTTTTGCTGATTTGACTATATTTTGTTATTATTTCTCCTGAGAAAACTATACAGACCCATTCCTTCAGCCCACTAAGTGTTTTGAAACAAAGAACACCGGTTACAGTGGATTCTTTGTATTACTGGCTGTTACTCAAAGAAGGTCTTTATACTATCAAAAGTGGTTTAGTTTGTAAAGTTCTGGCTGGAAAAGCCCTTGTGGCTTTTTATTCCCAGTATGCATACAGAAAGATCCTTTTTTTTTTTTTAGTGCCTAGATATGGCGGTACATGCCTTTAATCCCATTCCAAAGGCCTAAACAGGTGGGTTTCTGTGAGTTGAAGATCAGCCTGGTCTCAGCCAGTTAATGACATGGCAAAAATATAAACAAAAATATAAAAAATAATGCATTAAGTTTTGGTATCTACTTACACTTGAACAAAATGTGGTCGTGCGTTTTTTTTAATTTTCAGATCCGTGCCACCTTGTTTTTAAACAAGCTTGTATGGCTCTTCTGCCTCCCCTAAATTGGGCATACTTATCCAAGTGAGATTTAATGCTTCCTTTAATGAAATTGCGAATTAAAAGTGCTCTGAAAGTATGGGTTTTTAGGATTAGCTTGGAGATGGTATTAGTTGAAGGCACAAGATTCAGGCTTACCTGCTGCTATGTCCTTAGTTCTGGTACTTCAATAGTCTGCAGTATCTGGCATGCTCAGGAAATGTTCACTGAATTCAGTGACATGCAAGAAGAAATTGTTAGCTTCGTCATTTGTCCTACAAGTAGAATATTAACACATCGTTGTCTTGCTTTCTGTACTTTGTAGATTCTCATAACTTCAGAGTTATGGTAAAGGGATTATTGTGCTGATCCTTCCAAATAAATGCCCAGTTATATCCAGCTATTCTAGAGACTCAGTGAGGTTGATCTTTCAGAGTATTTAACCTACTGTATTAGAGTAATGATGTTAAGGGACTTAGTGTTGACATTTGTATCCATTATATCATCTGATTTCAAAGCATATTTTTTAAACAGCTTTATATTACTATATAAAGTACAGACTCTGAATTTCAAGTCATGCTACACCGAGGAATCGAGTGTGATTTGAGCAGGTGACTTACCCTCTATAAGTATCGTTCTTTACATGTGTAATACCAGAAAAATTATCCTTTGCTTATAATGAAGTGCTCTTAGGCAGTAAGTGAGGAAAGGCACAGAAAGTTCTAAGCTTGGGTTTTTGCCCGAAAGCCTTTAGAATCCATTATCGTTTTAGTGGAGTGGCTTCTTGACTTTGCACCTTGGCCGCTCAGAAAATTGTCTTCAGAGCAAGGACTTCTTCCATACTCACCTCTGTAGCCTGGCTTAGCTTGGGGCCATGACAAAACAGGCCCTTAACAAGTAGTGGATTGAATGATACAGGCAGTTTGCTGGAAGACTAAACTTTATATTACAGAGGTTACTGTTGGAAAGGGTTTTTTTATTTTATTAAAAAAAAGGCAGAACAGATGGAAAGAGATAGGACAGAGACAGAAGATAGATGGAGAAGTGAAGTTCTTTTGTCCAGGGACCACACAGCGCCAAAGGGAGAAACCTGCCTGTAGAGGTGGTGCAGTCCTGAAGGGAGAGCACCCCAACAGGACCGAGGAGCTTCTGGCCAGGTGTCCCCAAGGCTGCAGCTCTGTAGGGACATATCCCAGGCAAGCTGTTCTTCTTTCTTCTGTCCAATGATCTCAGCAGGCCAGTGACTGCTTCCACTCTGAGGAGAAAGAGCGAAAACTGAGGGTTGCTCAGTCCTTTTTAAAGGATTCTGGAGGGGGTGGAGCTATCAACATGGCCTGCGATTGGTGGAATTTCTGTGGCCTGTGATTGGTGGAATTCTCAGTCCAGAGAGGGTCTGGAGGTGGGGGGGAGTCCCAGCTCAAGATCATTTGTGTTAGTTGGGACCACTTCTGTGCGTTTCTGTCAGGTTGGAGGACCCCGCAGCCAGCTGGGAGTGGGGTCCCTGATAGTCCCGGGGGGAGCTTTCTTATGAGGGGTTTCAAGTCCCAGAGTTCCCCAGCCTCGCAGAGCTAGACTCCCCCAAAAGGGAAATATGCTGGCTCCTCAGTGGTCCTTGGCACCATTTGGGGTTCCTGTTGGGCACAAGGAATGGTGGCTGGGCCCCCAGAGTCCTCAGCAGGGTGGTGAGGGAAGCAAGCATTAGTCTTGAATAGCAGTTGGACAGCAGGAGGGGCTAAGTTTGCTGGTAAAGTCAACTTTGCGTCCTGGAAGAAACACAGATGGCTGTGAGGATCCATGTTGGGGGGTAGGGGTGTCAGCCAGGAGCGCTGATGGCTGTGAGGTTCAATCTGGGGGGGGGGGCGGATCATCTGGGAGCAAGCACAGTTCTCAATCAGGTCCTCCTTCTGTTTGACAGCCAGCTGGGGGTCGGGCCTGGGAAGGGGACGGACCTAAGGCAGAGCTTCCTTCCTAAGGCTGATCATAGATGAATGTGGAAAGACGTGTCAGAGCTCCTCACAGAAGTGGGAGCCCTATGCTGTAGATGGAGGTGGTGGGCAGAACCCCCCCCCCAGAGGGAGCCGTGGGCTGTGGGCTGTCTATGGTCAGGGGTGGGTCAGAGCTCTCCAGTGCAGAGCCCTGCTGTGGACTCTGCTTGTGTTAGGTAGACGATGCTGCAGAATCCTAACAGAAACAGATTTTGAGTATCACTTTAGGCAAGTTTAGAGAAGACTCAGTGGAATCCTCAGATTCAAATTTGAGTGCTGCAGCCAAAATACATTTCTCCAAACTCTCCTGCCTCTCTTACAAGATGTCTAAAGATTATTCCCTGGCCAGGTACTAAAGTTGAGTATCATTACAGCATTTGAGAAAATAACTTTTTGAATTACAAGATCAATTGACTACCTGCTTTTTTTTTTTTAACTTCTTTGCTTTAAATGAAAACATAATATCCTAGCTTTGTTAGTTTCTAGAGAAAAAAAATGACAAGAGAACTGAATGTGAACCTGCAGTAATGAACAAATGAGAGGAGTTGAAGATAGAGAGCAGGTAGGGTGAGTGAGTGCTTTACAGATGAAGGCAGATGTGTGAAATTACAAGCTGTCAGATAGGCAATGGAAATGAAGATGATAAAGTAGATCCTTACATAGTTCATAATTATTCATTTTGCCCAGTCTAGTCTCCTTTCTATAGTACTCTATAGTACTGCATGAGGGAGCATGGTAGAAAGCTTCCTCTAGAGGTGGCTTTTCCAGAAGCAGAAAAAAAAAATTTAAGAATCAATATTTTATTTGTCTTATTTCCCTTGAATCACAGTTATTTTCCTGTAGGACATTTTTCAGGTAACTGATTTATGAACAGATTTAGTTACTGCTATATGAAGCTGTAACTAAACTCCACTTCACAGTCACTGCTGCAGACACAGCCATTGTGGCTCACAAAACAAGTGTCACTAATGGGCCCAACTGTGACTACAGTGACC
This sequence comes from Cricetomys ansorgei, assembly GCA_026225945.1. Taxonomy (NCBI): domain Eukaryota; kingdom Metazoa; phylum Chordata; class Mammalia; order Rodentia; family Nesomyidae; genus Cricetomys; species Cricetomys ansorgei. The sequence continues at coordinate 11,825,097 of JAMJFZ010003581.1, read as the reverse complement.
GATAGATTGCCAAGAAATAGACTAATGTGCACAGACCTGTCTGAAAAGATGTGTTTAATAATTGCACTCATAAGTAAGTTGATTTAAAAAACAAAAAATGTTAAATGACAGTCTGCAGAACACAAGCAGGTCTTGGAAGATTTTCACTCTTGTTTCCTTGAAGAAATCTTGTATAGTTACTGTCTCTCTAAATTTCTTTTTACTTTTAGAAAAACATATAGAAAATTGTATTTTTAAATTTTGAATTATGTGTTACATATATAAAAGAATGAGCATGGTGTAAATTAAGAAGCAGAATAACCAAGGTAAGTACTATTTTATTAGAATTTTTAGCTGCTTCCCAGTTTGCAAGGTTTTTGCTACTAATTTCTCACCAGCAAAGCTAAAGGTTGCCCTACAAATAGCAACAAATATGCACACATCTAACAATGTATTTGTATTGTAATGCCCACACTGATGTCTGCACCATTCCTTCCACCACTCCCGGCAGTAGTACCAGTGTCAGATCATAGCTGAAATGTATGATCCAGAGGACGCTTGGTGAAAACCTTTTCTCAGTACAGACTTTTGTCAGATCACCTGAGCTACTGCATCGCTCACCTTGGCTCTCAGTTATTTCCTTAGATTTACCGTAATGCATATATTTTAAACAGCATTGTGTCTGAATCCTTTTTCCCTCTTCTTCAGTGATTTCTAGTAACTACCAGACCTGTCTCGGCCTTCTGATGCACTACCCACTCATCGGGGACATACACTCACTGATTCTTAAGGCCCTGTTCCTTAGAGACCCAAAGGTAAGCCTTCTCGGGAAAACATGCATAACTCTTAAGTTGTGTGAAGGATCAAGTTGTCCATCTGATTTATTCCCAGTGATTGTTAGAAGTTGTAGCCAAATTTTGCATCTCTTACTGGTCAACATATTAGGAAGTGATTGCAGTGAACATTGTCCTGAGGAACTGTACCCCAGCCAGTGCCCATGTTCCTCAGCAGGTTAACTTGATCGCCTGCCTTCCTTTTAGCTTAAGGAAATATTTAAACAACTGCTTCTTACAGACTGACGTCACTATCTTTAATACCCCTCCCAGGGAGTGACTTATTCAAGTAGGATTTCCAGAGCCATATGAAGATCAAGAAATAAGAGCTATACTAAGGACTGGGCCTATAAGAATTTATCATAAAATGGAACACTGAACTATGATATAAATATATGTATACGGATGCATATATATTATTCTATTTTATAGCTTATAAGTAACCTAATAAAGATTCAGACAGACCTTAACACTGATTTTTCTATTTGAATGTAAAACAAATTCATCGAGATTTTTTTTATGCTTCACAGGAAAAAAAAAAAAAAAACTGTGCTCTTTTACAACTAATGTTATATTTCTTGAAAATAAGAACATTTAATGATCTAAAAAAATTTGTGAATCCTGGCTGTTTTTGAGCCAAACAAAAATATTGGATGAAGAATAAGAGAGAACGCTTCAAATGCAAGTATCAGAATGCCAGGCATTGGATGGTTATCCCAGCCTTTGGCTCTTTGGAAACTCTCCCAACAGTCATGTTGGCAGTTGTCAAACTGTCTCTGAGTCAGTCAGTCTGTCTGTGAGTTCATTGCCAAAGCTCTGCCTGATCATCTTGAGCATCTAAGTTTAATAGAAATTTGATTCTAAAAGGATTTTGACCTTTCTCTAGTTGCTGACATTAACTTATCTTTGAGTGTATTTTCTATTATAGGACTTAGAATTTTCCTTATGCCTATATCTCCTTTCTATAGAAATACTGTTATAGCATCTCTATTATATAAAAATTTATTAAGCATCAAAATAAAACCTATGACTTCCTTGCATTAGGAAGCATCCTTTTTTGGTTATGACCTTTGAATGCAACTATTTGTATCTCATGTTGCTGTTTTTATCCATACACGTGTACGTAAGTCTTGTGAACTCTGTAACTAAAACCTCTACACGATGACCGAGCGGCTGCAAAAGTTACCAGATGCAGTGGCTAATCATTGGTGAGCTTTGATCTATAGACTTACAGCGCCTCCTGCTATCGCAGAAATAGGAGTTCTTGGGAGTAGAAAATGGGAGATTTGCTGAATTTCAATTTCCTATTTTATTTTTAAGTAAGGTCATTATTCTTTAATAATTTCATACAATATATTTTGAAAATTTTCATCCCCTTCCCCATCTCATCCAAGATCTGTCTCCATCTTCCTGCAAACTCAGCTTCATGTCCTTTTTGTTGTTTTAAATCCATCCAGCCCATTTTGTGCTCCCCAAATACTCTTACATGTTTGGCCGTTCCCTGGAGCATTGCCAGCCTACAGGTTTCACACCATAAAGGGACTGACTTCCTCTCCCAGCAGTCATCAGTTGGCAATAGCTCCTCAGCCAAGGTGGGACTTCCTGCTCATCCTCCCCTTCATGTGGAGCTTTTGTCTAGCTTGAGCTTGTGCAGGGCCTGTGCGTGGTGTTGCGACCGCTGTCTGTCCGTATGTGCAGCTGTGCTACTGCATCTGACAGACACTGTCTTACTATGGCCATCCACCTCCTCTGGTGCTTAGTCCCTTTCTGCCGCTAGTCCCCTGTTCCACTATGGTCCCTGAACCTTGGGGAGGAGGAGTGTAGTGTAGACATCCCGTTTAGAGCTGAGAATGCCTCAGTCTCTTATACTCTGCAGTGTCTTCTGCTTCCTTTTTGTCTGGATAACCTACCTATTGGAAGAAGTTGCATACTGAAGTTAACTGCCATCACCATGTTGGAGTCAATCTGTGCTCTTATTTCTCATCATATTTCTTTTATGAAAATGAGTACCCCTCTGCTGTGTATAAATGTTTAGAATTTTAATATCCTCTTGAATCACTTTTTCCATTAATAGATATACATATCCTTCCTTATCGTTTCTGATTAGTTTTATTATTATTTATTATTATTATTTTGCCATATATTAGAATCACTACACTTGCTTGTTTCTTAGTTGCATTTGTTTGGAAATACTTTCTCCGTCCTTTGACCCGAAGGTAGTAACTGTTATTGATGGTGAGGTGTGTTTCTTGGAGGCACCAAAAGGATGTATCCTGTCTTCTTTTTGCAGTCTGTTAGTCTATCTCTTTTGTGAAGAATTGAGACTTAATATATTGGGGGTTATTTTTGTCGGGGTAGTATTTTCTTAGACCTCTTTCAGTCAACTGTTCTGTAGTTGTTTATTTCCTATATGTTCTTGGCTGTGTTTAACTTTGTCTTCCGACCACAGTGTTTGTCCAATATTCTTTATAGAGCTGGCTTAAGTATCATAAATCCTTAAAAAAAAATCTATTCTTTCTCTTTCTATTACAACTAATTATTTTAACGCATGTAATATATGAGCTGATAACTGTGGTCTTTCAGAATGTGTAGAACATTAGTACAGATCATGTACTCAAAGTAGTCTCTGGGTTTTATTTTAATCAGCCTGTCTTTGTATGTGGCTTAATCTTTCTCTCTTGCAGCTTAAATATCCTTCCTTTGTTCTGTGCAGTTAGTATTTTGATTATTTTGACTTTTCTGGTCCCATTTAATTGGTATTCTGTATGCCTCTTATACCTTGATAGGCATTCTTTTGATAGTTTTTTTATGATTTTCCTAAAAACATTTTTTATGTCTATGACCTGGATTTCTTCTTCTAAACCAATGATTTATGTTGAGTTTTTTTTGCTTTTGTACTGTACCAGAGTTTCTCCATATTCTGTTTCCAGTAAGGTTTTTTTTTCAGATTTAAGATTTTTTTTTTTTGTACCAATTTATAGATTTTCTTTACCTTGCCTTCAGATCTTTATACTCTTTGTTCTTTGTTCCAATTGCTTCATTCTATTGGTGAGGCTTTCCATTTATTTTTTTTCTATTTTATTGACTTACTATTTTCATTTCCAGTTTTCAGAGTACCTTTTCTTCAGGAATTCTATTTCTTTATTAAATTCTATTTTCATAGCTTTGTTTTCTTTATTTCATTCAACTGTTTTGTTTTTATGCCCTTCATTCTGATATTTATATATATCTTCTCTGACTTCCTTAAACATATTATAATTGCCATTTTGAAATCATTTTTTATATCAACTAAGTTGCTCTACTCAAGGAACATTATGATGAGTATACTAATTTCTGGAGGAGACATATTGGTTTTTTTGGGGGGTGGAATGGGACCTAATCATCTGGAGTTACATCATTGGTGATGTTTCTTGGTATGTCTGGTCTCACTTTTGTGTGTTTTGATCTTTATTTGCTGTTGACCTAGCTTGTCAGGCTGGGGACCAGTTGAATGGTACTTGGGGTTTAGTCTTGGGGATACTCTGTTTCGATGTACAAATGAGATGTCAGAAGGGGTACCAGTACAGCTAGGAATAGATGAACCTTCTGAGCTTAGGAGCAAACCTTCTGAGCTGATTCTACATTAGAATTTTATACTTAGAAGATTTTAGCAGCTGATATTCAGAAGTCTGTGTAGAGCTCACTGTTTCTACTGGTTGTTCCTGGGTGACAGAGACTGGGGTTACAGTGGGATGTACCATCTCCCTGTTGACAGGGCACAGGATAGTTCACCATCCTCAAGAGGAGGTGGCTGTGAGTCCCTATTGGGGTGAACTAACTGGTATACTGTTGAGTCTGAGTTCCCTCTTTGTATCTAGGGATTGGCTTAATGAAGAAATAAATGAATATTGTACCATAACCTAGCAATCTTAGTAATTTTCCCTATGTTGATGTTTTTATTCAGCTCGGACAGAGGTGGAAAAGTGGCCTAGCAATAGGAAGCCTAGGGAAGGTGGGGAAGGTATCCCCATGGAAGTGTTTACAGCTCTGAGGTGAGGAAGGTATCCCCAATGGGAAGGGTATCCTGGCACTCTGGAAGCCAGGAACCACACAGCTCCCTGTTCTGAGGCAGGGAAGGCTTCTTCAGCTCAGCTCAGCTCAACTTAGCTCCACTCTGAGGAGAGAAGCTTCCCCAGTGTTGCAGCTCTGGAAATACCCAGGCTGAGCTTAGGTGTTCTTCTGTGCTTCCTCTCTTCTCTTTATTGCTTCTTTGCTTTGCTTTTTCTCTTCCTTGCTGCCTCTACTTGGGAGGAAGGCAACAGCCAGAGCTGTGCTACCTACTAAGCAGAGTGTGATTGGTGGGATTTTTTGCCCTTATTTGGCTAGTCTAGGGAGGGTTGAGGGGCCCAGCTTAGGGCCATGTGTGTTAGTTGGGGCTGTTTCTGTGCTGCTCTACCAGGTTGGGGAACCCTGTGGCCAGTTGGGAGTGGGGTCCCTGGTAGTTCCAGAGAGGAGCTCAAGTCCCAGAACTCCCCAGCCTAGCTGAGCCAGATTCCCACAAAGGGGAAATGTAGCAGCTCCCCAGTGGTCCTCAGAGCTGTTTAGGGCTCATGGTGAGTGCAGTAAGTGGTGGCTAGGCCCCAGGATCCCCAGAAGGGTAGCAAGGAAGCCACAGCCAAAGGGCAGCTGGCAGCAGGAGGGCCACCCAGACTGCTGGGAAAAGTCAGGTTTGCTCCACAGCAGAAACACATATGGCAGTGCAGTGGAAGTTAGGGGAGGGGAGGGGCACCAGGCAGTGAGGCAGAGACCCCTGGAGCACAGCCACTGAGGGAGGAGAGAGCAGGTGGGGCCAACACCTAGGTTCATATAATGATCTTTTTAGGAGTCACTCGCCCAATTTCAGAATTCTTTATACTAAAGCCATCAATGCTTATCAATGGACTCTAACTACCCTTTCATGTTAGTGTGGTTTTTGTAGAGTACTTTTACTTTAGTAGAATATAATGAAACAAATCCTACAAGCATTAAAAATTTAGATTCATGTTTAAGGAGAAAAATAATAGCATTAATATCTTAAAGAGGGGAACTGTCTTCAATAGGTGGGACCATAATTTAAGAGACTTAATAAACTTGCCTGATGAGAAAGTCATGTTTGCAGATTCACATGAACAAGTTCATAGAATAGTCGTATTTATAAGTAAAGTAAAGAAAGTGCTTTACTTTTAAGGGCTTTTTCAGGTGGCTATCAAAGCAAGGTATAGTTACAATTGATTACAGTGGCTGGTTCATTGATATCACTCTGTAAATGTCAGATGAGGTCATTTCCTTCCCGGAGAGGAGTGTCCCTACCAGGAGTCTGAGTTAGGTAAAATAATAACATAGATCAAGCTCAGTATTTTGGGATTACAATGCTTATTGAGTTTTGGTGTTTTTGTAACATTTAGAAGTTGAATAAAATTATCTCTGATAAGTAGATCATCATTTGCCTATAAAGAACTGATTTCTAATGGATTGACATAACCCAGTCTCATGCTACAAAGGCAGAGGTGAAAGAATATAGTTTATGTACTTCATAGAAACCCACAAGAGCACAACGTTTCCAGGCCAGGACTATCAATTAGAGTCACAAAAGAGGCCATTTATGCTAAGGGAAAAATGGGAAGAAAACTATAATGCTAATGCCTCTACCCTATTCTCTAAAACTCCAGACATCAGAGTGTTTGTTTGTTTTGTTATTTTGTTGTTTTTTTAATAATAACAGTGAATCACTTGAAGTGCTTGTCATTCTTAGTCCAAGTAGATCAGAGTAAATACACAAACACAGTCAGCTAGTAGAAGGTAAGATCTAAGGCATGACATGTACTTTTCTTTCTGGCTTCATGTCACAGTAGTGTGCATACTGCTGACAAAGAGTCATTGCCCACCTTCAGAACAGCACTTTGCCCTACTGCCATCCTTAATTTCCTCATAGGAATTGCTCTCTGAAAATACATTCAATAAATACAGCTTGAGATACCAGTCTCTAATTACTGTGTCTAGGTGGGGTAGATTAACCATGGAAAAAAATTTTCATTTGAACAGTTTGAAATAATTTGTAAGCTATGGTAGTAGAATTATAATTCGTAGTTCTCCTAACACTTAGATAAGTCTAATGAAGCCCTCATAAACCTCTGAAGTAAAACAGAGTAGCTTGTCTTCCCTCTTTCCAGTAGACTGGGGAAGACATAAGGCCAGAAGTCTGTAAGCTGTAGCTAGTGTGGCTTCTGGACCTTTGTATCTTCTTCCTCCCTCCTGAGATTCCTGATGTTCTTTTTACCTTTTCCAAAACGCATTTCCAGGTTCCCTTAGGGCATTTCCTCCACTTTGAGTCAGTGTAACGCTTTCTATTTTAACTATACATATACATGCCTTTTACCAGTCATTTGTCAGGAATGAACGCTGCTCATTTTCATCAGTTAACTCTGTGTCCTACCTATACTTGGTAAAGAAAATATCTCCATCAAATGCCGTGTCTCTTTCTAGGACCCCGTATTGACTCTAATCTTGATAAAACTCCCTTACCTAGCGTATTTATGGAACCTGTATCTGCACACACATGAAATATACCTAGTGATATATTGTAGCTGCCATTTTTATCATGATGGGGAGTTATCCCTACCACTTGACCTTAAGTGCCAGCTTAAGTTTCTTAATTTGGCCTGTCAGAATTCCCTGAAAACTTGTTTCTACCTTCAAATGTTATGAAATAAGGAGGGCTTCACAAAGAATCTGGTTAATATTTAGAAATAGAGATTCTAAACTTAGTTCTTCAAATCATGTTCTAGTTTTCATTTTCTTTAGCACACTGGAACTAGTGAACAGATTTTCAAACATAATCCTCTAAAGGAAGTTAGGAGGATAGAAGGACAGTCTGAAAGATATAAAGTGATTTAAAAACGTTGTTCTAGCTAGTAGTTCAAATTCAAAATAAAATTTAAACCCAATTAGAAACAAAAGTCATGGAAAATGTGAACATATTGTGTTCTTTAAATAACCAGATGTTCTCTCCTTCCTGAAGGCAGTAAGGGCTGAGAATAAAGGTTTAAAACTATTGTTTTAAGTTAACTGTGAATTTTGAAAATCTGTTTTTACCCTTTAGCAAAAAAAAAAAAAATTCTAATACAGAAATATAAGCAAAGTATTTTCTTTTTTTTTTTTTGGTGTTCTTATTTGTGTTATGCATTGAGTGTTAACTTTGCCACAAAGACTTATTGCAAATGAAATACAAAATGTGGGTTACCATTTTAGGTTATGCAGTAAGAATTTGACACCTTCCATTTGTTTTGGAGACAGAATATTCAGAGAATTTCCTAGAAGGTGGTCAGGTCTCCCAGCAGTGTCTACTGCTGTTAATAGGGGCAAACTACTAGAAGTAAAACAATTTTATAATCATCCTTTACATGCGAACTTAAAAAAATATATAATGTTTCTGATTTCAACAATTTCTGGTCTGTTTCTTTTAGTTTAGCTTGTGTTAAATTTTACTTTTTTAAATTGCAGAGTGTCTGATCTTCCAGTTTAGTGTTTTATGCTGGTACTCAAAATTTTACTTGTTTTGTTTTTTAAAAAGCCACTGTAGTTATAACATTGTTATCATTGCATAATGCCATTGTAAAATGCCTGTGAGGATCAAAATGTATCTAATGGGTTCAGATCCACTGTTAGTCAGGCAACATCACTAGAAATTGAGACTTGGCCCTTCAGGAATGCCATTGTCATCCTTTCTTTAATCGGTAAAGGACCTAAGGATAACTCAGACTGACTCTTCGAGGAAGGTCTGTGATGTTCTTCCTTTTAATGACTTTTCATATTGTTTCTGTCAGGTTCTACTGCAATTATGTATTAGTTCTAATCAAGTTTTTATTATGATTTCATGTTATAGATCTCTTCAACTTTTCTCCTCAAAAATGGAGTATTTCTTTGAAGTCAGACATCCTGACTGTCCTGGAGCTCACTGTGTAGACCATGCTGGCCTTGAACTCATAGAGATCTGCCTGCCTCTGTCTCTTTGAGTGCTGGGAATAAAGGCGTGCAGGCATGTGCCACCACACTGAATGTTTTTCTCAACTTTCTATATAAGAGTTCATGTGATAGTACTAACACAAGAAAATGCGTACTCTTACAGAAAGTAAACGGCATGAGGACACTATGGAAAAGATAAATAATGGAGACTTATAGTCAAGTCAAGAGGACTTCTTAGAGAAAGAAATATTCCATGACCTTTGAGGAATTTATTAGTGATAGCAGGAAGTCCTGGAGGATTGGACAAGCGAGTGACCAGGCTGGACTTAGCAGTTATCTATCTAGAGTCATGTGGAGAGCCTTCAGGGACCTAAAGAGTTAGTGTGTCCTCTCCCTTCCTCAGAGCCGCATGTATTTGCAAACACTAATTAAAATTAGTATGTAACATTAAATAATGATCCATCTTTTATGTTTTTATTCAGAATAATTAAATATTTTGTGTTTTGAGTGAAAATTCATGTGAAAGCGATTGCATTCCAGGGATTTTTTATTAGATAATCACCTCTAAAGTAGCTTTTCACCACCTAAATATAAGCATGTCTTCATTTATACCTCCAGTCAATCCAGAAAAGCTGAGTGATTTTTTTTATCCTGAAGAAGAGCTATGAAATTTCATAGAAATGATTGCTTATTGTGTTTTAAAGGAGAGGGTCCCCCCCATTGAGAAATTATATTAATAATCATTTTCCTTGAAAAACAGAAAGAAGATATTAAAATACATAAGTTAATTCTGTTCTAATTAATAACTAGCAACTAAAGAAAACCTACAAACCTTCTGACTTTTGTTCATTGTCTTGTAAGGAAAGAAAAGGTAGGTGTGTGGGAGAAAACTTATTCTAACTGTCCTACGAAGACTTCTGTGCATGTGTCTTTGGAAAATACTCTAAAATCTATGCAGCAGTGAAGTGAAGTGGTTTTCATGAGTCCCGGAACCAAGGGGAATAACTATCCTTTTACCGCCTTAAATTCAAGTCCGATCGCTGTCTCACTAATGGTGACGGCTGGCTGGTGAGACCTTAATTAGATGTCTTCCCCAAAACGGTTCCAAGTGCTGGAAACCTAGCTTCGCACTTGTGCCCCTTATTGTAGGAAGCAGCTTCTTCACGAGAGCAGAGTCACTACTCTGAATGTTTCTTTCTCATTTTTTTGATATCTACAGATGTTACAAATTTTAAAACACAATTTATAACAAAAGGATTATTAACCTGAGAGTGAAAAAATGGAAAAAATGACTTTGTAGTATCTGTCATTTTAGCTATGCAAATATTTTATTTGCCCATTAAGTATATTAACTCAGTGAACATTTTGTTGTACATTTAAAATGTTAAGCATATTGCCTTTATCTGAAGGAAAGCTCCATACATTTAAATGTCAAACAGTTTAACCATAATCAATTTACTTAGTTCTAGTGAATACTTCAGATACAGTACTGTGCTTTGAATATTGAGTGTCCCCCAAATGCCAAGCTGCTAAAGATTTATTTCTCATCTTGGCAATGTTAGAGGATGATGGAAACTTTAACAGGTGAAGCCTACAGGAGGTCTTTGGGTCATTGGGCTGTGCTTTTAAGAGGAGGCTACTCAGTCTCTTCTAGTTTCTTCTAATGTTTGTTTGTGTTTTGCTATGTGTTCCCAGAATAGCATGAAACATAAGCATAAATCAGTGACCCAACTGAACAGGGATCAAAGTCTCATAAACTCAGTAAACCCTGTCTGAGATTTTCTATAGCAGTCAAAGTTGACTAACAGGTAAGTTTTCTACTTTCAAAAGGAAGCACAAAGGAGATATTTTTCATGGAGAATTTTTAAGTACAATATATCTAATTCAGCTACCTTATGGTTAGTATTTTGTGAAGCATAAGTAAAGTCTAGAGTGATCGAGTCACTAAGGCAAATCTTGTGTTCCATAGCATTCGTGTGGTGGACCCTACAGATCCTCCAGGCCAAAGCCAGTGTAGCCCTTTCTGTATGCGTATGGCCCATTTGCTAACACTGACATATTTTCCCACCACCGTTTCCCCAACCCTCCAAAAAACCTTGGGAAAATTCCTTATTTACTTGGTCATGTTTCCTAATTTTGAAGAATAACTTTGCAGTTCAATTTCCACAGATTCTTTCTCTAGAGTGCCATTTCTATTCATTTAACCAAAATTTCCTAAACTTTACTATATCAGAATACCATGTGAGATCTTAGAAGTTCTGTGTGAATGTAGCTGTAAAGACAAGTTAGTAGCACATGCGACAAGTCAAAGCCATATGCATGTGGCTGATCCCGTCTTTCTAGTTTCCACTGAAGTCCACTGGCCTCCCTGCCCCTTTCATGGCTTCATGTGGTTTTAAGCTTTATATCTTCTTGGCAATGCATCAATTACATGAAGACATTGCTTCTGTCTGTTTTAAACATGATGTACAAATAAAGAGCACTTTAGATAAGCATTTCGAATCTAGTTAAAATAGGCTTACAGTGGGACCAAAACTGGAAAAGTTATTAGACTGAGAAAAAAATTTACTTCACAGACTGAAACCCAAACTCTAAAACAGAAGCCTGAACCCTAAATCAGTGATCTCCAAAAGTAGAGCATGTTTACACACAGTGACTATGCAAAGATAACGCAACAAATGCTTGCTTTGTTTTTTAAAAATAAGTTACAATTACAGCTCAGTTTTACTACTCAATGTGCAGAGTAGAACTGGAGTTTTCCTCTGTGAGTCAGTCATGCATTGCCTGTGAGGGCCTCCAAGAGCAAAGGGGACTTCCGCACACAGGAGACGGCATTGCGGTAGCAGTTCTACCTTTCTTCCGCTGCTTTCACTTTGTGCTTCTCAGTGTTTCGGTTTGCCCAGCTAAATGTATTTGTGAGCTAAGATGCATTTACACTGCCAGAGGAACACGGGCCATGACCATCTACTGTGGGTTCCCTAGACACGGTCTGGCAATGTAGTTAGAGAAGGATCACTGAGTATAGTTTCTGTGTACTTGAAGTGTGCTTACGTGTCTGGTACTGTAGGTAGCTTTGAGTAAATAGTATACTATGCTTGTTGTTGTGTTTCTATATCTAGGCAAGCAGTTTGTCTCTTCAAGGGTAATGATAGCATTTTAATAATGAAAGTAAGAACTTTTTCAAAGAAGTTCATTCTATGGCGAGATCATTTTGAAGGGTATTTTGGAATTGTTTTGCTTATTTGTGACATTCTTGCTAAAAGTAATTTAGCTGTATCACTTCTTTAAAACTTTGAGAGAATACCCGAAATAATGAAAACAGATTGTCATCCTTGGTTAACAGGAAAGGTAAAGTCAGATCTGAATCTGTCTTTGAAAATGCAGAAATGGGGTTTTTTTCAATGATTTTTAAGAAGACCTGATTGCCATTGAAGAAGCTACCAATTGTATTAAACAATAATCTTGGCATAATTAGTGAAAAGTGAAATAAATACTATACAAAGGCAACTAACAATCTCTTTCTTCCGTTCAGATTTATGTCTTTAAGTATGTTTTCCAAGGAAAATTATACTCAATAGAGATTTCTAATGAAGAGAGAAACTCAGCCAGGTATGGTGGCACGCAACCTTAATCTCAGCATTCAGGGAGGCAGCAGCAATGGACTCTTGAGCACCAGGCCAACCAGGACTACATAGTGAGACCCTGTCACCAAAACAAAACAGCAAACACACACACACACACACACACACACACACTTCTTAAGTTGAGCGAGAAAGATGGCTCAGCAGTTAAAAGATCTTGCTGCTTTTCAAGAGAGCCCAGGTTCCATTCCCAGTATCTACACGACAGATCACAACTATTTGTAACTCCAGTTCTAGGGAATCAAACTCTATCTTTCTGGCTTCTGTGGGCATGGTATGAACATGGAGCACTTACATTTATGCAAGCAAAATACTCATGTACATAAAATGAAAATGAGTAAGTCTTCTCTCCAAAAAAGAGTAAAGAAGCATATTCAATTATATTGCTATTGGTAAAAAAAAAAAAATAACAAAAATATAAGTAAACCATTATAAAAATGGTTTAAATATACTTGTCTCATCTCATTTTAAAATTTTATTATGTGTATATTTTGTGATATACAAAACAGACTAATACTGTCATACATGCATAAGGTTTCTAAATAATGTTTATTGATCTACAGTGAGTTCTAATGTAGTTCTAGACTGATTTTGGCATGCCTTCATGACCAGTCTTTTACTTCATAATAGACTGCTGTGGTCTGCACATTCTGAACCTGTGAAGTCATGTCAAAATCCTAACGCCAAGAGGCAGTGATATTAGGAGGTGGAGATTGGGGAAACTGACTAGTTTATGAGGGCAGTGCTCTCATAATCGTGATTAGAGCCTTTATGAAAGGCACATGCAGCTAGTTCACTTCTACCCATATCAGGACATAGTGGATCCTTACCAAACATCAAATCTGTCAGTGCCTTCATTTTGGACTTCTCAAATTGTAATAAATTTCTGTTTTTTACAAACCACCTGGTTATTTCTTTTAATATCACTGCAAACAGACTAAGACACAGACCTCCATTAGAGACCACATTGTCAGAAGATAATTTACCGTGAGGGGGAAAAAAGCCAATTTATTTAATTATATCTGACAGCATACTGTAGACCTGTGTAGACAATCCAGCAATAATCAGGTTTTCTTGAAGTACTTATATAACACAAATGCCAAAAGACGGGTCCCTTTAGTGAGAGCGAACTAGGAGAGACTGACATTTTCCTTCTCATAGTGAAATGGGTCTGGAGGCTGTAGTACATTAGTCACAAGTCTGCATGTGTGTTTTCTTTGACTCTGTATATCTCTGCTTCCTTGTCACATGCTTTTGATTGACATCTGTCTTTAGAAATGTAGTAAGTATGTAAGGTGTACGGTCAAGCCTTGCTAATCTGAAAATCACCTATTTATTTGAACAAGGCTTTATGTATCTGCTCAAAGGTGCTTTATGTGAATTCTGTGTTTTTAACTCTCATTTATTAAATATCTTAAGTGCCTCAGACTCCCATTATTAATACAATTGATTATTGAAAATTAACATTGTAAAGAGAAATTCTTCTCTTCATTCAGCATTTTAGAAATGTGAACACTTTAACGTCTTTTAACTACATGCTGTTTCAATAATCAGAAGTTGAGTTATCAGATATTTTTCTGCCTAGTGACATTCTTGCTTTTTTTTTTTCATAAAACATTTCATTGCATACAAAGTCATTGTATATGCATGATGTCTGGGTGCCTGTGTGTTTGAGCAGTGAAGGCCAACTTCAGGTTGAACTTTGTCATCCTTAATTTCAGTCTAACATAGGCCAAAAGGACATCAATGGTCTGAACGACAGTTTGCCACCAAAATCAGGGTCATGTCTGTGGTCCATGCTCCTGCCACACAGGCTTGACTTACTTTTTTTTTTTTTTTCTTTTTTCTTTTTTTTTAAGGACATGAGGGTAGGAGGGTGTACCTGGGAGAGGGTGTGATCAAGATCCACTGCATGAAACCCAGATAATTAATAAAAGTATTATGTTGAAAAAAAAGCTATAAACAGTAATCAGATTAGGAAACAATTGAAATAAAAATTACTACTATTATAAAGCCAGAAGCAGAGAGGGCTAGAAGAGCATATAAAAAACAAAGCGCTCTGTCAGTGGTACTCACAGCTCAGGGAAACCAGACTCCCCAGTTTATACAGCAGGTGTCACTAAACTAAGTAGCAGCAAAGCTGTGTGCTGATACAATGTGTGCCAGGCATCCATACACCATACTTAACTTCTTCTCATTCACAATTACAACAGTAACCAAGTGAAGGATTGAGGCACAAAGAGAAGAAGGTGATTCTGTTTTCATGCCAAAAGGCAGGAGATCAGATTCAGATCGCACTGTCCCATCTCTAGGCCCACAGCATCATTCTCTTTACTGTGGGGCTGGGAATTGGAAGCGCAGTTTCTTTTTCTCTCTGCTTTCTTTGGAAGCTGAGCTGAGGGGAAGGAAAGAGATCCTTCTAGCTTATCAAAATTCTTCTCATAGAGATGATTTCTAATAATTAGTACCAGAAATTTCTATAAGCCACACCTGTCTCATAAAACAAGAAGTCTTAAGTACTTGCACAATATCTCCTTTGTTTTTTAGACCTAGAAATACAAACACACATATACTGACACAAGCTACAGGGTCAACTATAGGAAAGACTGCTAACTACATTCATGGGTCTTTTCCAACAGGGATAAACTTGAATAAAGAGTAAAGCTGGTCACTCTCCTCCTTTTTAAAATTATTTTTGAGATTATAATACTATTTTCCTCTTTGTCCCACTGGCATATGATACAAATTTCTGGAGAGAATAGACAAAATAGAAAATTTTCCTTTTACTAATAACCCCTGACACAGCTCAGTTTAAAAAAATCAAAGCCCCCTCAAACGTCTAGTGGCGGTGAGAAACACAACAATTGCAGGTAATCAATAATGTCTAAGCTATTAAGTTTTGTTTTAAATTTACTTAGTTAAATGTTTTTTTTTTTTTTTTTTTGAAGTTAGAATTATTTGTATTTAATCCTTTACCTTTCCTCCCTTCAAACCTTCCCATATACCCTTCCTTGCTCTCTTTCAAAATCATGGCCTCTTCTCATTGTTATTACATGCATATATGCATATATTTGTGTATATGTGTACATATATATGTTATACCTATGCAGGCAAGTTTCGTATGTCATGTGAAGTTGGGACCCACATTCTCTCATGTGCGTACGTTTATCTAAGTTATTTCTTAAAAAGAAAATTCTTCTCTTGTTGAATTGTTTGTTTCTCTGACAAAATCAGGTAGCTATAAATCAAAAGATTGTTTCTGGGCTCTCTGTTTTCTTTCACTGAGGTCTATGGCTCCTATGTATATGCCACACCATTCTGATTGTAGGGTATTTAAGTCGGGAAGTATGAGTTCATCAGCTCTCTTATTTGAGATCATTTTTACTATTTTGAGTTGGGTTACATTTCCATGTGAATTTTACAGTTAGCTTTCTCAATTTCTGAACACTTTCAAAAATATTTACACAAAAGGATTATACTTTGTCTGTTGTTGTATTCATTTCATGCTACCTTTTCCATGTAGCCAATCGTTTTTCTCCTGAGATTTTTAAGTTAGAGTATACCAGAAACAAGGATCTGAACTCCATAAAGAAGACACTAACTAGGAAATGAATAACCTTCAAAGAACCCCATCACCTAGCACAGTGGGTGACTTAAGACCTTCTGACCCAAGGTTTTAATCAATATAAACTATGCTGCAGTTCCTTTTCATAGCGTCCATGTTCCAGCCAAAGGGATCTTAGATACCAGATAATTTAATTCTTTAAAAAAAAAGTGACTTAGAGTAATAGAATTGTTTCCTTTAAGTATTTTTAGCTACAAACCAAGAAAGTTAACCACCTCCTTAAAAAAAAAATAGCAAGAGTGAGAAGATGAAAAGAGGCTACAG
This sequence comes from Cricetomys ansorgei, assembly GCA_026225945.1. Classification (NCBI taxonomy): domain Eukaryota; kingdom Metazoa; phylum Chordata; class Mammalia; order Rodentia; family Nesomyidae; genus Cricetomys; species Cricetomys ansorgei. Next base: position 11,808,775 of record JAMJFZ010003581.1, on the reverse strand, counting down.
CCAGTGAGTTCCTTTGCCTCAGATCACACAGTGTGAGCTTCCATTATTACAACTGATCATTTTCTTGTCACGCTCTGGGGTTCAGACTAAAATCTAAAGCACCTACCTCTCAGAAACAGACACAGGAATACATCATTGTGATCTTAAGCTAGGCAATAATTCAGAGCTAGAATATGAAAAGCAAAAATGTTATATAACTGACAAGTTAAATTGGTCAAATTAAAACAATCTGTACTTCACAAAGCATCTTTAAGAAAATGAAAAGATGACCTATGGATGACAAGATCTTACTGGCAAATTATCTTGTAAAAGTTTTATGTCCAGGATATAGAAAGAATTTCCAATTCAAAAATAAAAAGACAACTCAATTCAAAACGGGTAAAGAAGGTAAAGAAATATTACTTTATAAAGATTAGCAAATGACCCAAATGCACTTGACAAAAAATTGAGCATAAATGGTCACCAGAGAAATGTAAATCACAACCATTTGATGCACATTAGAATATATGTAATACAACAAAAATGATAGTTGCCATGAGTGTTAGCAAGCATGGGGACAAGTTAGAAACCATGCTGTATTGCTAGTAGGAATGCAGAATGGTAGCTCCACTTTGGAAAACAGCCACTCTTTACTTTTGGCCTACTACATTGGGCGCCATTTGTAGTTGTTAACCACTGTGTGGACTCATCAAGGAAGAGACAGAAGCATTTTCATAGGTGCAAGGCCTGCCAGACCTCAGCAGAGGGAACCACTATCTTGGCCAGTGCCATACTGGACGGTGGAACCCTAAGTGTCTGAGCTCAGGTGTTTTTATTGATTCAGAACTTGTCAGGTGTTCTACTGATAGCACGTGCAGAGATCATTATCAATCAAACATCCCCCACATAAATCCAACACCTGCAGACAATACAAAATGCCAAGACCTAGGCAGCCCCTCCCCAAAAGTGCATAAAACAATTATTTTAAACACAAGTAAAAATAAACTTCAACACTACAACTTCAAACTATCTGTATATACAACTACACAAAGAAATAACACAATGATATATTGTACCATTCCATTACTTCATTATATAACTGAGAACTTTGAAAATTCAGATGCTTAAGAATATTCTTGTCATAGTAATACGTACCTTTAATCTCACAATTCCAGAGGCAGAGTAAAGAGGTTCTCTTTGAGTTCAAGGTTACCCTGATCTACATTGGGAGTTTTAGGCTATCCCAAGACGATATAGTGAGACATTGTTTCAAAAAACAAACAAACCTGCTCATATCTGAAATGCCTAATTAAACACTGAATTCAAAAAATAAATAGCTTGGTGATGCCACAAAGGAGTCTTAAGCTAATTGGAGCCATACCATACAAGCTCATTTATAAATAGTGCCTCATTGACCCAAGACTTTCATGACAAACTTAGCGCCATTTTATAGGTAAAAGAACAGGTTCAGAACCATTAGTAGTTTGGACAAAGTCACAGAAGATAGGAAAGAGTCAGAAACAATCCAGTTCTGTCTTTAAATCTCTTCCATTAACACACAGTAGTTTTCATATGTGTAAATGTTTAGGAAAATATGAACACTTAATTATTAGCTTAGATTTCTTTTTGGAGTAAAGAATCACAGTTCCAAGTCTACAGCTTTTTTTTTTTTTTTTACCTCCAGTTTTTATGTTTCAATAATCAGTTTATGCTTTCAATATTTGTTCACAATTTTCTACACCTCTCAGAATTTAAAATGAAAAACTGAACATATTATTTTAATATGGATCTTTGAAGAAAATGCTACATTATCTCTGCTGTATGTTTTAAAACAAGCTCTCAAATCTCTGCTGTCTCATGTGGCCCAGGCTGAATTCAAAATCTTGTCAGTCCTCTTTACCATGAATGACCTCCTCAGCGCTGGGGTTGTGAGCCACTATGCCTAGCTTATCTGTGTTTTAAAAAATAGCCATACCTTTGTTACCAACACTTCTGTATTGTTTATTTATTTTTAACCCTGTTCTGTTTACTTTTCAGCCTGTCCATATTTTGTCTGTTTCACCACCATCACTATTTCGGTCTGAAAAAGCACTTTTTCCTTCAGCGTGAACCCTACATATGTCAATGACTTTCAGAAGATTTATTTATTATTTGTCACTCATAATTTCCACGGTCAGAGAATTATCTACCCACAGCAACTATAATTTTAGTGTACTATATGTATATATACAAAAACACATCAAATCTTTAGGACATCAAAATGTTAGTTTTTCAATAAGTAAATATCTCCTCTCTTGTTGAATTGGAGTATAACTCCTTATGAATGAATATATTGTAAGCACATGCTGAAGTTTTAGTTTTTATTCAGTGTTATTATTGTTTACTGTATAGTTGGCCATGGCAGCCCAGCAAGATGTATCCATTAAGTCAATTAAGTAGGTGATTGCAAACTACTAGCTGACTTTCTTGTCAGTGGTTCCCCTTACTGAGAGAAACATATAATAGATACATTCAATCAGAACCTCTATAAGACAGTCTAGCTAGGTTTCTCCAGATAGTGGCTGAAAAGTTGAGGGTAATGGGTCCTCCTGAGTTTATGAAAACTCCAGTTAACCTTTTGTTTTCTTTTGGCCTTTTCAAAATTTCTCATTGATGTCCTTCTACAAAGACAGACCAAACCATGCAGAGCATTGTACTCTGTCCACTTTATGTGGAATGCATTTGAAATGGCCAGTTTTTAATATAGCTATAGATAAAAACAGAGGAATGATGAATGAGACACATGTGCTGCAGTGTGGACCTAAATAAAAGAGCCAGATCACAAACAGGTCCAACAGCTAACATCAAACATGATGAATGACAGGCCCATGACTGACAATTTTGTCAAGTGTAGCCTTAAATTCCATCAGTTCTTATCTTTTAAATGTATTTTTTAGTAAAAACTTTGATGGGTAAAGTTGAGAAAACTGTCAACAAAAATTTATAGGGAGCCTTGCAGAAGAAAAGATGGAAGGATTGGTAAGACCTGGAGGACCAGGGAGTTTGCTGTGAGATCGTGTCTCCTAGAAACACCAGAAACTATACCCATAAAGTCTCACCAACATGACTGCTCAAACGTGAGCTGAACAAGGTTGACACCAATAGACATGCTCATGCAGACAGGAGAAAGCCCACAAGGCCTCAACCCTACACGAAGAGCTAAGATTGAGAGAGGGAGAAATTGTCTTTCCCAGGAAGGAGCATACCAGGTGGTTATCCAAGACCAAATAATAAGCCCTGAAAACATTCATACGAGTAACAAGTACAAGTACACAGACTAAGCAAGTTATAGTTAGGAATAGACATGTATATTCATACATATATGCGTGTAATAACAGTGATGAGATGCCATGAATTTCAAAGAGAGCAAGGAAGGGTATGTGGGAAGGCTTGGGAGGAAAGAGAAATGAATAAATACAAATAATTATAATTTCAAAAATAAAAGAAAAAATTAATCAAGTAAATTTAAAGTAAAATAAACCGGGTAGCCTAGCAATTAATGTGTTCTTCATTACCACTAGACACTGGTTGGGGAGGGGACTTTGATTTTTTAGGCTGAGCTGTGTCAGAGGTCATTGATTAAAAGGAAAATATTTCTCAGTTTTGTCTACTCCAGAAATTTGTACCAGATACAATTGCTCTTTTTATAGTAGCACATGAATCCACAGTAAAATTGTAAAGACATTCCAAGTATAAGTCACTGGACTCTTGTTTGCTATTCTTATTTTCGCATACTTTATTGTGTGAATATTAGGCTCACCTACCAAAACTGTTGTTTGGATTTGTATATTAATCTGCATTGACATTCTGTGGACTCCCTTTACTTAGAAACACAAAGTGATTTATTGATACTTTTGTGTTAAACTAAAATGCATCTCAGGAAAAAAAAAAAAACTGCCTAAGTGGATGGATTTTTCTAGTAAATGATCTTTAAATTTCAAGGTGTTCTATCATTGAAATTATTTCCAAAATTGCATCAAAATCCTGGTTTGCTAGTTCCTTTTCCAGGTCTCATTGTGTAGTACTTCAGTTTTTTACCTTGACAATTAAAGAGGAAGAAATTGAGCCATAGTCTCTCAAACCAGGTTTTTCAAGTTCCCTGAGGTCCAAAGCCTATTCTTGAGTCTGTTGAGTCTATTCTTTTAGTCTTAGAATTGTTCTATGTCTATTATCTTTTGAATTCAATAATTATTAGAAAGGAGAGAATTATTCTCAGAAAAATACAAATTAATTTCAAATTCTTTAAACCACAGAAGTAAGCCCCTACCCTCTGCTGAATGGACACTAAAGAAAAGGAAAGCGGGGAAGAGTTGAGTGCATAGTAAAGAGCATGCTCCTTAACAGGAAGACTCTGAGGCCAATATCAGTAATAAAGAAATGTTTAACAGCCAAAGTCCTATTGTCCATATCTATAAATGTAAACTCCGGGGCGAGCTGGGAGAATGTTTCACTGGCATCCGCCTGCGTGCTAAATCAAAAACATAAACAACATTAGAAAAGAGAAAAATTATTTCTCTTCTGGCATCTATTTATTGTGTGAAGTTAGAATTGTGCATAATGCACAGGTGGTTTAAAATGCTTCTCTGCCATCTGAGACCTCAGCTTGCCAGGGTATAGATGGGGATGTTACTTTAGGGATTTAGGTTTATTCGGTATATAGAATGAGGCTGGCATGGGTTCAGATGTTTTGTCTGTGTATTTGCCCAATTAATGTTGGATTTGCTTTCTTGTTTTTAAACTTTCCCTTTTACCTGTACTTTTATATGAATTGTTTTAAGATTTTTAGCACACAGTATTTGTAATATATTCATATTCTATTTCTAATACATAGTTTTTAGTTTCTAATATGCCTACATGTTCAAAATCTGTAGGTAATGCTAGTATATACAAGACATCATTAATATTGGTGCTGAGTTAATAGCCTAACATACTACCAAATTAAAATTTTTATGTTCCTTATTTTCTTAGATGAAAATCTATTAACTTGACAAATGTGTTATATTTGTACCTTTTAGATTTTCAAATATTGTTTTTAAAACCTAGATTTTATTTTTCAAAATCCAATGCCTTGTAAATTTATTTTATAGTAGGCATTTGAAATCAGATCACAGTGTATTCTGTTTTTGTTTCTTCTTTTTGTTTGTTTGCTTTATAAAAAAGAACTTTGGCTTATATGGAGAAGGTATGGCTTAATGTACTACCCAGCGTATTTTTTACTTCTATAGAAAAGTGAGTATTGTACTCAATCACAAGTAATATATGAGACTCAACTCCTGGATAAATGAGAAGAAGGGAAATAAGTTTACAATAATGCCCAGACAATAATATTTGGGGTGTGTGTGTGTGTGTATGTATGTATGTGTTGTGTGTGCATGTGTTTATGTGTAAAACAAATCTATGTGTAGGGTTCTAATGTCTGCCTCTTTGATCACTGTATCTGTTTTAATGATGGGGCAGTATGTTGTAATAACAGACAGAATGGCAAGGCTTTCTGTGAACCCTCTAGCAACCAGTGAATATCAGGCCACAGAATTCTCCAGCTTTAATTACAGGCAAAAGAAAAGGCACAATTAGCATTTTAATATAGAAATATCTTAGGCTTTAGGAGAATTATGATAAATCTAATGCTGCCTAGTGAACCAAAGAGGAGATATTACAGCAAACTGTCTCCTTAGGAATATTTGTTTAAATAAAAGCAACAATACGTCATCCTTATCTTTTTTGAATAATGATCACCATTTCAGGCTGCTCTTTGTTCCAGCCTGAAAATACCTCTGGTTTAGTTTAGTTTCTGGGTTCTTTGTTGGTTTGGTTTTGTTTTGTTTTGTTTTTTGTTTTTGTTGTTTGTTGTTGTTTTTTGTAATTGACAGTGTTTGTTTTCTATAAAACTACAAGAGAAAATGTGTTTGCTTGGCACCACCAAGATAATTGTTTTAGGAGAGTGTCTGCTTTGCAGCTTCCACGTGCTCTTGCCATGGCGTCTCTGACTTGGACGTGGTAAGGTTATAGCAGTTACAGCGCATTACCTACTCTTTCATGGCTGAGTCTCTCCACCTGCCTGTCCTAAACACCTGCAGCATATGTTTGTAGAACCCTGGAATGCTTTGTGCTTAGGGTCCTGAGGAATTCCCCTAGAGCTTTTTGCTTATAAACAGCTGAGCAATTCGGTTTTTTTAATGATGGTTGCCTTTCTCCTAACGTTGAAGCAATAATGTATTCACTAAAATAAAGGTCTCATTTTTCGTCAAAGAAAAACATTCCACATATTTTTACAGTGCTGTTTCTCCTTCAGAGCCTTTTTTTTCCCTTTACTAGTCTGGCATGCTATAGAAATTAAGGATTGGTAGCAAGATACTAGGAGAAAAATATGAGTAATTCATTTAGCAAGTACTTTCTTCATGTCAGACACAGACTATTCTACAAACCTAAGTTTGGTGGTGGTGTTGTTGTTGAATACTATAGGAACTTTGTAAGTTTGGTTTACTATAAAAATCATGACAAATAAACTATAAAATGGGAATACTTTGAACATGTTGGTACCACTATGATTATTATAATCTTGTAAGCTAAAACATACTGAATTGTACAATTTTATCTTTTTTAAAATGCATAAATATATGAACTATCTAATAAGAAAACAGTCCTTTCCTTCACATTTAAAAAAAATATATTATCCTTGCAGCATCTTCCTGGTGCCTGTGTGTGTGTGTGTGTGTGTGTGTGTGCGCGCGCACACACACAATTACATTCCTCAGAACCTACTGCAAGTTTATATGTGATTATTTGAACTATGAAACACCATACTATTTCCTCCCTATTGAATATCACAGATTTTAGGTTGTCAAGACTCATACCTGTTTTCTAGGCCAAAGTTCTGTTCTGTATGCCATTGCTCCGCAATGTCAGAGGGTATTACAGCTTCCTTCTCACTGAGACTTTATCAAGTGCCTGACACATATTTTCATTATGTCATTGAGTCCTTGCTGTAGTTTCACAGGTGGTGGAACTAGACCAAGAGTGTGACTGACTCATATCCCAGATGTTAAGAGCCAACAGAAGTACATGCTTCACTGTTTCATCTCAGTAAAACCTGAGCTCTTACTGGTACAAAGGACACTAAGACCAGTATCCCTGAAATTGGTCTTTCTTTGTTCTTTGCTCTTCATATATGTCTGTGTAAAAGTCCTCTGAAGATCCTTTGCTATTCAAACGAGAATTTGTATTTTAGGCTTTCCTTCTGGAGTTTAAAAAATGATTCAGAAAGAGATAATCATCTTCAAATGAAGGGCAGAAATGAGGATATCAAACCAGACCATACTATTTGTAGTGACCTTTTTGCATGAATTTGATTTTTATCAGTCTTAGAACAAGGAAATGGTTGTGTACCATCTGGTAGTTATTTGCACTTGAAGCATCTTGTACTTAGTTATTCTTAGTATGGATTAGCACTTACAAATTTGTATACTACCATAAAAAGTTAAGTTTGAACTAGAAGTATTGAAATGTTGCTGTCATGGGTAGAGTAGACAAAAGGGGAGGAGTATTACATACTACAAGCAGCTTTAGCTTACTAAAGTCTCCACAGGGCTGGCTGCTCAGCATTCAGAGTCATGTTTATTCTGAGACACTGTTTCCCTTGGCTGGAATTATTAGGGAGTAGGTAACTATCATAAGGAGGGCCTGAGAAGTGAAGAAAGCTAACTGTAACTGATAGATAATTAATTAATTAATTGCTATAACCAAGCCTTTTTGGAAGTTGTTTTGTATCTTGCTGAAATAACAAAAGCATTTTGGAAAGCCAGAAACCTACTGCATGGTTTACCTTTATTGGTTTGGTTTTCCTTCTAAGATGTCTACTGCTATTTTGCTTCTGAAAGTCACTTGGTCTGTGAGACTCTAATGTGATTCCCTCATATTCTAGCATATCCATGGCATTGCACATGCATACATGGGGGGGGCTTGTCTCAGCATTCTTTTATTGGCAGAAAATAAATGCTAAAGAGAAAAAAATATATTTCCACAGCTTAAGCAGAGAAGATTATGATTATGATTATTACTTTGCAAAAGAAAGTTTCTGAAATCTTTGCAAAAAAAACTTATTTTAGGCCCAACCTTGTTGGTCTAAGGAAAGCTTGCTAAACTTAAGAGTTGGTTAAATTTGTGACTTCTACCATCTTTAGGTATAGTAACAGAATCCTCAGGTCGGGAAACGTAACTGATACTTTTCCATAGATAGACCAACATGAGGTCAATAAGAAAGTTTTACCACTCTGCTTTCTTTTATCCAAAGCAAATCTACCAGACAAAATGATTGATATTTAATATGCATTGGTTTGAAGGTGACTATAACAGTCTGAAATCCAGACTGTGGAAATGGCATGGTATTAAAGATCTCAACATATTCTGTACAATTTCTCATATTCTATATGAAAATTTATAACTCTCATGAGACCTAGTCTTCCTCATACAGGATTTTTATATATGTAAAAGTCTAGTCCCTCATATTGTAGAGGAAAATTAAACATCTTTAAATATTATAAAAAGTACTTTGTGTTTCTCCATTATATTTAGGAGAATGTGTTCCAAATAAGGAAAGTATCTCTTTACTTTTAAAAGTTAGAATTCTGCTCATTACTAATCTCATTCTTCTGAGGAAAGGATTGCTTTTATTTTGGTACATAGTCTTAACATATATACACGTATATAATAATGATTAATAATGATTGGGATCGATTATTTAGTTTTGTTTATTGGCACATTTGGGGAGTATTGAGATATTTATTGTATGATAGCCTTTTTCATAACATCATTTCCTCCTTCCCCTTTCCCTCCTTTCCTCCATACCTCCACAAGTGCCTCCCTTGCCCTTTTAAATTCATAGCCTCTTTCCTTTAGTTGGGGTGTGTGTGTGTGTGTGTGTGTGTGTGTGTGTGTGTGTGTACACTCCTAAATAAGTAAATACAATCTGTGCAGCACATATACTGTTAACTTGTACGTATATTTTCAGGGCTGACAATTTGGTATTGGATAACTAATTGGTGTGCTCTTCCTTGAAGAAGGCCATTTCTCCGGCTCTCCTCATTCCGTAGTTTCTTGTAGTTCTTTGTACAGGGTTGAAGCCTCCTGAACTTTTTCCCTTCCATGTTAGCATGTGTCTTCCTTGTTGAGGTCGTGTTTAAGCAGCCATGTTGATGAGACTTTATAGATGTTGCTCCTCTGACATTTAGGAGACAGTCTCACAGCAAACTTTCTGTTCTTCTCTGGCTCTTGAAATCTTCCCATCCCTTTCCACAATGATTCCTGCGCATTGGAACTGGGCTCCACAATTTTGCATTTTAATAGATTGTAGGTTTATGTAATGGTTTCCATCTGTTGCAAAAAAGAAGTTTTCTTGATAAAGGGTGAGTATAAGGATAAATATTATGAATGTTTCTATGTATTATGCTGGTTTAGTGATGTCATAGATTCTCCAAAAACCATGATTTCACTAGTCTTGAGTAGTTAGCTGGGTTTCCAGTACAAAGCATGGTTTCCTCTTGTTGGGTAGGTCCTAAGTCCAATTAGAGAGCTGTTGTTATGGCCAAGGTATCTGTGCTACTACTGCACCCTAAGTGTTATGGCACCATTCTGGCATTGCTGTGCTTCATAGGCATCATAGCTTGGTAGAACTTAATGGTTGTTTCTCTCCTTTGGAAGCTTGCATGGCACCTTCTGGTACCATGAAACCGAGTACTCCATATCTGACTCAGCTTGGGTCCTCTGAGTTCTTTTGTCTGAAGTGTATAGTGTCTTCAGCAATAGGGACTCACCTTCTACCTGTGGGAGTCAATCAAGGGAAATAACAACAGCCTATAATGTTTTGGGAGTCTTTTGGACAACCCTGACCAACAACTCAAAAGAGGGTTTCACATTCCTGGTATTGGGGTTTTGTTAGCTAGTTTATGGCTCTTGGAAGAAGTGTGTGAGTCCAAATGGAAATTATATATGTGTAACTATATACAGACTTTCAGGTATTATAGGTATTTTAGGTAGACATTTAATAGTATATTGTAATTTTTCAGAATCCTTACCCTTTTCTCTCCCCCTCCCTATTTAAAGCACCTCTCCTTTTCTCATTTATCCCTTCAGATCACTTGTACCCAGCTGTTCCCCTCACTGTTGCTCCTCCCCTGACCCCACAATGGTTGCTGCTTACTTTCCTGGTTTCTGCAGTTACTCCAGGGTATGAACTCACATCTGAAGACTTGGAGCTAGGGGTGTCAGATGAGAGAGTACATGCAGCATTTGTATTTCTGAGTCTGGATTATTAATTCAGTTTTTGTTTGTTTTGTTGTATGTGTGTGAGAGGTTATTCCAAAAATGTTTTGACCTTTAAAAACTTTAGTAAAAAAAACTAACAATTAATTTTTTAAAAAATGCAAGTAAATCAGAAAACTACAGAAATGACTGCTCTTCTTGCTGATGCCCATGTGCTGATTTTTACAGCCATGTAGTAATTTTCAGTATGTCAGATATACAGTTCTCTGCTGCTCAGTACAGTGAAAGCAAACCCCATGTAGCATCCAATGTTTGAAACATGACTAGTCTAAATGGAGACATGGCTTGAGAGTGAAATAAGGACTGGATTTCAAACTTTCCATAAAGAAAGAATGTAAAATATGTCATTAATAAATTAATCCATGGTTACATTTAATTTCGTGTGTGTGTGTGTGTGTGTGTGTGTGTGTGTGTGTTTAAATCCTTTTTTATCTTCTTAATATTTCATAGGTAGTAATTCAATATCAACATCATCTTTGCCTTTTTGTAGTGTTGTTCCCAGTATTGCAGTACTTTAAACCGTCTCTCTTTGGCTCTAGCAAGCCTCCTCAGAATTTAGACAGGTCTCAGTAAAGGCAGTATTGAGCCTATTCATGTGTTCAGGTCAGATCACTGTTCCTAATAGTGGCTTCAAGTGATGAGATATATCATGTCTTGAATTGCTTGTCATTCCATCATAAAGAAATTTATGATGGAAATTGTTCCGCGGGATTGCTCTTTTATTTTCTGTTTTTAAAAAAAGTAGCATGATCCTTTATTAGTTTGTTGAAAATCAGAAAAGAAAAGCCTTTATATTAGTAAAAAACAAAATGCTTTTCCAGGTACCGAGAATAAAGAGGAGAATCAGTCATGAATTATACTCTTACGGAAGTTAATTTTTAAAATAAACCGTGAGTGATTGTCAGTGTGCCAGTGTATCTAACCTCCATTTTATCCTCTCATTATACTTGGGTCCAGCTTGTCATCAGCTACCATGAGTAACTATGTAATTCCTAGAGAGGAAAGTTGTGGTTAGACTAATAGTATGGTAGTCATGGAAGCACCGTTACCTTCATCAAGGCAATTCAGATTTGATTATTACAGATCTGTGTTAAATACCAAGCCATTGGAATAGTAGCCGCAGCTAAACCAAGAGATTGGCATTTTTGTCGATGATTAGGGCTGGCTTGGAAGAGATACGAACACGCTGAGCTGTGTAAATGCTCTCTTTTCAGCAGAAAGAGGAAAGGTCTACCATGGCCCTTAAGATGCAGCTTGTTAGCTTGATGAGTTTCAAACTATTTAACCTTAACAATCATATTCCTTCTCCAACCCGCACTAGCATGCAAGCATATCAGTGTTTTGGAATTATGTCTAAATGTATAGGTAATTTTCTATTATGATAAAATTCATCCATTCTGTGTCTAACTAGATCTCTCGGAGAACAGTGCAGAACATTTGAAAACATAGTTGTTATCTAAATTAAATGCCTAAGTGGACATTAAAAAACATTCAGAAGTTTATGAAACATTTTAGTGGGAATGTATGTAACATGTTAAAGATCATGATATCCATTTAAATTATGGTATAAATATGTTAAGATTTTGTAATGTATAAGTATATTTAATTTTATCTTTCTATGAAGAACTTGGTACATTTAAATAATTAATATAGTTTAAATGGTAGCTTCCCATTTAAATGGACACACCTAACCTAATTTAAGAATATTTCTGCAATGCTATAAATAATATTAAATGACAGAAAGGGCAGTTTTTGCTGCTTTTATGAAAATATGCGTTGGTTAATTTGCATTCGTCAATTTAATGGTCATCCTTCTAATATTTCCAGTGTCCAGCATATTTTGGACACTTACTAAACTCATAAATATAAGATTAGATGACATAGAAACTGTTAACTTTCTTAATTACTATATTCTAAAAGAATTCATTTGGGGAGAAAGATGACTCAGTGTGCCATCTAGTGGACATACTTAGTTTTCTGGTCATCAAATATTCGTTAATTATTTTACTTTTCCTCCAGAGTGCAGCTTTCTGAACACCTATCGTCCCTTAGCCATTGTTGGTTATTCATGCTTATGTTACAGATCAAATAACTTCTCAATTTTACTATAATTTATCTCATTTTTGAAAATTATATTTGAAAGTAACTGAAAGGATCAAAAACCAATCTGATGACCGTAATCTATTTGAGCTGCAACACAAGTAAAATAAAATATATTTGAATTTTTTCAGCTTTGATCAGCTAAGAACCAATGGAAGCAAGCATCAAGCATGATAGTTATTAAATTCTTATTGTATGTGTATAAAACATTAAAATGGTCATTTTAGTCATTTCTGTCTTTCTTACATATTTTAACATATTGTATTTCCTTTTCTTTAGAGAAATCCAAGGCCAGTGACTTACCAGTTCCACCCCAATTTAGATTACTACAAAGCGCGGGGAGCAGACCTTATGAATAAAAGCCGGTAAGTCCCTTTCCATTGGCAATAGTTATGAACTACAAAGATATCAGAAGTTGTCAGGAACTTTTATGTATTTCCTGAGGATTATTTTCTAGGTTTTAGTTTGCCAAAGCTGGTTTGCATAATGAATTTTTGTTAAATAAATTGCCTGAGTTCTTTAAGGCATCATAAAATAATATTTTATGACAGTAGCAATATGAATTAATAGAAACAATACAGCAATCTATACAGAGTGTCCCTGATCACTGAGATTAGAGCTACCTCTTGACTCAGCTGTGCTACTCCAGAGTATTTACCTACAAGATTCCGAGGCATCATGAGTATTTATCATATAACTATTTTTAATAGTTAAGTTATAACCCTAACCTAATTGTCCAACCACATAGAGGTGATAAGAAAATGTAGTATGTATACACAATGGAACTTTTTTAGCCACAAAATGACTGGGAAAGGGGAGAAAAGGGAAGAACGAGGGGACTGTACTTAGCATACAACATTGATTTTCATGAGAACGTCCTTTTTCTGTCACAGTACCGTGTACAATGAATACATACTGTGAAAATTTTAAAATATACCAAAGGAATACATTTTTAAGTTACCAGCTTCATTTTTCTAACACTAATAAACCTAAATAGTTTCTACTTGGTATAATCTCTTTCTGGGTCTTTACTGTTGAATAAAAAGAAGCAGTTCTATGATATATTTTTAAATTATTTCAGTAACAAAATTAAAATTGTGTTTCCCAAATGGCTTTAGAACTACAGAATAAGCTCATAAATGCATCTTGTGTGTGCATCGGTGATTGCATACATAGAAATCTAAGGGGTCACTGTAGGGATAGAAAACATTAAAATCGTACTTTTAAAAGAAATTAACATTGGCATAAAGGGTTGATGAACAGTTCTGTTCGTTCATAATACTATACTTAAATGTCTCAAGAGTTAACTTGTCAAACCAGAACCATTCAAATTAGAATGCAATTTCAAAGTTTACTCTAGAAAACAATGTTAGCAATGATAAATGCTGCCAAGTTGTCCAAATTATTTTCTTAAACACTTTCTTGTGTGTTAGCTTTTCTTGAGACTTCCACCAGCCTAAATATACATTTATGGAGTGCATATATACAGTGTGTCCGGCATTAAATGAATGCCACTTAGGAACCAGTGGCTATGGCTGTGGCAAAATGTACCACAAAGAGGCCGACTTTTAAACTTAAATCTAAATTTTTTTATTACAACAGTATAAAACAGTGCACTGTTACTACAAAATTACCCAGCCTTGATGGAAATGTTTGTCCCATAGATTAATGTAATCACGAGGCCGGTTTCGTAGCCATGAGACTTACCTGGAGCGTTTTCTAATTGTTCATTTTATCTGAGTCTTCTTTCACAATTAGTATCTAACTCATTTAATTCATTATTAAATGTTGGACTCTGATTGTTTTAGGCACCCATTGAACAAAACGCTCTCAAGTCCCTGCCCTCAGGAATCTCACTAGTCCTAGTGCACTTGTATTTCCTCCTCCTTATATTAGATTTTTAAAAAAAAAACCATATATAAGTCCCTGCCCTCAGGAATCTACCAGCCATTCACTTCTGTTTCCTCCTCTTTCTATTTGGAGACCTTTCTGCCCCTTCCCTAGAAAACTACCCTTCATGAAACAGCCAAAGAAACTCAGTTTATAGCAGTTCATATTATACTACCGCTTACCCCCTCCAAAGTTTTCCTGCTGCCACCATTCACCCAGTTTCCTGGGTGTTTGTGCTGCCCCCTAACCTCCCGTTCTCTTGACTCCTGTACCGCAGCCACGCTGGCCTCTCTTGTCTAAGCTTGAAGCATTTGCACTTTAACTCTTCTTTGCTGCTGAGCTCCGCCCTGCTCAGTACCACCCCAAAAGGACAGACTTTGTTGTCAGGCTGTCTCCTCCCTGTCTACTGTCCCAATACCTTTTGAGAATTCATCCTTAAAACGTATCATCATTCATCTGGGTATCTGTCATTTTTTGCCCATGATGATAATCTAAGCCAACGGTACTTCCTGTTTCACCTACTCATGCCACCTGATAAGTAAGATCTGCTTTGGGAACACTCAGCAAGTATTCACTGGTTTTTGTTGACACCCTATTTCCAACATCATTTTCCTACAAATGGAATGTGCTCTGTGCCTTTTCCTTTCTGTCCTTTTATGGCTTTATTTTACTTATTTAGCACCCTTGAAGTTTTCTTGTGTGAACATTGATTTTTTTATACATTCATCCATGTAAGCATACTGAAATTCTCATACAAAATATCATTTTATGATTAAGAAAAAGATTTTTTCCATCATCTCTTTTGAAATTTTAGGATTTATTTATTTTTGTGTATGTATATGTGCCTGTGTGAGTTTAGGTGTACTGCATCATGCAGGTGCCCACAGAAGTCAGAATAGAACTTGAGACCCCTAGAAATGGAAATACAGGCATTTGTGAGCCATCATGTGGGTGCTGGGAACTGAACTCAGATTCTCTACAAAAAGAGTAAGTGTTCTTAACCACTGACCCATCTGTACAGCCCTTCTTTTGCAATTTTAAAGCCTAAAATTGAAGTTGGGTCCATTTTAAATGTCATTTTTATTAAGTAGAACGTATCATAGGCCCGAGAACATGGGAGTTAATAGATGTCAGTGGGGATATTGGTAAATTCCAAAGTGCATGCTAAGAAGAAACCAGAAATAAAGAGCAACTACCTTTCTCACCAACAACCTAGCAAGTAACGGGGGAAACTACTGGTGAAGCTACTGACTTAGCTGTGCAACAAATGTTTTTTAATGTTTATTATGTTTTTACTTGCCTGTATCCATTTGTATGAATTTGTGTGTGTGTGTGTGTGTGTGTGTGTGTCTGTATGTCTGTTGTGCTTACATACAGTTTGTACATGCCATGCCTAACATGTGGAGGTTAGAGGACAAGCACTTACCCACTAAGCCATCCCTCTTGCCACCAGTGCAATGGATATTTTTGAGTAGATACACTCAAAATATTATAATCTGAGTCAAAAGACAAATAGAAGATTAGTAAAGTGTTTGTAGTAGAGATAGCTAGCAAAGTGTAAATTTACTAATGAATAAGGAATATACACAGTTCAGTAAAAAAGCATACCTTTATTTTTTCCTTCTCTCATATAATTTAGACAATACATCCTGACTCCCCTCCCCCCCCTCCACCCTCCAGCTCCCCCATCGCCCCTCTTCCCAGATTTACCACCCATCACCACACACAAACATCCCCCCTCCACCCCGCTTCTCTGCAGAAAACACACACACACACACACACACAGGTTACTGCTCAAACAGGGCATGGCATAGCAAGATGGAACAAGGCCGGGCACCAATCCCTACATCAAGGATGGACCAAGCAACTGGGCAGTAGCAAAATGTTCCCAAGGACAGGTAAAAGGGTCAGAGACTCCCCGACTCCGACCTGTAGGTGTTTTTCAAGAATACCAATCCAGACAGCTGTAAGATGTATTTCCCTTCAGTCTCTGTGAGCACCTAGAGATGCTAGTCAGGTGACACTGTGGGGCTTGTTCTCCTGGTGTCCTCGACCCCTTTGTATCCACCATCCCTCATCTCATTCTTCCTTGGGGTTCTCTGCATGATGATTGGCCCTGGGCCTCTCCATATGCTCCTATCAGCTGCTGGAGGGATCCTCTCTCATGAGGACTGGGCTAGATACTGATCTCACTCAGGATGATTTTTTCTAGTTCCATCCATTTGCCTACAAAGTTCATTATGTCATTTTTTTTAAAGCTAAGTAATTCTCCATTGTGTAAATGTGCCACAATTTCTTTATCCATTCTTCAATTGAGGGGCATCTAAGTTGTTTCCAATTTCTAGCTATTATGAATAAAGCTGCTATGAATATAGTTGAGCAAGTGTCTTTCAGGTAGGATAGAACGTTTGAGTGTATGCCAGGAGTGATATAGCTGGGTCTTGAGGTAAATTGATTTCCAATTTCTTAAGGAATTGCCATGTTGATTTCCATAGTAGCTGTACAAGTTTGCATTCCCACCAGAAGTGCAAGAGTGTTCCCCTTGCTCCACATCCTTGCCAGCATAAGCTGCCCTTTGTGTTATTGATCTTAGTCATTCTGATAGGTGTAAGATGGACTCTCAAAGTGGTTTCAATTTGCATTTCCCTCATAGATAAGGATGTTGAATATTTCTTGACAATTCCTCTTTGAGATTCCTCTTTTGAGAATTCTTTGTTTAGATCTATAGTCCATTTTTAATTGGATTATTTGTTTTGCTGATACCTAGTTTCTTGAGTTCTTTATATTATAGTTTTGGATATTAGCCCTCTATTGGAAGTGGAGTTGGTAAATATATTTTCGCATTCTGTAGGCTGCTGTTTTGTCTTATTGACAGTGTCCTTTGCCTTACAGAAGCTTTTCCATTTCATGAGGTCCCATTTGTTAATCATTGATCTAAGTGCCTGAGCCATCAGTGTTCTGTTCAGAAAGTTGTCTCCTGTGCCAGTGCACTCAAGGCTATTCCCCACTTTCTCTCCTGTCAGATTCAGTGTATCTGGTTTTATGTTGAGGTCCTTGATCCACTTAGACTTCAGTTTTGTCCATGGTGATAAATCTAAGTCAACTTGCATTCTTCCACATGCAAGCATCAAATTAGACCAGCACCATTTGTTAAAGATGAAAGGCAGAAGTTCTTATCTGGTGATGCCATGCTCTTTCTCCTCCTTTTTCTCTGAATTCCAAGACCCCTTCCAGGCTTTTTCATCTGTGCTCATTCCCTGTAGAACCTCAGTCTAGCTTGCATATCATTAATGGTCCTTATTTATGTCTTCAGTTTTACTCCTTCTCTTGACTTATGTATTCCACCAATAATTTATTTCTCTTGGATGTCCAATATACAGTCTCAAATGTAACACTTTTCAGAATGGGTTCTTGATCTTTACTTCCATACCCATAAACCTATACCCCCATGCTACAGGACAGTCAACAAGACAGAAGTGGAACTCTATCATGGTAAGTAGTACTACCCAGTTTCCTTAAAATCATCTTTGACTCCTGTTCTGTCTTATACCACATATCAACTCCACCAGCAAATCCTCTTCAAAATGTGTCCTGTAACAAATGACTTTCCTCTCTGTACTGCCAGTATCAACCAGGTCAACAAATTGCTCACCACATCACTTGGCTCCCTGCTAGCCTTTCTGTTTACTCCCTTTCTTGTGGACCCTTTTCTACCCAGCACCCAGATTATTGTAAGTCAGAGTATACCATCCACTACTCAGAGCCCCTCAAAACACATATTACAAAATGCAACAAAACCTTTCTCATGCTCTGCAATGCAGATATCACCTTTCTGTTTACTGTCTGTCTAGCCTCATTTGCTATGGTGCTCTGTGCGCATGTTCATGGAATACAGCTATATGACAGTGTCCTGCTCTCCATTTCTCATGTGGACAACCTCGTTTTTCTCCATGCCTGAACTGTTCAAGAGTTCATTTGGCACACACTCTATTCAGTCTTTGTTCAAATACCACCTCTTCAAGAGATTCCTTCTCAATGTTCCGTCTTCAATAATGGACTCCTTCACTCTGTGTCCTTGATTATGGTTTCTGTGTCTTTTATACCAATACTGCCTGAAATAGTATTTTATTTCTCTTTATCTCTCCCTTCCCCTCTCCCCCCCCCCATGTGTGTGTACATGTGTATTTGCTTATTCATTGTGGGAATGTTTCTGTTTGTTCATTACACTAAACACAAACTTTATAGTTACTCTATTAACTGTACTGCACCACTGTTGTATAGCACTCTCCTTCAAGCCAAAGCAGATTCCATCTTAAGAAGCTCAGCTGTGTCTACTTGCAAATATCATCTCAGCTGGGTTTGGTGACATTCCCTCATAGCTAAGGGGGTGGGGAGAATTAGCAGATGTTCTCTTGGGTACCCAGCCACTACTCCCAACCAATTGTATGCAATTCCACCCTAATTGCTCATAGCCATGGGGTCTTAGGGAAGGGCTGAAAAAGATTAGAAGAAAAGACTATAGAAGCTATCTTCCATGCTATGTGAAGAGTTTCCAGGTCGCCCATATTCCTGTGATTAACCCCATACTTGTGTTCTCTAAGCAAGCCGAAACTAATTGGTTCCCAGGTGAACTATTGGTTGAATAATGCCCTGGTTTGAAATTGAAACCTTAGGAGGAGTGGGAGACATTGAATTTTAATAGCAACCATCTAATGTTGGGAGGGAAATGTTGTGAAAAAAATTAATCATCAACATCACCCTGCTTCAAGCCCTGTGACCTATAACAGCAATCTGCCTGAAAAACTATGCTGGTGCAGTAGTGGCACAAATGTTATGGGCGTAACCAACCACTTTATTGTATTTAAGTGCCTCTCCATGAGGCAGAACCCACACCTGACACTGCTAAAGTGACCAAGAACCCGAGACTAGATAGGCCATGGGCCTAACGGAAAACCTAACACTATTGTTCACTAAATGAAAATAGAAATAAAATTATTCCTGATGACAAATTGTTCAACCCTCTGCAAAGAAATTCCTTCTTGCAATAGATGGTAATTAAGACCAAGATCCACAACTGGACAATGTGCTAAGAGTGAGCGACTTTGGAGCGCTCAGCCTTAAATGGAATGTCTTCATCAAACCCCTGCCCTGCAGGATTTCTCCCAGATTCTTAACCCACCTTATGTGGTTTTCTTGTTTGTGTTTTGGTTGTTGTTGTTGGTATTGTTTTTATTTTGTAACAGATATTTATTCTTCTGGCTCTCACAGTCTTTCCACCACCTCTTTTACAGTGCTTCCTGATTGTCTCCTGGTATATAGTAGTGACTCCAGGTATATAGTAGTATCCTTTGATGAACAGAAAAAATTTTGATGAAGTAAAATATACCTGTTTTTTCTTCCAGTGTTGTTTGCCACTCTTGGTTTCTCTTGTAGGGGCTTCCAAACACTATCAACCAAATGCAGTGATTTAATAGAGAAGCTAGTGATACTCTTGTTTATAGCACATTACAGAAAAATGAGTATAAATTAAAAATCAGGATGAGTAAAAGGTTGGAGTCTAGGGGGAAAAATTCAAGTTTTCAGCAGGAGTGTCTGACAATGCATACAGTACTAGGTGCTAAGAAGCAGGCTAAGCCTTAGTACCACCTTACGTGTTTTTATTGGAGGTCCAGTCATGTGGGCAAAGAGTACTGGTAATGACTAACCTGAGTTACTCAGTCTCAATCTCTCCAGAGGTCCGTCTGACGCAAGGGTAAGGAGGAAGGGGATGATTTGGAGGAGGAGAGTGAAGGGTGAATATGATCAAGAGGCCCACCTGATATGGCGTGTTGCATACAGGTCTGGGTCAACAAAGACATACATTTCTAACAAATTTATGGACTCTCATTTTCCTTACAGTTTATTGACTTCAGTACCCCTGCCTTAAGGCTCTAACAGTTAGTTCTCGATATATGATTAGCTGCAACCACTCTAATTTTTTGTGAAAGTATTTAGTGATTCTCAAATTGTGGAAAGAGGGGTGAAGAAAAAATAGAACCCGAAGTCAGTGTAAGCCCCTTGAGCCATGGGTGGCTGGACCCCTCCCCCAAGTCTATTCACAAAAGGTGAACAAAACCCACCAATCTCTGAGCTCAAAATCCCACCAATCCTAGGCCACCCTGGAAAGCTCCACCCCACCTCACCCCCAGAAACCCTATATAAAGAGCTACATTCTGCTCCGTTCTTGGTGCAGCTACTGTCTTCTTCCCCAGTTGAGGTAGCCATGCCCCTGAGTTTTTCCATCCCAATAAATCTTTTGTGAGATTTCCTGCATGAAGTTGTCTTTGTGGCCAAAGAGAAGCAAAGAGGAGCAGAGTGCAGAATACCTCAGCTTAGCCAGGGATATTTTCCGCTCAGAGCTGCAATACCAGGGAAACGTCTTCCTTTGGAGTGGAGTAGAGCAGAGCAGAGCTGTTACTCTATAACAGTCCAGCTCAGCTGGGGATGCCTTCACCACCTCTGAGATGGTGAGGTTCCTTGGCTCTTGACTGCCAGGGCACCTTCCTCTCAGAGTTCTATTAGGTCCACCTTCCCCACTTCAGAGCTGTGTGGTTACTTGGCTCCTGCCTGCCAGGATACCTTTTCATCTCTATCTGTGCTGAAAAACGCTAACACAGAGTCACTGAAACTGAGCAAAAGGAGTCCCAAAATAGTCCAGTCAGAGCTGAATTAGGATGCGAGTGTTTCAGAGAGATTCTTTCTTCTTCAGAAAATGTCCCGCTGCTGAAAAAGGTAGTGCCAAAAGTCTAAGTTCTCAGAACTATTTTAAAATCTCTCTTATGTTGTGCTGTCTTTCTAACGGTGACAATACCTATGGAGACTTCAGTCATATGGATTTAGTTATTTAGTGTCTCCTTAACTCCAGATTCTTCTGGCTGCTTCTTTCAACACTGTACATTATATCCTTGTCCAGTCTCTGCTGTCCTTCATATCTGACAACTGCATTAACCACATGATTCGATAGCACACACTACAGCTACTGGTACTGTTACAAGGTGTTCATTACTTCATGTGAAGTATATTGCTACTTTATTCCATGCTAAATTGAATAACTTTGATGTAAAAACTGTCGTGCCTGAAAAACAAGCCATGGACAATATGGTTTTCCTAGAAGTACATGATTTGCCATTGCTTATATCATAAAAACACTCATCTTCAAGAGTTGTTTTAAAAAGAAAATATGCTTCTAGAAGTTCTGAGAAGAATATGTTTCAAAAAAAGACAAAAACATTTTTTAAAAAAGCTCATCTCTTTTTAAAAAGCTATTCAGATGAAAAGAAAAATCTCTCAGCACTAGCTTGATCTATATGTTTTTGTGGTTATTAGTAGTAATGAAGATACATTAACCATACTCTCTTGATAATGCTGTAGCTGTTTCTTGGTACTTGTCTCAACATATAAATTCCACAACTGGCAATATGGGAATTTGACTAGTACATTTTTGTTTATATAAAGGGGTAACAACATTATAAACTTCTTCATATCTTTGAATTATGGATCTTGATTTGCATGCAAGCAAGACTGAAATGCAGCTGAAAATGGCAGCCATCTTTGTGCTGCCACTCACTAGGAGCAGGCATGTGTGCAGGCTCCTGAATGACAGTAGCAGAGCGTCTGTCTCGTTAGTCTGGACCTGCTGAGTCCTTTCTATTTTGTTCACTGTTTTTATTTAGTAGACATAGATTTCTAACCTTGTCTTTTGCCAGCCATGGTATATGCAAGTTGAAAATGTCCTGCTTCATTAGGAAGCCAGTAAAAGCTGGAAAGAAAGGGAGTGGCACTTAAGCACCGTGTATCTTTACTTCCACTAGGAAACATTTTAAACAAATATCTGGAAAAACACTGAGGAGCTCAATTCCACAAATATGAAATTTGATACAAAAGGAATCATTTAAATTAATTTTATTAAATTATTTTACACTGCATTGAGTATAAATAAATAAATCTTTATTTTATAACACTGTTAAATTTGATTAGTCCTCCAGCGCATTGTAAGCCTTCCAGTAGCTATCCCATAAGATTAGCTAGTACCATTAGAGAAAACTTTCTGGAAGGAAGAGACATGATGGTGTACCTTTTTTATTACAGAACTGTAGATTGGTTCTGTTTCAGAGTGACAGCTAGTAATGCCAAGCATATAGCTGCCGTATGAAAAGGAGACGTGCTTTGAAAGTGCTGCCAAGTAGATGTGGGAGAGGAAATGACAGTAAAAGTCAAGATAACTAAAATCTAATAAACTCGTTTTCACTATTATGAGAAGAGACTAAGTTTCTATTAATGATTTCAGAAGTAATTTTAAATTTTGGTATTGTCATGGAGTTGTACTACCTCCTACAACTAAAATTATAACTAGTCTTCAGGATAATAGCCCTGAGATGCACCATAAAACTGAATCATCTGGGAAGTAATTGTTCATATAACAAATATCCATTTGGTGCTCTCTCTTTGCCAGACACATTTATAACACAGATCCTGGCAAACCTTGGAAGGCAAGAAAGACAATGTGAGATAGGAGACTGGTGAAGGTAGGGATGCCTAAGAGTTTGGTATCTACTAGACCGTGAAGTACAACATAAATGTGCTTTTGTATCTTTAGTGCAGATGTCCAACTTTTTACATGTCTCCTTAATACCATAAAGTAAGTTTTAAATCATGTGTGTGTGTGTGTGTGTGTGTGTGTGTGTTTGTATTAATATGGTTTGGATATATTTTCCCAAAAGCTTCATGTGTCTAGCTTAGTCCTTAACTGGTGTATCCAACCATTGAGAGGTAATTGGACCATGAGCTCTGACTTATACATTGTATTAATCACTCATAGATTTCTGATATGATTATTGGAATACATTATTGGGAGATGGTAGAAAGTAGGAGGTAGTGCATAGTTGGAGAAGATAGAGTGTCAGGAGTTTCTTGTTGGGCCCCTTCACATCTCACTCCCGACTCCCTGTGAAGTCAGCAGCTCTGTTCAACAGTGTGTTCCAAAACACAATGATTCTACCTTGCCTGCGGCTCAAAGCAGTGGAACCAGCTGCCTACTGATTTAAACCATGAGCCAAAATAATTCTGTCCTCTAGTCAGTGGTGGCAGGAACAGAAGCACAGCTCCACACTGTCACCCTCAGCAGCCTTGATTTTAGAGATTTCAACTCATCTAAAACTGGATCTTTGTCTTTAGGTAAGAAAATAATTTCAGAATAAGCCAATATGAAACAGTGTTGGGGTTTATTAAAAAAGATTTTTATAGGTTTTTTTGATACATATTTAAAGACCAAAGATAAAAGGTAAAGGAGCACTTGGAAAGACTCATTTTTGAGTATGGGTGGGGCTTCTTAAGAGGCCTGGTCTGTTAAAAGACATTTGCGATGCAGATTTAAGCACAATGGTTAAGAGAAAGAGAGCCACTCCAAAAAGAATAATACCCAAGGGTAGGGTAAGAGCGTCTTCCAAAGGGACAGCTGTGATTCAGTGTCTTAGCATTAGCATGCATGCGTACTGTGTTTGAAAAGCTTGTAAGAAACTTCCTGCCTCTCCTGTTTGTGCTGACAAATGAGTTATCAGTAGCTCTGAGATGCCTTGGATGGAATTATCATCTAATAAAGTAAAATCAGGGGCCCCTAGGGCTGTATAAGGGCTTCTGGTGAAATTACTGGAAAATAATAGGTTTATAGTTTGGACAGGAAAAAGCTGTTAAGCAAATGGTGTGGATTCTGATAGAATCCTTGATTTTCAGCTCCCTGGAAGTGTCAAGCAGGCTCTAGGACAAAGATCTTTTCCTTCCTATGTTCTACCTTCCCCTCTTTCTGTCCTGCCTCAATTCCTTAAGTTATTTAAGTTAGGTATTCCGTCACAACTAAGTAAGTCAGATTAATACATATTTCTTCTTAACTGGAATATCCAGGGGAAGAAGTGTTTCCGCTTGGGCAACTGTACCCTTAGAAACTGGCACAGTGTTGGCACATACAGTGCCCTGCTGAAGGAATGAATAATAAGACCCATTATCCATAAGTCACATTACTATTCTGTGGTCACATTAAGCTTGTACTTCTTCATGTAACTGATTTAGTAAGCAGCCTTTTTCAAGGCTAGACAAGTTTTTGTTCCAATTGAATATGTGAAATAACATTATCCTCCAAGAAAAGTAATATTTTCCCACCTCACTTGATTTTTCTGTTTTTCATCTCAAAGGACGAATGCCAAAGGCGCTCCCCTGAATATACACAAGGTCTCCAACAGCCTGATCAACTTTGGGAGAAAGTTGATTTCCCCAGCCTCAGCTCCAGGCAGTATGGGTAGCTCTGTACCTGGGAACAACAGCAGCAGTTCTTTCTCAGCTGCCATCCCCACCAGAACCTCTGCAGAAGCCCCAAGGCATCAGCAGCAGCAGCAGCAACAACAGCAGCAGCAGCAGCAGCAGCACCAACAACATCAGCACCAGCAGCATCACCAACAACACCAGCAGCAGCGGCTGATGAAATCTGAAAGCATGCCAGTACAGCTGAACAAAGGTAGGAGAAAATTCTAGTAAATCCAAAGAAAATCCTGAGATTTTCCTGCTTGCCTGTGAGAAACCAACATCCCAGAAGCAGAAATCCATGAAAATTTAATTTTTAAAAGTCTATTGTATGTGATTCTATTTGAGTGCAAGATTAGATATCGTATTCTTCTTGATCAAGTATATTTGATGAGGTATTTGACATTAGCATTTGTATTGCAGTGTGGTTTGCACTTTTGTTGTATAGATGCCCATCTTATACGATGGTATGATCTATCACAGCATAGATCTCCTCAGTTGACTGTGTTCTCTGATCGCTTTCTAATGAGTCCTGATATCTTTCGGAACAATCTGAGATGGTAAGGCCCAGTAGCATGAGCTGTGCTCGTCGTGGTGTTCAGCAGTCTGTCAGTGATTTAGGAAAGTTTGTGCTTTCTCACCTCATCTACCTCTTTCATTGCTAAGAAGTATAAACTGAGAAAAACAAAGTACAAGAGAAAAACACAAAACTAAACCAAATCGTAAGCAGCCAAAATAAGAATCGGAGTCCATACACTGAATGGTAGAACCACAGAATGAGTATAAGAGCAGCAAACACCTGAGGGATGACGGAGCCGTGCACCTCGGTTGGTGAAGAAGGCGCTGTCCTGAGCATTCGTGGCTGCTGTCACTTGTTCTGTGCCTGTCCAGTGCTCCCCTCCCATGAGCACTCTGCCCACAGAGAGCCTTTTGCAGTCTTACTTAGAGCCTTCACACTTATTTTCTGGGCGAGGTCCCTCTTTTCATAGAAGATTAGAAACAACTACTATTTTTTTTAACGGTGAGACTATTAACTATATACCAGAAGTAAGAAATAGCAACACAGTGGCAAAAAAATTACACAGAAAGCATAGCAGTTTGTGGCCTTTCAGTCCCAACAAACCTCCTGACCAAAATTTAATTCGTGTCTCTTAAAGGAATACCTATGTTAACAGCAGCATTCAGTATTTCATGGTATCTATCGATAACAATGCTAATGACAGCACAATCAAAATGTAAACTGTATTCCATATACTTTGCTTAAGGACATCAAATACAAAATTATTGAAAAGATTTTACATATTGGCATTTGAATTGGAGTTTAGTCCCTGATGATGCCAATTAATGCATCATGAACATGTGTGCATATGCGTGTACATCTAAAGCCCTCTACTGCTGTCATCACGCCATTTAGTTTCTATATTTCTTTGTCTATGTGAAATACTAAGTTTTATATAATTAGTATTTAAGGTTTATTAGAATATTCAGTTTACCTTCTATGAGTGTATCTCATTTAAAATTACATTCTTCTCTTTGTAATGTAGAGCTGTCATACATGATTTAAAGAAAAGGAGACATCAAATCATTAACATGTTGAAATGTATTTTAATGCCAGGAGACATGCCCACTTCCAGAATGGAAATGAATGTTATTTTATATATCTCTTAATTGTGCTGTTTTATTGTTCTAAACAAATATGATTTCAATATTGCTTTGATAACAAGCTTTAGTCTGTTGTAATTCTAACTGATGGCAGGCAAATGAGTCAGAGAATCTCTTAATGCTTTAGCTTAAATTTTCTGAGAAACCCAGCCAAATGACTATAGAAATATAAAGTTGTATCTCTAAGGAAATGTCAAGTATTAATATCGCAGTAAGTGAGAGAGGAAGTGCGTGGAATGAAACAATTGGTGAGAACTAATTCCCCAGCTGTAAGGAGACAACAGAGCACTTCAGCACCAAACAGAACATGAGCATCATGGAGGCATTTTGTAACTGATCCCTATCCTAAAAGAAATTGCCCTTGTTGTTTTACAGTTCTTTTAGTTTGCTTCTGGCTCATTCTTCTTATGTCAACCCACCCACCACCCACCCTACTCCCCAAAAAAACTTGTCTATTTTTATTTTAACAACAGAAAACCCTGTTACTTTTCCTACTTACATAAAAGATTGAATAAAGTAGAGGACCAAAAGAAACATTTATAGATAGAAAAGAGCTTTTTACTTTATGATCTTCCTTTATTCACCTTCTGGTAAACCCTAAACAAATCTTCAGCTCTGACTGTTTTCTCACCTAACACACGAGGTCGGCACTGATGCCGAGGGAGTCTGCAAGCTCAGAAAGCCTACGATGCTTTGATGACAAATGTATCATTAACTTTACATTGAAGAGTAATCCTCCAACATTGGCCCTGGCTGCTAGTTTACAGGCACTCTACTGGTCTGTCCTCAGTGGCAACTCTGAACACAGCAGTCTGTCTGGAGGCTCATGTTGTACAGAACCATCCACTTAGTGCCTTTGAGGAGAGATAATGTGACAGCCTTTTTAGTGTACTCTGATGGAAAGTTTGAAGGTTGCTTTGAAAAAATGGTTGTTTGTAAAGATGAAAATATGTGGTTTTTATAGGTTTTAGTTATTTGTAATTGTAAAAGGGAAGTTGTATCACCCAGATTGGTGCATGTAGAACTTAAATGTATGGTGTGGTTGGTGTGTCCACTGAGGAAAGAAGAAACAGCAGAGCCATTCCTTCATCTTCTTAGTAATATTTATATTAAAATGAATCTTCACTGTCTACATAGACACCAAGAGATCTTTGAAAATCTTTATAACAAAATGGGTAGCTGGTACAGACTTGAAAATGTACAGAAATCAGGCCCACCATTTATCAGTCAATTCAGTTAACTGTATTATAGAAACTCAGGTTATGACCATTTCTGTGTTAAGCACTTCTTTGGGGTATGTTCCTATTCACAAATTTTATTTCAGTTGTAGAACATTTGTGTGTTCTGTTAGTTGATAGAAATGAGATGACGCCATGTGACCATGCTACAAATCATAGTGTATTAAAGTGGTCAAAACACTGAGGGATACTATTTAATTAAAAAGTTGATTTTTATTAATACATGTGTGTTAGTAATTATATATTAATTAGTAGATTATATAGTATATTAACTAGTAATTGATATATATTAGTAATGTATATATGGTAGTGATATGTATTTATTATATAAAAGCTAAAGAAGCAAGCCTGTTGATCATAGAATATACATGGGGAATCTAGTGCCTTTTAAAAGACTTGCTTTCTTCTGCTTACTAACTTCAAAATAACCTTCAGACACTGCTGTCTCCAGGGCATTATTCTGATGACGGTGACTTTGCTCATTGCTGTCGACTGTCACCCCAGAAAGAAGCAAAAGAGCTGAAAGTTCAGTGTCTGTGTGTCCCCATTCTCTGTGGTGTCTTCTTTTGTGTTCTTTTTCTTTGTTGTCTGGGTTACTAAATAAGTGTTCTTCCCATCCCTATTTCCTTTTCTATATTTACAACTCTTTCTTTTTTTATTTGAGCACTACTTTAGTACAAGCTTTTATTATGGTGCCAATTTGTAATAAAATATTGCCTATAAAAGGATATCAGGTTAAGGCTATGCAGCACGCGCGCGTGTGCACGCGCGCGCACACACACACACACACACACACACACACACGGTAAGTTTGGAAATCTTTTCACTGGATAACATGAAATTAGAGCTTGCTTAGGTTTTTGGACTTTGCTTTAAAATTCAGTTTAAAATATATTCTGACATAGAAAGAAATCAATTAAATCAATTTCAAAGGAATGCTTGTTATTAAATGATGTGTAGCTTCCATTTGAATAGTCTTAAAATAGATATATAAAATCACACTAATATTTATAATAGTGTAAAGTTTGCTCTGCTCAGAAGAGTCTTTTGATTGCTGAGGTTTCCTAACCCTAGTGTAGTAGGTACTTGTGTGCTTTTACTTTAGTAAAAACATACAGAAAATCTCCATAGGAAACATTTTTTAAAGAAATTATTTACTTTAAAAATATTTCATGTTTTTCTAAGCTTTCACTGTATTTTCTGTTCTATATTTTAGTAATTTGATTAAAAATATTATATTGATTATTAGCACTGATTATAAAAGACAAAAAGTCTGTTTCCTTTCTGATGTCTAATTATCTTTTCTTACGGAATAGGCGACATAGTTACAGGAAGTGATGCTCAGGTCTCTGTTCCTGTCCAGGCTCTAACTGACCTCCAAGGTACAGTTGCCACAACAATGCTCTCTCTCTCACTTGCTCTGCTCTCTTGTTCATTGGCATTTGCTGCCCCACCCCACGCCATCCCACCCCACCTTCAGTTTCACAACCCTCTACCAAACCCATTTTTTTCTTCTGTTCAGCGTATCAGTCCACTGCCACAGTTTGGCCACTGAGTGGCACTGTTGTGTAAAACAAACGTTCCCTCTCAGGCCCCACCTTGGCATCGGGCTCCGGGGTGGATTTTCTCTTGATTCTGCACCAGCCTTTTTCTTTGCAAAATGTGGTTCAACCTGTGTCTGAGGTCATTTTGACCGTTATTCTCCATACACTAGCTGGCACAAGGAGGGACTTTTGTTATTGGATAGGCTCTCTGTGACTGTATTTGGCAAATTTGTTCTAAGATTTGTTTCTATACTATGACTGGCCATATTTTGCCTACAAATTGCACCCAGTCTTTTTTTACAACCTGTTTCTGAAATGTTTTAAATATCACCTGCGTATTAAAATTTTTGTTCTCCAATTTAACCAGCAATCAATAGTGACTGATAGTGGTTTACAATCAAAAGTAAACATCTTAATATTGTCCTTGTGTTTGGCTTAAGAAATGCATCTTCAGAACTTCCTGTGGGATTTTAAAACATTAATATTTAAGATTGCTTAACTAATCTTTTACTTTGCACCTTTTAGATGAAATATGTCATAAAGAGAATATTTGTGTTACATGCAGATTTTTATTTAAAGATTCTTTCATTCAAATCCAGGCTAAAATGAGAATAGTACAGTATTAATTAAAAATAACCATATAACACATGAATTCTATTTGTATTAAAATACTATCCTTCATTCCTTTTTCTTTTATTGAGATCTGGTATTCAACAATCAAGTTTATTCAACAAGTATTAAGTACCTGCTGCCCTGTGCCACGCTGTTTCTGTTGGTCCCATGGTGTCTCTAGCTTCTTGGTTATTACTTTTGTTTTCAGATGACCAGTCAAGCCAACTCAGCTGTGAGCTAGCCCTTTTTCTGAATGTATCGAGAATCCTCTTTGTCCTCCACACTCTGACACTGTGTCAGTATGATAGGGAAGGTCCAGCCACCTGATGACAGATGTATTTTTAGTCAGTGGTGCTGAAGCTGGGGAGGATAGAGCTAGGGGATGTCCCCTGCATCTCCTGAACACTACACGTCACTTGTGTTTTCCTTAACGTGTTTCCTGGAGAGTGCAGAAGGAAGAGGAAGTAGAAGTGAGCCGGAGCAGTTAGTGTGACAGTTTGACATTCTCTGTCTGTACTGAACAGGAGCAAAGTAATAAAGAAAAAGGAGAAATGCAGTGAACATCAAACTTTCAATGACCTACATGCAGTAGAACAGTAGCTGTATGCTTCTTAAAATAGAATCATGGTTCAGGGCAATAAATAATATTTAGGAAATGATTAGAAAGCTGTCTTTTATATTTTGCATTGTAGATTGCAACTGCAAAAAAAAACTTGCTACTGCAAAATTTTTTATTTCTGTGTATTTTTATGCCATGTTTATTAATATAAACATACACTTACACTCACAGAATACCATTATAGTACTTAGGTTGTTTTTAAATTTAAAAGGAGAAAGTCTCCTTGGCCAAGTAGCCACTGTTCATAGTCTTAAGGTCAAAGCAAAATGCACGTAACTTTCAGCAGTTCCAGCTAGTTAAAGGTACTAAATGCAGAAGTGGAGAAAGCCCTCCGTTTTCTGCTGCTTCCCCTGAGTAGCCATCATTAGTTTTATCTGATTGCTCTAGGGGGAGAAACTGAGGAAGAAGATGAGAGTCACGTTGATTTGGTAAGAGTTCGCTTGTCTGCAGATGACTTCCCCTGAGGGTGGTCAAGGAGAAAGCGTTAACAGAAATGTGCCAGTGCAGACGGCCAGCAGGGAATCGGTAGGGTAAGAGGGAAGAGGCCAGACCAACTGGAGGACACCGTACAGATGAGGCACAGCTCCTCCTCCCAGGAGCCGCAGAAGACATCAGATTTTGAAACAAAGAAGCTCCCTTAAAAGATGCAGCATCTGTGACTCTGGTTCCTGCTGCAAGTGACGAGTGGCGTCCTGGGCTGGACTAACAGTCCAGTGTGTCCTGCGTAGTTGTTATAAGACAAGTCTTAGCTTGAAAATGTGATTTTATGGAATGCTTGTTCTGAAAAACACTAAAGAAAATGAGTGCCCTAGTTGGTTTTTGTTTGTTTGATTGATTGATTTTTGATTTGGGAGTATTTTGTTTTTTGTCAACTTAACCAAAAAAAAAAAAAAAACAAAAACAAAAAAAAAGCCATATAAGAAGAGGAACCTCAGTTTAGAAAATGCTTCCAACAGATTGCCTGTGGGCAAGTTTGTAGGGCATTTTCTTGATTGATGATTGATGTAGGTGTTCCCAGCCAATGCTGGGGGACAGTAGTTGCCATCCCTGGGCAGGTAATCCTGAGTTGTATATGAAATCATTCTGGTATTACTCCTGGGTAGGTTATCCTGAAGAGACTTAAGAAATTTTTTAAAAATTAACCCAGTAAGCCAGCAAGCAGTATTTTTTGTTTATTTTTCTATTTTTGAGACAGGTCTCACTATGTAGCCTTGGCTGGCCTCAGACTCCCCCATGTAGATCTGGTTGGCCTAGAACTCACAGAGATCTGCCTGACTCTGCTTCCTGAGTGCTAGGATTAAAGGCATGAACCATCATGCCAGACCTTGGTCTTGGTGATTTATCATAACTGTAGCATTATATATATCATATATAGTGTGTATATGTGTGTGTGTGTCATGTAACACACACACACATACACACACACATATATATAGCATGTGCTATACATACTGTGTTATGCATCTGTATGTATAACACACACATATATATCATATACAGACTATATAATATCGTCATTTTTCCTGACAACAAGGTCAGAATTTTGCTTTTGTTTTTCCTAAAAGGCCCATTCTATCTCGTGTTTCCTTAATACTAGGACACATTTTCTACAGGCTTCATGACACAGGTATTACTAGGGAGATGGGGTAGTTGCAGCTTTACCCAGCCTGGGCTCTTCAGTCCAGTCAGAGTCCAAACAGCTGTATCACTGCCTTGCTGGATGAGCTGGGGTAGTTGCAGAACCTCCTGTTTGTAGCAAGAAAATAAGAGCAGCTTCTTGGATTACTTATGGGATGTTGTTCCAGTACCTGTTCCATAATACCACTTCTTGTGGTACCTGCTCAAGTGGTGATGATGATGTTAGCCTCAAATACCTTTCCGGTTTTCCAAATCAAATTATGAAGGAACCTTCTATTCAAGGCAAATTGCAATAATAGCCAACGCTTCTATATTTAATTGTCCGGTTATTCTAGACCGGTGTTTCTCAACATCCCTAATCCTATGACTTTTCAATACAATTAATTATGCTGTAATTACCCCAATCATAAAATTATTTTCTTTGCTATGTTATAACTGTAGTTTTGCTACTATTATGAATTGTAATGTAAATATCTGATATGCAGACGGTGTTAGGTGTCCCCTATGAAAAGGTTGTTCATACACTGGATAATGCTTGATTAGTGAGGTTAGAGCAAGGATATTCCAGGGTCTTCAAATACAACCTGCTTCCACTCATTCTCTTGGCATCAGGATATAGAGTACAGATCAACTCTTACCCTCTGTGTCACTCAGCTGCTCATGACAACAAGCTGTTCTAGGATAGGGAACAAATGCCTCCATTTTACTACTGGCCACTGTATAAAGTCAAGCCAAGGCAAGTTGTTCCTAGGCTTTTCCTTTTTACATGCCTGGGTGGTGCCTTCTCGCAAGGTCCCCTGAATGTCCTAGTCCCTTAACTGCTTTGCTTTTGTGTCTTCATCTCTCATATCTGGACTTACTGGTATTCAGCCCGTCTATTTAATAATATACTCTTGCTGGGCAGTGGTGGTGTACACCTTTAATCCCAGCACTCAGGAGGCAGAGGCAGGTGGATCTCTGTAAGTTCAAGGCCAGCCTGGTCTACAGACTGAGTTTCAGGACAGCCAGAATTGTAACAGAGAAACCCTGCCTTGTAAAACATTTATATTACATTGCATTACATTATATTATATTATATACATATATGCAATAATATACATACATATACAATATATATATGTGTATATGTGTGTGTGTGTGTATATATATATATATATATATATATATATATATATATATATATATATATATAACCAAAATAAAAACCTACACACACACGCACACACTCTAGCTCTTGTTCATTTCGTTGGGTTTTGTTTTTTGGGTTTTTTTTTTTTTCAGGGAAGAAAGCCACAAAAATATCCATAAGACATAGCAGGAACTTACAATATATACTATTTCTTTACCCTCTGCCCTTTCTTCCAAGGCATTTTCCAGTTAAGGCTCCTAAGAGATTCTTGACAGATAGCTTCCATTGTCCTGGAGTCCAAAGGACTCATCCAATTGCTTGGTGGTTAGATAAGTAAAGAGAATGAAGAAAGGATAGAATATATCCAGACATAGCAGCTTCTGATCCAAATAACACCTTCTGTGAAGTTGGAACTGAATGCTTCTCCTATGCAGGCATAGACCACTCTGGGGCATCAGACTTTCCCACAGCATGCCATGCCAGTGCAGTCTGTTCTTCTGAAATATCCTCAGCCCAAGGCAAGACTGCTGGCACAGATGTTTTCAGAAGAGGGAACTCGGCAGTGACTGCTTTCTCAAGGTCCAAATGTTGGTGTTTCCAAAGTAACAAAAATATTATCAAGCTAATTTGCATAGTTAAGGAGGAAAAAAGCATTTTGTACAGTTTTTATGTGACATCTAGAAATGTATAATTTGTATTAGCATAGTTTTTAAGCTTGCACAAATCTATGTTTGACTTCTGTAAAACATACAAACAGGTTCTTTAGCTGGTGAATTAAACTTCCTAAGCCTCAATCTTCTCTTATATAAGCTCCTCATTGCATCGTTAGGATTGGATGGAATTATATGTACCACAGTCCAGTTATATTCATAATATCTGTACGATATCTTGTTCCTCCTTCTGATGTCTCATTACTTAGGTAGGCAAACTCAGGAAGTATGAGTAGGAAAAATGGGATGAGAATGCATGGTACTCTTACACATTTGAAATCTAAAATCAAAACATTTCTTAGCTTTATTATCATTTAACCATGGAAACAGTTGATTGATATAAAATGGGATAGCTTAATAAGATTTTATTATTTGACATCATGATTTCTTTAAAAGGGAACAAAGTCCCAATAGATTATAATAAA
Organism: Cricetomys ansorgei; assembly: GCA_026225945.1. Taxonomy (NCBI): domain Eukaryota; kingdom Metazoa; phylum Chordata; class Mammalia; order Rodentia; family Nesomyidae; genus Cricetomys; species Cricetomys ansorgei. The sequence goes on along the minus strand of JAMJFZ010003581.1, from coordinate 11,774,544 downwards.
ATTTTACTTATAAGTTATAAATTTCTTCTGAATAGATTAGATATACATGGTTATGTAATGCATTCCATGTGCCTTCTTTCTGGAAATATCCAAGGCAACTAACATTTTACAAAATTTGATAGATATAACTGTTCACAACGCTTCCATTTTGGAAGAAAATGAGAAAAAATAAGCTATAATAATCCACAAATACTAATCTGCTCTAAGGGTATAATAAAATTTAAATTAGTCTATCTGGAATTTAGATTAACTCTGAATTTGAACTATAATGTCAAGTATTGAGAGTCAGGAGAACATAAGTATATTTAATAGTCAAAGGAGCAATAAAGAAAATTTCCCAGAGCTAAAGAAACATACTGGCATGTTGATTGAAAACAGTTTAGCAGGCAGAATGAAAAGAAAACATGCCCATCCCTAGAAGCCCCACAGAAAACTGGGAAGAACTTGTCATGGAAACTGAATGTTTTCAGAAAGGAACTGAAAAGGAGGTCTGTTTATAAGATGATTATCTGGTAGTAACAAATTTCTCATTGGTAAAACTTAGGCCCTAGAAATGTATGGAATTTGGTTGGTTAGTTTTACAGGAAAATTGTTCTGAATTAGGATCAAATGGAATGGTAAAGTAGACTTTGGGCACATGTCAGGTCTGCCAGAAGATCCACTTTCCTCTTGTGGACACAAAAGCACAACTCTCACCTCAAAAGGGATAAGATATTTTATTCTGAAGCCAAATATGAGTGATCATGGCTTGGGAACACAAACTTAAGTTACCTCAATTCCATGTTTCAACATGGGTACAGGGTCATGACACTTGTATAGTAACAAAGCAGAGAAACTTATAAATCAAGGAGCTTTTCAAACACATTGATGGGAGCATTAAGTCAGTGGGCACAGTGAGGTGGAGAGATCGCAGCTGTTGGCCTCAGGTGCTGTCTGACCTTAGAATTTTTCATGGTAGGAACTGGGCTTTGTTAATGTATGCTAAGATGTTTGTATCTGTTCGTCCAAGGATGTGAAGTCTCACACAGAGGTGCCCATGTGCGGGTATGTATGGAGCTAAGGAGCCCAAGATGATGTATAAGTAGGCTTGGACCCTGCAGCGTTCCAGCCTCTCCACATCATGAAGTTCTAACCAGTCAGTCCACATTTGCAAACATTCTTCTTTCCAGGAGTTCTCTTTCACACTCTCTACTCCCAAGTACGTCTTTATTTTACATAGATACTTCACCACTTAAACAAGTAAAAAAGTCAATCTTCTAGATGATTTGAGTGAATAAGAGAAACAAAAATTATTGTTTTAGAAGTGAGTGACAATGTTTTCTTTAGAAATATCAAATACCATGGGCTGGAGAGATGTCTTAGCATTTAAGAGCACTGGCTGCCCTTCCAGAGATCCTGAGTGCAATTCCCAACAACCATATAGTTGCTCGTAACCACTGTAGTAGGGTCTAATGCCCTCTTCTGGCATTTGGGTATACATACAGATAGAACACTCAGATACATACATATACATACATACTTACATACATACATACATAAATCTTTTTTAAAATGTCAAATAAAGGCAGGTGTTGGTGATGCAGGCCTTTAATCCCAGTGCTCAGGAGGCAGAAACAGGGGGATCTCTGTTGAGTTTGAGACTAGCCTGGTCTGCAGAGTGAGTTCAGGACAGCCAAAGTTACAACAGAGAAACCCTGTCTTGAAAAACCAAAAAAAAAAAAAAGTCTAATACCAACCTGAAAGATAAAATGATGCTTAGATGAAATGTAATGATTAAAAAAAAAAGACAGTAATATCTATGCTTCCAATTCAAAAAGACGAGAAATGAACCTAAGGAAAATAAAGAGATGAATAGGGATAAGAGGTAAGATACAGAAACTAGATTGTGTCAGTGAAAGTAAACACGGTTATTTAAAAAGCACTAAAGCAAGGCTGGGGAGACGGCTCAGTAGTTAAGAGACTATACTGCTCATGTAGAGGACCCTAGTTGGGTTCTCAGCACCCATGAGAGCCAACTCACAACTGCCTGTAACTACAGTTCCAGGGCATCCAATATCTCTGGCCTCTGGGCACCTTTACTCATGTGCATATACTTAGAAAGGCAGACAGACAGACACACACACACACAATTAACAATAATAAAAATAAATTTTAAAACACTGAAGTAATTCTATACACAATAAATCTAATCAAGAATGAGTAAATGAAAAATCCTCGAACATGCAAAAAAAGAATTGTAGGACTGAATATACAGGAGGGCGAGCTCGGTTGTGATTTTGATTATGACAGCTTCATAAGTTAAAAGTTTGGACAAAGGTTTCTTCTGATTACAAAAAATTACCACAAATTTAGTGACTTAACGATACATTTGTACTATTTGGTGATTATTTAGGTCAGGATTCAGCTCTGTGTAACTGTAGGATGAAGATCCTCATTCACTTCCTTGCTATCAACCAAGGACTGCTGTTATTCAGCCTCTGAAGTGACTTTTCAGCTTCTGGTCTAGTTTCTCAGCATACAAAGTGCCATGTCGGGATCTCTCATGCTTCAGCTGTCTCACTTTCTTCAAACACACCTAAGAAACTGTGAAGTCTCTGAGTGGCTCTTCTCCATTTCTCACTTACTTTAAGGACTCATGATTAGATAGCCCACCAGTGATAACCACAGATAAGATATCCTATCCATTAAGTCACTCACCTTAATCAGACCTGCAAAATATCTTGCCGTATCAGTTCCACAGTCACAGGTCTAGGAGTGAAGGAAATGGACATTATTCTGACTGCCATATGCATGACTTTTTTTCTTTTTTAAGGAAGAATATAATCTTCAGACAGAAATACAAAATCTTAATAGAGGAACAAACATAAAAATCCAAAGTCATTGTAATAATGCCTTTAAAAATCCACTCCCCCAAAGGTATCAAGAGGTAGGTGACCCAAACTTTGATGGTACAGATAGATTCCATTATATAAACTTACAAATGGTAGATCTCTTTTTCATTGTCTCTTATGAGATCAGGCTCTAAATGAAATGCTTTGAGTTCTTAAATTGTCTTTTGTCTGATGGGCTTTTAAATATATATACAGTCAAAGTTGATCAAACATCCCAATTGTTTGTGCTATATCTTCTAGCACTTCCAAAGCCAGTAAACGCTGCTTAAATAGTGGAGGAGCAATGAGGATTCATGGAGGAAAAAGGAAAACCTAGCCTTTATGTTGAAAAGAAAACACACTCATGCACCCCATGCCCATGGCTTCCCTGTCCCAGGGGGCAACTGACCTTCAGCTGTCGCAGCTCCCAAGCTGAGGGGGAGTTCCTGGCAGCACTTGATTCTTACAGCATAGCCATCTGCCTTAGACCGGAGTCTGGAGGTGGCAAGAGTGGGACCAGAGACTCTCAGGAGAGGCCATGAGAGGAGCCTATCTCTCTCTCTTGTTTAATGCAAAGATCATTACATTAATGGGGTACAGACAAGGGAGGGTCTTTGGTACCCAGGGACAGAGGCCATTGGTTAAGACAGGGATACTAGGACTTAAGTAAGCAATTCTGCCGATCGCACAGCCCACCTTTTGGGAGCGAGGTGGAGTTTTGGTGTGGCTTGTCGTCTGTCAGCGCAGAGGCTGCAAAGAGGAGGGGCCAGAGATCCTGCCAGCTCCTCATGCCAGTGCTGGGTGTCTGAGTTCCCTCCACCCACTGCTGCTGCATGACCAGTTCCACGAGGGCACCACAGCTTTATAGTACATACATAAATCATGTCCTATATTCATCTAAGGCTAAGAAACATCTTCCTAAGCATAATGTGAAGACAGAAACCATACAAGTAAAAGTCATGCAAACATATACACACCACCACACATACACACGCCACCCACCCACTCCACCACACCCTTCCCCCACACACACCACACATAGAGTCAGTTTCCAGAATTTTAGGAGAATATCCTTAAATCATTTTTCAACAACAAAATAGAGAAAATCCACATAAGAGCTTCATTTACTTTTTTAAAACACCTTAAAAGATACTTAGCCTTGCTAGTCAAGAGACTTCAAAAAAATGCAGTGAAGTCTACCCGTCATGCTATTAACCAGGTAAATAAATATAAATAGGTGATGCACATTTATATATGATGACACATAGTCTCACACGTGTGCAGAATAGATCCAATCTCTGCAAAGGTGAGAAGCATTAAAAACTCAGTGGGCTTTAGACTTTTAAAAGTCTAAAAGAAGGCAGTTTGAAACCATTTGCCTACATTTAAAATGTGCCTATAGACAACATGGCGGCATATTGTATAATCTCAGTGCTCTGGAAGCCATGGCAAGAGCACCGCACAGGTGAGACCAGACTGAGCCGTGGACACTGTCTCAAACAAATAAAACCAAAAGCATTTTAAATAAAATAAAATGCAATATAGACTTAGGTGTTGAATTCATATATATCTGCTTTATAGAAATAGCACATTTTAAAAGTGTTGGTTACCATTGTGTTTCTAAATGCCAAGAATTAGAAGAGAACTAAACTGCTAAAATGTGGGTAAAAGCAGTCAAAAGACTGTCTCTGAGGAAACTTCCACAGACTTTACTATATAGATGTGTTCAGAGAGCTACAGAAAACTGTTTTGTGAGGACTAAAGGAATAGTTACATAGTTACATCAACACAAAAATGTTGTTAATAGTGCTACAAATCTTTTTCTGTGAGCTATTAAAAATAATAAGATGGCTCTACGTGTAAAGTAGGCAGAATCAAGCCACAGAGGTAAGCTCTTAGGACACTGAGACCTATAATTAGGACCCTATAAATGCAGCAGAAGCCCAGGGATAGTGGCCCCAGAAAGTCAAAGTCAACTTCTTTTAGATCCCTGGAATTTAAGCTAAGGTTGACAACAATCTGAAAAATCTCTATTCAAGAAAAAAAAAGAAAAAGGCCGGATCTCCTAACAGTGGGCTTTGTAGCTGTGTAACTTGTAACTTTGTCTGTTTCCACCCAGCTCTATAGTAGACTTGAAAACCAGCCCCTGATATCACAACTTTTACAGGAGGGACAGAATATATATGGAGTATCGTAAAAAATACCATCTCAGTGTTAAACATCACTCTTTAATCTATAGCAGCTCTTCAGAGTCTTCATTTGACCATATACAGAGCTTGCTAAAGGAGAGACCCTATCATAGGTGTTTGTGGAAGATAGTTGCTGGCAATCTTTAAACATCACAACTGTCCATGGCAACAGTTAGAGAAAACAGATGCTGGCTGGAATATTAACAAGAAAGTTAGAGGCTGGTCAAAGCCAAAAAAGGACTTAAATATGTGAATAGGTTGTCAACAAGGGGCCTTCAAAATTTCCAGAGTGTTCTGGAGATTCTGTAAGGTCATGTGTGTGAGCAGTACTGTATTCATATCCAGACAGGGCTGGAGACATCCCAACACCTACAGAACCCTGACACAGACTGAGAACTAACTCAAGATGTTTAAGAGAAGGAAATTTTGTCTATTTGTAGATGCCTAAAGTGTCAAAGCAAAGGATTCCGTGACCACTCAAAATGAAGATGGACATACCTGAGAAGAGCACTAACACAACAAGAAACAGCCAGATGCGTGAGTTCAGGAGACAGAGTGGCATGGAGTCTGCTTTCCACGGCACCATATTATATTCTGTCTAATTATCAATAGAAATTGTACACAGGGAATATTAAACAGGAAAGTGTGGCTCATACCTGGGTAATGTGAGGAAACTGCCACATTCGACTTGGTAGGAAAGGATTTTACTACCGTCTGTGTGTTCAGAGAACTGCAGGAAGCCATTTGCAAGGACTAAATGAATGAGAACGGTACCTCACCAAGAGAGAACGTCAATAAATGGATGATTTGTAAAGAATCAAATATTTAGGAGTGGAAAAATATGAGAACTGGAATGAAACTTACTTCTGAAATCCAGCATCAGATTTGTGCTGACAGAATGAATACAAGGAAATTGAATGTACGTCAATCGAAGCTATCCACTCAGAGGAAGACAAAAGGTGAAGACAGTGAACAAAATTCAAAACCTGCCAGGGCGCCATTAACAGTAACATGCAAGCAGTGGGAACCCGAGGGAAGGGAAGCCGGAGAGAGAGGGAGAGTGAAAGGCAGAGTGTTTGATGAAATGACAGAAACATTCCATAATTCCGTGAAAAGCACTCATCTGTACATTAAATAAGTCAGTTAACTCCGAGTAGCTTAGTCTCAGGGTTGCCCAGCTGAGTTCATCCCAGTCAGCTGTCAGCAGGGTAGGATGGCTCAGGTGATAGAGCTCTTGCCTAGAATCCACAGAATTTTAGGTTTGATCCCAGCACCAAATAAATCTGGTATGGTACATACCACTCAGTAGGTGGAGACAGGACGATCAAAAGTTTAAAGTCATCCTCAGGTATAGACCAAGTTCAGTGCTGGCCTGGGCCAAATGAGGTCTTGTCTCAAAAAAAAAGGAGGAAAATGGACTGAACTCACCTGCAAGAGTTGTAGTAGCTTGTGGGTAGTCGCTTATTAGATCTGAGCACATGTACCAAAAGAAAAACAGATAGATGGGTATTTTGAACAATTCAGAACTTGAGTTTGAAATGACAGCACCCAGAAGGTGAAAGCAATACATCTGATGCAGGGCTTGGACCCAGAGCTCAACAGCTGGGGGCATGTGCTTCAATTTCTAAAGAATATAGATGACTTGAAAAATATTTCTTCAGAGGAGCTGTGCCATAAAGTGCTACTACAGTCAGAATCAGAATGAGACACTGACTCGTGCCCAGTCAGAGTGATCCAGTGAAAAGACAAGCTGCTGAGTGCTGATGCGGATGTGGAGAAAGTGGGAGTATAAAGCAGTACAGCGAGTTTCAGGATAGACTCTGAGGCAAGTGTAGAGGCATATGCTTGGAATCCTAGGACTGGACTCTGGATCATGAGTTTGAGGCTAGATTAGGCTCCATAGTGACTTTAAGGATAGCCTGGGCCAAATAGGGAAACCCCCGACTCAGGAAAATGGAAAGGGGAAGGGAAGAGATGAAGAAAGAAAAGGAGCCCACAACTGAAGTTTGGCAAGTTCTTTACAAATTTGTCCAGGTGACCCGGCAGCTTGACTTCCAACTACCTGAAAGAAATGGCTGCAGACCCATGAAACATCTACAGATGGATGCTCATATCATTATGCTGAAAAGCCAAGAAATGGATATAAACTGTTATGAGCTGATGAATGTTAAACAAAACGTGGTCTAAAATATTCTTGGCATTTGAGAAAATGAAGTACAAATATGTGCTACAACATAAACAAGCCTTGAAAACTGGTGGTCACAAAAGGCCACATAATTGTATAATTTCCAAGGACTATGGTGGGATTAGGAAAAATCTGCTAATAGCGTAAGAATTTCAGTGTGGGGTTCTGTAATTGTTTTTAAATTACTGATGACACTAAAAAAAACACTGAATTATACATTTTCAAAAGGCACATGTTATGATGTATGAATATATGTCACTAAGTTGTTATTTCTAAGACGGTAGCTTTCACATTAAATCTGATAAACTAAGTGTTTCTGCATGTTGTTGGTCTAATTTTAAAAAGAAAATTAATGCATCGTCCCCTAGATCTTTTTCTATCCAAACAGATCTAGTCTGTGTGCTATTGCTGTGAACAAATAGTCCAGTGAAGTTAAGATCTAAAGCCTGGAAGAGGGTAGGACTCATGGGAGCAAAGGAAGGAGGGCCAGGGTAAGGTAGGGCAAAGTGTTCTTGTTATAGGCCCAAAATCTATACAAGATACTTGTAGAGCCATGGAAATCTTTTTCCCTACCCTTTTCTAGCTCCTTGTTCTAAACTGGAAATTGCAGACTCATTACTCATTACAAGCTCAGCCATTGAGATAGAACTGGAGACAAACAAAAGAGGTTTACGGGGAAAAGACAGTTACTCAAAAGAGGAAAAGGACTGGGTAGGAGGAGTGGTGCCAAGGTATAACGCCGACCTCACAGGAGTCCAGGCACTGTGAGACAGCACCGCATTTCCAGACTCCACAGTAGGCTGGGGTTGCCCTCGTCTGTTCCACAGTTAAGAAGTCATCCCGCACTTAACCCTTCATCTCAGAAAATCAGGGTTTGTTCCTTTTTAAAACATGCATGTACTATGCAGTATACATTACATATAGAAAGCTATACTGCACTTCATTTAGGAATAGCATTAATCTAATATTAGCATTGTGAAAAAAGCGGCTTCATAGCTGGTTATCATTTATCAAAGCTACTATATTCAGTAGCTTAGTGACAGTCTGCTGTTTAATTATTGCCACTTAATTCTTCTTGCAGGGCAGAGTTCTAAAACCATCAGTTCATCTCCAAGCATCGAGAGTTTGCCTGGGGGGAGAGACTCTACTGGCTCCCCACCTTCATCTGCTACTAAAAAGGATTCCTTTTTCAGCAATATTGCACGTTCCCGCTCACACAGCAAAACTATGGGCAGAAAAGAATCTGTAAGTATTTAAGGACAGTTTGTTTTTAATCTTTCATTTTACCCTAGAATGGTACATGTAAGAATGTTCTTCCTATGCCTAGTTTTGTCAGGCTCATTAAACTCTTATAAACTAAAACAATATTTTTTCAAAAGTATGTTAGTGTTACCATTATAACTTAGTAGTACTTTAAGACTGTGATCTCTGTTACCTGGGAAAAACAGAAACATCTGTTCAAAATAAGGGGAATATTTTTCTAAATCCTTCCTTTATCTCTTTATTCAGAGTGTGTCATTTTTCAAGACATTGCTCATTTCAGGCTCTGGTGTTCAGGAGGCAGATCCTGAGGTAGAGTTGGAAGTACAAAGGCTTACTGGCAAATAGCACCTATGAGAGAAAAAGAAGAACCTCAATTGGACAGAGAAGTGCCTTCTGCCTTCGCCAATCTCATCAGTTCTCTGTGTGGTTCCCTGTCCAACTGTCTTTCTAGATTTTAATAAACGGCATTTTGTTGGTGAGAGGTTATGATAGTTGGAAAAAAAACTTCCCATTTTAAAGTAGTTCCATGAAAAGTAAAATAATTTTGCTTTTTGTTTTTAAAACCTATGCAAACCACATTTCTATTGTGGTGGAGTTTTTTATTGTTTGGTTGGTTTTAAAATTTTATTCATTTTTATTTTATATGTTTGAGTTTTTGCTTGCATTGCATTGTGATCACTGTGTGTGCCTGGTACCTACAGAGGTCTGCCAGGTACCCTGGAACTAGAGTTACAGCTAGTCTTAAGTCACTATGTAGTTAGGCACCGGGAACCTAACCTGGGTTCTCTGAATGAGCAGCAGGCAGAGCTCTTAACCAATGAGCAATCTCTCCATCCCCTCTATTATGGTGTTTTCATAGTTTCTGTATAGATTCCTTGTATATAATCCTTGAAAGAATGTATTCAAAGTCTCTGAACTACTTTAATCATCTAGTCTTAACCTATTTTTTAATTGTCTTTTATTTTTGAGATTATAATTCCATCATTCCTCACTTCCCTCTCCAAACCCTCCCATATACCCATCCTTACTCTCTTTCAACTCCATGGCCTCTTTTTTATTAATAGTTGCTGCATACATACATACGTACATACATACATACATACATACATACATTCCTAAATGCATAAATAGAACTTTCTCAGTCTGTGGAATGTGACTCGTGTGTATGTCTTCAGGGATGACCATTTAGCATTGGTTCATTACAAGTAGCTTTATAAGAACTTTAAACCACATTTTATAGCGAGTTCAACATCTAATCTAATATAAAGAACTCATTTGTCCCCTGAAAGAGGATATAATATGAGAATCTAGCTATAGCTACAAACGAAACAACTACTAAAACCTTAGGGCTGCGGTCCTCAACCGTCCTAACGCTGCAGCCCTTTAATACAGTCCCTCATGTTGTGACCCCCAACCATAAAATTATTTTTTTTGGTGCTTCATAACTGTAATTTTCCTCCCATTATGAACCCTATTGTAAGTATCTGATATGCAGATGGTCTTAGGTGACCCCTGTATAAGGGGTCAGGACCCACAGGCTGAGAACTGATGCCTTAGAGGGGTGTTTGGTTAAGATATATAAAATGAATGGTATGATATGTATCTGTAATTTTGGATATCCTTGGTAATCCAGTTTACTTCCTAATGTTTCTACCACCTCAGCTGCAATTCAAGCAATATGCATCATTCAGTTCAGGGAATACATTCTGAGAAGTGCAAAGTAGACCCTTTTGTTATCTATATGGCACTGAATCTGTAACGTCAACAGGATGCAACTTGCTTGTGAAGACAGTGCCTTTAATGAGACTGCTTACCTCTGCTACCTTCTAAAATTCCTCTGCAGTTAAAAACAAACCTAAAATAGAAAATCAGGACAGAAGACATTAGCAGTAGATCTTGTTTATTGGGAAGCAGATGGCAATGGGCATAAACAGCATAGGAAAGCTGAATCCTTGCTGCTAGTAGTGCACACCTTTAATCCCAGCATTCAGGAAGCAGAGGCAGGAGGATTTCTGTGAGTCTGAGGCCAGCCTGATCTACAGAGCAAGTTCCAGGACAGCTAGACTTATAACAGAGAAACCCTGTCTCAAAAAACCAAGAAAGCGAAAAGAAATAATGACCCTTCAATCATCAGTAGAAAAACCAAGAAGGACCTTGGTTTAGATGGTAAAGTCATCTAGGACCTGAGGAACTGGTGGTGAAGATGAAGGCTGATCAGAAAATGTGGCCATTGCTGAGAGGTTACATACGTGAGGCTTGACTTCTTTCCCTGTCCAACAGAAGACTAGAACTTTCGTTCTCTGAAAAGTGTAAAGTAAAATCTCTAGACTAAGAGACATCAGACACATTCCATGTGGGGCTATGCTGTAAGAAGGGGTGATAGTTGTATTTAAACACTAAATAGAGTAACTCCCACCCCATCTTCCTCCACTTGCTTCCCAAAGTATCAGCATGGAACACCACACACACACACACACACACACACACACACACCAAGAATATTCTGTCCTTAGGAGTTCTCCAAAGAAGCAACCAGATCATGTGACTGTGGACTTACCCATCAAACATGTAAACATAGTGCTTCCTCGTAGCTCTTCAGTTCACAGTTTTCTATGATCATGACAGCCAAGAACCATGCAGTATGGTGATGAAAGACAAAAGTAGAAAAAGACAACTAACAGAAAGTAAAGCTATCCATGGTAAGACAACTTCAGAAAGTTATATATATATATATATATATATATATATATATATATATATATATATATATATATATATATATGTAGAGTCATCCCTCAGTGTCCTTGGGAAATTGAATCCAGGACCCCCTCCTGGTACTGAAGTCTGTGAATGTCTAAACACCTAGATAAAATCCTACAGTATCGGTGTATGCACATTTTCCAGTATAAGTTAAAGCATCTATAAATCAGTGTAGGTGCTATATAAATTGCATATTGTAGAAGAAATAGTATAGTAAGCTAAAAGTCTATACATGCTCAGTACACATACTCTTAAAAATATTTTCAAGTGACAGTTGTTTGAATCCATAGATACGGAACGTATAGCTCTAGAGGATTGACTAATTCTTTCACAGAACAAAACATGAGGGCAGCTACTAAAAACAAAATATGAATATATAATATCCAAACTTTAAAACTTAATGGAAGACTGAGAAAATAAAGTTGAAGAAATATCCCCCAGAAAACAAAAAGTTAGAAGACAAGAAAAAATATAACTTAGCTATCCAGAAATTTGAAATCTGAAAAATGTGACTGCAGAAAGAAGAGGGGAGACAAAGGAGAGGGAGCAACTATAAATATAGTTCAAAGAGCTGGGAAGGCACCTCGCTGGGTAAAATGCTTGTCTTGAAAGTGTGAGGACATGGATTCCATCTCCAAAGTCCATGCTTTAAAAAAAAATGATAATAATAGTAAAGATAAAGAATAAAAACAGGCATGGCAGTGAGGGCCAGATAAAAACAGTAAGCCAGAAAGAAACTTCATCTCAAAAAGGAGGGGAAAAATGCACATGGCACCCATGTTGTCCTGTGACCTACACTTATGCCCAGTTCAAGGTGTGTCTGCTATTCTAAAACTGAATCTTGAGATTGAATGTCCTAGGTCAGTATTTGCTCACATTCAACACTAAAACACTTCACAAGAGTACAAAAAAAAAATAAACTTAAGGACTTAACAGTGTTGAGTGTAAAGAAAGGTTTCTAACCAAAGATCAGGAACTAGAAAGCTACAGAGTTAGCTATAGCAATATCAAAAGCCAAACAGTAGACCTTAACTTCAGTGTTCTTGGGATGAATTCACTTCCTACACAGATTCAGCCCCCAGCTAAACTACTATTATGGTTTAAATCTGAATGTCACCTAATGGTGCAGATTTTAAAGCCTTGAGGAGAGGCTATTGGATCAGGGGGGTGCCAACCTCATCAATGGATCAATCTGTATGAGTTCAGAGCTGAGTGAACTATTAGAACATGGGGCCTGGTTGTAGAAAATAAATCACTGGGGACACACCTTTGAAGGAAATACCTTGCCCCTGGCCCTCTTTCTCTTTTCCCTCGCTGTTTGCAACTGCCCGGAAGTATATATACTTCATAAAGTAAGCCTATTAGCTGTTAATCTGGTACAGAGTATGCTGTAACTATTGACAAAATAGGGTGTATGAACAATGTTTACTTAGAGAAGAGAGGAGCAAGCTGGCAGAGGCCAGTAGAGCTAAATCTCTTTCTTACATAGTGGGAAATAGTATAGAATACTCTCTAGAAAAATGAAGAATTAAGCAACTTAAGCTAGAGAAATAAAAGTGAGAGAAAAGAATAAAAGCATTTGAATGTCGCTTCTAGGAAGCAGAAAGCAGAGGGCAGGGTTCTGACAACTGTCTTCATAACAAGCGTAGCACCACTTGACTTTTCAAGAGCTATGTATGTAAGTGGGATTTAGAATAGTAACCAGAAGTTACAACAGAGTTGAGTACACTACCGTAATGAATCATAACCTGTCTGCTTAGAAAGTATGTATTTGAGAGTGAGAATATGACAGTTATAAATGAGAAAAGCATATGGAGACTTGTTTTGTTTGTGTTATATTTTGGCGGCATACAGCTTGGTCTACAGTTGCAGTTAATTACTTCTGAGGTAATAGACTAACATAAAATTGAGAAGTTGAGCAAACAGGGAAATAGATTAAGTCTAGTTTCCCACATAGATAAGTTACAAACTGTGTATACCATATATACATAAGGTACATAACCAAAACAATATGGCTTGTCATTCAAAATTTAGTGTGTCTCTTCAGCTGAGGAGAAGTAGATAGAAGTCTTCAAGAGAGAAGGCCCTTGGTCTTCTAATCCAGAAGTTTTCGTATTTTAGGAAATCATGTTATAGTCAGTGTTCTTTATCAGTTCCCACACCAAGAGTACTTCCATGCCTCCTGTGACCTGTCAGTTGAATGACTAGTTCTGTCCAGTGTGTTAAAAGTGTAGATGATTGATATGTGTTGCCACTGCAAAACCCTACATGTTTCTCTTTTGACACAATGAAATCCCAGGCCTACCAGCCAACGCAGGAAGTGTAAATTTGCATCATGAGTAAGAAGTAAGATTTTATTAACCTTCTGCGATTGATGGTTATCAAGGAAAACAGTGCACAATTAGAAGGTATACAGGCCCACAAATGGAAATCTGTCTCCCCTGAGAGCTGCCCTGTCATAAGAAGCATCACACAGTTATTGGACCTCCAGAGATCAAAGGACTCCTTACAAGTATCTTCCAAAAATAGCAAATGCTAGGTCCTAGCAAGTGCATAGCATCACAGAGCAAAGGAAGCGCATGCATAATCACTTCTGCAAGAGCCCAGTTTTGGATACTACTATTTGACATGGTTAATTCTTTTAATTTGTTATAATTGTTTATTAATAATGCAAATAGATAATTTTAATTTTCCACAAGTAACATTTCACTATTAATGGTTTGAAATGGGTAATAAGCAAATCAATTTGAAGTAAAATATGAACATGTGCCATTGTTTTATAACACTGTACACTTTTTGACAGTTAGATTTTTAAAATGTTTTTATAGCATGTCTTGTATATGTTTATAGTATGTGTGTGTGTGTGTGTGCGTGTGTGTGTGTGTGTGTGTGTGTATGTATGTGTGTGTGTGTATGTATGTGTGTGTGTGTATGTATATGTGTGTGTGTGTGTATGTATATGTGTGTGTGTGTATGTATATGTGTGTGTGTATGTGTGTGTGTGTGTATGTATATATGTGTGTGTGTGTGTATGTATGTGTGTGTGTGTGTGTATGTATATGTGTGTGTGTGTGTGTATGTATGTGTGTGTGTGTGTATGTATATGTGTGTGTGTGTATGTATATGTGTGTGTGTGTATGTATATGTGTGTGTGTGTGTATGTATATATGTGTGTGTGTATGTATATGTGTGTGTGTGTGTATGTATATATGTGTGTGTGTGTGTATGTATGTGTGTGTGTGTGTATGTATATGTGTGTGTGTGTGTGTGTATATGTGTGTGTGTGTATGTGTGTGTGTGTGTGTGTATGTGTGTGTGTGTGTGTGTGTGTGTGTGTGTGTGTGTATGGACAAATTAAAAAGAGGGAGGGGGAGAGGAGGAGGAGGAGGAAACAGCAGCACCAGGACCTCAGTCATAGTACCTTCCATCACTGTCCCCACCTTTCTTTCATTTCCAGCCTCGTTTTGTTACAAGGATTTTCCATGTCTTCCAACAGCTCAAAATAATTTCCTTTAATTCACTGCTATTAGTTCCTTATGCAAGTAACTGGCTTGAATTGAAGCAAAGACTAGCCTTACTTTGGGACACCTTTAAACTAGTGTCTTTCAGAGTACAACACTCCATTTAAAGTGGTCTGGCACGAAGAGAATGTTGTCATTTAGAAAAAGGCTAAATAAGCAGAAGGCAGATATATCCAAAGATGAACACATCATAGCAGCCATTTGCATTCCTTTAATGCAATTTTGAAAAGCACTTTTAAAATTGGTACTGACACCTCATGTCGTGGGCACACATCCCATGTATCATTTAAAGCCTTCCTGTGTTCCACAGCCTCTTTTTAGGTTGTGATGCATTGTATTTGTTTTAATGCTATTGGTTGGAAAAAACAAAAAAGAGGGCAAAATCGAGATAAATCT
This sequence comes from Cricetomys ansorgei, assembly GCA_026225945.1. Lineage (NCBI taxonomy): Eukaryota > Metazoa > Chordata > Mammalia > Rodentia > Nesomyidae > Cricetomys > Cricetomys ansorgei. The sequence goes on along the minus strand of JAMJFZ010003581.1, from coordinate 11,759,360 downwards.
TTAGAGAGGTAGCAAAGAGTTGGACAGATGTTTATACAAGGACATCATTTTAGGGGTAGGGAAGTTCATGGATACTATTCCTAAAAGGAAGATAACAGTGGGCGGCATCATTAAGCTTGTTTACTAAAATGTTAAAGCAGTAAAACATTTTAAACGCTGACCTCTTATCATCAGTAGTGCCTACCATGATGCAAGGCATGGTGACCCCTGCATCCCAGCACTCTGGAGGCAGAAGCTGAACAATTGTAAGTTCCAGGCTAGCCTGGGCTGTAGCTTGAACTACATGGGGTGATCCTGTATCTGAGCTTTATCATTGTTACTTATTTTGAAGATAATTTTCCTTCTCCTAAAGTACCTAGGAGGCTTAATCTCATTAAATTTAGATTTTAATTAAGTTCTGATTTTTTTCTTGGTCTGGAAAACAAAAATGAAATTTTATTACCTTTAATTTTTTTGCCTTATTTTGCTATAATGGTATCCAGTATTTAGTTCTTCGAGAAACCTTTTTGTCGGTCATTTGTTTTTCTGTTAAATGAGTTTTAGCTTTTTAAGCAATAATCTACAACTGTCATTTTTTCCTAAGAATTTCTTTGTTAAAGTTTAAAGGATAGAAAAAAATAATAAAAGGAAAATTTTAAAACTGATATACCAGCCAATAGCAATTTTTAAATTCTTATGAACTACAAGGTATTTTACCATGCTTTGTGGTAATTACATACCAATCTCCAAAGATCTAAGTGCATCCATGGTTCAGGTTTCTCTATAAACCATATGAAACCAAATGTCTACAATACATGGAGTAATCAGATACCCAACACCTGAGAGCAGGGAGCAACTTTTTAGGGGTGCTTATCCTTTGTGTTGATGATCCCCTAATTGCACTTTGCTAATTTAAACATGATGACATTAATAGAATTTAATTCTATATCATTCTTAAGTTTATTAATGTAGTCTCAGTTGTGACACAGTAACAATAGTACCAAGTAAATGAAGGCAAATTTAAAAGAAAACTCTAATTACCCCAGAAGTATAGCTGCTTTGAACATTGTCTAATCTATTCTACACTGTATTCTAGAACTGGAATTATGAGCATTTTGTTTGTGTAAGGTGTATAGGAAAACTGTCCTGTGTGGATATGTGTGATAAAGGGGGAGTAGTGAGTAAATAAAAATATCTCATTACTACAAGAGGCATTAGATGCTTCCATGCTGTATTAGCAACAAGACTCACAGGAGACACTTGGGAGTTCACCTGCAGGCTTGCTTTCTCCTCCTGTTGGCCAGAATTAAATTCTATGCTCAGCCCTACACCAATCGCTGTTAAGATGGAAGTTTAACAGAAAGAACTATAACTGTGTGCTCAGACTGTGGATAGGGTATTATGGGCAGCCACTAACTTGGTGGACAATTGATTGCCAGAACGGCTTGTCTTGTCCTTCACTGAAGCATTTGAAAGAGAAGTTTTGTTGTAACCAGTCAGGTTTTAGAGATCCATTTTCATTCTGAGTTAGGTTGGTGAGTTAGAAAGTGAGCAGAGTGGCTTTCCTGAAGCACTAAGACTTTCCTACTTAATGCAGTTTATTGATATAAATAGAACAAATTAATATAGAGGCCACGACTAGTTTTAGCTTTTTAAAAGTCTTACTAGGAATTTTAATCTAACATCAGGTTAATTTAGATATCTGTAGCATGACATTAAAGTAGTTGTTTGAATTTTGTTCATAATCTCTCTGCCAGCGAGTCAGCTATGGCCTGAGAGAATAGACTTAGATGCTTGTGCATGAATTCATCTCTGTCTGTGGTCTGGTCTCATTTATGTAATAGTACCATAGAAACATGGGGTGGCAGAAGCATCGTCACAGCCTCTGTCTCCACAGTGCAGAGCATGGTATCTTAATTTAGCTTTTATAAGTGGGATTTAAGATCTACTTCTTAACTTCTTAGTGCCTCAATAAATGTATCTAAACCCCAGCACAGCACATACACACACACACACACACACACACACACACACACACACACACACGCGCGCGCGCGCACGCTATGAACAAAGAATCATGGGAAATGGATTGCTACTCCTTGACTATTACAGGGGCAGGATGGCACCCTTATGGACAAGTAAGATGATCATCCCCCTCCTGCTGGGCCTTCTTCTCCATCATCTGTCTTCATCTCCATCATCTCTGTAAGATGCAAAAATGCCAGATTGTACCCATAATGAACCCTGCCTGGGAGGCATAGACACCAGTTGGGGGAGAGCTCAAGTCAAACAGTTTGATGTATTTGCAATTACTGGCCCAGAACTCCTATGGGTTTGAATCATGCTAAATTAAATGTGTCACTGATAACATTTACTTACTTCCAATGACCTTTCTGGAAGCCCGATGTTTATATGTTCTTCAGAGCTGTACTGCCTGTGGAGGAGGTGGGCAGTGTGACAGTTAATAGTTCCCTAAAATGCACATGTGCACAGTATAGAAGAAAATGAGAACCCTCAATTACCCTGTGCAGAAAAAAGTCAGCAAAGGTCAAAAGTCGTATTGTGGAGGCTATAATGCTGTCTCCGTTTCCCTTAGTATCTAACTGCAATGAAAACCTGTCCCTACTGTCCATCTTTTAGGTTTTAAACACCCACATTAACTTTGCCAGGAAGTTACGTGAATCTACAAGGCTATCACTCAGAACAAAATGAAAGCTCTGCCCTCCTCAGATGAACTCTAGGCCTGCCAAACAGGAGGGCAGGTCTAGAAAAGAAGTAACCTCTGTGGTGGTTTCTCATAACTGAGCTGAATTCCTAGGCCCAGAGATTCATCTGAAGCTTGAGATGCTTGCTGAGCTGCCCTATCTTCCGCTGTTCTCCCTCCTTTTAGCTTTCTGCCTCATGATACCCACTTCAGAAATTCTTACACTCAGAAGTGTCACAGAAGCATGGCAGGGCAGGTGTGACCCATGCTCTGCTTGATAAGTCACGGAACCAGCATACCCTGGAAGCTACACTGACCTGAAGGGAGAATCTTTTCCTCTAAACAAAGGAAATAGTCCACAAGTCTTATACTAAAAGGGATGGCATTTCCTAATTAAGAGCATATTTTAAATTAATGAAGAGGGAACTGAAAGTTTGGTGATGATTGAAGACATTTCTATATTTTGGTGGTAGTGATTTTTAAAAAGAAAACAAAAGGATAGTACCAGGAAAAACACGTTAGTACTAATATGAAGTACTCTAAGATCAGGGGAAATTTTCCTCTTTATGAGTGAATAAGCAGTGAGAGATACAAAGTGGCTTTGTCACATTGTCATCAGTTGGTTCTAGACAGTCTTTTGGGTTTGAAGCATATTTGCTTACTCTGTGCAGGTCTTATTCAAGCATCATGATATAAAAATCCATATCCTATAAAGTATTAAAATATTCTTAATTACATTGAAGAAAATAAGAATGAAATCAACATGATACCTAATGTTGATATTAACGTTTACACAAAGATTGACTTCAGCTATAGACACCAATCAAATTTTAACAGCATCTAAGGTTGCAGTTACAGACATCTTACTTCTTATAGCCCATGATCTCCTCAAACCAGAGCTTTCTCTGCCCAGACTCCTGCATGTTGGAATCACAAAGCTATGCCACATGTGGCTGTTGACATTCTTGATGAAGGCCTGAATTAGATTTATATCTGAGAGTATTGCCTATTGTGTTGGTTACTTTTCTGTTGCTGTGACAAACACCATGACCAAGGCAGCTGATGGAACAAAGAATTTATTTAAACTTATAGTTCCAGAAGAAGAGGAGTCCGTCACTGTTGTGTCGGGAAGACATGACAGAAGACAGAAAGCGTGCATGGCGGCAAGAAGCTAGGAGTTCACATCTTGAACCTCAAGCAAAAAAAGCAGAAAGAATGAACTACAAGTAGCGTAAGGCTGTAAGCTCTTAAAGCCCACCCGTGACCCATGATGGTATATTTCCTTCAGTAATGCCACACCTCCCAAACCCCCCCCCAAACAGCACCACCAACTGGGGACCAAGGGTTCAGATGCCCAAGACTGTGGGGGACATTCCTCAGTCAAACCACCACACCTATCATATGCAGGACCCTGAGCTCCTTTCAAAAGGAAATTAGGCAGATATACCAGCTTTTTTCTCAAATGAGCACATTTAAGGCTTTTGCCTACTTAAATTTCTGAAGTAGTCTATATAGAAAACATTTAAGTGCTGGACCTTGTATTTTATTGTATTCAAAAGATACTGCTCTTATTTAGGATGTCGTAAGCTCCACATGAGAGAAATTCTGACTCGTGATTCTGGTAACTACAAAAGTTATTAATTGCAAATGAATCCAAAGGAATTCTTATTCATGAGTGCACATTAAAATTATCTGGGGTTGTTAAAGCAGCATGAGCTATAGGAGAATGGAATCAGCATCTCCAAAGTGAGCCCTGGGTAATTGTATTTTCCAGGTCGTGCAGATGTTCAGTTGAAGTTTAGAACCACTGCTTTAGGAGGTCCCCAGTGTCTTGAAGGACCCAGGCTTTCTCTGTGCTCTGCTTAGGATAGACCCTACCTGGGATCAAAGCAAGATAACCACAGCAGGTAAAGATACCATATGCAGAGGAGAAAGACTGTATCTTCCTAAGATACAGTTGCATCATACATAATGTCCAATTAAATTTAAAATAATCCATGAGTAAAGTTTACTTAAGTGTAAGTAAGTATCAGGCAATATGTGAAGTATACTAAAAAAATATTTACTCTTTATCTGAAATTCAACTTTAATTTTTCTGTTTTTTATGTTAGTGGTTTGGCTTGAGTTTTGTTTCATTTTGTCTTGTCAGCTTGTCACAAGTTAGAGTAACTTGAGAAGAGGGGACCTCAAGTGAGAAAATACCCCAACCAGATTGGCTGTGGGCAAGCTTGTGGGCGTTAATTCTTGATTGATGTGGGAGGGCCCAGCTCACTGTGGGCAGTGCCACCTCTGGACAAGTGGCCCTGAATGCAGTAAGAAACTAAGCCTAGTAAGCCATGAAAAGCAAGCCAGTAAGCAGCACTACTCAATGGCTTCTGCTTCAGTTCCTGCCTCTGTGTTCCTGCCCTGACTTCCCTCAGTAATAGACTGTGACCTGGAAGCGTGAGGTGAAATAAACCCTTTCCTCTCTAAGATGTTTTTGGTCATGGTGGTTATCACACAGCGGAAACCCTAAGACAGTGTTCTTATCCCTAAATACTATGACATATAAAGACAAAACATTTTCAGAACTTCTCAGGATTTTATGTGTCTTTGACCTACATTTCTAGACCAATCACTAGCAGAAGCTCTGCCACTCCCTTCACTTGTGGGTGGGATGGGTTTACCTTGAGAGAAGGTATAGCCAAAGGTTCTCTTGGGAAGGCAGGCACCAGGAACTTCATTCAGTCTTGCTCAGTGCTTTCACAATGTCTACAGTAAAGACTTCTTGCAAATAATTTTGCAGAAAAATGGAAGTTTGGTTGTGAGTGATATGTACATTTTCTGACAAATCACTATCCTTGGAAGACTGGGTTCAGAAGTGACTAATGTATTTCTACAAATTACAGGTATGAAAATTATGCATCAAAAACCTCATGGCTCATGGGGAAATGGGATTGGGGCACGACACTAATGATCTTAACTGACGACACATGAAGCAAAAAATGAATGTGTTTAATAGAAGCTTGTTAGTTACTGAGAAGTGGTGGACAAAGTCGTATACGATCTGATGGATTGAGGCCAGAGGTGTCGCCCATAACACAGTGAAATGGACAGTAAGCAGACACCTGGAGTGTGTGCGTGCAGGCATTCTGTGCCTTCCTGGTTTCAGCTACATGCAGTTTGGTCACCTGGCATTTCTTGAGAATGAAATTATGGATGAAGAAATGTGAAATTCAATATATCTCCGTTGTACCTTGATACATACTTCTCATTGGAACCAGTTCTCAGTTTCAAAACAAGCATTACGGTACAAGTGACTATACTGAGTTGTATTTGCCTTCTGAATTTGGCATGTTAAAAGATAAAGAATATAGAAGACATGGTATGCAATGTTTTTGCTCTTAGTGAAAAATAATCTTGCTGTGTGGTGGTGGAGAGCACTCAGGAGGCAGAAGCAGGTGGCTCCCTGTGTGTTTGAGGCCAGCTGGTCTACAAAGATTTTTCCAGGACAGCTAGTACTGGCTGAAAGGAAGGAAGGATGAAAGAAGGAAAGAAAGAGAAAAGAAAAAGAACCTCATATTAATTAAGATGTTAGAGTAAATCCGTTCAGTCAATAGAGTCATCCAAAGTATTCCATGACACCAGTTTGCTTTTTGTGTGTGTCTGAATCAGTTTATAACTCCCCTTCAAACCTCCACGAAGCCAGTGTTAAGAGTGGCCTGGAGGGCAAGCCTCTTTATCAGTCCTTCCCAACTTCTCCTCAGCCTTGCAGGGATGCATGACCCTTCAGTTCTCGTAAGTAAAGCACACATCTTTGTTGTTTGCCTCTCCTATTTTTTTCCTACCAAGATGATTCACATGGCCACAAAACTGACAGTTCTTTCTGGTCTCAATTCAAGTACATCATGTACACAGATCTTTACTCATTCCCTCCTGGTAGTGTTCAGCTCTTAACAGTAAGAAGCAGGCCCTCCTAAATCTGCAGAAGCAGCAGGAGGTGGCAGGTATCCTGCATGACTCACAGGTGCATTAAATGTGGCAGTCTCCTTGTATTCATTGGGAAGCTCTCCTATGCTCTGGTCTTTCTGACGATCCTCTGTATCAGGTGTTGTATCTGGCGCTCCGGAAAAATTTAGGAATAAATTCATGTTCTTAAAGGTTTTACGTACTGTACAAGAACTCGGCGTAGCAGGAATCAGTCTGGCATCTTCCAGGGCCAATAGTGTTTACCAGCAATTTTTCAAAGATAATAGAAATTGACTGATGTTTCTGAGAGATGGATGTGGTAGGCAGATGGATAACTCAGAGCATTTACCCTCTCGTTTTCCCCCCAAAGGTTTCATAATTAGTAGTGTTTATATTAACAAAAGAAATAGTGGCTCTAGTACTTGATTCTCTTTGCCATTTGTAACTCAAAGTGTTTCTTATTCCATTCTTGTAATCGGTTTTTAAAATGTAACAGTTTGTCTTTTAAAGAGGAGGTGTGGGTTTGGCTGTTTTTTGCTGTTTGAGTCTGGGCTCTCAAAGGCTGCTGTTACTTTTCTCACTGGCAACTTGACTCCACCCCTCTGTTCCCGACTGCTAGATTTCTAACTTTCTTTAAACCTCAATTAAGCTCATTGGCTTCACTCTACACATTCTTGACCCTCAACTTGGATTCAGTGCACGTACAGACTTCTGTTTGACTGTATGGGGACCTGTAGCTTAGCGAATGTGATACAAGTATCGTATTTCATCCTCACATGGCCAGATATCATTACTGTAACAGCAACAAAATCAACCTTGGCCAAGGTCTGTCTGAGTCGGCCATTGTGTAGATGCCTGCTTTTGGTGCCAGGAAAGAGCTCACAGATGGTCCTGCCTAGACAGCAGCACTGTGAAAAGCTCAAATGAAAGCCCCTGGTACAGGCTGGGTGGCTTCGTCAGTTGGTCTGATCAAAGTAAGCGGCAGGTAGGAAAAGCCGCATTAGTACAGTACCATCTGTGCCCATTGGCTTGGTGGGAGAGACATCTAATCAGGGTTACAAAGGCTTATTCGGCTTGCTTGATTATAAAGATACAACATGAAGGTAAAGGCCAGGAAGTCTAAAAGATGGGGCGTCTCTCCAACAGTGCCTTTAGACTTTCATATACAGGCGTTTCTGGAAAAGAACATTTTCCCAGATACAGTGTTTAAAAGGCAGGCAACTCCCTAGCAACACTTTCAGACCTCCTGGGTTTCCATAGGATGAAGCACTTACTGAGACGTGCAGCGTGCAGATTATATACATGAAGGGAAGTAATGGGGCTTTGCAGACAGTAAAGCTGGTGACTGCACAACACAGGCTTTTTTTCTTCCTACTTCATTCATGTGGGTGTTTGTCATAAAGTTTTTAATCCTGTTACAGTGTTTATGGTAGGGTTGTAAGCTTATTTAATATATTTTAAAATGTATAGCACGTGATCATATTTCTATCACTTTTTCTTGTCTTTTCTGTTTATTCTCCTTTCATAAGCAACTTCTAAAAAGGTAACAACATTAAAATAGCTTACAAAGTAGGAAGACATGTTTATAAAAGTTCTTAATAGGGTTGGGAAGATGGCTCAGTGAATAAAGCGCTTGCCGTGCAGGAATGAGGACCAGAGTTTGGTCCCAACATCCATGTGAAAGCCAAGCACAGGATCCCCAGTGTTGGGAGGATTCCCCGAGGCTCACTGCCAGTCTGGCCAGAACAGCCAAGTTCAGTTCAGGGACTGTCTGAAAACAAGCTGGAGAGTGACCTAGGAGACGTTGACTCCTGGTGTCTATGTGTACTGTATGCACACACCACACACTTCTTAATAATTATCGCTTACTGTAGAGTTTTATAGAAAACATTTTCAGAAAACCAAGGATGGATTCAGATGTGAAATATGGACATGTACCAGTCCCTTTAATTTAAAACCACAATTTTCTACGTACTTGTGTTTATGAATACATTGAGAACTAGTGGTCTAAATTTTATTTGTGAATAGAATAGAGGAGCTACTCTGCACAGAGCTAACCCAGCAGTGCTGGGGAGCTTTCTTGAAGCTAGGCGCTGTTTCTTTCTTCCTTGCCTCCTACTCCATATTGAGAAGGGGTCTTTTAGATGTTACCAAATATGCATCTGACTAAGAAGCCATTTCCTAAAACTGCCTTAGATCAGAAAGATAGATAAATTATGGCTTTTCCAGGATTGAAAACTGTATTCAGAAGGAAACATGAGGGCATGAGACTTGTCCTCCTGAAGCCATCCAAATTGGCCCATTGTCTAGCTCATACCATTCTCTGGGATTTAGTTGAATGCAGAGTCCCAGGTGTAGCCTACAGCTACAAGAATAGACTACATTTTAGCAAGTCTCATGACATTTGGTTCATATTAAAAACTGAAAAGAGGGGCTAGAGAGTTGGGCCAGTGATTGAAAGTACTTGTTATTGCAGAACACCCAGGTTCAGGTCTCACCACCCACATGACTGCTCACAAACATTTTTAACTTGGGTTCCAGGGGCTCTGATACCCTCATCTGACTTCCGCAGGTACCAGGTACACATGTGGTACACATATGTACATGCAGGCAAAACAGTCATACATATAAATAAATAGCTTTTAAAAAATAGATTGAAAAGAATGTCTAAAATTAACTGACTACCACACCAGGGATGCTCTTCTACATATAAAACAAGCAAGCTTCATGTCTGTCAAGTGTAGAAGCACACACTCTCCTGGTGCTGTTAGTGTGTAGGTCAGAGAACGCTTTCCTTGTGTCTCCATCCTCAGAGAACACTGCTGTGTATGGCCTTCCTTATAGATGAGAACCAGGGCAGAGAGAGACTGTCAATAGTTCATCTTTAAAAAAGAAAATTTGGTCAGGATAGTGCAGTGGAGACTTTGTACTTTATCAGACGAGCCACAGAGTGGCTGGTCCATGCCTATAATCCCAGTACTAAGGAAGCTAAGGCAAGAAGATTGTGAATGCAAGGCAAGCTTGAGACGCTCAGCGAGCCCTGACTCAAGAAAGCAAGAAAGAAGGAAAACAAGGAAGATCTTTTCTTCGACCCTCAAAAAAACAAGAAAGAAGGAAATTTTCTCTTAATTGAATGTACCATATAGGGTATATTTTTGCAATATCTACAATCCATATATAATGAAAAAAGACGTTAGTTTCTTTTTCCTTCTAGTCTCATACTCCACTCAAAAGGGAACATATCCTATGGTCTCGAAAGGTGTATGAGAACACCATGCTCTCTTCCCCTAAACAAGCAGGCAGCTCTGCAACAGCGCATGCCAGCACCTTCCGCCCAGTTCCCTCTGATATACCTTCCTGCCTGGGAAAGTGTCAGATCCTACAGTGGCGCTCCTTCCCCAAGATGGTCTCCCACCCTCCTGCAGATGGCACTCACATGCTCCAGGTTGTTTAGCCTGTGCTTCTGACCAACTTGTTATATACATCAGGTTCCCACAATCCTTGGGTTTTATTAATCAGCACTTTTACTGGTTTATTACAAAGCCTCTCAAGAAAACTGAAGAGATGTATAGGGCTGGTGAGGTGTGGATGTGGCACTTCCAGGCCATTCCCAGGAATGCCAGACCTATCTGGAAGGTGTTTGAACCCTGCCCTTTGGGTGTTTTATTGAGTCTGCATTGCTTGTCAAGGTTTCACAGTAGGCAAATTATTTTAATTATTTACTTTTCTCACAAATTAGTCACTTATATGTTCTTATTATTTAGTGCTGTTTAAAGTATACATTTGTTTAGAGACTGTTGTTTAGGTTGATTTGGAATCAAATTTGGTCTTTAAATACATTAACATCTTGTTTTACCCCGTGGTAATCAGTTTTATTTGAAGGGAGGTATATGTGTGCATGTACCTGCGTGAAACATGCTTAGGGATGCCAGAGAGTCAGGAGTCAGGTCCTCTTCAGGTGCTCTCCACCATACAGTTTGAGACAGGGTTTCTTACTGAATCTAGAGCTCACCACTAGACTGGTTGGCTAGCAAGCTCCCAAGACCCCCAGCATGGGACCGCAGATACATGCTGCCGCTGCACCTGCCTTTTGCACTGATGCTGGGGTCCATACCCCGGTCCTCTGGGTCCTCAGGCTTCACCAACTGAGCTTTCCCCAACCAACCTTTTTGCTTTTTAGAAAACATCTTCCCTAGCATGTTATTCACATAACAATCTTATTTTCCTATAAAACTGTGGCTCAGTTTCCTTGTAGAAAAGTCAGAAAGAAATCATTTTATCATCTCACCATGTTTTTAATTGCAGTCTATTTGTCCAGTTAGTCACCTGTTACATGTCTGTGAATTGTCCTCCAGTAAGAACATTTTAAAGAACACATAGGACTCATGTGTCTATATGTGCTGTCCTTGAATGTTTGACTGATATCTTCAGCTGTTTTTATATGCACCCATTATTCTCTGGGATAACTTTCTAGGATTATAATAAGAAAATTTTAAAAAAGTTAACATTTATAAGGTAAGATTATGCCAATCCATGTACAAAGTATTTTATCTAGAAAATCTCATATAATTCAATCCCCCAATAATTATATACATATATTATATATATGCATATGTATACATAATATATATATAATTATATAACATATAAATTATTACCATTTTATAGACAGACTCAAAGAGTTGCTGACTGGCTAAAGTGACAGAGATGGTGTGTGGCAGCCCTCTTACACACTGATCCTAGGGCTGCACTGTAGTTCATATTCCAGCTTACTCTCCAGTGCAGCTGCTGAACTGCTTCACACAACCATACTCCTTAATTTAATGCAGTGTAGAATGTAGTCATTGTGCTCCTTTTCTGTTTTTCCTAATGGTGTCTTCCTGGGCTATTGCCATATGCTTCTGGCTTGGGTTTCATTCACACTGTGTGTGTGTGTGTGTGTGTGTGTGTGTGTGTGTGTGTGTGTGTGTTTTTTTACCCTGTGTATACCACAGCTTCCTCAGAGCATCTGCGGCCTTCCTCCTTCTCATCAAGAATTTCCATTTCCTGTGCTTCCCACTTCTTGTTCACCCATCTGTTCAAGCTAGACTGGGCACTGTTCCTGTCTCCTGGCTGCTATTCTTGGCGGAGTCCTGCTGCTGCTGTCAGTGTTGGCTCCCTTGTCTGCTTGTCTTGTGATCTGAGGACACTCTTAGAAGCAGAACTACATCCCAGGACCTTGCTGCCCTACTTTGCTGTAGGACTGACAGACACTGCTCCCCATGAATGATCCACAAGCATGGTGTGCATTAGGGACAGTGCATGCAACAGACTATGCATCACGTGTCAGACCCCAACTCCTACCACATTACTGGAAGGAAGAATGGAAGAGAAGGCTTTCAGCCCAACTGTCGCTCCTGCTCCTCCTAGTACTCTGAGTGGACCTCATTATTGGCCCCTTGGTTCATTTGCCATTCTCCTGCATGCATACACACATGCACATGCACATACACAGACGCACACACGCACACACGCGCACGCGCGCGCAGACACACACATCTTGTCAACTGGGCCCTTGCTTCCGGAAACCTGCTTTTCCATAATTTCTTCAGATTCTTCCTCCTTCAGTACCCTCAGAATCATGTCATCTAGAAAACATGCTTTCATTTCCACATCTCCTATTGGAAGCTGTCTTCTCTTTTCAGATCTGTGAAGAGCCCTTACGCTTCTATCTTCTGCAGAGCTTCTCCTCGCTTTAAGAACATGCAGACTGTGTCTTCCTCTAAACTCATAGAGGCCAGTGGCCCATATCTCATCTGTTACTATATTTCCCACAAGGCTTTACATAATGCAAATGAATGTATTTATTAGACAAGTTGATAAATAAGTGAATAAATAATAAACTACAAAACCTTATTCTGCTATTAAATAAGAAATATCAAAATGATATTTAATGAAGTATTTAATGAAACTAATATATGAAATATGTATTCTATGAACAACCAAGTTGCGTAATATCTGGCGCATCTAATGAACCTGTAAAAATGCCTTTTTTTGTTTTCAGTAGCATCTCTCTATGTAGCCCAGGCTGACCTCGAACTCTCAGCACTCTTCCTGCCTCAGCCTTCCAAGTGCCGTGATTTGAAATGTGCCACGGCGCTAAACCATTTCTAAATGTTTTTGAAAGGAAATAATTTAGTAATCAACTAGAAGTTAGGACTCTGCACTATGGTTGGCAAATCTCCATTGAAGGAAACTGAGATGTTTTCTGGGAAAGCCGTGGAACGTAAGAGTAATGTGTTCCCTAGGAAGGAGTGTGACAGTGAGCGACTCGTTTCTCAGCCGCCTAAACTTGAGCACACAGTTCCATAGAATGTGGCTGACAGGGGAATAAGCCACTCGCATTGTAAATAAGAGAATCTGCCAAATAGGTTTGTTGTGAGGGTTACATCTCTTCATACATGCAAAGCTCATTGTCTGCCATATTTAATACCACTCTCCAAAACCTCGATAACCTAGGTGCTGGTTCTTTTTCTTACCTAGTAGAGTAGACCCCATCCTCTAATTCTTACCTCCAGGGCTTCTAAATACAATTGGGTGGTGCTGTTCTCTGTGGCCTGCAGGTAGCCCAACCTCAGGTATCCATTTCTTGCTTTGTATATGGACTTTCTCTTCCAAACTTAGGACGATGCTGGGTTCTTATGTCCTCATTGATCTTTTGCCACATGAAATTTTGAAGCCAGAAACTAGCATTTTCTGACAATGAGTCACAAAACTTCTTACTCTTAAGCCTGTATCATTGTTTTAACTTGATTGTGAAAAACAACAACAACAACAAAAAAAAAAAAAAAGTTAAGACGAATTACTTGATTGAGTACATGCTCTTTGCCAGACAGTGATCTCTATGCATATTCATCTCCTTCTTCCACCATTTCTGGCAGATAAAAGTGTAAAGAGCAAGAAAGTAAGGAATTTGTCCAAAGCAATTCAGCTAGTAAAGGCAAAAATGGGATTTGAACCCATGTATGTCCTTTCCAGAATTCCATCATGACCCCACCATATTCCTTCCTATATAGAAGGTAGAAGAACATGCATGCAAGAGTAAACACAATAAGCATTCCTTTGTGGGGCCATTAGGTAGTTTTCATACAACCTCAGGCTGATTAGGCAAGCATTTCTTTTAATACAGAAGGCCAGTATAATGAAAGCAAGTGACGGAAGCCGTCATTATGGACAGTATTGTTGGCTGGAAGCAGTGTACAACACAAGACACTAAGATAGAGATTTAAAATTAGGTTCTGACAGTTTTAGAATTGTAATTATATAACATGGTGAAGAATAAATGGCAAGCCACCCTTTACTTCCATGTGATCCCATTTCTGTTTTTAAACTCTGAGTGATAGCTGAAGGGTTTAAGAATGTTTTTCAGATTCAGCAACCTCCCTAGGAATGACAAGCTGCATTTCAAACTGCCAAATATAAGAGGCTCTCAGCCCTTTGCACCTGCTTTAACCAGAACATTCTTTTTATCTCAATAAGCTTTCCCTTGAAAATCGAGGTTTGGATGATTGCGCCCTTTTCCACAGTGTCTGCGTGGAGACAGATTCTGTCTGCGTTGAGATTGTCGGGTTCTAGGCTTGCAGCAGAGCCCAGGACGAGAATGAAAACTTGGAAATGTGTGGTTTCTTATCCTTCTAAATTTAGCAGCCACGTACCCAGGGAAGCCCCACACAGGTGCAAATCCTGACTGCACATGGTCTCTTATCAAATAGTGATAGCATCTAGCATCATAGAGCTGTAGACACTCCCCCAGCTGGTCAGTGCCTCAAGCCAGAAGGACGTACCTGTCTCCTCTAAGATAGGCCCTCTGAAACTCTTCCTCCCAGCTTCCAAAAGCAAGCCACTGAGTATAATAAAACCCTGTGATGAGAATGTCTACAGGGAACTAAAACTCCCAGGGGCTTTTGAGTTTTTAACAGATGTCTTGCTAATCTCAATTAAACTATTACCTGGAGTAAACAGATGATTTTAAGCCAGGAAGCTTCTCTTTTCTGTTGTTCTTTGTATACTCTGGGCTGTCAGCACACCAGCTACCAGCTACAGCCAAACCCTCGCTTTGGTTCAAGTCTAGATTTTGGTTGGGTTTGTGTCTGTAACTACAAGATGGCAAAGTGTAGGGGACGAGAGGCTGGGTTCAGGATTCCCAGAGCAATGTTTCTTGTTTCATGAGAAGACTTGTTACTCCACCACATGGTCCACTAGCATGTCCCAGCTCATTACCAGTTAAGTGCCTTGGGAGCAAAGTTTGAGTTTATGTCCATCTTCCAGAGGACCGAGTTTCCACCAGAGCTGGGGAGGAGATGGCTGAAGGCCACATGCCTTGTCAGTGACAAGACAGGAATAGAACTTAAGTTTCTTGGTAGCATATGTGAGTTTCTCTTACACCAGTCTCCCACATTCAGCCACTCACTGCATAAGGAGCTGCTCCAAAGCACAGCACCATAGGGCTCCTTTTTCCCTTCAGTCTCCTTGGACAGGGCTCAGTAGGCTGTGCTTAGCCTGTGTAGTATTGACTGAGTCTCTCTCACTTGCCTGGCTACAGCTGGAATGGACTAAGAGACATCAAAAAAACAAAACGTGTTAACATGTCTAGAGTCTTAGTGTTTCTTTTGTGGCCTTCCCTCTTCCACGATCTCTCTCGGATACTGTATCCTGAACCTCTGTACAACCATAGTGATCTTTCTCTAGGGAAAGCAGGATTTGCCAGGCTTCTTAAACTTACCCCAATTTGACATAGCTTGACTTTTCTGCAGTCTCCAAATCAAAGCTAGTAAGGCCAGTACCGACGCAAGAGATGGAGAGGGATTCTTAAAAGCGAATGTGTGAGGCCACGTGCACTCTCAGGAGTCTGTGATGGCGACCCCACAGACTGATTGCAGCTATCACACACCAAAAAATACAGCCTTACAGCCTTCCTTCTCTAATTTCCATAGAGATCTTACAGAGCAGAGAGGTTGAGGCCTGTGGAAAGGGCAGGAGAGAAGAGGCCTGAAGCAGCCTCTTTGTCATTCTGATGCTCAGGTGGAGTTGGATAGGTAGCACCACCTATCCCCATTAGCGTCCTTGGGTGCTGTTTATCCTTACTGGAGGGAGAAGAGCTATTGAACATAAAGCACATGGGACATGCTTGTGTAGTCCTACAGTAGACATTTCACAGTTCACTTTCCGAATACTGCTATGTCTAGCTTTGTGTCAAATGTTTCAATTAATGTTTCCCTCTTGAGGTTGAGTTCAAATCAGTGCTTTTCTGTGCCGCATACATATATCTCCAAAATGCAGCACACCTACAGGGGAGCTTTTCAACTAGTAATTTCCACCCTACCAGTCAAATTATAGTTACTATTTAAAAAAGAAAAGAAATACCTCAGTAGGTTCCTCTTCCCTTTTTGTTAATGGCACAGAGGTCTCTTATGTAAAAGGAAAAGCATCTAAGACTGGAAAATCCATTTTCTCACCTGTGCCAACTCTGGCAACATCCTTTCTTTTCTATTCTTGCTGTCTCGGCTAAAATATCCCAGATTATAAGGATTATTCCCTTTCTCTGAGAAAAACACCCCAAATCTTACAAATTTCTCTAAGAAATTTACATGTCTTAAGTTTTCCTTAAAAAAAGACATATCTTTTTGTTCTAGTTAGGTTGCTGCTGCAATTTAATGTCTCAGCCTAGAGCACCTTTTTCTAAAAGCAAACAAACAAAATACCCCAGCTTCTTATCGAGAGAGGAAATGTAAAAATGGCTACTTAGCAGCTTCTGGGAAAGCTCACAGTTTAAGAGCTCGCCATAGTCTAGACAGTGATGAGATTTCTGTTACAAACAGAGATCACCGGTTCCTCAAGTGTGTGTTTGTCTGTGAAGAAAAAGGGAATTGCCTAGGAAGTAAAGGCTAGTGACCCCCAGTTCCCTTCTTAATTTATGTTGCTCAATATTTGTAAAGATATCAGTTGGCCAACACAAACGAGCTCTGCTTTTGTTGTGTTTTGTTGTACACTTTCTGTCTCATCTTGTTTATGACTCACTGGGTTTTTGTCTGCTTCTTTTGATTCTTGTTTTTGTGTTTTTTGAAAGAGAAGGGGAGAGAACATCAAGTGGAGAGGGAGGTAGAGAGGAGCTAGGAAAAGCTGGGGGAGGGGAAACCATTAAAAATATATTGTATGAAATAAAAAAAATCCATTTTATGTACTTTTATGCAAAGTTGTATGCTTATAGATAGCCAAAGCTAGAATTCAATTAGGAATACTCCAATTTTTTTTTTAATCTTTGTTTTACTGTTTCTGTGATGATAGTAGTGGGCTTGTTTTTGTTTTTTCCTTTTGTTTTGTCTATATATGGAGGCTGGGTAGTGTGGCGCATACCTGTAATTCTAGGGCTTAGAAGGCAGAGGCAGGTCGAGCTCTGTGAGTTCAAGGCCAGTCTGGTCTACACTGCAAGTTCCTGGCTAGCTAGGGCTACAAAGTAAGACCTTGTCTCAAAGAACAAAAAAGGAAAGAAAAGAAAAAGACTTAAGATCACATGTAGTACTTAACATTTTTTTAAAAATCTCTATTTCTTTCATTCTAGGAAGAAGAATTAGAAGCCCAGATCTCCTTCCTACAAGGACAGCTGAATGACCTAGATGCCATGTGCAAGTACTGTGCCAAGGTTATGGACATGCATCTTGGTAAGTGGACTGCACTGGCCCTTGAAATAGCGACGATCAGATCAGTGATCTGGCACTGCTGTGCGCTAGGCACACATTAAGCTCTTGTTGTGAATCTTCTCGATTACTTCTCACCACAACCCCCGAGGTAGAAGTACCATCAGTACCCGCACTGCACTGGTAAAGAAACAAGCATAGAGAGTAAGATGTCCCAAGATTTCATCTCAGATAAACAGAGTAGAATCCAAATCAAAGATGCATCTTTCAACTCCTGACTGCCATGCTGTCTCTGTAGATTTTTGTCTCTCTCAAACCAAACGGTTGTGCTTTTGGAACCCATCAGCTGCATTGCTAAGGCCACCAATCTATAGTCACTAATATGGTTCTTAATTTGATAATGCTTCCTGTAGTTTATTAACCATCCCTGTGACTGCAGAACCTTATAAACTAAGATATGCTCTAGATACAAGTTCAGATTACGCATGAGTCATAAATGCGCCACCTCAGGAGGTTTTCTGGTATTCCTCCATTTGTGAAGGTCCAGCATTTACTACTCACGTTGGTCTGCTGAGGCATTTTGAATGACTGAAGTAATTATGTGCTACTTGCAGAAGCCCCTGCTGTAAATACAGTTGTTTGCTCTCAGCCCATTTGTAGTGTGCTGCTCTAGGATAATGTGGCAAAATGTCAATACCAGGTATTATAAGAAGACACACACAGAGACACACAGACACACACACACACACACACAGACACACAGACACACAGACACACACAGACACACACAGACACACAGACACACAGACACACACACAGAGACACACACATACACACAGAGACACACACACATAGAGACACACACACACACACACACACACACACACACACAAGCATACATACATACTTCTGAGAGGAAACCAGAGGATGTCCAACAAGGCCTTTTCCTATCAGCAGTTGCTCTGGGTGTAAGCCATCCTTGGAGTCTGTCCTGGAGCTGAACTGTCCACTTTCAGACCCCATCAAGCAGTCTCTTAAACCCATGAGGTTGTGAGTCTATTATAAGTGACAAACGTGGATGCCATTTGAGTTGGCCTAACCCATGTTGACTTCAAGTGAGTAATAAATATTGTCCTAAGATATGGAAGAAGCTGATGTAAGTGACTGGCTGGCCCCCACTGCCTCAGGAGGCAGTGGCCCTGCCCTGGTCTCCTCTAAGGCTGTGCTGGGGAAGCAGTGGGAAGAGCCTGGTGGATAGTCAACAGAGAGGCTGCTATCTGCCCAGTCCTGTCTGGTTCCTCTCCCTTCCAAACCCTTCCTGTACTTGATGCTTGGTGATCATTTTAAAACTTCTCATAGGACTAGGATGACTCTTATTCTCTAAATATTATCATACTCTAAAATGCATCAGAAAGAAGCAATGCGATGAGAAGATGGCTCAGTGGGTAAAGCACTTGCCCTACAATCCTAATAACCTGAGTTTCAATCCTCAGAATCCATGCTTAAAAAAAAAAAAAAAAAAAAAAAAAAAAAGTTGCACATTCATACAAGCCTCCTTAGTCCCAAGGGTACTCCAAAGGAGATATGGGAAGCAGAGGCAGGAGAATCACCAGAAGCTCATGGACTAGTTGGCAGCTTGAAGAGACTCTTACACAAGGGAGGAAGGCACACTGGAAGGATGCACTCTGACCTTTACGTGCCCTGTGGCACAGATGCACACATGCATGAATGACGTCCACATGCACACATTACACATGCACACAAAAATAAGAGCACCTATGAGGAAGTTTCTATAGAGATAATATGTGTCATATGATTATTTCATTCAAATATAGTTTAACCTTAGTTAATGTCTATGTATGTGTATCTTCTGTTTCTTGGCTACTTGAGTCAGTGATCTTTTTATTATTTGGATTTTGGTTTTGAGCAAAGAAATGATTGAGAAAGATTTACCGAAACTTGAAAAAAGTCTTAGTAGGAAATTTCCCAGTTGTTGGCGATACGCAGCAGCTTGTAAAGCAGCTCTACGAAAGCCTCGGAATTTCCAAGCAGCTTTTTCTCTGACTTTGGTCTTTCAATCAGTGCTAACAGAGCATTTCTCAAGCATGGGGAGGGGAAAACACTTTCATTAAAATGGAAAGAAAAGCCCATGCCAGCTGTGGATGTCCAATGAACCACAAGAGTAGGCTTGTTTTGTACATACATTTCACTCTCAACAGAATCCCTTCATGTAGCTGTTGACTTCCTTCCCTGTATAAATGGCATGGGGTTGACAGACGCTGGGAAGAACTGCCTTTCCAGGACCACAGACACATTTCAGCTTCTGTATAAAGTAACAGCGATTGCTTCTGGTTGTAGGCAATTTTTTATCTGAAGAAAGATTTGTATAAAGCACAAAAATCAATTCAGGTGAAGCTCTTGATTTATCTAACTTATACAAGTGATATTTTAATTACTCTAGTATTCTTTCCATATAATGATTTTTTTTAATTTCTAATTAAAAAGACATCAAAATTGGGATTACCAAAAATATCCATTAGCAAAAGATTGACTATGTCACAGGAATGCAGTCTAGAAAGATTAAAATACTTTTTTTATTTATTAGCATGGATTGAGTTTAAAAAGTATGTAGCAGAATGTGTTTGATATGAAAAGTAACCATTTGCAGCAATTGCTTGGCTGAAAGAAAGATTATAAAGGGACTTTCCAAGGAATCTAATCCACATGCTTGAAAATACGAGGCAGTCGCTGAAGTATAGACGCCTTAAGTGGGGGCTGCACTTGGAGGCCAGCCTGCACCAGAGCAGGCAAGAGGCACTTGCCACGAGTGGACGGGTGGCACCTGAGAAACAGAAGGCATCTAGGCTCTGTCACTTAGTCCTGCCTGCCTGTGAGCGTCTCCCGTGAAATGAGATAAGAATGTCAGTCCTGCCAGTTGCCAAGATTTATTTTTAAACTATAACGTGGGACATGACTCAAACATGATATTCAACAGGGGTTGTTCCCTCTTTTCCTTTCATGTCTCATGAAGCCCGGGGTCACAGCATTTAGTTTTGGCTTATCCCGGACCCTACAACTTGTTAGTTGAAGATCTGAGACCAGTATTATGCTCTTAACACACGCTGATTTTTCCTTTATCAAATGACACCAAAAGATGCTCAGGATCCAACATGTTGGCCCCAACATTAGGTTGTGAAGAACAACTTAATCACAACGTGGTGCCTGGGCACTTCTGACATGAGGCCTGCTGAGCCTTGGCTCGCTGCAGGCTGCAGGCTGCAGGCTGCTAGGGTGGCTGTGAGTGCCACATGAGAACAGTATTACACCAGTTATTTCTCAAGATTCTTTGCTCATGTTCATTACTTCCTCAATGTTGTGTTCATCTCAAGAGAATTCCTCGTCATTCTCTCTGTTTTCATCCCATGTGCAATAAATGACCTAAAATGTCAAGTTCTAATCAAGGCTGTTTTATAACTGATAGCAGAACAAATAAAGAAAAACCTTCTTGGAGAAAAACTGTATAATGATGTTTGTTCAAACGGCCTTTTACTATAGGAGTAATAAAGCTGGCAGGCTGGTGGCATTTCTTCCTGGTTCTGGAGCTCAATACTGATGGAGTATTTGTTTTGTCAGAATCCTAATTTAAATTAACTCTATATAATTGAACTGTTTGAAATGCAAAGATTGAGAGTTGAAAATTTGTGTTTTATTGAATCTAAACTTTCCTTGTCAATTTCAGATTTTTACGTGTTCATTTTTCGGTTGCTGTAGTTACTCCTCTCATCATCCTGACAGCTGAGTTGAAAGCTATTGGTAATATTAACCTCTGGCTGAGCTCAAGATATTTTTTAAATTGCTGAATTTCACATATACGTGCACATGAGTGAGCAGCCTGAGCTTGTATGATCTTAAGGAGCTGGGCCATGCTATTGACTGTTTCCAGGGTGTACATAAGCTGATTACTCTGCTGAACACCCATATATAGAGAATGGCTCCAAAATGAAATGTCTCCACTAGATTATTTGTTATTAATCTGAGATCTCAAATATTTTGATGTAGCATCTAGTGCTGTAAGCCTCCCTTCTTAGAACTGCCTTCATTTTGTCCCACAGATTTTGGTATGTTTTGTTTTCACTTTTGTTTCATTCATAAGAAGTTTTTAATTTTTTTCTTGATTGCTTCCTTCACACAATATTGATTTAGTGGTATGTCTAGCTTCCATGAGTGGCTGTGCTTTCAGTCATTCCTAATATTGTTAATATCTAGTTTTATTTCACCATGGTCTGATGTGACAGGGTGTGATCTCAACTTTCCTGTATTTGTTGAGACTTGTTTTGTGTCCTAAAATAGGGTACATTTTAGAGAAAGTCCCATGGGCTGCTGAGAAGAACAAGTATTCTCTTGTCCTATAGATACCTCTTAGGTCTATTTGATTTACGGTATCATTTAATTTCAGAGTTTCTCTGTTTAGTTTATTTCCAGGTGACCTGTCTGTATTGAAATCGCCCACTATTACTGTGTCAATGTTACTAAGCCTAATGTTTCCTTCAAGACATTGGGTCCTCCTGTGTTTGGTGCATGTATGTTTAGGACTATAAACCTGTTGATGGATTTTCCCTAAATAAATATAGTGTCCTTCCTTACCTCTTCTGACTAGTTTTGAAATCTGTGTTGTCAGATACTAGAATATACCTACTTAAAATACACCTGCTAAAAACACGTTTCTCCACCCTTATACTCTAAGGTGGTATAGGTATAGGTCATGAGGTGTGTTTCTTGGAGGCAGCAAAAAAAAAGAATCCTGTTTTCTGGTCCAAGCAAGTAGCCTGTGTCTTATTGGGGCGTTGGGCCATTAACATTAAATTACTTTTAATGTGTATTCCTTTTGATTTTTTCTTTTGCTTTTGTGGTTTTCAATTATACCTCTTTTGTAAAGAAGTATTTATCTTTATTTTATATGTATGATCATTTTGCTTGTATGCATGTCTCTTCACCATGTGTGCATGGTGCCCACAGAGGGCAAAAGAGGTTGTCTGGCTCCTGGAACTGGAGTCGCAGACGGTCGTGAACAGCCAGTGTTCCTTGTGAGCATTTAACCTTCTCTTCAAACAAATACATTCCATCCAGCACCTTATGCAAAGGTAGCTTAGTGGTCATAAATTTCTTAAATATGTTTTTATCATATAAAATTTCTTTCTCCTATGATGGCTGACTGATAGTATTACAAGGCATAGTATTCTGTGCTGGTCTTTGATACTTTGTAAAACTTGAGTCCATTCTCTTATGGTTTTCAGTGTCTCTGATGAAGAATCTGCTGGGGTTCTGATGGACCTGCCTTTGTATAGGAGCTGATCTTTCTCTCTTGCTACTTTCAATATCCTTCCTTTGTTTTGCGTTGGTTTCTCCCCCGTGCGCGGGTCCCGGCTTCGCTCTTTGGCCAGGAGTGCGAAGGCCCTTATTTGAGCGACAGGAAGGCACTTGCCCGGGGGTGGGGGGGGGGGGGGGTTCGTTTCTGGTGAGGGCTGTCCACTCGAGGCCCTGAGAATAGCGAGACGCAAAGAAAGTCTCGGGAGCGGAATCTGGTGGATCACAAAACTCAGTTTATTCTTTGCAACCATTCCCCTTATATCCCCTCCAGCAGGGGAGGAGTCCCGGTGCTCCAGGTGGGGAAGTCTGATTAGCATTGGGGGGCAGGGCAGCCATCTGAGGCAGGAGAGGAACACATCCACTCAATGGATCCAGGTGCAGTGGAGACTAGCATGTTCCTTCTGCTTCTGAGAAGCAGGCAACCCACAATATTCTGCCCAGGGCTTGAGAAGAGGAGCCTGTTGAGCGCCCTTTCCTCTCACCTTCGCAGGAAGTGGAGGCACATTCCAGCGGCTTCAACTGCTTCTTCAGCCCACAGTTTTGTACATTAGTTTTTTGACTATCATATGACACAGGGGGGTTCTTTTCTGATCCTGTGTGCTTGGTGTTCTATATGCCTCTTGGAGCTTGATAGACACCCCTTTGCTTAGCTTAGGGAAGCTTTACTTTGATCTTGTTGCCCAGGGTCTCTTCTCTTTCAGCCATAATTGTTATTCATGGATTTGTCTTTTTTATACATATATACATATACATATATTTTTCCCGAAGTTCCTGCATGTTCTCTTCTTGTTTGTTTGTTGTTGTTTTGTTTTGTTTTTGACATTTTCTTTGACTAAGTGAGCCAATTCTTCTACCTTCAAGACCTGATATTCTCTGTCCTAATTAATCTAATCTACTGGTGAGACTTCCTTCTGATTTTTGTTTGTTTGTTTTTTGATTCCTGGAGTTTTCAAGTTTTATTTCATTTTTGGCTTTCCTTCTGAGATTCTATTTCTTTATTACATTCTTTTTTCACATCTTGAATTGTTTTCATTATTCTATTCAAATGTGTGTGGTTTTGTGATCTTCATTCTAGCATTTATTCATATCTCCCTTGAGTTCTTTCATCATGTTTATTATTGCTCTTCCAAATTCATAGTCTTCTGCATCATCCAAGTTACCTTTCTTAGGGGACATTACTATGGGAGTGCTAATTTTTGATGGAGACTTGTTGCTTTGGCTATTCATGTTTGTGTCTTTGTGATGGAACCTAGCCATCTGGAGTTACCTCATCAGTACTGTGTCTTGGTATGGAAATCTTACCTAATTTTGCTGAGTGTGTGTTTGAAGCTCTGTTTCCTGTTGCCCCAGTTTGTCAGGTTGACCAGCTACATGGGGCTTAAGGTTCACTTTTTGGGCAAAGCAGTATTGATACTTGAATGGGGTATCAGAAGTATTCTCGTCTCAACTTGAGCTAAGTTATGTTTCTAAGCCCTGTGAGACCTTCCATAAACCTAAATGATTCTCATATCCAGTCTTCAGGAGTCTGGTGGGGGTGCTCAGAACTTCCCCTCGGGCACAGAGTGGAGATAGATACCTGAAGAGAAGAGGCAAGGGGATGGTGGGAGACACACAGGACACATGTTCCTCTGGCAGATCACAGGGGTGAATGGAGTTGCAGATATGCATTTAGTGTCCCTTCCTGGAAGGGGGTGGTCCATTAGGTCTTAGGCCTGAGTGGAGTTGATGATGTGAGTCTATTGTCTAGCTAGAAATGAAGCCAAGTATGGGCAACAGGGGAGGTGCTGTTTGCATGGTGTGGGTTCAGTTGGTATGGGTTCAGTTGGTATAAGGAGTCTAGATTCCTTGTCTAGAGATGGGGGGACAGTGGTGCTGACCAGCAGATGATGGGGTTAGCAGTATGAATTAGGCCTTCCTACCTGAAAAAAGGGTGCCAGAAAGAGCTTAAGAAAGCAGACATGAGGCATGTGTGGCTATGGCAGGTCATGAGGGTGAGTGGAATACTATTATCGGTCTAGTGCCTCTTCCTAAAGAGGGTCAGTCCTCAGGTTGCAGGGATGAGTGGAGTTAGTGGCATGGGTCTAGTGTCTGCCTAGGGAAGGAGCCAGCTACAGACAACAGGGATGGATGAAGTAGACAGGGAGTAGGATAGGGTTGGTGGCGGGAATCTGGACTCCCTGTCTAGGAATGAGAGTAAGGCTTTCAGTGGAGGTTAGATAAGGGTGGTGGTGGGACTTGAGTCCTTTTACTTGGAAATCTTGATGCCAGAAGGGACACAAGAAGTCAGCCACACATGGCCACATGTTCCTTGGGCAGGTCTCAAGGGAAGAACATAATGTTCAAGGAATTAAAAGTTGGATATTTTCTAAGGCCATGGGAATCAGAGAGCTTAAAAGGTTTATGGATTGTTAAATTACTTGGAGTGAGCCTCAACTGGTGTGCCTGTCAGCATCTTGTGTAAAATATGTTTTAATTGTGCCTTCCTACTCCACAGTACTCCTGTATATCCCACTGCAATATGTCAGTAGGTGACTTAAGTTTCAGTGACGGTCACCACTGGTTTGGCTGGGCCCTGGGATCCGATCTAAAGGAAAGACCTATGGTTCTGAGGTTCCTAGAGAACAGAAACATTCTCCTGTAAAGACACTGGGTTAAAGCAAGCTGGCTCCATAGGCGTTGACTTCAAAGATCTCCGGGCAAAGAGTCTGTCCTCTTACTATTAATATCCCATTGAATTGGCAGCATGATGTATTCTTACAAAACCCAGGGACAACCTATTTATTCATTTCAGTCATGTAGATCTGATCTTTAGGACCAAACAGGCTAAACGCCATTGAGTTGTGAGGTGGTGAAGAAAACTCAAGAACACTTCCTCATAGAAATGGGACAAGGGCTGCAGATTTCTGACCAAACTATAGGTCAGGGAGAGGTGTTCCGTGTTCTCATTGGCGTGGAACACCACCTGTCACCATCAGCACTTCAGTGAGTGCAGGAGGGAAGACTGTATGTAGGATGTATGTGCCAGGCACAGTGCTCCCATCTGCAGTTTGCAGAGTAAACTTAGTGAGAGGACTCTGAAGTTGTTGTGTGGGTAGCATATAAGTTATACACAGATCATTTGTTACAAAATGTCATTTTTCTATTTTCAGTAAATATTCAAGATGTGGTATTACAAGAGAATTTGGAAAAAGAAGATCAAATTCTGGTAGCTTTGGCAGGATTAAAACAGGTTTGTGCACTACTCTTGATACCACTACTGTGTTCGAGGCCAGCACCTGATGCCTGGTCTGGAGAAGATACCTTACAGTATGTAGTACCACATGAGAGCCGTTGCCCTCTGTTACTGATATCAGCCCAGACAGAGCTCTTTCTGAATCTCCACCTCCTGGTGCTCCTGACCCCGAGGATTCTGTCTGACTGGCTGGCTTATAGCCTAACAGGTTTCCCAATCCCCGTCACCTCCCTCTACTTCCTCCTTTCAGATGAATTGTGTTTATGCCTTACCTGAACATCAGGTTTGGTCATTTATCTTCAAATACAAGGGTGTTGTTGGAAGCACAGATCACAGCTGGCCCCCAAGAACCCAATTTACCTGACCCTGGAGGTCTAAGCAAGATGCAGTATCAATGGAAAGGAGCATGTTATTGATCTGAACAGAACAGCTAGGTGAAACCTGGCTGTGCAACAGGGCAGATGGTGCTTCCTGCCGAATAATATATCGCTACAGTAGGGCTCCTATTTCTGAAAGTGGGAGATCCTGACACTAGCACCGTAAAACTTTAATCAGCCATTACTAAGTCCGTGAATTTTTACCAGTGGTTCATTTCTTATAGTAAAATGTTAGCACTCATACTGCAATAGTCTCCACTCCTTCCATGAGATACATATCAAGACCCTTTCATGGATGCCTAAACTCACAGCTTGTACCATAATGGATGTTTTTCCTACACATACGGACTAAAGTTTAACGATCAGACACAGCGAAGGATTAACAGCAGCAAGAATAGAATGACTGTAACAACACAATATAGTAAGGTCTGTGTGTGTTCTCTCTCAAAGTCACTTACTGTATTTTTCCTCTCTTATGATGATGTAAAACCATGCAGTCTTCCCTGATGACATAAGATGAGGATGGTGTGGTGCTGTGACGTCATGCCTGGCTCCTGTGAAGACGCACTGTGGCGCAGCACAGTTGATCTGATGAGCAGGACAGCCTGGCGTGGGCGATCTGGATGAAGGATTGATTGCCATCCTAACTCCTCTGCAAGTTGTCTTGCTAGAGACAGCAGGATATTTATTTCATCATGCTACTCAGAGTAGCACGCAGCTGAAAACTTAGGACCTATTCTTTCTAGAAATTCAGTGACTACAGCTAACTAGAGCTACAAATGAAGGGAATTACTGTAGAAACACAGGTCAATGACAAGTCTGCTTCAGATTTATGAGCTGTTTACGTAACATTTAACTGCAAGCTCATTTATCTTTTCGTTGTTTTCTTCTCCTTTGAAAATAGATCAAAGACATCCTGAAAGGTTCCCTGCGCTTCAACCAGAGCCAGCTGGAGGCGGAGGAGAGTGAGCAGATCACCATCGCTGATGACCACTACTGCTCCAGTGGCCAGGACCAGAGCAGCCAGCTTGCTAGAGCCACTAAGCAGGTACAGATGTTTTGATGAATACTGATGAGAATGTGCTTTCATGAAGCTAACACGAGTTCTTCAGAGTTCTGAGTAAGGACAGTCCCATAAAGAACTTCAGGCTCTCATATATGGAGTTGAGCTGTGAAATAGCGCAGCCTGAGCCTTAAGTGCTGTGTACTGTTGCATTGGTTGTGCACTCCAGAGCTAGAAATGATTTCATTCATAGGGGTGACAATGAAAAGAACGTTTCTGAGAGCTGCACAGTGCCTGCTATGTAAACCTGTGTCGGCAGCACTGTCCTGAGCCCCCAGGAGCTCTCTGAGATGAGTACGATACCTGACGTAGTTGTCGGTCAGCCGCTTCCAGCTTGTATCTCGGTCACTATCACTGGAAGGTCTCCGTAAGCTCTCCTAATGCTGCTCGGAGTGGATTTCTCTTGGTTAGATCACCGTTAGCCAAAATTGTTCCCTTACTTTCATGGGGAAGAACTCCTTACTGTCTACCTGCTAAGGCAAGGTAGACAAAAGTCTACCAGCAAATGTCCTCCATGAAAGGCAGAAAATACATCCTATAGAATTTACCACAACATACAATTGTCTCTGTCACATTGGGGTTTCTCTTTCTGCTAAAAATAAAAAATAAAATAAAACTCTTTCAAACTGTAAAGCATTGTCTGAATGAGAGCCAGAGTTGCTGATTTCTACTGGCAGGTACCAGCACCATCCGTGAGTTATTCTCACAGGGTGTCATGACGAGAAGGACCTTGGGGCGCCCTTGTTCACTTAGTCCTGACTGGCTGTCAGTCACAGACAAGGAAGGATGAAGACTGCCTAGGCAGGAGACCCTGCATCCCCTGCCGGTAAAGCTGGAGCTCCTCCAAGTGCCTAACTGTGTCTCATAGGCCAACAAAAAACAGCTGTTCATGGCCCATTTATATTTAACTTTTTAATTTTTATTATTTATTTATTGTGTAACATACATAAGAAGATCAGGACAACTTCCTAGAGTTGGTTCTCTCCTGCTGTGTGGGTCCCAAAGATCAAGTTGTCAGGCTTTGCCCACTGCGATCTCAATGAACCCCTGCAGTCTGTAGTTTAAAGCTCTAATGATTTTGTTTGATTTCTTGAGACAGGGCCTCACTATATAGCCTAGGCTAGCCACAAGCATGAGATCCTCCTGCCTCAGCCTGCCAAGTGCAGGACCACAGATATGTGCTATCAGGAATGATATTTATTCCAATGACATTTCTTAAAAGTTAACTTACAAAGTTCATCCTTAAAAATGAACCTTAGCAAAAATCCATGCATTGGAATGGGGATTTTTTTTTTTTTTTTCAGTTTTAAGGGTTTTCCTCCAGAGGGCAGAACTCTAGTTGACTTGTAACACTGTTTGAAATGGTCATGGAGCTGTGCGAGTGCATTTTCACCCACATGCAACATTGACATCTTAAGTGACAAGTTTCTCCAAATTTTCTTTCCCTGCACAGACATATGTAAACATTGTGGGACATAGACCCGCCAAGTATTTTTAATTGGCAGTTCTAGAACTAAGATGATTTTTTTAGTTGACTGTGTAAAAAATCTACAGAACAAAAGTCTTTGAGGCATACTAAAAATTTGCTGCGCTTAAAATGCTCCAGCTGCACCAAGGCAGGCATGGCCTTGTGAGTTTACATAGCCGCAAGAAGCTGTGTAAGAGTAAGGCGTGTCAGCCCCTGGGTAAGTGCCAAGCCGGGAACCACTATGAAGACTCTCCTAAATGTCTCTCATGGACAGCAGTTAGCACATGGGAGGAGGGACTTCTAGTCTTGCCAGGTGACTAAGGTCTCACGATGCCCCTGGGAAACCCCAGCCACTGTCTTCTAAACAAGGTGCTTTGTCACTTTGGGTAGACTTGGGTTGATATCCTCTAGAAGTCTTCCTATGGCCTCTCCTGCTCTTTTTGTTCTGCAGAGGAGGCCGCTAGCCACCTGTAAAGTATCCACAGGAACCAGCAGACACTTACTCTAGCTTGACTATGTTACTAACTTGCCAGGCCTCTCCTGTCGGCATGGCCTGGCCTGCACCACCCTCCCCAATGGGACACAAGCGTGACCTTTTCTGAATGTGGTTTCATTTGCAGTTTACTCTGTCACTTTACCTGTGCTCTCTGAGCGTGGGGTCCCTACTATGTTCAGTGAGTTTAATTACACGAATCACTAAAAAGAGCCCGCACCCCTGTTTCCAGCTGCCAGGCTTTTCTTTGACTGTCTTCTATCACTCCTGTAAGACAGGGCACATTTGGAAGCCTGTCTGTTCTTACTTTAGATTAGGAGGGTTAAACTCTATTCTAGAACTGGGCAAGAGTCAAAGGCAGCTGCAGACTCTCCTGAGACAAGGCCACGGCCACAGATTTGACTGCAGTACCAGCTGTGCAGTTTGCTTTTACCTCAGAGTCTCTCCTCAGGTGCCCTCTGCAGCATACAGCAGCTGCTTTCTTAGGGACATTCGCTGCCTACAGCAGAAAATGAAGGTTCCTTTTCCATTTTTAATTTTCTGTTGTTGACACAGAGAAGGCCTTTGCTTCCAAACTGTTGCCTAGATCATGAGGAAGACAGAGATGGAATCTATATAGGCAGTTCTCCTTTTCCTAATTCCAGTGCCCAACTCAGGGCTATTTCTTGAGCCCTTTGAGCTGAAATTCTCAAGGGTAGGCCCTATTGCCTCACTGTGGGAAGAGACCACTGCATATCCAGCCTAGAGAGCACCCTTAGCCACAGAGCTGTTCCTGCCCACATATGTACATCTGCAGCATTCAGCAAGGGGCTCTCTCTGAAGAGACCTTCCCACTGTGGGCACCAGTGCAGTCATGCACTAGTATCTCTTATGATCCAGGAAGCAACATAGCTGGGCTACATGTCTGTTAAGATTTTAGAGTTATACAAGCAGCATCTGGCAACTGAGCCTGGTACTATACCATCTGGCCATTTGTCGGCCGGTAGTGCAGTTCTCTGGGTCTCCAGAAGCTGGTGTGGGGTGCTCACAATGGCTATCTGTAGTATGTCATCAAGTTTTTGTTACCATTACTCGCTTTTTTTTTTAACCTTTGATTAAGCATGATGTCCATCCTTGGGACACAATACATAATAGTTTACAGAAACTGACCATCACGCTTCTTAGAGGTCAGAATATCTGACTTAACACACAGGTATGACCCTTGCCTGTCTTGTCTTTACAAATCAAATCATGTTCAGGTCTGGCAGACCTAAAGCAATAGTGTTCATCAGCAGTTCCTTGATGACACTGTCTGTCCCAGTGAAAGAAATCAGTCTCTTCTCCCTGTAACTCATCGTACGTGGGGCTTTGTGAGTGACTAAAATTTGAGAGTACAAATAGAATGGAAACCAGCTATGCCTAGGAATTCTCCCAGCTGCTTCTAGGTTTTTAGAAAGGCTAACTGGAAAATTGCCAGCACCTTGTCTTGGACTCAAAGATCCTTGAGATATTGTAAAGCTCAGGTTGTGCCTATGTCTTGGACACGTGTGCTTTTTCCTAGCAAACCTGTAGCCATTTTCAGCCAAGAAATTTAAAGCCTTTTAGATGTTTTTATCTGAATCCCCATAGGCAGGCTTCCAGTTAGTGTATTATTAGCTATGTATGTGGCGAAGTTCTAATTCTCCTCAAGTCTTTGCTCAGGATTTCTTTAAAAATGGTAGTGGAATTTTTAAATCGCTGTGGAAGCATTGTCTAAAAGTGCTGTTTTTAATATATCGGTCTGCTCATTTAAAAATCAGTAATTCCCAGAACCCAGAATCCAGCAGGGTGCAAAAAGAACATGTCTTTTAAATCCAGAATTGGAGTAATTTTTGTTCCAGGAAAGTTAGTTCATAGGGACTAGGACCTACAGGACAGATCCCTGCACAGCCTCATCTGCTGCTCATAAGCAGCTCCAAGCAGACTTGGAGGGTAATTGCCAACAAGGCATCTTACATCTTCATCTTCTTGGGCTACATCTACCTTGTTGGAAACCTTAAAAACCTTCTCGAGTTGAGAAGAGTTAGTTTTGGACCCATAGCCAAAAGGACCTCGTTTCATCTGGAGTACTAGGCCCAGATCTCCCTTGACTGTGGTGTAGACCAGCCAAGTATGTTGTGCTGAAGTTTTCTGCAACTGGACACACCCAGCTGGCCCAGGCCTGCCCTGCAGAAGACTCTTAGCCAGCTGCTAATCAGCCACTCAACTGATGAGCCAAAAGCTGAGAGACACGCATGTGTTTGTTCAGATCACAGCACTGCAGGGCCATCTGGTCAAATGCCAAGAGGACGCTCCCAGTGTTTCTGCCCAGGCAACATAGGAGAGAGCTTAGAAAAGGTAAAGCAGTGGGCAGCAACAGCTCACTTAGGCTAAGTGCCATTGGGAAGTCACTGCAAAGGCCCCCAACCTGAGTTGCCAAAATTTGTAACCTAACACAATGCATTTGCACTTTAGTGAGGACAAAGCCAAGGAAGCAGAGCCAGAGCACAACGCAACACATTAAGGGAACATCAGGGATGGCGTCCTCAGAGACACCTCTCTGAACAGTGGCAGAAAGAGAATTTTATTGTGGATAGTGGTGTATATCCATGATGGAGAGGCTTGCCGTAGTGTGTAGATCTGTGTACATGCATAGAACCTTGAGAGCTCACCACTTCCTACATTTCAAATTTAAAACTGGTAGACAGTTGCCTGGCATGATGGTGCAGGTCTCTGATCTGAGGACTCAGAAGGCTGAAGCAGGAAGATCATGCATTAGAGGTAAGCTCTGGCTATACAGCAAGACCCTGTCTCAAGGTTCAACAAACAAACACTAACAGGAACTCTTTCATGGCAACGAAATTAGCATGAAGATGAGATGGTAATGAGCAAAGCTTGCAGCACATGATGGCAGCCATGTGAACAAAGGCTCTCCACCCAGAGAGGTCACACCTGAGCCCAGTTTGACTCCCAAGCAGCTTCAGCTGCTCACTGTGAGCATGTGGAGAATAGGCCCATGGCTCCAGCCAGGAACACCTTAGACAGGGGCAGTAATGAGGACAAAGTTGGATTTCTTCCCCTAAAGTCAAAAACGTCTTTATCAAGCATTTCTAAGTGGGTTCCTGTGCCAAAAAAAATGTTCCTGTGCCAGAATGGCACATTTTGCATCCTCCTACCTCTGTAGTGTCCAATTCATCCCTAGCACCAGAGACTACTGTGAGTTTGAGGCTGCTTCTGCCTTCAAGCTTACCTTCTCAAGTTGTAGTGAATGCCAGGTGGGGGAGGGGGACATTTGCCAGGCCAGAGGCTAGACTTCCTTCAGAAGTGCTAAGTCACTTCTCAGTCTCTGTGCCTGGCCCAAAGACCCAGGGGGCACTTCCAACCCAGGGGCTCCCTCCATCTGTTAGAGCAGTGGAGAGAGCACAGCAGGGCATGGGAGGCAGGTGCAGACACTGCTTAAGCCTGCCTCAGCCTGCAGCACCATGCTGAGGTAAGTGTCCCACCAGCTAGTCCTGGTGGTCTTGGCAAGATTGCAGCTTTGCTAGGGAACTTTACTTTTTCCAGACAGGGTCTCAGTGTGTAGACCAAACTACCTCCAAGTGCCAGGATTAAAGGTGTGAGCCTCCACACCCAGCTAACCCCGTAACATGTGTTCATAGATGTTAGTGTCTGTAAGCTAAAACAATAGTAACTTAAAATTTTGTAAAGGGGAGAAAAATTGTGGATTAAATCAGTGCTATGTGTTTTACCACTGAAGTTTTCCTTTCTTGATTTTCTATTTATTCTTTTTTATTTACTATTTATTCCTGGTACCTACCAGTTACCACCATTGCTCCAGAAGACCCACACATGTGCACCCAGATTAGCTAGCTGTGAGATAGCAAAACCTATCCAGATGTTGCAGCTCACATCCAAAAGCCAGTTTTGTGAATCTGCACATGCCATGCCGCCACACTGTGACCTCAGAGCAGGAGGCATGCTCCTCACCCTGTCTCATAGATGTGAGGTGAGAGTTAAGCTTACAGGGGTTTGCCTGAGTCTGGTACCCAGGATAGCACCATGGTCCTGTGCTGGCTCCTGGCCCTGACCCCCTGTATCATGGAAGCTGCCTTGCAGCCCAGCAAACAGGAACTTGATCATGTCTCCTAGGGAGCTGGCCTGCACCACATGTCTGCACCTCAGGGCACTGGAGCAGCAGGACCAACCAGGCACCTTTCCAAGTGGGGGTCAGGGTGAGGTGGCACCTGGCCTTCATGTCCCTCCCTAGCTCCTGGGTCTTGGTGTTGTCATTTCTGCTGTCACCATTCTTTTCCTCTGGTTTTACTTCACAGGCCTCTTCAGAGACACCAGGGTGCCCAGGTGGAGGGACCTCAGATGACTTCATTCTGGTTCCCAAAGAAGAGGAGGGGCGTGGTGCCAGGGGGCCCTTCTCAGGCCAGGCCCAGCCTCTCCTCACCCTCAGAAGCACATCTGGGAAAAGTCGAGTCCCAGCCTGCTCCCCACTGGTGTTCTCAGACCCACTGATGGGCCCAGCCTCGGCTTCCTCCAGCAACCCCAGCTCCAGCCCGGACGATGACAGCAGCAAGGACTCCGGCTTCACCATCGTGAGCCCCTTGGACATCTGAAACAGGGACCACTAGTAGAGGCCCTGCTGAACTAGCCTTTCTTTCCTAGCATGCATTTGGCATTGATAAATTCACGGGAACCCTTTACAAAGAGGCAAACACACCCCAGTGCACTATGCTCACCAAAAATGCAGACAGAGCTTTCCAGGCCCTCACCCGGCCCTGCGACCCTTGCTGTGAGTCAGGGGCTAGGTCAGGTACCCAGCTCCATCCCACTCTCAGACAGACAGACCACAGTCAGAGCCACATGTCTTCCGTCCCTCCTCCTCAAGAGCTCTATTAGCTCCACTTAGGTTTCAAGATTTCCCTTTATCAAAGTTTCAGCCACAGGAAAAATGTTGGTACTGTGTGGAGACCTGGTGGCCAGCCTCACTCCTGCCCTGGGAGCCCAGCCACACACTCAGCTGCAGCAGAGCAAGCAGAGCGAGTGGTTCCCAGGGTCACAGTGAACTTGAGAAGCAGGATCTCAGATTAGAAGGACATTTCCTGACCCTCGGCTGAATAAACTTCAGCAGCTACTGTCCTCCCTGAGCAGGTGTATTTCACCCTCTAGAATCTCCCACTGCCGGGAAGCAAAGATGGCTGTAAGCCAGTCTGTACTGTAATGGTTTTAAGAGTTGTGGGGCTGTAACGTCCTTGAATTGGAAAATGTGTCCAAAGTTCTAAGGTCAGACTTCTGAGCATGTTTCAGAGCTCCAGTGGCGGGTTAAGTGAGGAGCACAGAGGAAAACCACACTCAACACCAGCCAGAGCCAGATCACCACTGAGAATTAGACCTGGAGTCCCTTTTGTGGGAGCAGACTTCCTAAAGAACATTCCAGGTGCCAGAAGGATGCAGGGCTCCTACTCAACCCTTCCCCACTCTAGGGGCTCAGCTATAAGCTCTGTATCCAGGCACAGCTGCAAGGAGAAGGGCTTCCTGTGCCCAAGCAGACACTCTGCTAGGGACAGTGGGGAGTGCTGGTAGGTACAGCACCTGTTAGAGCTGCCTTCTGTCCCTCTCTCTTGCAGTGTCCCTCCCCTTGATAGCATCGCATACGGCTGGCAGGGACGCTGCTGTCATGATGCTCACTCCATCAGCCAGCTGCTGTGAGGGCGTCGCCCCAGCTGCACTGCATGGCAGGGCTGCTGGCTCACACAGTGGCACGGTGGTAAATGAGCTCTGCGCCCTGCCTCTCACTGGTCCTCAGCATTTTGAGGAGGCTGCCGCCACACATGTCCCATGAAGACACTGTAAGAGTCAGAGCCACCATATGGTAGACATCCATCTCCTGAGGGAAGGTAGCCATCAGCCGCTTCACAGAAGGCTTGAGACTTACAAAGCTGCCAGTGCCCTTAGACCTACAGTAGGAAGTGTTGATTCATTCCTTCAGGCCCGAGACAGTGCTGGCCATGTCTGTCACATCTGAGGCACTGTCCCCAACTTCTCCTCTGCTCCAAGAATATGAGCCATAGCTGGGTGTTGCTAGCTATCCACCAGGCCAATAAGGTCATGGGCTGATTCCTTACCATTTGAATGGGCATTTCATAGTCCCTCGGCCCATCTGCCCTGCCCTGCCCAAGGCATGACCCCCCTTTCCTGTGCTTGTGTGGGTGCCACACGAGAACCCCCACTTCACACAGAGATGTTCTGTGGTCCCCAGTCAGCCGCTCTCTCCTTGGAAGAGTCAGGAATGGAGAGTGCGGTCTGTCCTAATGGCTTCATCCTCCCTTGTTGGACATTGCTTCCCTTTCTGTTACCGACATTGCTGCTGTGGAATGTGTTCCTTCCCTGTTATTTTATCAGGTATTTCTGTCTAATTGCACATTTTAAAATCCTGGATATATAGAACCTTCTTCTTTAACCACATGGTAATCATCAGTTCTAATCTCTCACATTTTGATTATAGCAGCTAAATACAGTTTTATATATGCCAAGCTTAGATTATGCCCACTGTCATCTACTTTTTTATGCATGTCTTTGGGTTCCCTGCAGCCTCTCTGACCATAGCCTGTGTGCTACACAGAGGGGT
Source organism: Cricetomys ansorgei (assembly GCA_026225945.1). Lineage (NCBI taxonomy): Eukaryota > Metazoa > Chordata > Mammalia > Rodentia > Nesomyidae > Cricetomys > Cricetomys ansorgei. Next base: position 11,723,422 of record JAMJFZ010003581.1, on the reverse strand, counting down.
TACAACTTGCCTTGTCTTGGGGTGTGCCAGGTTCGTGGGACCTTCCTAGGTTAGTTTGGCAAAGATGATCTGCTGTTCTGTTCTAACTGAAACTTGAAAGGAAATGATCACACTGCCGAGTGAGTGTGACCCTGGAAGGCAGCCTCCTCTTGTAAGCTGAGTTTCAGCACAGGGTCAGCCATGGTGGATGAACATTCTAGTGGTGCCTTTAGTGTCCAAAAAGCTGAACAAATGCAAAAACCTCCTTGCCATAACCTGCCATTGCTAGTGCAGGTTGCTTTTTGCCTTTCAAAAGCTCCCCCAGTGGCCACTAAAGGACACTGTGGGGAGCACCTGTGGCCCTGCGTCAGCCAGTTCCTTCTTCTCCCCCTGGGGACACAGTCCTGGCTCCTGCCTGTATCCAGTGCAGGAGCTGCTGGAAATTGGAGTCTGGAGAAGAGGCCACTGGCATGCAGGGCTGTCAAGCCGAGCCTCTTCACAGATCAAATGGCTTTCTTCATGTTAGACTCAAAGCCTTCTCCTATCTTGTTGAAATGTCAAGTTCATATAGCCAGGCTGGTGGCCATATTGGGTAGTCTCTATTCATGAGACTCAGTTCATCTGGTTAACAGAGCCTTCAGCATGGCCACTGGTGTCCGTGATCCTTCATGCATGGAAGCGCCTGGCCCCGCAGTACTAGTGCTGGCTATGGCTCGACCCTACCTGCATTTCCTTCCTTTGCAACATGGGCAATCTTCACAGCCTCCAGACTGTTTCCCTCTGCACATGCCAGTCCAGCGAGGGTTACACTGATCAAAGCACGGGTGTGAAGTGAGTGGCAGAGCCGTGTCAGGGGTGATTGTGGTTCCAGAGGAGCCACTGAAGGGACATTGACAGTGTCCACAGGCCCCTGCTCAGCCACTGCTGCAAGATCACTCGCCCTTCCCTCCCCATGTCTGTCTCTCACAGCACAGGGTTTGCCACAGGGAAGGGATAGGGGAAGGGGTCAGAGCACTTTACATCTTAAATGACACGTAGGAAAGAGTTGGCGAGGGCACCTGTGGCTTAGATGAAGCCAGGGAGCCATCAAGTGAGCAGTGCTTAGCATGTGCTTTGGCCCATCCTGACAGCTCCAGGTCCCAACCTGGCCAGCCAGTAACCAAAACATGTCCCAGCAGCCACAAGCCTTCCCTGGGGGACCAAGGGTGACCCAAACTTTGACAGCCATGTGTGTGCCTGAAGTGCCTCATCCTCTTCCCGCTGGCCAGTGTTGTAGCTCGGCCCTCTCTCTGAGGACTTCACTCAGGATGAACCCACACGCAGCCCCCCAGTGCTGGCTGTTTCCCTGGGTTGGGCTCCTGTTGCTGGCTCTTCCTCCTCTTGCAGCTTCTTTCTTCCTGCTTCCAAGCTACAGGCTGAGGCCTGGCTTGAAGGGAGAGGCAGAGGGAGGGAGCCGAGATGCCAGGCTGGGTGAAGCTGTCAGATGGCTGTCAGTCAAAGCCGGCTGCCCTCGTTCTGGACACAGGAGAATTCTACAGGGCCCATCCAAAGCTGGGCAGCCCCTCCACTGTGAGCTTTGGAATCCACCCACCCAGTTGCCACCTGGGTCCTGTGGCCACTGCTTTGTTGCAGTCCCACTTTGACCCTGGAATTTGTATCCTCCAGCCACTGGGCACTTCTTAGCTCTGTGAACACATCTGTTGAAAGAAGGACTTGGGTGCAGACAACATCAGAACACGGAGGGAGCCTTAAACATCTGCCTATTTGTGTCTACAGAGACACAGACCCTCAAAGAGTGAGACTGCCTGGGCACTAAGGACAAAGCAGCGGCTTGGACTCCAGTGAAGAAAGGGTGGGAGAGACATGCCCGCGATAGGCAGAGGCGCTCATAGAAGGGGGAGCCCAGATGGAAGCCTCCATCCAGCCTGGCAGGAGGGAGAAGAGTCAGGTCAGTCAGCCACCTGCCGCTGTGGTGAGCAGTGGCCATGCCTACTTCCTGTTTAGGTGCATGATCACTTCAGAGCTGCTCCAGAGGTTGTATTCCCAGTTGGGAGGACTTGACCAAACATTCAATCATGACAGCCAGTGGAGTACACGCAGACCACAGTGGCTGTGAGAACCCAGTGCCAGCATTCTGGCTGTGCTTAAGAAAAATGAAGCGATGGGTTGCAATGGGTACCCTCTCCTTACCAAAGAATTACAACCAATTAAGACCACCATGCAAAGAGACGGCCTTTTGCCACAACCTTCCCACAGCAACTTTGGCCGCCAGCATGGTATTGCCACCCTCTTCCTCCTCGTCCCTGCCCCTGGTCCACAGCCATAAGGAGAGCCCTGCTGTCCGATGCATGGCCTCCCTGTCCTCCAGGAAGCCCATTATAAATAAGGCCTTATCCCTACCTGCTAGGTGTGGCAAGTGGCCTTCCTGGTCTCCAGCTCACCCACTCCTAAAGCAGAGTGTGTTCCCACCCACCCACCACCCACCCCTCCCATCCACCCCTTCTACCTCTCACCCAAGCTATACCCACCCTACTTGAGCCTTGCTCTCCACTCTCCACTCTGGAAGTGCCAGCCCTGCTGACCAGCAGCCCTTAGCAACTCCATCTAGTTCCAGCCCACAGTGCATCCTGACATCTCTGTTTTCAGTTTGCCCTGTGAGAACCAAGTCCCAACTGACTATGCACTGTCAACACAGGCACTGCCAGATTGAGATCTTCCAGGCCTCAGCTCCACTCAAGTGGGGCAGCCTTATCCGGGTGAGGCTCCAAGGAATGGCAAAGCTTCCCTTCTGGGTCCAAGTGTGATTGTTTATGGCTGACTGGGCCAAAGTGCACAAAGATGTTTACAGCCTGGGGCTACTTGCTTACAGAGGCCTCCTTCAGAGACTACATACCCCCTCCCTCTGTACTGTGCCTAATAAGCACACAGCTTCTGGTTGGGGCAGTAGCAGACTCCCAACTTTACTGTCTCTAGTCAGAGTTCCAGGACCTGAGTCACAGGAAACATGGCAGACACTATAAGCAAAGGTCTTCGCCTTCACCAAGCCTTCACCAGTTAAACCACAGGCAAACTAACTGGTGGAGGAGGTTTTAAACTTTTTGGAAGGGTAACTGTACAGTGGGTATCTTTTTCCAGTCCCCAAACTAGTGGAACTCATCTCTGAGCTTCTTGTCCTGAGGCCTGAGTCTTTCTCAGCCTTCCCTCCTGCTGCTGCGTGTGAATATTCACATCCGAGTCAGAGGTCACCATGCCCCTCTTGAAAAGCAGGCTCACATCATAGCCACTTCTGTTTATTGAGGATCTAGCCTTTGTCAAGCACTGCCCGGGGCTGAAGACTCACAGTGAAAAGATGGGTCTCTAACTTTCTGTGCAGTCTAACCAGCTTGAAGCAGGACTAGGCAGGTAAGCAAACAGGACACAGACAGCAATGATGAAGTAAAAAGCCTACTCCATTTTGCTGCAGCAGGAACATGGCAAAGGCCAGAGGCCAGTGGAACCCAAGTTCAGAAGTTGTTAGTGTCTCCCAGTTAAGTTGGATGCTGGAAAGGCTAGCTCGAAGCCTCCTGTCCTCATCTGTGAGGGCGGGGTTCTTGCCCTGCAGTGCTCTGTGTGATTGCCTCTAGTTGTCACCCGCATAGCTCATGGGGCAGGTGCTGAAGGCTTGTCTTGGACAGCATGCTCAGCCCTCAGGCCCACAACTGATCAGTGAAGTCTGAGGTACAGCCAGCTTCTGGGCTCAAGGCTCTGCATGGCAACAGCCCAAACCCAAGCCCAGGCCTCTGGCTGGCCAACTAAAGAGGGCTCAGTGGTTGAGAACATTGGCTGCTCTTCCAGAGGCCTCAGTTCCCAGCACCCACGTGGTGGCTCAACAACTGACTGTAACTCCAATTCCATGGGCTCTGATGTCCTCACACAGACATGCACACAGTGCATGCACCAGTGCACATAAAATAAAAAGTCATTTCTAAAAATTAAAAAATAAAGTCCTAAGAGAAAGTGCTGAGCTAGCAAATGCATGTGGCCCAGCCTGTGGGGTGGGAGCCAGCAAGGCTTCTGGCTTCTGGGAATCCTGTTGCTCAGAGATTCAGAGAAAGCCTGTGGCAGGGACTGGCAGACAGATGAACCACAGGGTCACCTAGAGGTGGCCAGGCAACAGCCAGCACTTTGCTTCCCTGGGCTGATCTGGGGACTGAGGCATGGAGTGTAAATCTCAGAGCCACCTCCTGGGGCTCCTGTGGGGTTTGGTCAGCCAGGAAACTGTTGGCACCCTCCACCACCACACCCCTTCTCCACCCATCATAAAAGTAAGGAAGTTGTCTCCCTCATTAGATGTTGAGTCCGTTTAGATTCCTTTTATATACGCATATGTTTTAGGAAGCTCCTACAGTGCGGTTTCATACGGCTTTTCAAAAGCCCTTAATGGTCTCTCCCCACCTCTTTCCCAGTCCCCTCTCTCTTTAATCCTTTTATTCTAGCTTCTGCTTTATCCCTTAATAATACTAGATTCTGTTTCCCCTTCCCCAGATAAACAACCTATGTCATTAAGTAAAACCAGCAACAGGAATGGGTTATGTATTTTTCAGTTATTGGCCAGAAGGGTCCCATAGACTTTCTCAAAACATTACAGGCTATTCCAGTGCTATTGGTAACTGAAAGGTCCAAAAGAAACTCCATTTCCCCAAATTAAAAAAAAAAGACAAAAGGAGCCGGGTAGTGGTGGCTCATGCCTTTAATCCCAGCACTCAGGAGGCAGAGGCGGGCAGATCTCTTTGAATTGGTCTACAGAGTGAGTTCCAGGACAGCAGCCCTGTCTCAAAAAAAAAAAAAAAAAAGTCTCTTCCCACTTCCTCCCTTAGCCTAAACTCCCTCCAGCTCATGGGATCCCCTCCCCAGCCACTCATTCTTATAAACCTATTTCAGCTGTATCCTCTCTCTGTTCCTCTCTCTCCTCTCTCCCAGGTATGTCTCCCCCTCTCTCATCTCTCCTTTGTTCCTATCTCTGTCTGTGTCTCTGCCTCCCCCCTCCTGTTTTCTCATGTTCAGGCCCAGTCTGCTGTCTGTGTTCAGTCTACTTTCTCTGCTCTGGGCTGTTCCAGATGCCTCTGGCTGCTCTCTCTCATAGCTAAAGTAAAACCTTAAATGTATCATGGAGTGTTCACGTTGCCAGTTTATACATCTGGTGCCCAAAAAATGGGAGAGGGAGAAATGGACCCCTTTCTAAGGGAGTCAGCCTTTTCTACCTGAACCAAGCTGCTGATCTGACTCTCTTATGGCATGGGCCATATTTTTCTGCTGGCTTCCGCCACTCACCATATTTGACTAAAAGAGTCCACCTCCTCAGCTACTTCCTGCCACCTGTTAAGCTTCTTCACTGTGATTCAGGACATCTCTCAGTCTCTCTGGCTCCTGGAGCCTGCTGGGTGCCCATCACATGGAAAGACTCCCTGGCTGTCTCGGTACTCAGGTGTTACCTTGGAGCTGCCTGCTGTCTCTGTCAGCTCCTGGAGCCTACTTCTGCTACCGAACTCCAGCCCTACCGAGCACCTGCCATATGGAAAGGGACACTTCTCCTTTGTGATTGGGAAATTTCTGACGAGTCTCTTGGTCTGCTTGGGGCCACCCTGGATTGAAGTTCTTGTCTCGAGAACACTTACCCTTCTCTCCCCCATCCTTGCTCTCCCCACATTTTCTCAGCTCCCTCCTGGAGCTTGCTCTGTGTCTCTTGCCTACCCCTACTCTGACCCCTTCCTATACCTTCCTGCTCTGTCTCTGTCCCCCTCTGTCCCTCTTGTTAGCCTGATGTTTCTCTACACCCTCCTGGGCCTCTAAGGCATTGGAATCCCCGCTCTGGCAGAGCTCCTGTTTCCCTAAGGCCCTGTTGCCTGAGTCTCTCAGGTGTCTTCTTTCCTGCTTGATCAGTTTCTCAGCCGGTTCCTGTCTCTAACCATGGGCCCTTCCCATTCAGTATATTCCTCATCTGCCTTCTCTAGTCTCTTTTCCTCCGACTCTGAGATTCCATTAAGCCTAGGTGTCTCACTGCAGACAGCTTGGCCTCACACAGCTGATGACCACAGATGGCACCCTGGACTTCCAGATTCTCACAGATTGTAAGTCACTTCACAGTCAAATGTTCCCAAATCCTCTTGTCTGCTCTCTGCTCGCTCTAGTCCCTCCCTCTGATCACTGGATCCAATCCTACAGAGATTCAGATGCCTTTCAGGTGTGGATAATAATGAAATTGTTTAATGCTGCTCTAGTCTCTGAAAAAAAAAAAAAAAAGCTGGGTCTGGAGTTGGTTTGTGACCCTCCCTCTCCAGACCTGAGCGTACTTGTTTGAAAGTTTACTCCAAAATCTCTTTCCTGGATCAGGCAGGCCACCTGACTCTGACAGGGAAAAGGAGAGCAAAACAGAACAGCCCAAGAAAAGACACCATGAGCTTCAAAGTAGCTTAAAAGTAAACTGTCCCCGGTCGGGGTTACTGATACTTATGTCATTCTCCTTTTTCGTTCTATTTAACTCTAAACACTGCCCTCTCTTATATCTCTAAAACTTTCGCTAAAGTGTAAACTTTATCTCAAGATTTATAAGACTGCTGTGTAAACTCTTTCTCAGGATGTGTGTGTTCACTGGGTGTGGTTAAAAAAGTTTGTAAAACCTGTAACAAAAAGTTAGCTGAAAACTTGTAACAAAAGTTCAATAGTTTAAAGACCTAAACCTAGGTAATCTTAATCTGCTACAGCATGCTGTGTATGTAGCTTGGATTCAACTCTTATTTAGAAAACATGGATCTTTTTTAAAAAAAGAAAACATGGGTGTATGCGGGATGAGCTCACGGTGGAGTAAACGGCAACTGTGTGTCTTCTGCTGTCTCGGCTGGTGACCTCATCAAAACGGAAGCAGCCATGTGACCGGCAGCCTGCCTTGTGTCATGATCACCGCCATCTTGATGAAGATGATCCTGTAGTGTAAGCCGATTAACACAGCACGCATAGACCGTCCTAGCCTCCCAGAGCTCTCTGCTCCCTGTGTCTCCTTTTTCCACTAAGGAGGCAGCAGCGGTTCTCCACGATGTTTGGATTGGGACGGAGGGTGGATTTTTGTATGATAATTTTCGTCCTGAGAATAAAAGTTTTAGATAAGGAGCAACACACGTTTGATGAGGAAAATATGCTTGACTAAAGTCTATAAACTCCTAAACTTATGATGGTCGGTTCAGGTTACAGAACCTGACCTAAAGATGTGTCTAACCACGCAAGTCTTTGCTACCTGTGTGCAGCACCAGGCTTCTAAACAAATTTATGTAAGGAACAACGTGCGTTTAATGAATCCAGGTATTTTGATAAACGCAGTTTATAAATTCCTAAGGACTATCCAGGCTAACAGACTGACTTAAAGATGTGTGTCTAGCCTCTTTGTCTTTGCTAACTTTGTTAAGCTTTAGCTCTTTGGATAAGTTGGCTCATAAACTGGTATTCTTTAAAGGTGCACTGTGAAAGGGTGGGAAAGTAAGGTTCCCAGACTCTCTGTGGACTGAATTTGTGGTTTAAAGTTTTATTTTGATGCTAAAGGATCCTCAATTAAATCTTCAATTCAAAATTTTAAGGCTCAAAATTAATAGGGATAAAACTGTAAAATCCTAATCATATAAAAGGTACAAACTTGTTGAAATTGTTAAAAAATAATTAAAATATGCAAGTTAATGGTCAGTCACCTTATAAATAATCAAATTCTTTAATGTACTCAGAACTATGCTTGTAGTCATGCTAAGTACAAATTTAATTCATTGACAGGGACAGGCTTTAGCCTTCCAGGTATGTTGTCAAGGTGAAGCCTGAAGCAAAGTTTTAGTTAAAAACAAAGTTTGTTTAAAATCAGGCATACATAATAGATTAGAAGATGACTCTCAAAGTCCTCAGAGAGATCTGCTGAATATGACATTTAAAGTGTTTAATGAGCCTGGTGATGATGGTACACGCCTCTAATCCCAACACTTGGGAGGCAGAAGCAGAGGATCTCTGTGGGTTCGAGGCCAGCCTGGTCTAGAGAGTGAGTTCCAGGACAGCCAGAGTGACAACAGAGAGAGCCTGTCTCAAAAAGAACAAAACAACAACAACAACAACAAAAAGTGTTTCTGGTAGCAGCAGCTGAGGCTGTCTCCAAAGAAGACTCCACCCGGATTGTGTTAATGCTGATGATCGCTGGGCAAAAAGCTGTTCCATGCCTCTCCTGACTCCAGGGCCCTGACCAAATTGTGGACATGGTTGGGGTGACTGCCCTACTCTGCCTTGCCAAGGTAGATCAGTCTTCCCGAGTTCCTCCTCCACAGAGAAATCTCCCGGACCTTCTGAGTCTGGCAGCCGAAGACTTACCGCTGTCCTGTGTGACAGCCGAAGACTGATGATCCCAATAAAGCCATTAATGTCACCACGGAGGAGCACAGGCTGGCCGTCCAGGTAGTGAGTAGTCTCTGTCATTTTAATTGCTACAGAGGCCGTTAGGATTATAGTTGCTTCTCAGATCTCTGATGGTGTTAATGGCTAACTGTAGCTTTATCACTTTAGCAACAGCAAGAACCCAGGTCCTCCCTCATGGTGCAGGTGCCTGGTCAAGCCATTTCATATTTAAAAATCAGGCCTTACTTTTCTATGGCTACTAGGTCTCCTGCTGAGAAAGACTCACAGACTTCACGCTGAAAGAGACAAACTCAAAAACAGGAATCAATGTAAAAACAAACTCAAACTATCATGTTCCTATTACTAACTAAAAATTTACTTTTTACTATTCCTCTACGTAAAGAACTTACTTTTCAGTGACTCTCAGCAATCAACCACTTATGTCTTGTGGTAAATCTACTCCACCTGTTACAGACACTTGTTAACTGCTCTTAGTACGCTGTGGGTTTCACTGCAGACTGCAGACACTGGGCATGTTAACATACCTAAAACTTTTATCACTTTTGGAAACTTAAAAAAAAAAAATGTAAGCTTGGGAGTCGTGACGCGGATCTACCTACCACAGGCGAACCGGACTCCAGATAAGTACTCCCGCCAGTCAACGGCTTAAGCTTTCCCACCTGCTGCCTGTCTCTGAGGTCGGCTCTCCTTCCCTGGTCGTAGAACTCCTCCCACCACCACCCTAACTGCCAGGGCCACAGGCCTGCAAGTTTCAAGTGCCAACTAAGAGAAAGATATTCCTCTAAGATCCTTAGCTGTGCCTTCTGTCCCTAGGCTGCATCTGTCCCAACAGATTTCCACTCAGCTTACACCACCTGGGAGTCAACTGCTGCCTGCTTACTGATCCTAAATGTCCTGCCAGCCCCAGGTGATCCTGAAGGACCAGTGAGCCTGAACTTGCTGAAAAGCTGCTGCAAACCAGTCCAGCTAGGTAGAAGAAAGGATTAAACACTTATAGAAGCTGACAAAAACGCTGTGGCCTCTAGGGGCCATCTCTTCTGGAGAACTCTCATTTTGGTCTCCTTGGGCCCCTATCTCATTGGCCCATGGATTTCCTGTCAGGATCTTTCAAGAAAAAATTAGCAAAATTATTCAATGGTCAGTAAACCAGATGCTTGTGACAAAATTTCCTCAGGTCTCCAATAATCACCTACTGGCTTGAGCCCCTGTGTTGGAGAAGCATTCCAGACTGCTCCAAAGTGGCCACTTTGCTAGCTAGCCCCATGTGGTCCTGAGGACCCTGGACAGCAACCCAGATGTCCCCTACCGTTGTCTGACCCCCACCTCCCCGAGCCTTTGAGTGACATTCCAGCCTTCCTGGGCCTTGGCAACAATGCCCTAGTTTCAGCTGAGAAGCAATTACAGAAGAGCTCACATCTTCTATCAACAAAGGCTGGAATGTCAGATCCAAAGGAAACTCCATTTCCCCAAATTCCAAAAGTTGAAGGGTCAAATGACTATCTGTGTCGCCTATTAGCACACCAAAGCACACACGGGCCTCCAGGCTCCTTCCATATCCCAAGTACCTGTTACTTTAGAGTCCACACTAGCACCCAGCTCTTCTCAGCTCCTCCTGCTCATGGGCTCCCCAACTACTTTGTATTTTGGTTATATTCCCTCTCTCTCTCTCTCTCTCTCTCTCTCTCTCTCTCTCCCTCTCTCTCCCTCTCTCTCTCTCTCTCCTCTCTCTCTCCCTCTCTCCCTCCCTCCTTCTCCCTCTCCCTCTTTATGTATGTGTGTGTTTCTCCCTCTCTCTCTCTATGCCCTCCCTGCCCCACTCCTGTTTTCTCATGGCCAGGTTCAGTCTTGCTGGCTCTGTTCAGTCTACTTCATTCTCTGCTCTGAACTCTACCAGACACCTCTGGCTATAATCTCTCTCTCATATCTACATTAAAAACCTTCCCTTAACCATGCCATGGAGTTGTCATGTTGTTAGTTTATACAGTTACCATCCGCAACTTGGTGTTAAGACCCTGTTGTTGAAAACACCACATACTTATATCATTGAACATGGAGAAGTCCAGCTGCTGCCTAACTAGAAGCTTCACCCCTACTGACTAGCTGCATAGTGCTAGAAGGTGTTAGCCCCACTACCAGAGGAGAAAGTAATATCAGTGTCATCCTGCAAGCTTCAGTGGTGACCTGCTTGTACAATACACTAGTACAATAGTGGCACAAATGTTGCAGGACGAACCAACCACATTTTAAAAATTAGATTTAAGGCCCACTGTGGGATGGGACCCATACCTGACACTGCTAACATGGCGAAGAACCTGAGACTAGATAGACCATGGGCTTTAGGGGAGAACCAGATACTATCATCCTGCTAAAGAAACATAGCAATAAAATGGCTCCCAGTGACATCATGCTATTCCTGTAGATCAGTGCTTCACTCAACCCATATCAGAGAAGCTGCTTCTCACAGAGACCCACACCTGGACATTGTATAGAAAGAGGCTTTGGAGCACCCAGCCCTGCTTGATATGTCTTTATGACACTCCTCTATGGCTCAGGGATCTGCACAAAGAGAAGATAGGAAGATTGCAAGAGATGGTGGAGGATTTCAGGAAAACAGTGTTTTCAGCATACAGCGAACTCATGCACACAGGAACCCACAGAGACTGTGACAGCACACACAAGGCCTGCACAATGTCAAGCCAGACAAAAATCTCAGCACGAAGAAACAGAAGTGGGCACAAAGTCCCCCCTAACCAAGAAGCTCTTTTTTGCAATGATACTAAGAGAGGGACATTAGTTTTCTCCAGTGGCGTGATTCTTGGAATATCAATTGTATTCCAGGGCTGGCCTCATGTTTGGGAGTAGTAAGCCAACACGTAACGGTCCATATGCTTTGCTTTTTTGTTGTTGTTGTTTGGTTGGTTGGTTTGGTTGCTTGGTTGGTTTGGTTGCTTTGTTTGGTGGTTCAGTGTTTTTTTTCTTTTTAAATTAAATTTTAAAAAATATTTTGAGAGAGAAAGAGCTTGAAGTTGGAGTGGGGTAGAAGAAAGAATACGAACAAAATATATTGAATGAAAAAAATTTTTAGTTTAAAATCCCAGTGTGGTAGTTGAGGACAGCTCGGTCTATATCACAAATTCTAGGTCAAGCTGTATACAAAAACAAAAACAAAAAAAAAATTTAAAGAAGGGGGAAAGAAAAAGACATTGAAAAGAAAAAAACTACATTTTGAAGTGTTCAAGGCTGAAGAATGGTTCTTTTGCACTTGGCCTGAGTGTGGTGTGAGGTTTTCTGCTGTGTCACCCGGGGCTTGGGGACCCAGCCCACTGTGAGACGCCAGTGCTCCTGGTTCCCACCAGTGTCCGAGACAGCTTGACTCAGAAGAACAATCCCACCTTCCCTCACATCGCCTGGGGAGCTGGGCATGGGCATCCTATCAGGGTGGGCCTTGTAGGGCACAGCTGTGGCCATGGGCGTCCCGAGTATTGTTGGTCGGCTGCCTGATCACACACTGAACTCCAAGAAGGATCAGGAAAGAAATTTGCCCGTCCTGGAGACAATCCCTTCTGATTCTGGAAACTTCCACCCTAACCTAGTCTACTTGGTGTTGGTTATTCTGTTCTGCTATGTGTCCAGACTCATCCCAAGGTCCACTCATGAGTCAATGCCTCTGGTTCAAAAATCCAAATAATTCCCTAAGAAAGACCATGGGGCAAAATTATGAGCACTGGCTGCTCGTCCCCGGATGGCAGCGAACCTGTACCTCCAGTTCCAGAAGATCCAATACCCTTCTGGCCTCACCTGGCACTGCATGAACATGGTACGCAGCCATGCACAGGTAGAACCCACACACAGAAATTAACTCTTAAAAAAAAAATTAAAGTTCAAGAGACTCAATCGGCTGGGGGCAGTAGGCCCTGCCATGCTCAGGGACCTGGAGTCGGGTCCTGCGGGGAAAGCTTTGGGAAGTAAAGGTGGTTGGAGTCCCAGCCCACGGCCTTGAGGAGCAACTCAGGCAGGAGAGGAAGACAGTGGAGAACAGCCAGGCAGAGAGACGCAGGAGAGCAGCCGAGGTGGTCACAACGGCCTGTCCTGGGTCATCCTGGAGGCTCGGGCCACCGCCCTGGACCCATCACCACCCACCAAGCCGGAGCTGCCGCTCAGCTGGGCCCTCAGCATAAAGGCACTTGGGCTTCACGCATGGCAGTCAGCCTGGGGTGGTAGGATGGACCTGGGAAAGTGGGTCTCAAATAATTAATAAAAATATTATGTTCAAAAAAAGTGACCATAATGTTACGGAGTGCCACAGAATACATCAGAGCTCAGTGGCCCTGTGGCTTAACGGGCATTTTCAGCCAAGGAAAGATCTGCTCAAAGCCCTGTGGGGGTCACTCAAGGGGAAAAGCAATGCAGGAGGAGTCCACTTCATCCCAGGATAATTTAGGATGTCCCCTAACCTCACGAGAGAAAGAGACCCAGTTTGGTGCCCAGGGACAGAGTGTCATGGGGTCCAGAAGGGATGGATGCCTCTGAGACAAATTACATACCACACCAGTCTGTCTGGCAGGGGGCTTAGACACACAACCAAGTGCAGCAGCCTCATGTGTATCAGGCCAGGTTGCAGTGGGGAGTCACCAAAACTGGAGGAATCTGCATCTAGGCACCTGCTGTGAAGGATCCCTGGGGTCCCTGCACCACCACCCTGAAGGGGTCGTGCAGAGAAGTTGAGGCTTGGCACCATGAAAAGATCCCAGGAGAGGCTATTGGTGAAAGTGCAGTCCAGTTATAGCACAAGACCCCAGTGTTTCGGAGATGCCAGTACCGTGGGACGACCACCAAGAGCAGCAGCAGCAGTGGAGTGGAGCCAGCCAGGGCCTGGAGGACAAGCTGTATGTGCTGCAGAGGGCAGAGCCAGAGAAATGATCCAAGCCCTTTGGAGAGTTCAGAAGATCGTGAATGAATTCCAGATAATTGGACATTGATAGTGTTTTTCTGCTGTCTAAACACTCTTTGAAAAGCTTGGTAGATGTTTGGTTTCATTTGGTCCTGTGCATTAGAAGCCTCATAATTGTTCTTCTTGTAAATGGTTTTGCTGGTATAGTTAAATTGTGTTGTAGAAAAAGCAATTTTTTTTGATTGGCTTATACATAAAAGGGGAATTGTTTATTTTTAGTTATGTATGAAATAATTGTTTTGTGCACCGTTGGGTGAGAAGCTATCTAGGTCTTGGCATTTTGTATGTCTGCAGGTGTTGGATTTCTATGGGGGATGTTTGATTGCTAATGATCTGCACATGCTATCAGTAGAACACCTGAGGAGTTCTGGATCAATAAAAACACCTGAGCTCAGATGCTCAGGATTCCACTCTCCAGGATGGTGCCTGCCATGATGGTGGCTCACTCACCTGAGGTCTGGCAGGGCTTGCACGTATGAATTTGCCTCTGTGTTTCTCTCGGTGAGACCACACAGCTGCTAACAACTACACTACCCCACACATGGGAAAGATCTGCCTGCAATTCCTCTTTGCTTGCCTCTCTTGGCCACACTCTTATTTCAGAGTCACCTGGAAACAGCCTGTTAACCCAGTGTGACATTGGGGGGCACTATACCCTTCCCTACAAAAGGCAAATCAGCCTTCAGTAGGTGACCAGATTTTCCTGCTTAGAGGATGTAGAAGGATTGAAGTGTCCTTTTGCTCACACATAAGCACTAGGGGAGCCAGGAATGTCAAACACACAGAGTTGTTCCTGTGAAGGAAGGGGTAGATAACCACAAAGGGCCCAAACTAGCCAAGACAACGTCCCAACACACAGTCCTCTAACATAGAAGAGAACCAGAGTAAACCACACACACAGCAGATTGGACTTTGACAAAGGCACCAAAAGCATGCATTGGAGAAACAACCCATACCGTTCACAAGCTACAAAACCATTTCAAATGTTTCAAATTCCTGAAAACATAACCTGGTGGAGTAGGGTCGGAGAACCAGTGTTGGACATTTAGTATGGGGTGTGGCCCCCACAGCAAAGGTGGGCAGTAGGACCCTGTCAGCAAAGAACAGTATCTGCACAACACAGATCCAGAATATTGAAGCAACTCAGAAAACACAGAAAAAAAAAAAAAAAAAGATCTGCAAGCAGACAAGTGGATTGAACAGATATTTCTAAGAGGATAAAAGACCAACATGAACGTAATTTTCATTATCAGTAGTCATTGAGGAAATGCAAGTCAGAACTGCAAACCGATGTCATCTCAGCCCAGTCAGAACGTTTGCTATCAAGCTAAAGACAACACATGATGGTGAAGTTGCAGAGGAGGGAGAAGTCCCACACACTAGTGCTGAGGTGTAAAGTGGGGCAGATGTCATAATAAACAGTACGGTGGATCTTCAAAAATTTATATGTAGAACCACTGATCGCTTCCATTACACACACACACACACACACACACATATTTATACATATGTACATATACACACATACAATATATTCAAGAGTTCTTTATATTCCATACATTTTATTTGAAAATAAAATCGATACACCTCAATAACAAAGACAGAACTAGGGTGTCCTTTGAAGGATGAATAAAGAAAAGTAGTATATATGTACAGAGTAGAATATTATTCAATCATGACAAAGTATGAAATCCTCTCATTTGCCGCCACATGGACGGCCCTGGGGAATACCGTGCCAAGCAAAATAAGAGAGACACGAGAGACCATGAGTCACACGGGGACATAAAGCCACTGGTCATGGGAGAATCGAGACAAGACTAGCCACCACACTCCTTTTCCACTGTTTTCTAAGACATTAAGTGTCATCTAACTCGGACTTTCTGACTTTGAAACTGAGTTCCTGTGACCTAAACCCTCTTATTCGATGTGCGAGGACCTTGGCAAGTGCTTACTATCCAAAGGTCACCATCTTACAGTGACATGTTGCTTAGGAATGCCTGGACTTCTTCCCCTTTCTGACCATTTTAACGTGTGAGCCGGTTGCCTAGAGAAGCCACTGGATGCTGGAAAACCCCAGCCATCTCTGTGATGGAAGAAGGCAGGCTCTCTCCTCTTCACAGTGGCTGCTCCCGGTATCTCTGGCAGGAGTCAACACCACGGTGGTGTGCGCAGGGCAGTTCACAGCTGAGCAACTCGGAGCCCAACGCAAGCCGACCTGGCTCAGGCTAAGGGCGGGCCAGAGCAGGCAGTCTCCTGCAGTGTTTCTTCATCTCAGTATCACCCCTGGGCTTGGTGCCCTTTTCTGGATCAGGAACACCCTGGCCCTGCACCTCCTAATACTACACAATCAATCAAAAGCTCAGTTTGGGGGATTCTTTGAGAAATCCAGACCAACCCTGGACTTAAAAAATCCCTCAAAGGCAAAACCCAGACACTCTTCAGTAAACAGTAAACAGGCTGCCTGCAAAGGAAAGTCACAGCTGCGTGGGTCCTGAGGCCTGTGCGTTTGAGTTTGTCATTGTTATAAGAATGCACGGTCTACTCACCACCGTGTGAAGTGGTTATCTGCAGGCAACTGAAGCAATAAGAAAGGCGTAGCATTTAATTTTCCCCACATTTCCTCTAATCCAATCTGACACACACACAAAAGTATCGGTTAAATTTGCCGGCTCTGGATAACCCCTAATTCTCAGATGGCAGCTGCCAGAAAAGCTAATTAATTCAGAATGGCTGCTGGCCTTCCTTTTGACTTAGGTTTTAAATAATGAATGATGACTCTCTCCATCAGCTGGGACTGCGCCCTCATCCGGCAGAGTCTGGAGGACGTCTCTTCTGACTTTAGCAAGGCAGTGGCTTGGGCTCCAGAGCCAGGGCTGGGTGTAGGGTGTGGGGGCGGGGAGGATGGCCACCTGCATCTCACTGGCTCCTGTCTTGTGTCAGTGTGACCTTCCTTAGCCTTTCCCCTTAATTATTGTTCATGTTGGGTTTTTCACATTTTTCTGGGCATAGAAAATGCCACAAGCCAATGGTGGTTATAGAAGGTAAAGACCAGAAAGATCTCCACACTCTGCCCCTGACACCACCAAAGGGTTACTCCTGATTCCCACTCTCTGTAGATGAAAGGGAGGCCCAGGGACCTTCACACCAAAGGTGCTGTTGTGCGTGGAGTCGGCCACCTTTCCGAATCCACTTACATACTTTCCTCTGCTGGAAAGGAAAGAGGTTCTCAGTAGATTCACCTCCTACTAAGTTCTGCTTAGTCTAAACTTTCCTATATTTTAGCTAGTTTCTGTAATTCTATAAAATTAGTAAAAATTTTCATAAAACTGAAAGATCTTCTAGAGTTTACTTGTTCTAGTTTTGTGTTTGTTCGTTTGTCTGTTGACTGCTGCGGCTGGCCTCGCCTGAACCTCACTGCATAGCCCAGGCTGGGCTTGAACTCACAGTGGTTCTTCCGCCTCAACCTCTTCCCTCCTGGGATTATGGACATAAGGCACCAGGTGCAGCTGAAATTACCTGTGCCTAGTCAGCCCTCAAGCAAATGCTGTGCACGGCTCCAGCTCGCACCGCCTTGAGGCCTCTAAGAGCACAGTGGTCTCACTGAAGTGGGCCCCACCTCTTGAGAAACCATTACCAGGTGAGTTTCTGGCTCTGAGCTATCCCTCAAGTCCCTCATCTTTGAGAACACAGGAAACCATGGCGGACTTGGAGCTGACAGCGACAGTTGGTCAGTCATTGGTTTTCTGTCAGAAGAGCTGACGCCACACAAAGGTGAAAACCACTGAAGGAGTCAACTAGCCTGCGGGTTCCTGCTTGTGCAGCTGACGGACAGCCCCCCTGAGTTAAGATGGAAAATTAGTACCAAGAGAAGACCCAAGACAAACAGAACTGCTCAGAGAGGAAACAGCGAGAGAACAATTTACAAAGGTTTCCGTGAGTCCTGATTCCACACAATGAGAACAGGTCGTCATAAGAACGACGAATCGTGAGAAAGCAAGAGTCAAGAAAACCAAACTAAGACACAAAACAAAAGCAAACGAAGAAATGGGGAAAGGAAGAGCTCCTGTACTTGATCTAGGAGGTTTATGCCCATCAAGGAGGGTTCTGGAAAGAACAGACAGGATTGGAGAGGTTGTAACTAAATGCACAGCAAGGGAAAGTTAAAACTGAAGACACAAGATTTCCCAGCAAAAGGGCTCTGGGGCTTGAGCTGCCATCAGAGGCCGAGCGGTCTCCTGATGTTCAGCAGCCAGGCCCTCGCCCGTCCTCCCCACTGGGTGCCCAAGCCTGCCCTGAGCATCTGCCTGCACACAGATCCAGTCCAAGCCCCCCGCGGCTTGCCTGGATCCCAGCAGGGCTTCGTCCCTCCTCCCAGCTCTGCTCCCCAGGCACTGTCCATTCCCTCCGGGGGCCTCTGGGCTGTGTTTCACCTTTTCTGGTGCTTTCCGCGTACCTCTGCAGCCACGGTCTGCCTAGGTGGCACCTCAGAAAGGACCCTCCCCTCGCAGGACAAGCACCCCTCACCCACTCACCAGTCTGTAAGGGCATCTCATCTCCTCACTGTCCACCGGAACGTGGCTTCCAGAAGAGTCTAACTGATTACTTCTAGACTCTTCACACCTGGGGACTTTGAAAATATAGAAAGTGTTTTTTGTCTTGTTTTGTTTTTTAACAGATCAACGAAAAAGCCAGTCTACATCACCACAACAATGAAAAGCAGAAAGTAAAATAAATGCAAATAAAAAGTAAGGGGATAAAAGAAGCTACAAAGAAATCAGTTCAACGCTGAAGGAAAATGCAGGGACTTCAAGATTCAGAGGGAAAAAATGGGGCTGAACCCAGCACCAGAGCCTCAGGCAGACTTCCATAGAATTTCCAGACATTGAAAGACTGAAAATCTACCTTTTATAAACTCTGTCTGATAGATGTACTAAAAGAAAGGGGGAAACTGGGAGGGCGCAGGGGTCAAACTCAGAGAAAAGCAAGAGTTAAACACAGTTAAACACAAACCCCAGCAACAGCCTAGCCGGCGAGCGACACTCATTGGAAAACTGTTCAAATCCGAGACCCTGCAATAGTTCGCACGAGGACACAGAAAAGCCTGGCCTGAAGGGAAGACCCCGCCCAGCTAAGCTCACAATGTGCGCAAAGGGATCTTGGAAAGCTGTAAGCAGTGAAGGAAATTATAAGAACAGAAAACTGATGGGGACATCACTGAACAAGGGGGCCATGTTCCAGCCCCAGCAAGCAGCAGAACATGGCAGCTGCAGCCAGACGGGTCCGTCTTTAGGGCCAAGGGTACAAGAAAGGAGTCGTGGAGTCTCCCTCCACGGCTAAGGAAAGCCACCGAGGCAGGCTGTGTCAGGGGTGGAGACCCTGACATGGAGGCCCAGAGAGGCCGTGGTGTGAAGCTGTGAAGGTGAAGCCTGATTCTCTTGGAGACCACAGGCTGTTGGAGATGCCCTGGGATATCTGCCTAGGAGAGCTGCTAACAGGGAGTGGAGACAGCCCAAGAGAGAGGAGCATATTGCGGTCAACAGAGCTGAAAGGAGTTAGAGGTCAGAAGAGCTGTTTGACGTCAGACATGGAGAGTTTGGAGTTTGCCCAGCTGGGTTTAGGTCTTGACGTGGTCCAGTATTCCCTCACCATGCTGCCTTTCCTCCCTTTTGGAATGGTAGTGCATCTCCTCTGCCACTGTATCCTGGAAGCATGTGATCTGCTCTTTGGTTTTGGTTTTACAGAGAGCTACATTTAAGAGATTGTCATAGCCACAGAAGAGACTTTGGACTTGTAATCCGTGTTGAGATGCTGACAGACTTCAAGTTGGGCTGGATGTGGTTTTTTGTTTGTTGGTTTTTTTTTTTTTTTTTTTTTTTTGCATTAGATATGGCTGCAAGCTTATGGGCGCCACGATTCGTGGTTGGTTTGTTTTGTTTTCCAGCTCAGACGGGGATGGAAAGGTACCCTGGCAGTCGGCGGCCCAGGAGCCACACTGCTCTGAGGTCTGGACAGCCCGACTCGGCTCTGCTCCGAGGGGAGATGTTTCCCAGGTGTTGCAGCTCTGAAGGGAAATATCCCTGGCTGAGCTGAGGTCTTCATCTTTGCTTCTTTGCTTCTTCAACCAGACGACAAAGAGAGCTCATGCAGAAAATCTCAGAGAGAGAGGCAAGCATGGTGTGTGTGTGTGTGTGTGTGTGTGTGTGTGTGTGAAATTCTTCCCACTTAGGGGAAGGCTGCAGCTGAAGCTGTGCGGAGAACTGAGCAGAATGCAACTCTTTATATAGTATTTTTTGTGGAAGGGGGGTGAGCTTTCCACGGTAGCCTGAGATTAGTGGGACTTTTTCACCCTATTTGAATAGTCTGGGGGCGGGGTTGAGGGTCCCAGCTTGGGGCCACATGTGTTAGATGGGGGACACCATGGTCAGCAGGGAGTGGGATCCCTGGTAGTCCCGCGGTGGGGCGCTTTCCTATGGAGGGTCTCAAGCCCCGGAGCTCTCCAGCCCCACAGAGCCAGACTCCTGCAAAAAGGAAATGTGCTGGCTCCCAACTGGTCCTTGTTACCTTTGTGGCTCATGGCAAGAACAGGAGGAGGTGGCCAGGGCCCCGGGGTCCCCTGCAAGGTAGGGTAGGAGGCTGAGCAGCAGCCCTAAGATGCAGCAAGCATCGGGAGGGGCCAGGCTGCTCAGAAAGGTCAGGTTTGCTCCACAGCAGAAGCACAGGTGGTGGCGAGGTGCTGGGAATTGCAGCCCAGTCCTCAGCTCAGTCCACAGGCTGCCATGGCTACCAGCGGGGCCCACTGTGACCAAATGAGGTCCAAGGCAGGCTGAGGCTGCTTTACTACTAGGTGCCTGGAGGAGGCGGGGCCAGGAGAGCTGTGCTCCCTTCACATGGAGGGGTTGGCAGAGCCTCAGCCACGGACCACTGAGGGGCACAGGGCACAAGAGGTGTGCAGTGGGAAACATACTGCACCAGCAGAACCCCCACCACGCAGCTGTTAGCCCATGGCAGACCGCCTCCAGGGGGTGCCAGTGAGGAGCTGGAGACCGTGGGTGGCGGGAGAGGCCTGTGGGAGCACACCGCTGAGGGCTGGGGTAGTAGGTGGATGCCCATAGCCAGGGAGTAGAACGTGGTGGCTTGAATAACAATGGCCCCCACGGGCTCATGTGTTTGAATGCTTAGTTATTATAATTCAATGTTTTCCTTTTATAAGAGTCGCTGTGATCGTGGTGTCTCTTCACGGCAACAGAACACTGAGTGGGACGCCCCATGCTGTTGTCACGGTGCGCATTCTATATTCCCCACGATGCATTCTTTTGAAACAGCCAGTGATCTATTAAAAAGATCAAAGGCCTTCTATTTTTCATGTTTGAATAATATACTTACAGAGCAAAGTCATCTAGGGAGACTCTCCTATTACTACCTGCTCTTATACATTCTAATAGGCACACTGTAGGGCCTCGCAGGCCCCCAAGTGGCTGAGCCACCACCCTCAGACAGCCCTGGAGGCAGGAGAATGGCTAAGGCACTCCACCCCCCCCTCCAGACTTTTCTAACGTCATAATAACCATTTCCAGCCCCAAAGGCAAGAAACTGGCCAGTTAAGGGTAAAAAGAAACCACCAATCACCAAGCAGACACTGAGCCAGAAAGCCACCAATCCCTGAGCTGCAAATCCTACCAATCCCAGGCTACCCTGGAAAGCTCACCCCACTCCCTCAAGAAACCCTATATAAAGAGCTGCATTCTTCTCCGTTCTCCACGGCTGCGGCTGCTGCCTTCCTCCCAAGCGAAGACAGCCATGCTCCTGGGTTGGTTGGTTTGTTCCCAATAAATCTCTTCTCTGAGATTTGCTTCATGAAGCTGTCTTTGTCACCAGGTCCCAGTGAAGTGGCGTTGCACCACTTCAGCTCAGCCAGGAACATCTTCCCCTCTGAGCTGCAACACTTCCCCTGGGGAAATTTTACCCCTCAGAGTTGTGTGGTTCCTTGGTTCCCAGATGCCAGCATATTTTTCCTCTTGGAGCTCCATTGGGGGGCACCTTCCCCACTTCAGAGTTGTGTGGTTCCTTGGCTCCAGACTGCCAGGATACCCTTCCTTCCGTCTCCGAGCTGTAAACAGTAACATTTGGTGCCAGTGTCTCAGATAGCTCTTCTGGTGCCTGTGCTCTCCACTCCAGGGGTCTGAGCAGCTCTGGGACCCTATCCCTCGTCTCCATCCACCTGCAGCAGACTCACCGTCTGGTTCACTGATTGCTCCACACCCCGTGCCCCAGTGGCAGTTAGGTAACCATCCCTTTTTGGTCAGTGTAAACACTTCTTTGAGTCCGAGAAAGTGAACACTGAGTGTCCAGCACCGTCTGGTACTCCTGGAGATGGAGGTACCCCAGCCCCAGTCTCTAAGGCTCCACTCTCCCACTTGTGGAGCTGCAGTCCTGCAGTCACCCGAGGCCCACCCGGGCTGAGCATCCCTTCCTGCCCTCACCTAGGAGCGGTATAGTAGCTGCAGAGCTGCTCTCAATCCCACAGCTGCTCTAGGCCCCTGTGGCTGTTCCCACTCAGTCTCCCAACCCTTCCTGGGGATGAAACTTCCTTCCTGAGCTTGGTTTCTCCTCGCCTCTGGGCCTCCTCACCTTCGGGCCTCCTTGAAAGCCTTGGTACCAGGCACTGAGTCTCCTCACTGGGCGATTAGCCCTGACCCCCGTCGAGAGTGGCGATGACCCACTGAGAAGCTTGTGCTTGTTCCGTCCTCCCTGAGTCCAGGGGACGCCTCGACTACATGCTGCAGGGACACTTTTGGGTCCACTTCTCACCCACGGGAACTGTCTTCCATAGGCTCTCATGCCCCCTTGGGATGCCTTTCAGAAATAATCCAGCCTCTCAACCTGGCGCCCTACCTGAAGGGCCCTAAAGTTATTCACCTTTGCAATCAAATTTGGCCTCGGTACCCCTTAGATAATCAATCCAAATGGCCATGTAGCACCACCATAGATCCCAACATTATCTGGGACCTTTACAGATGCTACAAGGGACTGGGGAAATGAAAAGGGACCCCCCACTCCCTATGCTCAAGCTTTCTCTTGTCTCCTCTCGTAGTCCTGTATGTTTATGTCTGGCCTCTCTCCCCACACTGTGTAAATGTCCTGTCTTTTAGGTTACCTTTGATGGATCTGTAAATTTGCTACAAAGTGGGACCTGGGAGCCAGACCCCGAGGGTAAGGGAGAAAATGAAGGAGCAAGCTGCAGCGTGCACACTCCTGGCTGGCTGGTGCCCCTCAGCTCCCGCCTGCAGTGTCCTCTGTCTGTAGCCAGGGCTCAAAACATCTCCTTTCTCTAAGCCTCTGTTTTCAGCTTACTGGATTCAGTTTTACAGGGACTCGGGTGTCTTTTAGGTATGAGTGGCATTAAAGTGTTGTTTTATGCTGTCCCACTTCAGTTAAAGGCTGGCTCTGGAGTTGTGTGGCTCACTCCTCCTGTAGGACCCAAGCATGCTTGTTTAAAGTCTTCCTCCAAAATCTCTGTCCCATGTCAGGAGAGCCACCCGACTATGTGACAAAGGAAGGAGGAAAAAAAAAAAACAAAACAAAAGGAGAGACTATTTATTCCCAATGGGCACCGTTGCTACTTCGTTTTGGTTAAACTCCCTAAAGTTTTCGCCAAGGTATAAATCTGATCTCAAGATGTGTAAGCCTATTATGTAAACTTTCTGTATTCAGTATTTGTAAGCATATTGGGTAGAGTTAAAGCCTGTAAAATCTATTAGGGTTAACTTAAAACTCCTAACATTGGGGTTGATAGTTAAAAGTCTATACGCAGGTAATCTTAAAGGAACCATGCGTTGTGATGCCACCAGGGACGTAAGCAACATGTGGCTTGCTGCCATCTTAGCTGCTGTCCCCACCTGGATGGAGGCAGTCACGTGGCTGAAGGCTATCTTTGCCAGGGTTGGGAAGAATAGATTTTGCCAAGTGACTTTGCCGCCATCTTGATTAAAAGTAACCACATGGTGTAAGCCAACAAGGAGAAACAGCTCTCCTAGCTGTAAAGCCCAGACCAGATGACTCCCACGCTATTTTCGATCACAACACCCCCCCTCGCCCCTTATCGGCCTTAACCCATGGTCCTTTGGTCTCCCTTTCTCCCTCCTCAGGGAGAGGCCACCATCTTTATAACTTGCCTCCTGGCTGGACTCTGCAAGGCCACCCTCGCAGAGGTAAATTATGAAAACATCTGAGACGAACATGAAAATCCATCTCCATTCCTAGACCACCTCACAAAGGCCCGCTTACAATATACCAGTGTGGGGTCCTGAGACCCCAGATGGGAAACAACTCCGCGTGACCTACTCCCAAAGCCTGGGAGCCTTCAGGGCCCTGTTTCAAATGTGGTCAGGAGGGCCACTATTATTTAAACCCTCGCAAGCCTTCCTGACCATGCCTGTGGTGCCATCAAGAGGGACACTGGCTGTTTGATGCTCTCATGTCCCTCGAAGCATGACGTCATCAGGCCCAGATCGCCTCCAGCCGACCTCTTAGGTCTGGCCATGGAAGAGCGGGAGGGTCCGGGCTCCCTTGGCCTGACCACTGCCAACTCTGTCAGGGAGCCTCAGTCAGTCATCACAGTATCAGAGCAACCCATCTCCTTTCTTTTGGACACCAGGGCTGCTTACTTGGTCCTGACGGAGTTTTGGGGACCCACCTCTACCCCTCGTTCCTCTATTGTTGGAGTAAGGGAACTGTCTCACCAGCCTTACCAGACCCTCCACTTAGCTGTATGTTTAGGGCTATTCCCCTCACCCACTCCTTCCTAGAGGTACCAACGCGTCCCATCCCCCTGCTGGGAAGGGACCTCCTGGCCAAGGTGGGAGCCTCTATTTCCTTCGCTCCTCTCTTCCTCTTGACCCCAGGCTCGCCAGCCATTCTCCACCCTTCTCCTCCAAACCAGAAAACCTGACACACTCTTTCCCTTGACAACCTCCCAGGTGGTTCTTCAGGTATGAAGGGACACCCAAAACCCTTCTAGAGCCAAGGATCAGCCCACTCTCACAATTCAACTACAAAACCCCACAATTACATCACCCGGGGTCAATACCCACTCTCTCTCTCTCTCCAAAGCCTCAGGGACGTCAGCCCCTTATCTCCGACCTCTTAAGAAAGAATCTTTTGTGCCCCACACCTTCTCCCTTTAACACCCCATACTGGAGGTTAAAAGTGGTACCAACTACTTGGTTCAGGATGTTGTGGGTTTTTTGTTGTTTCTTTGTTTTTTCTATTCCTCTTCACCTCCAGTCACAAAATATCTTTGCCTTTGCTTGGTCAGACCAGGACACTCACCTTTCTACACAACCTACTTGGACTGTCCGACCCCAGGGGTCCAGGGCAGCTCACATCTATTTGGTCAGGCTCTAAGCCTCTGACTTTTCTCTTTGTCTCTTCCCAAATCCAAGCTTACACAATACACAGATGATCTTCTCCTTCGTAGTCGCAGGCTGACACCTTCACATTATAAAAATTAGACTTTCCTTTGCACCCATTGCATACGTAACAAAGGAAGTTAGAGCAGACTACCCAAGGATGGGCACCTTGTCTGTGTGCTCTGAGCACAGCCGGACTTCTTATATGAGAATCAAAGAAGTTAATCGTCTGGCCACCTGTTGCTGACTCCTCTCCTTACCAACTGCCCCACCTTCTAACGTACAAGGTCTCCAAACACCATCCCCTGAGTTCTCTCCTCAGATGGCACCGGTAGGGGACACCACTCTTACCTTTCAGCCATGCCCACATCTCAATAGTGCAAACTCTCTCATGTTGCTAATTTGAGTCTCTCAAGGGGTGTATGGAGCATTTGTTTCTGCTATTCGTTCTGGATTCTGTCATACTTGGTTCCAAATTCCAGAGTCTACCTCTTCAGCCACTTCTTCCCTCCCTCTCCTCTAACCATCTGTCTCTCCCTCACCTACCCAGGAAGTGTCTCCTCTCTGGTTCTAGGAGCCTGTTACACCCTCTGGGGCACCCACCACATGGGCAACTCTCCAGTTACCAAGACACTCCCCTCCCTCCGTCAGAAGCCTCAGCTTCTCTACGCCCTCCTAGGCTCCCCTTGCCTCTCAGCTCCCACTTGCAGCTTAAGGAAACTCCCCTTACTGAGTTTGTTTTGCTACCTTTCCTGTCTTCCTCCTCAGACTCAGAGTTTACCAAAGCCTCGCTCTGTTGCTACAAACAGCTAGTCCTCAGTACAGCCCAATGGCCAAAAATGCTCAGCTTCCCGTGGTGGCAACTTCTGCCACAGCACAAATGACCTGAAAATCTCTTCTGTCTGAACTTGCTCTCTTCTCCTCTGTTTCCTCCTCCACCTGTCTGGGGTAGCTCTTACATATGGATGTTTAACATCCAAGAGACCCTCCCCTCTACCAGCGGCACGACTGAATAGGGCTGGAAAACTGCTCTATAGCAGGCTGTCAAAGGCAATCCGTTCCCTACAACTCCCTTGCCCATCTCTTCTTCACCGGGGCTTACCCACTGTGCCTATTTTCTTTATTTTTGTGTGATAATTCCTGTCCTGTAAACAAAGTAATAAAAACAAAGTTTATGAAAGATAGGATTTAAAAAGTGCTTGTTTAATAATACAATAATATACCTTGTGCTGGCGGACCAACTTTCTCATATAAGAGTCACCAAGATGGTATTAGTTTTAGAAGGACATGAAGGGGTCGTGGAGAGCAACTGAGGCTTGGCACTGTGTGTCAGGGCTAAAGCTCCAAAAGAGAGCCCAGTAGAGGACACTGGTGAAAATGTAGCCCAGTTTCGACGAGGGTCTAAGAAAGTGTTGTAAGGTGTATACAGGCCCTAGGATGTGAAAGCTTAAGAGAGTCCTGAAGGCATAAGAAAGGCTTTAAAGCATGCAAATGCAAGTTCTGAAAGTGACTGAAGGTAATGAAGTGTTTCCGATTTCCTTTCCCCTCTATGCTCTTGTTACGCTGAGATTTCAAAGCTTTGGAGTTTTAACATTGATCAGTGAAGTTCTGACACGCTGATAAAGCACTGAATACTATTATCAAATCACAAGCTCAAGATCTTAAACCTTTTTTGATTATCTTCTGAACATGGACTTAAGGTGCTTTCTCACAGTCCTAAAAATATTTCCGGCTGGGTGGTGGCGGCACGCCTTTAATCCCAGCACTTGAGAGGCAGAGGCAGGTGGATCTCTGTTCAAGACCAGTCTGGTCTACAGAGTGAGCTCCAGGACAGTTAGAGTTACAACAGAGAAACTCTGTCTAGAAAAACCAAAGCCAAAACCTTTCTGTCAAACCTATATATCCAGCTTTCTGGACAGAGGAAAAAGTTCATGCTTTTTATCCCCAAATCATAGCTTTTGCTAGGACTCAAAAGCATGAGTCTACTCCAGCTGTTTTATAGACACATGTTAGCCACTTCTTCTACAACATGGATTTCAGTATAGATTACATACAGCAGTAATGCTAATATATCCAAAACTTATCTTTACTTGTAAATAAAAGTTCATATAAGCATCAGGGAGTTGAGGCAGAGTTAGATACACCTCTCACAGGTCAGTCTCCAGATAAGCACAGCCAAGTTTCCCCACCTGCCTATTCCTGAGGGTATGATCCACTTCTATCCCTTAGCCTTGGGACTCCTCCCTTCCCCCAGCCACCAGGACTATGGGCCTGAAAATTCCAAATCTATGATTTCCCTTTAAGCTCCCAAACTTTAACTTCTGTCCCTAGTCTATATTTGTTTAAATCTGTTTCAGCAGATTTCCATTCAGCTAGCAAATGCCACCCAGAAATCAGCTGCAGACTACAAACTGCCTCAAACTGCCGTGGACTGGCTGAAAGCTGATGTGAAGCAGTCAAGTGGATGTCATTACTCCCTGTCTCTTCAGCTGGGTCAGCTAACCAGAAATTGCTGATAAATATTCCAAGGACTAGATGCCCCCAATAGTGAAGATCAAGTTTGCCCCGAGAACTCCGTTGCTCCCATTCAGCAGGAAGTCTAATGATAACATTGCCCCCGTTCCCGACCCAATTGTTCATCAATAGTAAACAAAATAGATGGGAATGAAGGCACTTGCAGGCCCACAAGTGGCTAAGCCCCATCCCCGGGCCTCCAAAAGGCCTTAAAAGCCATTCCCAGCCCCTTGAGACAGGAGAATGGCTAAACCACGCCCGCAGATTTCTCTAATGCCATAATGACCAGTCCCAAAGGCAGGAAAGTGGCCAGTTTAGGGTGAAAAAACCCAGTAATCACCAAGCAGTCACTGAGCCAGAAACCTACCAATCCCTGAGCTAGAAATCCTACCAATCTAGGCCACCCTGGAAAACTCTGTTCCCCAAGGAAACTCTATATAAAGAGCTGCCTTCTGCTCAGTCCTCTGCAGCTTCAGCTGCAACACCCTCCAGAGTTTTTCCCTCCCAATAAATCTCATTGTGAGATTTGCTGCATGAGGCTGTCTTTGTCATCAGGTTGAAGCAAAGCAGGGCTGTAACGCTTCAGCTCAGCTGGGCACACCTTCCCCTCAGAGCTGCAACACTTCTACTGGGGAAACTCCTCTCCTTCAGAGCTGTGTCACCCATTGCTCCTATCTTGTCCTTGATTTCAAAGCCCCCAAAACACACACACACACACACACACACACACACACACTGTAGTCAATACACAGTCAAACCCGTGGGGATTTGTACCTAAGATAACTCACATAGATGTTCCCCATGAAGGGATGCAGATGGCAGAGGGAAGTCAGCCAGCACGCCACCCTGAGTGTTCCCACAATTTCTGAACCCCCCAAAGCAAGGATCTTATTTTTGTTTATCAGTGGGATGACTAATATGGCTTCCACAGGTGAGATGCAGAGTGGGCCCTGAGACCTGTCAATCAAACCTTGATTCTGTCTAGCCTGACAAATGTCTGTTTCCATTTGAATGAGGCGCTGGTGACCCGCACTGCCCTCAGTGGCAGGAGCTGTATTCCTCGGGGCAGGAACTAGACAGACAGGAGCCGACGTCTGCTGGGAACCTCTCCTGACACTGTGCCCGCCCTTCTCCACCGCTTGGCATACCGTTTTAAAGCGATAGCCAAAGGAAGTTGGCTTATTAGCACCAACACGGCCCAACAAATGGTGAGACTTCAGGCACCCACAGCTTCTGCTCCTGGAAAGGACCGGGTCAGCACATGGCCGTAACCCCTCAGCTTTCTGCTGTGCTGAGGTAGTGTCTCACGGTGTGACCTGCCCCAGTCTCTGGAGTGCTGGGATCACAGGTACAGGCCCAGCTTCTAGTCCTTCGGTTCTAAAACCACTGAATTACAGTCGTCTGCCTTGCGTATTGTACGGTAACCCCCTTTATCACAAACACAGCTGTGCTTATTCCGCTCCATTTGAATTCACCTTTAGAGATGATTTCTAGACTTTTAAAGTCCAAATCGAACGCTGCTGTTTGCTAAGCACAAGAATGGCTAGCAACGTTAACATTACGTTCTGCTTCTGTGAATTACCCCTGCCGTTTCCCATTCCTGTTTGTCCCGTCGAGGGCTCGTCTCAGACACCGCAGAAACAACTTCTCAACTGGACTCACAGCTGGCCGAGGGGCAGGCTGGGAAGCTCCGCCGCCGCCGACCGCGAGCCAGGCCCCGGACTCCCAGCCTCGCTCCTCCAGGGGGTGAGCTCTGCGGAAAGCTGCAGGCTCTCGTCCTCAAAGCACCGTCAAGTTTCAGATTAAAACTTTAGCCGGAGCCAGAGACCGTCACCGGGAAGGAGAACCGAGGCCGAGGGCTTGCCACCGGCCCAGAGGGTGACCCGCCCTCTCTCCCTCCGCAGAGGGCAGTGTGGACGGTGGGGCACTCAGCCGGGTGCAGACCCTCGCGACCACCCCGAAGGCCGGGCCGGGACTCGGGGGACTTACGTTTAGCAGCCATTTAACAAGTGCGTGGCTACGCGGAAGAGGGGGTGTTCAGAATTAAAGCATGTACTGTTGCTGGAGAAGTACCATAAAAGATATCTTTAATGCGGACACTACGTCTACAGTGAAAAACTATGTACAAGGTGCCGCGTCGCCCAGCTGCGCCTGCGCCGGCGCGTGCTCCGCCGCGCATGCGTCCTCGGCCGCGGGCCTCTGCTCAGCGCTTCCAGCCCGGCGGGCGCCGCGTCCTCTGCAGACACACGGGCAGGACGCGGGGCCCAGCCTTTCCACAATAAATAATGCAGTCCTCCCGCCCGGGCGGGCTGTCCTCGCAGGGCCTGCCCGCCCTGGCCGGAGCGGGAGCCAATGCGCATGCGCGCGTCTTCACAGTGCACCGCAGGGCGTGCGTACGGACAGCACGTCTGGGCCGGGGAGTTTCCTGTGGAGTTTGTTTGCCGTCACACGCGGGGTTGCTACATACATTCACGGCTGCCCCAGATGCGATGGGTATTCCAGTTGTGCTTTAGAACCCAGGCGCGTCCTCGCCCGCCGGCCGGCGCACTCGCTGGCCCAGGGCTGTGACTCGGCGACGACGCCCCTAGTCCCCGCTCTCGTCACTGCCTTTCTCCGGGATGGCTTCCAGGCTCCGCCGAGGCTTCTGGGCCTCAGAGTTTTCAGTGCCTGGCTTGTTCAGTCCACACGAGACGGCTGCGTAATGGATTTGCTTCAGATTCTCCAAGGGTCTCATTCTTAGCATATTTCAAAAGATCCGCTTGTCCCTGGAACAGACACCAGTTAAACAGCGTTAGTCGCGACCACGCTACGTGACCCGTCTAGCCGGACTCTAGGGCACAGACATTCTGTGATTGCAAAGGGATGCCCGTTTTCTCTTGGCAGCACACGGGGGAGGTCAGTTTCGTGAGAATGAGTGTGTTCTGGTCTCAACACTGCCCTCCACAGCACGCCGCTTCTCTGTGCTGGGACTGCTCTCTTGCCTGGTTAAATCACATCTTTCAGTATCTGCCTGATCAATCCTGGTTGTTCCTTTTAACGCTTGTTTGAAAACCTTTTTCATTCTGAAATAAACTGTCCTGTAGATGCTTATTGAGGCACTCCCTCCTGGCGGCGGATGGCTCCCCCTTCCTGGGAAGACGATGGCCCTTCCTTGAGGTTGTGTAATGCACTGGTTGCCTTTCTCACCGCTGTGACAATATACGACAACAGTAACTCAAGGAAGGAAGGTTTCCTTTGGCTCACAGTTTGAGGGGACAGCCCATCACTATGGAGAAGTGGTGGCAGCTGGCCACATGGTGTCTGCAGTCAGGAAGCAGAGAGCAGACAGGAAGTCAGACTGGCCCATAAATCCTAAAGCCCGCCCTTCAGTGATCTTTCTCTGGCAAGGCTCCCCCTCCAAAGGTTACACAGATCTCAAAACAGCACCCCTGCTAGGGGCCACTCCACATGTAAACGATAACATACAAAGGATAAGCAATTGCTGGGGTAGTAGACACTGCTCGGTGGTATGGCTGCCTGCAAATTTCTCAGAGGACCCTGGCGATGCAGGCTTTATGAGTCTGTCATGCTCCTGCAAGTAACTCCAGTAAGTCACTGGTTCATCTAACTGGTTCATCACTGCCCTCTACCTGGCGTGAAAGAGGATTTCTGCAGGAAAATCATGGAAGAGCTGACATCTCACATAACTAGTATACTACAGAGCCAGGTCGTGACATTTGAACAGTGCGCTCCTTAGTTCTGTGTGGACTAGCCCGGGGCTACAAGATCCCCTATGCTCTGCTTCCTCATCACCTCACTGGCAACCACTGACTCATGAAGTCACCCCGAAGCTGGCCTCTGAGCCCACACAGCCTTCGGAAGTGCCCGCCCTGAGCATCTGCTGAGAAGAGGGGGAGGGAAGGCCCCACTGCTCTTAGCCCAACTTAGTTTCCTGTCTGAGGTCTGACTGCTGACCTGATGCAGACAAATGCACACACTGAGACATTTTCAGGCAGAGGGACTGAAGCACATGGCTCTCTGACGATGTGTCGTGCAGTCTGCCTACCTCATCACTCCTGGCTCTGGGGGCCTGGGCTGCCCTGTGCGTGTAAGGGTATTGAGGAACACTTTCTGTCTTCATTCACATCCCAGTAGCCCCCCTCCACTGTAACACCCCTACTGTCTGTGGTGTTGCTAATGAAGCAGTCCCTGATGGAGGGGCAGTCACTGGGCAGAGGCGCCCTGGTGCTCCCTGCTGCAATTCCAACACACCCGCTGCCGGGCATGAACAGCTCTTCCTATTTACACGCTGCCTTTCCCCTCAATCTTTTTCCTTCTGTATTTTTTCTTTTTGAGACAGGGTCTCACGTAGCCCACGCTGGCCTTTAGCTCACTCTACAGCAGAGGTTGGCCCCAGATCCCTGGCCCTCCTGTCTCAGCCTCTGGGGTGCTGGGAGCCCCACTATGTTCCTGGTTTCTTATTCTTGTTTGGTTTTCACCTGCTCAGGCTGTAAGTTTATTCCATTTTTTATGGTTCTTATATAGTTGGATATTTTGTTGTTGTTCATACCTAAGGCCTCATTTCTCCTTTTTTTTTTTTACTGCCCTTATTGTATATCTCATTTAAAGGGTTTCTGCATAACCAGAGTTGGAGAAGACCCGCATTGCCTGGCTCTTGGGCTGCACTGCAATCTTGAGCCACCATGAGACCCAAATCCACGGGACAGACCACTTACGAACCATTTTCCAGCCTTTCAGAGACATTTGATCAGCGGCTACAAATAGGTGTTCCAGCTCTGAGTTACCCGGGGGATCTCCATTTTCATTACTCCTCTTTACACTCACACACCGAGCGCCCACCAGTGAGGAGACTGCATCTAAGGCAGCATACTTGCATTCACAAGCAGAATTACTACGCACACTGATTTTAGATTGTAACTAGATATTAAACTACTTGTTTACAGATTCTAAATATTTTTAATAAACTGTGTTTTTAGGAGCAGTTTCAGGTTCACAGAAATAGAGTAGGAAGTACAGCGCTCCCATATCCAGCTCTGCCCCCCAGTCCCTTCAGCAGGGGCACCCCACATCACAGTGAACTCAACACATCAGTGTTGCCCGAAGCCTGCTGCTTAAGTTAGCATTCACCCTTGGTTTCGTGTGGCCTGGACCAATGTGGAAAGGCACATGGCATATGCACCTCTGCACACCCCCAGCCTACCGTCTCCACACCTTTACCTTCTCTAGCATTCAACAGCTGGAATCCTGGTGGGAACGGCATTTCCAGATCTGCCAGCCACCGAGGGCACTGCCTTGAGGTTGAGCGTGTCCTTTCCTAGCCCGATGGCACACTTGTTTTGCACTGAATAGTGTTCCCTTGTCTGGGTAGATCAGTGTTTGTATATGCAGTCACCTACCAGAAGTCTTGGCTACATCCACATTTTGGCAGTTATTCAGGAAAATCTACTACAAATGTCTTTGAGCATAATTTTTCCAAGTCATTTTAATAAACACTAAGGAGTGTGATTACTATATTGTTGTTAAAACACACAGTTTCTTACTAACTATCATATGTCTTCCAAGGTGATCACACCATTCTGAATTCCAGTCAGCAGCTGTGGAGGTCCCCACGGGTCTACCTCCAGCCAGCATTTGGTGCTGCCTGGTAAGAATGTGGTGACACTGCTTTCATTTCCAATTCCAAAACAACATATGATTTTGAGCGTGTTTTCATTTGTCTTCTGGATGCTGTTTTGGTCACATGTCATTTCAGGTATTTTAAAGTTAGGTTAGTTGGTTCCTAACCATTGACTTGTGAGCACGCTACAGTTAGAGCATGCTCCTTTGTCTGATGCCTTCTGCAAGTATTTTCTCACAGTCTGTGTCTTCTTCTGACATTGTCTTTCACACAACAGTTTTAGCTGTGACAAAACCAAATTCCTCATGAATTGTGTCTCTAGCGGCGAGTCTGCAGATACCACTGGCACACTCAATACTGTCCAGATGGCCTACTGTCTCCTTTAGAGTCCTGTGTTTTCCCCTCAGATCTACCATCCATTTTGAGTTAGTCTGGGAAGGGTGCAAATGTGTCTGACCAATCTTGTTTGTTCCTTTTAATGTTCGTTTTAAAACCTTTTTTTTAAAAAAAAATTTATTCTGAAACAAACTGTCCCACAGATGTCTATTCTCAATCGAGACATTCCCTCCTGAAGGCAGGGGCTCCCCACACCTGGGAAGCTGATGAACTCGCATGACTCAATTTCCACATATAGACGGTCAGTTGCTTCAGAATTAATTACTGAAAGGAAGCTTTGCTCAGTCTATTGTGGCCCTCAAGTCTGTCTGCAGTTCTGCCAATATCATGCGTTTTGATTATTATAAAATTTCAGCAAACCTTGAAGTCAGGTAGTTCCAACCCCCCAATTTCAATAATATTATTACAGGTTTTCCCCCCTTAAATGCTGCATTGGTTTTTCTGGCCTTTACATACAGAACCAGCTTGCTGGGGTTTTGGTCTGGATTGTACTGAATCTACAAGTCAAGTTGAAAAGATTCAAGATCTTGACGACACAGAGTCACAACTATGGATACTGGGATGGCTAACTCTGGTTGTAACTTGGCCATACCCGGAGATCAACTAAACCCCAAGCAGCTGGGCACGCCCATGAGAGATTATTTGAAACAGGAAGACCCACCCTAAATCTGGGCCACACCTTCTGGTGGCAGCCCACATAAAAGAAAGGGAAGAAGGCAACTTTACTTCTTGCCTGCTGCCCTCACCCACTGGCAAGTTCATCTATCCGGATGCTAAGGCGTCTTTTACTGATATTAGAGCTGACTTCTTTGGAATCTGAGCATAGACTGAAGACTAGCAGCTGTCCAGGAATGCTCCAGGATTCTAGCATGACTGGGACTGCTGAGACATCCAGCCTTGTGGACTGAACAATCACCAGGTCCTTGTCCTTTCTGTAGCCTGTTGTTGGACTAGCAGGACCACATCCTGTAAGCCAGTGTAGTGATCCCCTTTTAACGTGTGCACTCATTCTATCAGTTCTGTTCCTAAGAGCCTTGAGTAACACAAACACAGACTACCTCTGCATTATTTAGTGCTTTTGGATGATTTTTGTCAGCATTTGTCTTACTGCACTAGCTAGGACTTTCTAGAACGACGTTGAAAGCAGGTGAAGCAATGACAGGATATCCTTGATCATTGTTGACATTAAAGGGAAGCTCTGAGAGTCTTACCACAGAGTATTTATTATGCTAGCTGTCGGTCTGTACAGGTATTCGTACGGTGCTGACGTTCCTCCCTCTTCCTACTCTACTGAATAAGACTTCTACAAATGTATGCTGGACTCCATGTCAGATGTCTTTTCTGCATCTATTGCTATGACTATGCGGTTTTTCTTCTTCGTAGTGGATTACATGAATTAATTTTTTCAAGCTAAACCAGTTTTGCATATCCAGTATAGATTTTCCTTGCTCATGACATATACATTTTTTGCACTTTCACCTATATTCATTAAAAATACTGGTTTATAGTTGTTTCCCTGTAAAGTCATCTGGTTTGAGTATTGGGATAACGCTGGCCTCAGAGCGAGTTTGGAAGACTGTCTTCAAGAACTGGTCTGTTCCCTGGATGTTGCCAAGTCTGTGGGCACAGACAGACAGGTCTGAAGTCTTTATTTTACCCACTAGTAACTTTTGTCTTATCTTTCTCCCCTCAGCCTAGCTAGAGGCTTATGATTTTATTATGCTTTTTCTTAATCAGCTTTTCATTTTGTTGGTCTTAAAAACTCATTTACTGTTCTTTATTCTATTGATTACTACTTGATTATTACTTTTGTTAATGAGAATTAGTTGGTCTTTAGTGAAAAGGCCTAGTTGTAACATCCTCCAGGGCTCGACAAGCTCCAAACTGAGCTGCTGCTCTCGCTCCTCCGTCCACAAACTTCTGTTCAGTGCTTAGGGTTACTGAAGTGAAGACCCCAGTGCTCTGGAGACTCCTCCTGTCTCTGGACTATGGCACCTGTGAGCAGCAGCTCTGCCTTCAGTCACCCTCACTCCCCTGCCCAGATTCTCACAGCTCTGACGACCCTTGCTCGCTGCTGCCCCCTCAGCTATCACTGCTCCAATAACCATATTTTATATATCCAATATCCAATAAGAACACTTCAGGCAGGAACATTCCTTGTTCTCCCTTTTCAACATGACAGTCGGAGACATCCAACAGTGACCCAGAAATAACATACCTTCTCTCAGCTTCAAACACTTCAGTGGCTCCCCAATTGCTCAGAGTGAGGGTCAAAACCCTTGTCTGTGCCCCTGACCTGCCCCTGAGCTGGAGTTTTATCCCCATATCTCCTGCCTCCTTCACTCAGACCTTACTAGTCTAGGCTCCTAAATGGCTAGGAGCTAGCTGGCTCCTAAATGTCTCTAGGTCAGCGGGTCATCTCCACACAGGCCCAGCATGTGCAGAGGGAGCCAGCAGGTCCTCTCCACGCAGGCCCAGCATGTGCAGAGGGAGCCAGCACGTCCTCTCCACGCAGGCCCAGCATGTGCAGAGGGAGACACTGCACATGCTCACTGCCACCTCCTTCTGGCCATGACTCTGTAAAATTCCCTTTACAGTAACACCCATCCTAACAACTCCTTCCAAGATCATAACAGGTTCTTGGGTGCTTCTGTTCCCCAAGGTTGCGGGGCGGGGGGTGGTCATTATGGCATCTGAAACAGATCATGCAGGTGTCCAACCACTCTCCATGTGGCAGAAAAGGTGCCTTGGGACAGACACATCTAAGCTTGGGGACAGCTGATGGTGACCCCGATGCTGTTCTATGTGGTGTCTGAAATGAATTCAGCTTTCCAGTGTGAGTATGGAGTGATTCTGGGGGAGGCAGTGCTTGCTGAGGCAGAGTTTCTGGGCCAGTGCAGAGCAAGGACCTTTAAAACACCGCCACCCACAGACAAAAGGTGACTAGTTTGGAAGACTTCTGCAAGCTGGCTTTGTAGTGTTTCCAGGTGGAAAACACAAACTATTTGGTTTTACAGTCCGTTTTGAATTTTGTAACTTACGCTACTTTGTTTCCATCTCGAAAGAACTCTAAAAGGTTCTCACTTTGGCCCACACGGTGATCTTTAGAAGTTGTCTCTACAGGAATTCTACCAGACTTGCAACGATGAACTACAATCAGTGCGTAAACTCAAGAAAAGAAAAACAGAGGGAGTACTCCCAAGATCGTCTTAGGAAGCGAGCAGTGCCCTAATGTACAAACCAGGGAAGTACAACGAACAAACTGCAGACTGCTGTCTCTGGTGAACACAGACGTCTTCCATGAAACACCAGCGACATATCAAAAAGAATATCCACCATGATCACACTGGCTTTATCCTGGAAATGCAGGGTTGGTTAAAGACACAGAAGTCAATAAATATAATAAAGCGTACAAGCGAACTGGAAGACAAGTTAAAGTCAAGATAAGAAACATCTAAAAAAAACGCTCTCGTCCCTAGCAATTAGTGAAAATAAAAACAGCGCCGAGAGTCCATCTTTCACCCCAGTCAGACGGCAAAGCAGCCGACAGCACTGGTGAGGCTGAGGATGAAGAGGAGCCTTCACTCACTGTTGGTGGGCATGTCAACTGATGCAGCCACTCTGGACTCAGTGTGGGGAATCCTACAAAGCTAAAAGTAAATCTACCGTATTACCCGTTTATACACTTTCTGGCGTATGCCTCAGGGCCTTAGCATCCCACTCCAGGACTCGCTCAGCAACGTTCACTGTCCCCGTCACACTAGACAGAAAATGGAAGCAGCCTTAGTGCCCTTCAACAGATAATGAATGCCGAGAACTTGGCTGCACACTGCAGAGCACACTCAGCTGCAAGGGAAGGGGAACTGGAACATGGCTGCACACTGCAGAGCACACTCAGCTGCAAGGGAAGGGGAACTGGAACATGGCTGCACACTGCAGAGCACACTCAGCTGCAAGGGAAGGGGAACTGGAACATGGCTGCACACTGCAGAGCACACTCAGCTGCAAGGGAAAGGGGAACTGGAACATGGCTGCACACTGCAGAGCACACTCAGCTGCAAGGGAAAGGGGAACTGGAACATGGCTGCACACTGCAGAGCACACTCAGCTGCAAGGGAAAGAGAACTGGAACATGGCTGCACACTGCAGAGCACACTCAGCTGCAAGGGAAGGGGAACTGGAACATGGCTGCACACTGCAGAGCACATTCAGCTGCAAGGGAAGGGGAACTGGAACATGGCTGCACACTGCAGAGCACACTCAGCTGCAAGGGACGGGGAACTGGAACATGGCTGCACACTGCAGAGCACACTCAGCTGCAAGGGAAAGGGAACTGGAACATGGCTGCACACTGCAGAGCACACTCAGCTGCAAGGGAAGGGGAACTGGAACATGGCTGCACACTGCAGAGCACACTCAGCTGCAAGGGAAAGGGAACTGGAACATGGCTGCACACTGCAGAGCACACTCAGCTGCAAGGGAAGGGGAACTGGAACATGGCTGCACACTGCAGAGCACATTCAGCTGCAAGGGAAAGGGGAACTTGCTGAGAGGCTGCACACTGCAGAGCACATTCAGCTGCAAGGGAAAGGGAACTGGAACATGGCTGCACACTGCAGAGCACATTCAGCTGCAAGGGAAGGGGAACTGGAACATGGCTGCACACTGCAGAGCACGTTCAGCTGCAAGGCAAAGGGAACTGTGAAATCTGTAAGCAAATGGACAGACCTAACAATGACTACACTGCGGGACATAACTGTGACCTCAATGTTCTCTCTTATCGGTGGATTTTGGCTCCAAATCTCCAGATGTGATTATATAACAAGGAATAACCGCAGAAGCCAGGCAATATAAAGGACCGTAGGTGTCTGGGTGGGGGAAGGAGGGGGCTGGCAGAATACGTGAAATGGAAATGTAAAACTAAGGGGCGGGAGGGGGCAATACAGAAGGCAAAGGAGACAAGAGGACCACATGTGTGTGTACACACATATGCATTATACGTGATTTTAGCTAAATATAAAGTAGCATGACTTCCTAAGGCTTTTCAAACGTCTTGGGTATTATTTGTCCCCCCTCTCTAGGGCTAAGTGCACAAAAATAAACTGCTTTGACTTTCTTACCCACTGGCGACACAGAGGACACAGCAGACTCATCCATATCACCCATTCCCAGAGACAATGCCAGCCCGGACTGAGTCCTCGGCAGCACCAAGTCCAGAAGACAGACTGCTGTCCAGTTACATTCAGGCCTGGTCACATGGTGGCCTCTGCCTAGTGACTAGATCTGTATGCATCTAATATTTCCATGGCAGAACTGGGCTTTATGTACCTGTAGGTCTCCAAGAGGCCATGGTACCCACCGTGTCCCTCTGAGATGATGACATTCAGTGCACTCGCTATGCTATTCCTCATCTGAGTGTCTTCCGCAATACAAACTGGACAACTGGGACTGCAAACACTGACACACGACTCAAGACACAATATACAAGCTTTTACAACACCTAGTCACAACCATGGCGCCTTTCAGTAAATGTTTTACGGTCACTGTTGTAGGAGATGGGAGTCCATCTACAGAGTGAGTATGCTTCAGTCTACTACCTCATAAGCATTAGAATCACAGCAAGTGCCCAAACCTCCTTTGAAAGCTATGAACAAAACTAGGGAGACAGATCAGTGGGTGGCAGCTGTCAGGGATATGTAGGGAGAACATCGACGGCGTTCGGAGCACTGGAACACAGTCAAAATAAATGCTATAAATGGTGGGCTGGGATGTGGCTCAGGGTACAGTGCTTGCCCAGCATGTAAAGCCCTTGGTTCAATCTCCAGAACTGAAAGAGGGCACTGGGAGAGAATGACAGCGTGTTGTCATTGATTATTCAAATCGATTCAGTGCACGCCACTGAGTGAATTCTAGCGTACATCATGGTCTTTGAGCAATAATGGCATGCTGATGTAGGTTCCTGCTAACCCCACGAAGTGTACTACTCTGCTGGGGGTGCTGGTAACGGAGAGGTGACGTATGCAATGGGCAGGATGTGGGAAACCCTGAAACCTTCCTCTCAACTTTGCTATGAACTTAATACTGAGATAAAAAAATAAAAACAGCCCTCACCATACTCTCTCGGGGAAGGCTGAGGCCAAGCATACTAACCAGAAAGGCCTCCTATCGGTCGGATATACCTCCTACTGAAGTCTCACAAAACCTCACACTTGAAACATGATGACCCAACATCACAGTGATCCACAGCTAGAGTGGCGGGCCCATGTTTCTCCACAGGCCACGAGAACCGTGCAGATGTGCCTGTGGCTTCCATCCTGTGGCTTTCCCACACAGGTCCTCACGCTGACAGGCTGAGTGTGCACTGCCAGTGAAAGGGAGACGTTTCCACCTCTGCCCCACCTCCAGCCCACAGCAGCTCTGCAATAGCTGTGGAGGGCACTGCACAAGAATGAAATAATACACTACGTTCTGGCTTTCCATTTCTCCCTTAATCCCAAGAGCTACTTCAATTGTATGGTGTGGCATCCTGATTATACAAGGATGGTGGGTCCATCTTTGCTCCTGGGTCCTGAGACTCGGACCACTACTTCTAGGCTCTTATCAGATCTGTAGTTATCCCCAACTTACCAAAGCTCTGTAAAAATTCAAATAAAAATCACTTTAATTTAAATCCAGGAGTGCCATTCTCCTGAGAAAGCACTTTCCTGTTTCCTTCACCTAAATGGAGGTTCTGAGGAGGCCCTGCAGAGGAGGCAGTAGGAGCTGGGCCTGCACAGGAGAGCAGGGAAGGATGCTGGCAGGTTTGTGGACTGTTGGAAAAGATGCCTTACACCCAGCAGTATCCACGGCCCTAGGAAATACCACCACCAGAGAACAGCTGTGGTTGGGCACCATAGTATCTAGATCACAGTGTTTTCTAACCTGACTCCTATCCCTGTCAGAGCAGGGCAGGCAGGCTCACCCTGGCACAGCAAAGGCATGCTGGTGACAGGGGTGAGGAGGCCCCAGAGCAGTCAGATAGGCAAAGGGAGTCACAGCTTGAACCTAGAAAGCAGGCGATCAGGGTGAGGTTCCAGAAGGAGATCAACAGGAAGAGAGGACAGTGAGCAGAGACAGCCAGGACCAGCTCGGCACCTCTGAGAGCACTGGGAGAAGCTGCACACACAGGACCTTCCTCACATGGGGGTGTCTCTCACCTGTGCAATCACTTCCCTCACACGGGGGGGGGGGGCTCTCACCTGTGTGATCACTTCCCTCACACGGGGGGGGGGCTCTCACCTGTGTGATCACTTCCCTCACACGGGGGGGGGGGGTGTCTCTCACCTGTGTGATCACTTCCCTCACACGGGGGGGGGGGGCTCTCACCTGTGCGATCACTTCCCTCACACGGGGGGGGGCTCTCACCTGTGTGATCACTTCCCTCACACGGGGGGGGGCTCTCACCTGTGCGATCACTTCCCTCACACGGGGTGGGGGGCCTCTCACCTGTGTGATCACTTCCCTCACACGGGGGGGGGGCTCTCACCTGTGTGATCACTTCCTCACATGGGGGAGGGGGGTTTCTCTCACCTGTGTGATCACTTCCCTCACATGGGGGAGGGGGGTTTCTCTCACCTGTGTGATCACTTCCCTCACACAGGGGTGTTTCTCTCACCTGTGCGATCACTTCCCTCACACGGGGGGGGGGGGGGGGGGAGGGGGCTCTCACCTGTGCGATCACTTCCCTCACACGGGGGGGGGGGGGGCTCTCACCTGTGTGATCACTTCCCTCACACGGGGGGCGGGGGCTCTCACCTGTGCGATCACTTCCTTCACACTAGGAGCTCTCATACCTTCTGCATGATCACACATTAGCTGAGGAATCACTGTGCATTTGGGGTCTTTGAAGATATGCTGTGTTTTAAATGGATCTGAAAGTGCTACCTGCCTAATGATAACAACATTACTTGTTTGGTTTCCTGAGCCATTCTACATTTTTACATACTAAAAGAAGGTTCTGGTCAAGTGTAGCTTTTCAGAACAACTGGCAGTATCTTATGTCACTTGTAATACAATAGCCAAAATATCTGAGAGTTAATACTTAAAAGAAAAAAGTCATCATGGACCATCACATTAGTTTTTGGAAAAGAAATGAGTGACAGTCTTCGAGTTTCTAAGGTAAGTACTGTACCTAGGATAAATGAAGAAAATCTGGATTATGTCTGTACACACACCATCTCTGGCTTATTGATTTATTTTTGGCAGAAGTCTTATGTTCCTAGAGAGAATAAGTCTAATTACTTTTGGAGTTTCCCTCCCACCCTTGTTTCTGAGGGCAGATGGTACAGGACATGGGGGAACCAGCAACATATTTTATGCTTATGACAGCTTGGGTTGTAGCAGCCTGCTGTTACCCACAAAATACACACTATACAAGCCCTCTGCCCCAGCCCTTAAGTGAGATGCCAGTCATATGATGACGCCTGTTCCATATTCCAAGCCAGGTAAGCTCCCAATAAGACAAATCCTTCTGAGTGGCCCTGGCCAACACCACATGGAAAGGGAAAACCATCCCACCAAGCCTGGCTAATGCACAGCATCATGGACAACATCTTAAGGCACTAGTTTTGAAGTGGTTTGTTACACAGCAACAGGACAGTGGAGTAGTCAGGGAAGGTAGCCATCTTTTGGACACATGATGGGGCTGAGGAAGAACAAATTTGGGGAGGCCTGTCACTGTGGAACTGCTGGGTTGGAACTAAAAGGCCGGGCTGAGCCAGCAAACACCATTACAAAGCTCATAAAGAGACGTCATGGAAGGCCAGGGAGAGGCCAGTTAGAAAGCAGTGGGGATTTCATGAGCAGGATCTAGCTGGGCAAGGAAAATGGAGAGATTCAAAGAGCTAAGCCGCCAGGGCACTGGCCCTAAGGGAAACAAATGTTCTGGGCCACCAGGGCTGCTGACAGCTTTCTGGCCCTTTGAGGCAGGAATGCAGTGTTTGATCAAGAGAGTGTTCCAGCATCTCTTACTCACTTTCTGCCAGCTCATCTGAGTGATTTTTTGCTCCTGGTGACCAGTTACATGAGGACTTTTCATTCATGAGATCCTACCATCATAAGAACTGCAATGACTGCAATGGCAACTGCTCTTGATGAGAGAGTTTTAGTTGTTATGCTGCTGTAGTGGCTCAGCAAGGATGACAAGGAGCATGCTCAGGGTGGAAACCTACCAGACCTCAGCAGAGGGAGCCACCATCCTGGACAATGGAACCCTGAGTGCCTCAGCTCAGGTGTTCTTATTGACCCAGAGTCTCCTCAGGTTTCTACTGACAGCACGTGCAGATCGTAATCAAGCATCCCCCACATGAACCCAACACCTGCAGACTACAGAGCACCAAGACCTAGGCAGCTCCTCACCCAACAGTGCACAAGACAATTATTTTAGACAAAACTAAAACCTCTACTTCAGAGTGTGTGCTTCAGAAGTCCCTGCCCACATTCCTGATGAAAACCAGGCACAAACCACCAGCAGCAGCCAAACCGAGGGCAAGATGTGAGCTAACTTAATGAGCAGGGTCCTGCTGCATAACTCAGCCCACACTGGCTGGCCTCAAACTTGGTTTTCTTATTCCAGTCCCCAACATGCTGTGATTACAGCACGTACCAATACACTACACTTAATTTAGCATAAAGCTGTCATCGAGAAGCCATACAAATACAGAAAACTACCTTACGTGCAACCAAACAAGGGAGGTGCAGACTTAATGACAGTCCTCTACCTTCTGTTTCTGGAGTTGAGGAGAAAGCAAGTGGGAGGAGGAGGAGACTAGTAACACAAGCCCATTTTGATTCAAAGCTAGAAAACCAGAGTAAACACAGAAAAGCTATGGTGTCGCCAGAGAGACGCAGCACCAGAGTGTCTGAGCAGAACCATGATGAGAGTAAGAAATGCAAAAGAAAAGAGCTGATGGCGTGGCTCAGTGTGGAGCGCTGGTCTGGCATGCGAGGGCCTGTGTTCTATCCAGCACCGTCCCACACTGGACACGAATAAAGGCAAATTCCATGCTTCAGAGCAGAGCAACAGCGCTTAAAGATGTAGCAATATTCCTTACAAATGCCATGAAATTTAGAACAGAGGTATCAAACCACAGACACACACAGACACACACACACACCTATCTCCAAGAACCTTAACAAATCCTAAGAAGAAACATAACAAGATCCACTATAAGGGCTAGAAAGACGGCTCAGGGGTTAAGAGGACCCAGGTTTGATTTCCAGCATCTACACTGGGCAGCTCAGAACTGCCTATAACTCTAGCTCCAGAGGATACTATGCCTTCTTCTGGTTTGTGAGTACCAGTACACACACACTCATACACACAAACAGAAATGAAGTAAATTAAAAAAAAACCCGTCACCATTTAAAAACATATAAAAGATGTTTACTTTCCATTCACTAATAATGTAGTTAAACTAACAATTCTAAGTATTGACAAACACACTCCAAATCCATGAAACTAACACTGCTCAAGGCAATGCAAATAGGAACGTGGACTGTGTTGTCATTTGTAAACCATTTTGATGGGTTCGTCTGAAGTCTGACACACAGCACCTATGAGGTGTGTCTGACCTGACACTTCCATTCAGTGTTAACCCAAGAGGAGATACGCACACAAGGACTTGCACGTGAAAGTCCACTATAGCTTTATTCAAGGGAACAATGATTAGAAGTATGCCAGGATATTAACATGGGGTTCTGGGCATGACAAACACAGATGCTTTCATTTCTCCATATTTTAAAACCATTTCAAAAACACTGCCCTGGTGATGGCAGTGGTGACACACGTCTTTAATCCCAGCACTCGGGAGGAAGAGGCAGGCGGATCTCTGTGAGTTCGAGGCCAGTCTGGTCTACAGAGTGAGATCCAGGACAGCCAGAGTAACAACAGAGAAACCCTGTCTCAAACAAACAAGCAAAACAAAACTGGAAAGCTAACCAAGCAAGCAAGGATTTAAAACAAAAGTACAATGACAACAACAACAACAATAAAAAAATCCAAATGAACATCCCTAGGCTTTTTTACCAGCAGGTGCCTCCTATCAGAATAACTAAAAGCTCCCTGTTTGCCCTACGCCAAGGATGGTTGGCCACGGGCCTCTTCTGTGGTTAAAATGAGCAGAGTGAAGCCTCAGGGAAGATGTGTCGACCCTCAAGCAATGGTGCCTCAGAATCAGAGGAACTTAACACTGGTAACTCCAGTTTTAGGGTATCCAGAACCTCCTTCTGACCTTCGCAGACACCAGGCACACCCATGGTACACAGAAATGCTTCTGCAAAGCACTTATTCACATAAAATAAGACAATACATTTTAAACAAACATTTAAGCACCCTGTGTAGTATCCTAGAAAAACTGAAAGGATCACTACCTCACTACACATTTCTTGCCACATAAACACAAGCCTCAGGTATACTCTTCTCTAGACACAGTCCAAAAGAAAGGCTTTTCTGGCAGTGCTCTTTCACTGCCCACCTCTGAGAGGCTGCACCTCTCTTGTTTCTATCTTGTGTTGTTTCTCAGTGGCACACAGGCAGGCCCCCATTTCTAGTGACTCTGAGCACAGTGCTTCTCAAGTCTAGTGCATTTAAA
Source organism: Cricetomys ansorgei (assembly GCA_026225945.1). Lineage (NCBI taxonomy): Eukaryota > Metazoa > Chordata > Mammalia > Rodentia > Nesomyidae > Cricetomys > Cricetomys ansorgei. Next base: position 11,678,512 of record JAMJFZ010003581.1, on the reverse strand, counting down.
AAGCAAACCCAGGGGCTTAGGAAAATACAGGCTCTGATTCACCAGGGCTGGGCTGGGAACTGCAATTCTGCTTTTGTTTCTTTAACAGTGTCTTTCTACGTAGCTCAAGCTGGTTTCAAATATGCAATTCTCTTGCCTCAGCCTTAGTAAGGGCCTAGACAATAGGCCCAGGAGACACCACATACACCTGGCATTTTCTGTACTTCTAAGGAAGAAATCCATGGATTCTACCCTCAAAGATTCTAGCCTGGTGTTCTGATTAGTTCAAAATTAAGGCCCCAAAGAGCAGCAGATGCTGGAAGAGGTTTTATTCTCAAGTTCCCACATCTACCTAAGGATCAGACCCTTGAAAAAATAATGCAGGCACTTCCGTAATTGTCATGGAAAAAACCTGTATCTGCAGAACGAGTAGAGTGGAAACATACTAGACAGACCTGGGCACCACACCTGTGACGTCAGCCCACTCGGTTCCACAAAACAATCAGTTGCTATGACCTGATCACCAGGGCCGCTCCTTTACCTACAATCACTTACTGCCCCTCTCCATGAAGAAGTGGGAATAAACCTCGCTGGGCTATGGGGGAGCCACACTCTTGTGACTGTGCTCCATGCATAGCTTGTGACCGTGTGTCCCCGTACTGCTGGTTTACAGCAGTGAGTGAGGGCGGCCATTTCTCCGACTTCCCACTAACAAACTCCAAGGCGGGGCCTTGCTGGATGGCTGCCTTCTGTACCACAATAGAAGTCTGGTTCCTAGCTCTGTATTTCCCTATGATAAAATAAAAGCAAAAATAAGGTTTGCCCTCTCATGGGGTTTAAATCACCACACCATATTTCCCAGCTTCACAGGAAATGTGCGGTGCCCTTGACAGCAACTTGTAACACCAAATTCTTTTTTTGTTATAAATTCATATGTCTGTGATTTATTCAACTGCAAACATCAGTTCTATCTTCTAAGCACAACACACACATACACACCTCTCTATGAAAGCAAGTGATTAAAGACATGAAAATGATTTTAATAGTAAAAATGATCAAGAGTTTAGCATGAGAAAATACAAGTTGGCTAGCTTTGGAAAAATGACCCTTTATTAAGTCAAATCAGCAAAATTAGCTGCAGGGGGACAGCATTTATAGTTGCATTTTTAACTGAGCATGAAGTTTGGAGGGTGAGTACCAAGGATCGCTTCTGTGACATTCTCAAACACTGGGAACATTAACAGCTTGAAGGCACACATACAATATCATCTTTAAAATCATTTCATATTACATAACCACAGAAAAAATTCTAGAAGAATGTAAATCAAACAGTCAAAATGAATTTTCTCTGGATGGCTGAATCACGCACACCTTTGCTCTTCTAATATTGTCTGTAATGAGCACATATTACTCAATAAAAAGTTAATTTTAAAGCAGTCACATTTAAGTAAGATATAACTATAGATGACTTCTCACTGGAAGAAGAATGTCCTACAAATGGCAATCCCTTTAGTATTTCCTTTGATTATGCCCCATATCATTTTGTTTCTGGTTTATTGTATGATGGCATTAGGATTACAATTGAAGCTTACAATTGAAATGCAACAGGAGACTGAAATCTTTAAATTACAACAGTATTTTCAATACCGTACCCAGCAGCTGGAATTTATAAACTTCAGAATGCTTCAAGGATAAAATGAGAAGGAACTTTGTTGGTGCAGCAGAGCCACAGTGGGCCCAGCAGAGTCTGTGTGCTCCCTGAGCCAAGGCCAAGCTACCGGATCTGCAAGCTCTCTGGAAGTGCAGTGTTTTCAGTGGTCTCTGTGACCTTGCTAAGGTCTCCATGTCTGATACCACAAGACACAGAAATACGATGCTAAGGGAGAAACACAGCTGGGAATGGCTTTAAGAGTCTAGAGACGCATGTCACTGCCAGTGTTGCATTCTGCTTTGTGTTTGTACTGAGGATGTGAGTTCTCAGCTTCCTGCTCTGGCTGCCATACCTCCTAGGCACGACAGACCCATACACACCTGGAACTGCGAGCCAAAATAAACTCTCACTTCCACGAGTCAATTTTGGTCATGATGTTTATTACAGCAACAGAAAAGTAATTTATACAGTTGGTACCAGAAAGCAACCCACTGCTGTGAAGAGCCAGGCTGTGTTGTTTTCTGAAGGAATATGTAAAACTTGATTTAAAATTTTGGACTAGGAAAGTGGTTGAATGCTGTGAGCAGAGCTTAACAGGCTGTTCTACAGTCCCCCCTCCCCAGAATGGTCCCTTTTTACTTTCTCTGTTTCTGCAGTTAATCCAGGCCATGTGCTCACATGGAGCTAGGAGCCGCAGATGAGAGAGAACATGTGATTTTGTTTTTTGGGGGTCTGGGTTACCTCACTCAATATGATCTTTTCTAGTTTTATCCATTTGCTAGTAAAATTCATGATTTCATTTTTCTTTACAGCTGAATAGCATTCCATAATGGATATTATTACATTTTATTTGTCTATTCCTCAGTGGGAGGACATTTAGGTTGTTCCTATTTCTTAGTTATTGTCAGAATTGTCCAAAAGATACCCAAAATATATAGGTTATTACTCTTGGTTGCTCTCCAACATACAGGTGATTGCACTTGGTTGCCCCCCACTCCAGAGATGAAGAGAACTCCTTATTGTTAAAGAGACTGCATTGCAGACACTGGAGTCAGAGGATCTGAGCTGGATCTGACCTGAAAGCCTGAGGACTAGTTTTCGTGATCCCAGAAGGTATCATGAAAGCTGACAGAGGAAACAACCAACAGTCCTACCCATATAAGATGCCTACGAAGCACAACAATGACCAGCATGAAGCCATGGCCCCTAAGGGTGCAGCAGTGGCACAGATACCTTGGAAGTAACCAATAGCTCTCTAAGAGACATAAGACCTGCTTAGCAAGAGTGAAACCATGCCGAGTACTGGAAACTTAACCAAATTCCCAAGGCTAGTGAATTCACAGATCTTAGAGGAAAATCTATAACCACCATTTTACTAAACCATAATTACCCCTCATTACATTTAAAATATTTGTCCTTATGCCCACAGATAAATATAGTCCTCACCTCTTTTCAAGGGAATTTTTCTTTGTAACAAACAGAGATCATCACAGAAACCTACAACCAATCAAAATGCAGAGTTGTGGGGCCTAGTCCTAACTGATAGATCTACAACACAACTCCTACACCCAAGGCTCAGAGATCTTGAAGAAGATGAGGTGGAAAGGTTGTAAGAGCCAAAAGAGCAGGGGGTTTTCTGTGAGACCACTTTTCCTAGGAATGTCAGAAGCTACACACATGAAGTCTTACCAACACAACTGCTGAAACATGAGCCAAACGAAGATGACACCAACAGACATGCAAAGCTCACAAGTCCTCAATAAAGAACTGTAGGCAATGAAGGAATGCTAACAGTGGGAGAAATAGTCTTCCCAGGGAAGAACACTGGGAAGTGTTCTTTAGAGGCATGAAGGATGAAGAGCAAAGCAGTTATGCATTCTTCTTCCCCAGCTTCAGAGAGCCTCTCAGGCCAGGTTAGAATACCGTTGTGAAGGCCTGAGAGGTCACCAATGAAGCTGTAAAAGTAAAGTTTGGGATGCAATGGAGACCCCAAGGTGCTGCAGATGCAAAGCTGTGGGATATTTGCCAAGGAGAGATGCATACAGGGAGTGGAATCAACCCAAGGGAGAGAAGTATGTTGCAGACAGCAGAGCTGGAGGGGCTGAGCCATCCAAGTCCTTTAAAATGAAATTCTCTGAAACCAAACATGGAGTACAGGATTTGGCATTTCACCTGCTGGGTCTTGCTTTGGTTCGGTATTTCCTCCCTATGTCCCCATTCCTGCCTTTTGAAATGGTAATGTATATTCTGTGCCATTGTACATTGACTGTATATAATCTTTTAAATTTTTTTATTTTACAGAGGGTTACAATTAAAAATTGTCTTTGAATCTCATGAGAGACTTTGGATGTTTAAATGTTGAGACTGTGAAAGGCTATGGGACTTCTGAAGTTGAGCTAAATTCATTTTGCATTACAGTGTGGCCATGAGCCAACAGGAACCAAGGATTGGAAATGATGGTTTAAATGAAGATGTCCTTTATGGACTCAGGCATTAGAACACTTGGTTCCTATTGGTGGCACTGTTTGGAGAAGGTTTGGCCTTGCTGGAGGACATGTGTCATGTAGCTGGGGGTGGGTTTTGAGTTTACAGCCTTGACCCACTTTCAGATTGCTCTTAGTTCACATCTGTGGTTGAGGATGAGCTCTCAGCATCCTGTTCTGGCCACCATGCCTGTTTTCCACCTTGTATTCCTGCCATAATGGACTCATCCCCCTGTAGTGGTAAGCAAAATCAATCTAAGTTGCCTTGGTCATGGTATTTTTGGATTATCATAGCAACAGAAAAGCAATACGGTACCTTCAAGATGGTAATATTCCAGGTAAAGCTCTCCACTGCCTTCTGTAGTTTCCGTTCCTTCAATCCCTCCTTGGTACCTATGCTGTGCAAGTGTTCATGGAATTCCATGGCTGAGAGAAATAAAAACAAGATGAAATTTATTACTTGTTGGGATCCATGTTACCCAGACTATGGACGCTTCAGCTTGACAAGGATCCTAGGCCTCCGTTGTTGGGAAATTGGAATTCCTTAACTGCTTTTCCCCTTTCTTATCTTTACTGTATGGTGACATATGTTTCTCATCAATAATAAGGTCTGCATAGCCTAATAGTAATATCCAAATTAATCCCTAAGCTGGCCAATGCTGGCTGGAATGGAACACAGCCACGCTATCCAAAAGTGAATTGTAATCATCTCCAGATTTCCAAGTCCTGGCATGCTGAGAGCTACCCAAGTTTATTGCAAGTACATCATAAAGCTATTCCTAGAGTAAATGCTGATCTTCCCAGAAAGAGATAAGCCTTAATAGATAGAAGCCTGAGAGCTTAGTTAGAGAGCTAGCACAGCTGAAGAAACGAATAGACAGCTTATCCTTAATTCGTTCCCCCAGTTAATGAAGAACATAGCAGGCCTACATTGACCTAAAAGCAAACTTCCCAGGGCTTAAGAAAGCTTCCTGAGCCCATAACAACCAATAGATAGGATTGGAAATTTATAGCTGTGACTCAGGAAAAATAAATACATTCCAAGGACCTAAAAAACAAAATAAAACTCTCCTCTGGTGTCTACATGTTCTTGCCCTATTTGACCTAGGTAACTGGAAGTTACCTAGGAAATTCAGCCAGCATGGCATCCGGCAGTCCCTAGTTGACCATTGTGTCATGTTATGTGGTCTCTGCTGATAATTACAAACTTTAAAGCTTGCAGCTACAGAAGGACATTGCTTGTCTACACCGGCTTCTTCTGAGATGTGGCTGACTGTTACGAGAAGCATTCCTGCAGTTTGTTCCTTAAGCTACAGAAAAGTCTTGGTCAGAGAAAAAGACAAGAGACAGACGGACAGGAGAGACGAGGTGAATGAACTAACTGAGGAGAATTGTATGGCCTAGAGAATTGAACTGCTAGCTTAGAGAAACTTTGTCTTATTCCCTTAATGTATATATTGTTTTTCTCTTTGATTTTTACTCTTTATTTTTATCTTTCTTTATTTTACTATTAAAGAGGCACTCCTGCGTGTGTCATCATCATCATAAGGCGTATTCTATGTGTTTCATTAAAGGGCATTAAGCGTGACAACTAAAAGTCCCATAGAAGAGTGAGGTACTGCGCTCACTTGTCATAGCTGTTTGACCCCCGAAGGGGTGCAACACTCAGGTTGAGAAGCACTGCTCTAGCATATGTCAAGTTGACATGAAACTAGCCTGCCCAGGTGATATTGATATATATATATATACACACACACACACACACACACACACACACACACACATACATACATATAATTTAGGGTTGAGCACCCCACAGTTTCTTATCCGCACACTGACAAATTGAGGGTCTCTGTGATAACTGCCATCTCCTAGAAGAAGAAACTTCTCTGGTGAGAGGAGAGATGCAATAGGTTATTAGGAGTAGCTTTAATACTATGTCCATTTAGCAAAATAATAGCTTTGAGTTCTCTCCTAGGGCCTCGGATCTATCTAGCACAGGTTCGTGGCCCCTTTAGCAGTGCTAGGCATGGTTTATACTCAGAGAGTAGGCCTTAAATATAAGAAGAAAGTGGTTGGTTACTCCCATAACATTCATGATACTATTGTATCAGTGCACAATCTTGTCATGCCAGTTGTAGCTTCTGGGTGCAAATGATGATTACCCTTCTCTTTTGGTAGTGTGCATAGCACCCTCCAGTAGCATGTGAAATCTAGTCAGTAGGTACGAAGCTTCCAGGTGAGTATCAACTTGATTTATCCATGTTCTATGAGTTATGTGTGTATTGTCTTCAGTAATATGATCTTACCATTAGCTCTGGAGAGTAACTGAGATTACCGACAAGTCAGTAATGGATCTACGGTATCCCATTGGCCAACAACTTAAAAAGAGGTAACCCATTCCTGGTGCTGGGCTTTTTATTTGCTGGCACAAAGTGCCTAGTTGTTGTATTATTTCCTGCTGTAGGGTAACTCCACTTAAACTACACACACACATACACACACCCCTACATATATATATATTTTAGGTAGTTTATTGCTGTAGTGGGTTTCCCATATAGGTTTTTTAAAAGGCCTTTAGTGCTAGTTATCCTTTCCCATATTTCTTCCTCTACTTTGTCCTCCAATTCGTATCCTTCCTTGTTCATTACCCTTTAACCCCTAATACCACAGTTTCTATCTCATCTCTTGAAAACCCAGTTCCCATGGCTCCTTATTAAATTCCTAACATCTATGGGTAGTCCAAATGTAATATACATATATGAAGATACAAAGCTATTATCCACAAATGAGACAAAACATGAGCCATCTGTATTTTTGTATCTAACTGAGATATAATTAAATAATTATAATGTTATCTAACTCAGAATAATTGTTTGTAGCTACATCTATTTACCTACAAATTTCATAATTCCTTTTTTAACAGCCAAATAATATTACATATACTTTTATTTATTCATCAGCTGATGGGCATCAGTTTGCATTATCCCAGTCAAAAACAAGACTTGGCTACTCTGTTGGCTGCTTACTCTCACCTTCTTATTAGCTATGCTGGGAACCCCACTAGCTGAAAGTACGCTTTGTACTCATACACGCTCACTAATTTCCATTGTATCTTTTCCTGTGGGTCTGGACTGTAGGTGTTTGAGTAACAGTCCCTCAGCTCTGGGTGGGGGGGTCTGCTGTGTCACACAGAGGTAGAATAACTCCTTAATAAAGCTTGTTTAGTAGAGTCTTCACAGTTCTTAAAAGGACAGGAGGATGAAGAACTACCCAAGCTTCTCCAGGGATAAGAAGCACTGAATCAGCTGATGGCACTCCATCAGCAGGAACCTCTGAGCTGTCACCAGTGGGGAAAGATGAATAACAATGGGCTGCTGTGGGGCCTACCTCATCTGCAACACTGGGAACTGAAACACGGGCCTTCCAGCTGAGAGCTCAAAGTATTTTTCTTAGGACTACAGATAAGAACACAGATAGTTTGAAAATAACTGGAATTTTCTTGACCTTGAGAAAATTACTTCTGTGATAGTCATCTGCAAATCAGTATTTAGAAGTTCTAAATCATGTGTTTCAGCCTAAGGACTCTTGGCATTCTCAGAGAACAGTCTGGATATCAACAGAGACAGATGCTGCCTCTGCTGTGTGATCTTTAAGCTCAGAAGTAGAAACCAGGTCAACAATAATGGTGGAATGTGACATGGCTCTTTTTCTCCTCAGGAACAAGGTCTAGTTCCTTGTATCTATCTTCTTAGCTTCCAAACACTTCCAGAATACATCTGTCATAATTTTGTACATTTTAGACCCACATATAACTTGTCATGTTAATCTGGAGTTAACTGTTAACAAAATAATTATGTTTTCCTATTAGTCTGTTTCCCAAACACTAGTTTGGTTTAAACTAAATGACACAAATGACTGAAAGCACAACTTAGTCCATGCTTTCTTGAAAGAAAACATCACACCATGGAGCACCTGTTAAAGAGGCAGAAGAAGACAGAGCAGATGGTGCAGATAGTAAAGTACTTGATATGCAAGCACAAGGACTTCAGTTTGATTCCCAGAATCCATGTAGAAAAGTCAGGTGTGGTGGCACTTGTTTGTAATCCCAATGCTGGGGAGGGAGGGGCTGGGGAGACGGCTGCTCAGGGCATGCTAGTAAGCCAACCTGGCCAATCTGGTGAGAATCCCTGCCTTAAAAAAAAAAGTGAATGGCTCCTGAGTAACAATACCTGAAACAGGCCTCTGTCCTACACAGAAACAGATACTGGTAAGGAGACTAGGATCTTCAACATACTGCCACCTACATAAAGCCACTAAACTCCGAGTTAAGAAGCTAAAATTTTAGTACATTTTAAAAAATATCTTTACCAACTAGGAAAGTGGTCCTGTGAAAGTGAGACATGAGTGCAATCTGTTATATTATTTAGCAGTCAGAACAGGTATCACACTTAAATACATCAGGGCTGGAAGGCTATGAACACATGACAGGACCCCAACAACACACACACACACACACACACACACACACACAGAGACTGTGAACACATGACAGGATCCCAACAACACACACACACACACACACACACATACACACACAGAGGCTATGAACACATGACAGGATCCCAACAACACACACACACACACACACACACACACACACACACACACACACACACACACACATACACACAGAGGCTGTGAACACATGACAGGATCCCAACAACACACACACACACACACACACACATACACACACAGAGGCTATGAACACATGACAGGATCCCAACAACACACACACACACACACATACACACACACACACACACACACACACACACACAGGCTGTGAACACATGACAGGATCCCAACAACACACACACACACACACACACACACACACAGGCTGTGAACACATGACAGGATCCCAACAAGCCCACGGGTCACCAAATGGTCAGGGTCTCATACAGAGAAGTTCTGGTCTCTGAGGGATGGAAATCAGGCCACATAAGAAAAAAGATGTTAGGGCATCAGTCTATACTGGGGACTACACAAGGTATTTAACTTTCGGGTTATAGCTAGAAAGTTATATTTCACATGTTCACGTTAAAGTATGTCAGATTTTTATATAAAGAAACACTTTGGAAAGTGCTTTCCAAGTGTATGTGTGATGTATGGACATGCCCATGTGTGTAGGTGCACCTGTGTGAAGCCAGAGTCTGATGCTGTGTGACCTTCTTCAGGTACTCACCATCTGAGTTTTTCAGACAAGGTCTCTTAATGAACCTGGAAATCACAGAATGGCTGCTGACCCCTGGGTTCCAGGGAACCCCACGTTCTTAGCCTCATCCCCAGGAGAAGGGTTACAAAGCCTACCACACCTACCTTCTAAATGAGTTCTGGGGATCCAAACTCAGGTTACCTTGCTGCACAGGGAGCACTTCACTGAGTATCTTCTCACACTAGTTATTAATTCTCTACTAGTCATTCCCTTAAAAACCTAAACAGCTCAGATTTTTGATACATACAGGTATTTGCTTCACATAATTATCCCAATATTATTTCAAAGTACTTTATAATTTAAATATTTTAAGGGGAGGTTCCAAGAGCTTCACATTTAATAGCAAAAGTCAAGGTAACATTGGGACTACCATATTTAGTAAAAATTACTAAATAGATTACAATTTTCAAATGATCTAATTAAACCAACTCAGAATACTAGTGTACACATAATTACATAATAATACTGAGTACACACAATTATACTAGAGTATACTGAAGAGAAATTTCCAATTCTATTGTTTTCTACTTCTTATCACAAATAACACTAAAAAAACTCTTAATCATTTCTAAGTACAAAACACACATATATACATATATATGTGCATACATACTTAATAAAAACACCAAGAAGCAACTCTTGCTGTGAAAGGAGATGGAGCCAAGTTAGAAGCACGGTATCACCTCCTAGTTTAAGCCCACTGAAATTAGAGCCACTTTTCATAGTCAAATGCAGAACAGGTGACTTTTAAAATATCCTGTTACAGTTTCTTCTATAAATTCGATATGTAGGAGATTAAGTACAGCATATAGCAGGTTGCTAAACTTTTTAAACACTCATGAGATACATTGATCTTAAAATGATGCACTTAAGATTAGTTTTGTTTTGCCTTTTAAACTGTTTGAAGTGATTCTGAAATCACTAAATTAAGTACGGTAAATCTCTGCTTCCACAGGTTCTTTATCTGTGAATTCAATTAACTACACACTGACAAACAGTTCTCAGCTGAAAATGTAACTTTGCTGTCTGTCCTAAAAAGTTCTCTTATTAAACAAAATCAATACAAGAGTATCTGTGTTTTGTCAAAAGATAGAAACTGAAGTCAAAGAGCACAGATTTTAAATGGTGTCAAAACTTAGTTAGGTTGTATAATTTTACTTTATATCCAGTTCTCCAAATTAGGTATAGTGGGCTACTTCCTGAAAGATGGAATCTCCATGACAGGAACACAGGACTTCAGTTGAGGTCAAGTCATCAACAGCATTAAAAATGCTGTGGCACAACGTCACACTGCCCCAAGACCAAAATGTGGCCTCTGATCATGTTCTTTAACCCACACTCAGTACATGTGCATATACAGCCTTGTTTAGGCGCCCTGCCCAGCCCAGGGTGAGGTCTGGTGTGGGCATGCTGTGAGCACAAGGGATCTCTGCTTCATCCTGTGGGAGTCTGAGAATGCCTAGTTACTTCCCAAACAGCTCCAGTAGGTAGTCTCCTTTTCTTGGCCAGCTTCCCAAAATAATCTTGGCATTAACAAAAGCCAAATTATTTTAAGATGGATTTTGAACTGTTAAATTCCATTCCACATGAGACAAAATAGATAAACCAGCTCCCTTAAATATAGCCCTGAAACCAGATGGATGGCAAGATGCCTGTGATGCCAAGTTCACAGCAGTACGATTTGTGAATGGCTTCCATGAGGCTCTCTCCCCACTGCCAGCACTCCCATCTGGGTGCATCTAGGTGAGTGAAGTTGCATAACTTGATGCTTTGTGAACTGAACTGCCATGCAGACGTGATTCACTTGGGTGATATAAGAAGCACTTCCTGTCCTATCAGAGCTTCAGGGCTTTCTTCCCAGTTAGAGACGAGGCTTGCTTGCCTGCACCCCACCCCCATCCCCACCTGCCCACTCCCCACAGCCACTTTGGTGAGAGGGTAGAATTCTTCCAAAGCATTACTAAAACCCTCGGCTTGTTCTAAAGCACTGAAATAAATAAATATATATTTATTAACATAAATAACCACACCATGCAGAGCCCACCCCACCATGCCCTGTCTGCAATTCTCTTGCATTTTATTAATTTCTGGACAGGTAATATGATTCAATAACTTAAAAGGCATAAACCTACAGAAAGTGCTTTTCCTTTCTCCATCTATCTACTTTCATGTCCCTCTCTAGCTGAGCTGCTATCTCTCAGGAACCTTCCAGGAGATACCACAGCACACAGGATCTGTTCTTATTTCCTAGGAAACTGTCTTAGTTATGGTTTCTATCGCTGTAACCAAACATTGTGACCAAAAAGCAAGTCAGGGAGGAAAGGGTTTATTTGATCACCAAAAAAAAGTCAGGACAGGAACTCAAGCAAGGCAGGAACCTGGGGGCAGGAGCTGATGCAGAAGCCATGGAGGAACGCTTACTGGCTTGCTCCTCATGTCTTGCTTAGCCTGCTTTCTTATGAACCCAGGGCCACCAGCCTAGGGGTGGTGCCACCAACAACGGACTGTGCCACATCAATCATTAATTAAGAAAATGCCCTACAGCTGGATCTTATGAAGGCATTTTCTAAATTGAGGCTTTTTCCTCTCTGATGACTCTTAACTTGTGTCAAGTTGACATATAACCAGCTAGTACAGACACCTTCCAGAAAGAAGATACCAGAGACATAGGCTCTGTTCTTACTTCCCAGAAACAATTCCAGAGAGGGTGTAAAACAGCACATAGGCCCTTCTAGCCTCCATCTTTTAAAGCAAATACTGTAAATATCATGTATTTTTATAAAATCAGTATGTGCATATTTTTACATATATGTTTATAGTAGGTGAATAAGCATATATATGTACACATATATATGTACACACATACATATTATGGTTCATTATATAGAGGTATAATGTACCTTAGCAGATATAACTGTGTAATTGTACATTACACAACATTCTTGATGATTATTTAGATTGTTCTCAACATTACAAAGAAAACTTTGCCAAGTATTTAGTCACATCTGTACAAAGACTCTTAAAATAGAACTGCTGACTCAAAATATATGTAATTTGCAATTCTGAAAACTTCCATATGGCTTTCCTGATTTCGAACCCAATGAGACATTCCAGTTCCCCACACCCTCACCCAGCTATCGCAATATACATGTAATGGGTGCTGAGGTCTGATGGAGGGCAGCCAGCATCCTTCAGCATGCCTCATCCCTTCTGTAGGTCAGCGCTCTCACCTGGCCACTCGGGCTGGACTTCAAGTACTTGTACTTATTCTGACACAGACTGGAGGGACAGGTGTCTAGTCTGAATCCACAGTCACCTTTGTATTTATGGTTTCCAAATTTATTACCTCCAGTCTAGACGTCTCTTCTCAATCCTATACTGGGAAGTCAGTTAGGCAAGTCACATTTAACCTAACCCCAAACAAGCCCTGATCTTTCCTCTCAAACTCACATCTGCCCAGGTCCCTTCAGTGGTAAATAGCAGCTACATCTCTCAAGGATGGGACAGAGATCTCAAGTCATACTCATCCCTCTGTTTTTATCCTACTACTCATAAGCAATTGATTAGTAAATACCATCAGTCTAACCTTCAGATTCTTAGTTTGGGCCACACAGAAATTGCTCAAGGTGACCTAAGAGTTCAGTAGAAAGCTCCATAACTGTATCGAAGTCTCATCTGCCATGTGATGTCCAAGGGGCTTTCTGCTCTGTGCAAACTCTCCTATGCACTGTTCTTGGTGTCTGGAGCGTGCTCTGAATAAACAGACAAGCCTGAGGACTTAGTGAAAGCTTTAGAAGTCAAAGGTAACAAGACCAGCAGCATTTCTTGCTGTTTCCCACTCACCTCCATCAATAGTAAGGGAGTACAAGGGAAAGGATCACAAAGGTAACAACTCAGTCACTAATTACTAGTCAATTGGTACGTGTCTTGGAGAGGATCTATTAAGTCTGTAAGAGAGGCTACCTTGAGATCATTGACGGTCATTTACTTCATTTCAGGGATGAAGATACACATTAGGCTTTCCAAAGAGGTCTGGATGTTTGACAGCCTTTTAGGGCCTTGTTTTCAAAAGGGTATCTTCATACCTGAAATGTAGTAAATCTTTCTAAGCAGCTGAACCCAAGTCATTCTAAAATACTGCTAATGCAATTGACTGTAGGTCACTGCATCGAAGCTGCTGCCAGGGAACTGTATGGCACCAAGAAGCAAGGCAGAGAGGGCTCAAGCAACTACAGTCAAGGACTGAGACACTGCACAGAGGGCATAAGGCTATCCCAGGAAGAAGCTTTCCTTCTGTAAGACAGAGCTGAGAAACAATGACACCAGAAAGCAAAAGTTATAAGCCTCCTGGGTTTCCCTTTGCAACCTTTCTCAACAGAACACCACACTGCTGTCAGGAGGAACCTTTCTGTGACCTGCAGTTCTCTGTATTGGGCTAAACAAAGATGTGAGGGAACCCTGTGAGCTCTGAGGAGCTTGCCAGCAAATAAGGACAGAGGCTTCGGACCTGGATGCAGACCAGGAAGGTCTGTCTGACATTCTGCTCATCCTCCCCACTCAGAAGATGCTGGTCCTCATCTGCTTCAGACAAGACATCTACCCAGGTTGTCACAGGTAGATGCCAACTGTTCAGCAGACTAGAAGCAGCACAGAAAGAGTAACGGGAGGTTGGAAACCTGGTGTGAATGAGCAACAGGAAATGAGAGTGAATAAAAGGAGATAAATAAAACTATTAGCATTCACCGAAGGGGAAAGGGATGAACATACACCAGATGGGACATGAGTGCTCAGGTCTAGGGTCTCCAACCTTGAGGCTCTTGGGGAAAGCCACTCTATTAAATCACAGCCTTGCTACAGATGTGTTTCAAGGTGACTCAACCATCAGCACAAAACTTCCAAATAAAATTTGAAAAACATACTTCAGACAGCAGAGCTCTATAGGACTCAGGAACCACGTAAGAGGAAGAGTAATAAAGCTTTCTCTCTCTGGAGGATTACCTGCCTTACACCCCACTGTACTCAGAAATACTGCAACTAGGGGCCTGTGTGCAAGCCTCTCGGCTTCTGCTGGGTTTGCTGGTTTTCTTTCTGTGAGAACTGAGTGTTTCCTGGCCAGTCATCCTGAGAGAGCTGGAACCCCCAAGAGACTCATTCTGAGAGAATCCTGGAGACAAGGAGCCAGGCTCTCACAGCAGCCCACAGGGCTCGGCTCACGCAGGGCTTCTGCAGACCATGTTTCCCCAGACTCATGGGTGTGGCCACAGCTCCAGGAATACCTCAGCTCTCATGCCAGCTTCTGCCTTCTGATTCCTTTCTTTTCCCTTCAGATTTCATGTCATTTTGGTCAGAACTCTGCCAAAACAGTTTACAGTCAAATCGTTGCCACCAATTTCCCTTCCCCTGAAGCCGTCACATTCAACTCCTTGAGTGGATTTTGTGTTTCCTGTTTAGTACTTATATTCATATTTCTAAGCAACATGCGAATGTTTTCAAGCTTCACCTATAGAAATTTCCTGTATGAAGGTCGAGGTTCTTGTTCTTAATTTTGCCTTTGTCAGGACACACAGTTCTAACCGCTTACTAATGCAGCTTTCAGATCCTTCCCCTTTCTCCCCGCCTTACCCCAGATACTGACTGCAGGGCACCTCCACTTCAAGCAGTCTGCGTATGGATGGGACTGCATCTTAGCCCCACCCCTACCCCACCCCACCCCCGCCACCACCATGCTAGCTCCCCCCACCCCTTTCCTGAGGAAGCAGATAAACAATTATCACTTATTTGGCCACTGTCACTTGTTCAGTTGCTTTCAGCTTCTGAAAATTTGCTGTTATTATTATCTTTGTCTTAATGAATTTTTGTCTTAAAAAAAAAAGCTCCTGTGGTCATTTTAATGAGGTTTCAAGAGGGAACAGAAATTAAACAAGGGTGTTAATTCTTTAACAGGAAGTACGTAATTGATTTAGTCTCCTCCAGAGACAATTTTCCACTTAAAACCACCTGGTAAAAAATATGTGTTTCTTCTAGTTCATTTTCTGACCTTCATGAAACAAATTAATTCAGTGGTGAGTAAAAAACCCATAAGTCAAAGTGAAGCTATGGTTTTGGCTATTGGAAGAGAAAAAGAAATAGAGATAAGTGGGAAAGATTTTTTTCTAGAAGAACTTGGTAGATTATTTCGGTGTTTATAAGTGTTTTAAAAATAATTTTAATGATACTTCTTCCCCTGCATGCTCACGCTCAGCTCTCCTGAACTTGTTCACTTCTTCACTTGAGAAAGGGTGTGTTAAGTTATACACACTCATTCCTGAAGAGTCCTGTCATTTAGTACTTCTTGGTCTAACTCATATGGTATTCAGACACTGCCTCCTGACCACCTTGCATGAGCCAGTGCTTAACTACTGCCTTCGGGTGGCACTGCTGAGCCCTGACCGAACAAATGCCCCATGCCTGCTCCTTCCCAAGTCCCTTTTCCACCTCCTCACCCCAGACTGAGGCCCTGGAGGCACTGCTTCCTGTGCACCTCCGCAGTGGAATGCTTTCCCCCTAGCATTTCCTTAACTTTTCTCTGAAAGTCGCAGAGTTTATGCTGACTCAGAAAAGGGTCTGCCCTCTTCCTAAGCTCAAGTGTGTAGTGGAATAGTTAAACTTACTCTCAAACATTATAAAGTTGCATGCATTCTGTGCATGAACTTTGAGTGGCTGCAGAAGGCCACCTTTCTTGGCTGTTGGGTCCAGCTTCCCGGGTGTGGGTGGGTGCGGCCTTCTCGGACGCAGAGAGAACGCTGGCTCGGAGCACCAGCACTTGTCCACTCAGCTGCCCACAGATGCAGCAACTGCTCAGATCTGACTTTCCTGCTGAGATCTTTATGTTGAAAGCACCTGACTGAATTATTGCTAATATGAAGGGACTTCCTACTGTCTCGTCCCTCAGCCTAAGAACTGGTAAGAAATACCTTGCTGCGGCCTTGACGTCACCCATAAAACTGGCATCAGTCAGCCACCTAAAGTTGGGGTTGCTGCACTGTGGAGGTTCTATTAATTAAGCAGTTAAGACCTTTGTATCAGTGAGCAGTGCTTTTCCTCAATAAATTATCTGGAGGCCACGTCCTCTGGGTCAGCCTATCAGAGGCGAGCCCCTCTGCAAGGTAGATAGGCTGACAGTCTGCAGTTGTCTCCTGTTCCCTGGATAAACTCACTTGTGTTATTAATATTTCCACCTACACAGGTATTCCATCCCTCCTCACCTTCACTTTGCCTGTCTTTTAAAAAGTGTGTGTGTGTGTGTGTGTGTGTGTGTGTGTGTGTGTGTGTTTGTCTTTAACAACTTCCTCCTCACTGAGCCCGCATATCCCTAGGAACAGAGTTTTCTTATTAAAATTTTTCTTACCCCCAGTTCTCTCTGCCACCAGCCTTTCCTCCTGAAAAAATAAACTGCAGAAGCCCTGCCACCCATCAGTGCTGTTCCCATGGCTTGTTCTCCTGCCCTTTAAAGCTCTGGCCCTGGAGGCTTCACTATGGAGCAAACCCTGCCTGCCCAACTTCATCTGCACGTAACACCAATGATACTCTTCTCTCCCTCAAAACTGGTTAAAGCTCCAGGGCTCCAAGCCTAGGATCACTTCTTAAAAAGTGGTTGGGGTGGATGCTGGCCAGAATTTCTAGTTCCACTGAGTTATTCAAATGAAATGTTATATAGTAAGAATATAAAGTTGTGTTTAAAAGTTAGAAATACTTGTCAGTTCTTTCTTATGATATTTTGGTGACCTGTACCCCCCTTTGCACAATTGGGAGTTCTGCAGACAGAATAACAACTTCTAAAATAAATTCTTACACAAATGTCTTCTGAACTCAATACAGAGTAGCAATTCTTTATATGACTAATGACTGTATGTCCTTATAACTGTAAACATGAGAAATGAAAGACCAGGGCTCTAAGTACTCCTGTGTAGTGGCAAGGGTAACCGCTGAACCAAAAGGGCACCTGGGGCCTGACGCACGTGTCGCTCTCCGACTCTCACAGAATAATTCCTGGTATATATCACTCTAAGTATAGCAAGCATTTCCCTATCACAACCAAGTTGAAAAACAAAAGCCCATTTTAGGAGAAATTATCAGATTTCATAAACCAGTGAATTTGCAAAAATGACATAATCAAATAGCTAAATTAATAAATAGTTCCTGTTTAACATTCCACAAAATTCAAAATACTCATTCATGTGTCTAATGATACTTAATAGAAGTCAGTCATATTTGTTAGTTGATATTGAAGCCACCACTCTGCACAGAATGTCAGAACAGATGTCTTGGGTAAGATACAGAGTGTAACAATACACAGTGTTGGTGCCGTAGGAAGTTACCCGTTTGGAAGATAGAATACATTAATAAAATGCACAGTAACTGAAGTTCTATCAACTTACGGAAGCAAGCGGATTGAAGGATTGGAGAATGCTTTAGTAACACAAGCCCTAGAATCATGAAGGACCTTTAGAAACACTGGGCAATTTCAAAAGTGCTCCAAGCCGGCAGAGGGTGGTGGAGGGAGAGCTTGTGAAATGTGATAGGGCCTGGCACAGGGAACACACAGGGAACAGCAGGGGGAAGGGCAGCCTGCCTGGTGATAAGACACTTCCTGTCCTTCTTCCCTGCTTCCACACACCTTCCCAAGATGGCCAATAGTCCCCAATTTGACTCTGCACACAGCTGCTAAGCCTTTCAGCCCAGTCGCCCTCCCGCATGGCTCTGCATCACTCATGAGTGAGCTGAGACTGCTGACTAACAAACACTAAGTACTAACATTTTGACCACGAATATTTTCATATCTTCTGCATGATGTGAAGATTCTAGAAGGATAAAGCTAGACTCACTTATTTTTTACATGTTTAATGTGTAACAGCTACCAACAGTCTCATGCATACAGAAGTTCAAAACATTATTACATGTAGGAGCAGATGGCACGTGATGAACCTTATTTAATATTGGCAAAACAGTAGGAGACTTGGTTGATGGCCTCCTTGTGAAGCTAGAAGGTAGATTTGCATTCTACATGCTGGTAATCTAGTGCATGATTCTGTGCAGGATAATGACATGCCAAAGTGGCATTTGGATGAATATTGTAGGGAAAACCAGCTTGGAAAGGACTAGAAATTAAAACACCATTTTGCTAATGGTATTTTACTGGAAAAAAAAAAGACTAGGATTTGGGAGTTTGTTGATTAGTCACAAATATGAAATTCATTCAGTAAATATCAAAATTCTTCATACATGCCTTTATTTTCAATGTACTTTAATTCATTTATGAAAAGGTGACTTTTAAAAAGAACAGTGACTGTGAAACTTCTTTATTTTAAAGAAACCTCAGAAAGCAAGGTCAGCCTTATTTAAAACTTGAAGTGCTCTTCATGTTAGAACCTTCCAATCTGACATTGGAAACTGGAGAACTAAAAGCACTGGATTCTTATTAAAATATAGGATACCTTACAAATTATTATAGCTACAAATATCTGCAGATGGTCCCTAATTTATGAAGGCTCAGACTCGTCTTCTTTTTAAAACTTTATCGTGGCGTGAAAGTGACAAGAGTATACAGTTGAAGCTTTGATGCTGGGTGGGCCTTGGTGTCGTATTCTCCCGCAAGGCTAGCCAGCAGTGGTGGGCACAGTTCCAGCAGCCACGTGTTCACAGTGCGGCAACTTGTGCTCTGCAGTGCAGTGTGCTGCTAAGCCACGCCGCTCAGCAGGGCAGTGTGCTGCTAGCCACGCCGCTCAGCAGTGCAGTGTGCTGCTAGCCACGCCGCTCAGCAGTGCAGTGTGCTGCTAGCCACGCCGCTCAGCAGGGCGTGGGTTCAGTGGATTTTCACTACCTGGCATTTTAAGTTTATAAGAAGTCCACTGTGACATAAGCCTGTTGTCTGTGGAGACTGTTTACAGATGCAGAATTATGGCACAGTACAGTTGTTTTTAAACACCTGAAAATGCAAATACACCAAGCAGCTGCAGTGGAGGCTTGTCCTCTCTGCTAAGAACCATTCCTTTGCTCCAGTCCTTCTTCACATTAGAAACTCACAGAAACTCACAGGCAGGTTTGCCAGCAAACACAGAACTGAGGAGGACATTAATACAGGCTTTCAATCACTGCTCCATGTTGGAAATGCCTAGAGACTTATTAGTTTTGGAGACAAGGCCTCACTATGTAGCCCAGATTGGCCTTAAAATCTCCTTCCCCCCACTCCAGAATCCAGCATAAACCAGATGGTGCTCAGATCTTCTGCAGACTTTTAATAGTCATGAATCTCCTGGCCAACCCGTTAGACCAATGTTGATGTACTGTTAAATCTCTCCGCAGGTGAACCCGGTTTCCAGAGTTGAGAACCACTGAATTAGTGTTTTCTTTAGCCATGGAAAAATAATTGTATTGTTTGCTTGACAGAATATCAAAAAAATGACATAATTTTCAGGAAAATGGATGATGGTATTAATTCTTTAATTTTATTTAATTTTTAAAAGAAACCTGCACTCACCTGCCTTCTGACAGTGCACGATCTTTTCATACACAGCATCTGCATTTTCAGTCAGTGCCTTGAGGGACTGTATCATCTGTGAAAGGAACACGCAGACATGAGGTTACCCCGACAGCCAGGCTTCTTCCCGCCACATTTCTAAAACAGTTAGACAGGGTGTTAAAGACCCCTTCTGACTCCAAGGCTCAGGTTCACATGCAGGTGAAAAGTGATGAAACAGCTTCACATGCTTAAACAAGACTGAGTAGAACTGCATTCTGGGTATAGTCAGGCTGGCAAACACTGAGCTTGCCTAGGGACAATAATGAACAATAAGTTATAAACAAATAAGTGTGCTCAACTGATCCAAGGACTCTTTCAGGTTCTGTCTGTCTGTCTGTCTACTGAGACACGGTCTTATAGTGTAGTACAGGTGGCCTGGAATGCATTAGGTAGCCCAAATGGCTTTTAATATTGGACAAATTTCCAACCGCAACCTTCTAAGTGCTAGGATTAAAAAGTGAGCCACTATGCCTAGCTTTGACCTGAATTTTAAGTCCCCACCACCACCTTTTGGTGATTTTAACAAAATACTCAAAATCATTTTATAAAAAGCTCTAATATTTAGAAACTCTCAACCACTTTAGCCAAAATGTCTTCCAAAGAGTTAGGGATATAACTCAGTGGTAGGACATACTACTCACTCACTGAACATACATAAGGGCCTAGGGTCCAACCCCTAGTAACACACACACACAGAGAAAGAAGAGGAGGAGGAAAAGGAGCAGAAGGAGAAATCACTAGCATTCTGTGATACCATTCATCATAAACAGTATTAAAAATATCTCATCTCCCAAAAATGTTTCTATCAATGGTTTTATTCAGCATCCAGCTGAGGTACTAGGATTTAGGCAGGCAGAGAGGGAGAGCAGACATGACTAGGTGATAAAGATGGTGAAATTCCAAGATGGCTGGTGTCTTCCTCACCCTCCTGACTTGAGACAAAGCCTGGCAGCTTAAAACAAAGGCCTTGAGGATTTTCTCTCCTGCCAGTAGAGTCCCTGCAAATGAACTGGCTCAACAAGTTCAAGGCCAGATCAGGACATGACAACACAACAATTGAGAGCCAACCAGCCATTCTGTCTTTATAATAACCAAAATAACCAAACCTAAATCAGGGGAAGAAGATTCTTCAGACTTAAAAAGGCAACCATGGAGAAGAAACCAACTTTTCCAGTTCTGAGTGTCCCCTGCTTCTCAGAGATCTCTCCCTCTGTTTTTCTGTGTGCCTGCTGCACACGTGTTTCCTCACCCCCACTAAGACTTCTTCAGCTGCTGACTGTGGCTGCTGCGTTCCACACTTTTGTCCTGCCATCTGTCAGGTTCAAGATCTTTCCTGTTAACTGGTAGAGGAAACAAACCTGATCGAGAGCCCTAGACATTAGCACATTGTTCCTTTAATTTTACAGTGTTTTGCTTTGTGCTGCTTATCACTAACCACCAGCATAATTATTTTATAGCAATTAAGTATACATAGATTAAATTATTTGTATATACCAGAAAAAACATATTCTTGATATATTTAATCCAACATGCCTCTTAAGTTCACTAGGCTCTTAAAGTTAGTTGGATAGCATCAATCAATTTCCTGTGCTCTAAGACACAGGAAACATAATAAGTCTAACACAGCCTTATTGCTCACAGAAAGCACAGAACCCACAGCCTAGCAGAGGAGCTTGCACTTTGGAATTCAGTATTTTAACATCCATTCTTAAAGCTCTGAGTAACTCATGTAAATTAAAATGTTCTGTTTTACAGCTTAACATATTGAACAGGCAGAAATAAAATGAGTAGTTAAGAACTCTATTATGGTGATATAAAGTCACTTGTACCATTACAAATCTGCATACTGAAAAGGTCCAAGCCATCATCAGTAACCTCTGTTCAGCTTTGATGTTTAGCCAAAGGAGAGTTATGAGCAAGCACTTTTCCCAGCAAGGATGGAGGTTGCCACAGCTCATTATCAAAGAACTGGCTAATGGTGGGCCCATCAGCAAAACAGGAAAAAAGAAAATACAGGCAGTAAAATGAACCTAGTTTGTGAGGCACAAGAGCAGGAGGGCTGGAGATCAGAGTCACAGCATCAATACAGGCTCATTCACACATATACACTCATGGGGCAGAAAGGTGTGTATTTATGAGTTCCAGTGCATTCTTTCATGAGCTTTGCCATTGAGGACAATATTAAATCTCACAGAATAATTTCCTTCTTACAAAAGAAGCTTATTAAAGACATCACACCTCATAATTCAAGGATTAAAAAACTGGCTCAAGGAAGACACTTGCAAATGGTGGCTGTCACGGTTGAGTCTGCATGAACCCAAGAGGCCTGGCAGAGCATTTTCTGCTAGCTCAAAATTAGCTGAATGGGTATGCCTTCTCTTCATATGTTCACTAGCAATGCTGCCAACACATTACTAATTTTAGTGTTACTTGGAAATTCTGCTGCAATGAAGCTCAGAGAACCAACAGGTCACATTGTTATTATCAGAAGTATCTTCCAGGGAAAAGAACCACCAAAGGTTAAATCATAATACATCTTTCAACTGTGAAACTCATGCAAGGCTTGAAAAATGCTTAAGAAAAATCTCAAGGGTGTGGACTGGGAATCTCTTCTGCCTTCTGTGCTCTGTAAACCCCCATCCCCACCCCTGTGTGTGTGTGTGTGTAGGGAAAGAAGACAGATAAATGAACTATACTGCGTTAAGCACAGCCCTTTGCTAGGGTGTGTAAGGACATCCATGTTCATGCCTACACTGGGATCTGTGTGTGGTTCAGGTTCTACTACAGGGTCCTTGCTGATAACAGTAGTGAGAGTTCCTCCTAAGCAGTGCATACAAAGGAAGGTGGCTCATACTTGGGGTGGAGAACAGTTTGTGGTCTGTAAGTAAACAGCAGTAGGTACTCATAGAACATGTTAAAAGGGAATTCCAGAGGGAGGCCCCCTGAGAGAAAGAAGCACACAGTAAACAATCAGCAAAGTTAGCCAACACATTCACTCTGTCACCGCTATTAGCAAAAGTCTGCACTATTTCTGTTAGAAGGAGGAGCTACTAGTTTATAGGAGTATCTTTTTGCAGTTTGGGGTTATTTACAATTAAATTAGTATTTGGTAAAGATTAGATCCTGGTCCTTGCACAGAGTGCAGGACTCACTAACCTGTAACCGAGGCCTTTACATACTCTGTGTCAGAGCCCTGACTGATGGGTGAAGTAAGAGTCTCTGGAAAGAAGCTGAGTCCATCGCCCTGGGAACTCTGCACTGTCATTTGGTAATCTTGGATAATTGTGGAGAATGCAACTTCAGCACCAACAGTTCTGTAGTAACGCTGCACATACAGCCCTGGAAATTACTACACTGTATAAACTGCATAACTAAAGAAACACAGGGCTTTATAAGGAAAATGTGGTTAAAGGCACAATACTGGGAAAAATAAAACATGAATCAAATAAAGCACTGATCAGGTAAGAGCAATACCATAATTTCACACATTCTGAGACACATGGCACTTCACCTTGAAAACCCCTGAGGTGGAGGGAGGCCTGGAAGGCGAGGCTTGAGCTGTGAGGGCTGTGAGGCAGTGTAAGAAGGGCACCTGAAATCTCACAGCAGTGTACAACACACGGAACCAGGGAACCAGCAGGGACTTAACGTTCAGCTCACCCAGGCACAGTTTCTGATGCATCCAGTGTTCCTTACAAATTGTGCATAAGGAGGCGTGAAATTTAAGTTATTTGCAAAATGTTCCTAAATGTATCAGTTGAGAACAAATTAAAACAAATCTGCGTTTTCAAATCAAGTGTAACCATAGTATTCACTATAGAGGGAGAATATTTCCAAATCCTTCTGTCTTCTCTCTCTTTCTTTCTCTCTCTCTCTCTCTTTCTTTCTTTCTTCCTTTCTTTCTTCTTCTTTTTTTAATGAAGTATGATTTTAACCCATTTTCTATCATATCCAGCCAAAGCTTCACTGTGGCATCACCAAGCCTGCTTCCGTAACACTTTCAACGGCTCTCACATCTGGCCAGAGAGCATGCCAAGCACTAAGTAAATACGTAGTGTACTGGTAATTGCGAGTGACCCTGGTCCCAACTCAGAAAGCCAAGATTCTCTACCTTTTCAATGTGCTCTAACGTCTCATGACATTCATGTCAGACCTAGGGTGGTCCTCGGGGTCAGAGAGGCTTCTGTGTCACATAACCTAACGCATTAATTTAAGCTCACACACAGTAATGCTTCATTTTACCTGACAGATTTTCACTTTATAAAAGCCTCTTTGACCATTGTAAATGTTTCTATTGCTTGTTACTCTAATACACACCTACACTCACATATGTAGAAGAAGTCTCCCTTTACAGTTGAAACGTCAATAGCTTCTGAGCTGACTCAGATAAATAGAAGATAATATCGGGTGCTTATGCGCAGTATAATAGTCTCTTCACACTGAAATAGTCACTTGAATTCAGTAAAAATTTCATGAAAATACACACTATAATGCAGTCAAAATTATTTACAAACCAGGGTTCTCACTTCTTGCTAGCTGCTGTGGTAGCTTATGATAGCAGATAGACCAACTGTCTGTGGATTTTTCTGGAAGGCACTTCCAGAGTTAGCCACTAGAAGTCCTTAGTAATACACTTTTGCTAGGTAGGAAGGTGAGGAGAATCTGGCAGAGACAGGGAAACCAGCACAAAGAGGAGATTGGGAGAGAAATTCACTTCTCAAAGAGTAAGGCAGTGGGGGTGGAGGGTAGGACAGCAAACCCGCAGCATGGACACCTCGAATTGAACCACACAATGAGCTATCTCACAATATCCATGTTTGAAACATGAGAAACTTTTTATTTTACGCATCCAACTAAATTAATGAAAATCAGAACAAAGCTTTGCTTTAAAGGAAATTCATTCTTATCTCTAGCCTAGTGTGAGATACGGAATTACCATACAACTTCTGTGGCACGAAAGACACTAAAATAGGCCAGGGGCTGGCACACACTGCTCTACAAAACTGCCTAAGGAAACCTGAAAAGGGCTCTGAAGAACCAGGGATTCTAACTGTCCCCAAAGAATTAGTTATAAAATCAATGTGCGGAGATACTTATTCCATGATAAACTGCTGGCTACATTTTAAATTCCTGAGTTTTAAATTTTAGTTTTAACCAGAATGTTAAAAGTACAAGTGCTAAAAAAAAAAAAAAAGAATATAAGTGTTATTTCAAGCAAAATTTCCAAAACAAAGAATTTTAGATTTGATCTTGTTCTAATTCTGTATCATATAAGTATCATATAAGGAAAACAAAAAATGTTGAATATGAGCATCAAAACAGAACTTACATGCTAAGAAGGAACTCCATGGACTTAGAAAGCTAACCCCATCCAAGCTACGTAATTTCTACCAATTCAAGAAGTTTGTCCTGTTGTGACTTTCTATATGGAGAGCAGCAGGAAAGCGCACTTGTGTGTGTATGCGTCACACTAATTCTCTAATTACTCCATTTTATGATTAGCCTTTTATGTACAGATGTCATTGGGGAAGGGGTAGTATGCAACATATCACTTTGTGTTTACGATATGTGACCACAATGGGAACTTTATGCCATATTCTCACATTAAACTATCTAGCACATGAAAGGAATTATCTTGCAACTTGCTGACCTTAAAGATGAACATACAGAAACACTGTCCTTTACCTCTGCTTTTCTAAATTGAAATGATATGAGCTTACGCAATAGGCACTATTATTCCAGGCAGCTTGGAACTTAAGTGCACACTGCATTCAGATATTCCCCCACAGTATTTAGAGCACAAAGGGGTGTGGCTAAGTGAAGGGACTAAGAAACCTGGAAGGAAATTTGGACAGGACCCATGGGTTGCCATGTACAGTCCTGTGGGGATGTATTCTCCACTGGCTTCTGCTCTAGTATATAATACAAGTCAGGTCTTTCTCCTTCACAGTCAGGTACTTAAGAGACACAGAATTTAGAGGTCATATTTTACATACAGAATAGTGGGACAACAGCTCAAAACCTGGCCTGAATCATTCCACAAAAGGAAAGGTGAACCTGAGTTATTTGAAGACGTTTGTTCAGAGAGCAAGTCACTTCTGGAAAGTACTAGGAACCTCACTCTTCAAGTGTAAGGGCAACTTAAGGTGCTGACATACTTGCTTAAGCTATTATTACTGAATTAAATAAATTTCAAAAACATTTGAATTAAGCATAGTACCACTGTTATTACTGCCCATTTATATTATGCCTTTTCTCCAAGGACATTAAGGTGATTAAGAAACTCCTAATTAGCTAAAAGTAATTGAATCAGTCTTACTATAGTTTCATTAATTCTCTCAGGTCTGGGGTAACCAAGTATAGATGTTAGTTAGTTAAGAAAAGCATCTGGAGACCTCTTCATAATGAAAAGCAAGACTTTCAGTGCGGTGTAATGTCCATGGTATCCCTGGCTGTCACAGAGTATGACATGCATAGGAGTGTGGGCAGAGCATTTAAACATAAACTCAGACTCTCCTCTGGCTGCAGAACACAGTGTTCCAGGACCTCCCCTCTGTAAGTAGAGCCCAAAGGCCCAGTCAGGTTGTGGGAAGACCAACCTTCTGTTTTAAACATTGAACTTTACACTGCTTGGTAGTGAGGGTCCTGATCTCTATGCTCAAAGTACTGAAGAATGACTGCAGCTCTGGAGCTCAGACTGTTAAAATATACACATGTATCAAGGTTAAAGATCTTCAAGGGGTGCAAACTTCTAATGTTTGAAAATTAATAATGCCAATGATAATGTCCAATATTTATTGAGGATTTACTATGGGCTACTTAAATGTAGTTGCTCGATTCTAGAAGGGGGTGATTTCATGACTTCATTTCAGGATTTCATCTTCGTAGATGAAGAAATGGACTTGCCGACAGTGGCAGAAGTGACCTTAGGGCCAGGACTCACAGTCTTTGCCAGGACCCCACAAGCAAATAAAGCAAGATCCAATCACCCATCTCTTCTTCCTTTATCCTTGTTTCTAGTTATACGTTGTATCTTTATATAAAAGTAATTGTGTATGTACAACACGTTGTTTGCATCCACATACATCTATTTAGGTGGTCTGTGAACTCTCTACTAAGATCCACCCTTTGCAAAACATCCCCTGGAGCCAGATCACAGTGGCCAGTAATAAAGAAAGAAAGAAGGCGAGAGAAGGGGAGGAAGATAGGCAGGAAGGAAGAAAGGAAGAACAATGCTTTTCTAAGGTGGGACTCGACTATTGACAGTCAGGTATTAGGAAATGGGTCAAGACTTATTCTCCAGAAGCACAGGAATGTACCATGTTGCCTCACTAGGGTCTCTTCGGGTTATGGAAGTGCTACAGTTGTGGGAGAGTAGCTGTCTGTCTTCCAAGGACTTTTCTAGTAGATCCAACAGGAGCCCAGACCCACTCAAACTTTCCCTCCTCTCCTCTACCCAGTCCATCTGCTACGACTACTGTATACCACACCCCTGACTATTAACTAACTCATGGAACTATCAGGGTGGCATCATCAAGTCTAATCCACCACGGGGTGGAATGCCCACAGATGCCTATGCCTGTCTTCATCTCATCCATCCTCTGGACAGTCTTCCTGCTTTGGGTCCCCACCCTCCTGACTAGCATCTGGAGTTGCAGAAGTACCTCAGATGTCTTTGTAGTCCTAGTGAGACCACCATATCCCCTCACTGATTCAGGAGTCTGATCTACTGTGAAGACAGGAAGGACATCCACTCACCCTCAGAAACGTACTTCACAAAAACAGATAGTAGCAGGGGTGGGATCCTTAACAGGCACTAGTGGGTGGGTGGGACTCCAGAACATTCTCCCATTGCCCAGGAGGGGGGATGTTTTCCAGGACTAGCCTCTGGTGCCAGCGTTCTTTAAGTCTCTCCTTTACTATACAGTCTGAAGAATTTGGCCAGCAAAGCTTGGATTTAATAATGTGGGAAGAGCCCTCTTCCCTTCCTGAAGAGAGGTGAAAGGAAACAGGGTTTTTAGGCTTAGCAACTCCGCTGTTTCCTTTTCTCTATGCAGCCCTTCACCACACCACCCCCAGAAACCCATGACTTGGCATTAAAAAGAAAGCATGGCTGAAATTCAATTATTTGATTAGTTCACTTATAATGCCTAGTTACCAAGCAGTGTAACTGTGATCATAAATATCACTAAATATGTGTGAAGCTACACATACTTAGGTACAAGGTTTGGAGCGCTTTTACACAAAACTCCTTAACCATCACCAGTTCACTGCCTCACACGTATAAAACACTCAGAGCACAAGCTAATCCCCACCGTCTCTTCCTTTCGTTTTCTCAGGTCAATATGGGCCCTTGCTTTCTCCAGGCAAGAGCACTCAGGCAATTTTCCTCTTTCTAGGTTAGCAACTACATTGTGTTCTTGTGGACCAAAAAGTCAAAATACATTGAGTACGTTAAATGAGAAAAACTTTTAAAATCATGATATAGGCTGCCAAGGTAGGTTTAGAAAACACAGTATCAAAACTGCCCAGATCTTCTTTGATGGGCTAGCATACTGTGAAGGGCAGAGAGTAAGTACTTGGGTATTTACTGAAGGCCTTGGATTAGGAGTAACTCCTGCCACAGCCACCTGATTCCTACAGTAGGAAAGCCGTAATTGGGAAGCTTTAATGGTTGTGGTTACATGAAATATAAAATCTATGGAACTTTCACATTATACATTCTTTTCAGTTATTTAGAAATGAGCAAACCATTCTGAATCTGCAAACTATTAAAAACAGGATTTCCGATTTCTCCTCTAAAATAATACATGACGTTAAAAGTATTAAGGACAGTATAGTTTGATATACTATGAGAACATCTTAGAACTTGACATGAAAAATCAAACACAATTACCATTTTTAGGGAAAACATTTGTTAAGACATGTGTAGGTGAAAGAAAAGTCTATGTAATGGAGTTATGGAGGGGTCTATAATATACAACAATAAAGGTAGAGCTTGACCTTAGAGAATTAGCTGGAATTACTGGGTGTCATTCCAGTTACATCTCACTACAGCCAAACGACTGTTTCTACTCACAGAGACAGATTTATGCACAAGGAAAGTGACATCAAAGCTAAAATCATCTCAAGTCTCATGCCTCATAGTGACATAAATTATGAAAAAAATCTAGCTGACCTCTTTCCACTGTAGAAGTATGATAATTATAAAGATGACTAGAAAGATCCATGCTGATTTAAACATAATTAAGATTTCTATGAACATATGAAGACCCTCCTGCATAAAACTTCCATATAAAAATGTCACATTCAGTCCTAAATATTCAGCAGAGAAATATTTGCTTTAATTTAAACTTTGCTATTTTAAAATTAGTTAGTGATGAAACTTACAGAATCAAGCTTAACTCTTACTATATCATACCATTTACCACTGAGTTTATGTGAAGTGATGTTCTCACTGTTCAGAATTTAGAGGGAGTGGCATAGCTATCTCACAGCAAACGTGTGTGTGTGTGTGTGTGTGTGTGTGAGAGAGAGAGAGAGAGAGACAGTGCTGTTAAGTGCAGCACTGGGCTGGGGCAATGGCTCAGCAGGGAAAGTGCGTGAAGACCCAAGTCTGGTTACCCAGCACCCACCTGAAGGGCGAAGAGCAGCCATGCTTGTAATCCTAGGCAGAGACAGGCAGGTCCCTGCAGCTCACAGTCTGGCTTACAGCCAAACAGATGAGCTCTTATCTTAAAAAATGAAGTGAAAAACAGCTGAGAACACCTGATGTGCGTCTACACGCATGCCCACTCGAGCACATGCACCTGCACATTCACCTGTGCACATACACATGGACACACACACCCCTCCCAGAATAATAAGGTAATTTTAGCACTTGGAATTTGGAAAATTGCCACGGTTTAAGGCCAAAGGCTACAAAGTGAGACCTTGTTTAAAAAAAGAAAGAAAGAGAAAATAACAGTAAAAAAACAAAACACCAGAGCAGCTGCTGTTGCCCCAGTGAGAAGCAGGCAATGCACAAGGTATCAGCCTTAAGGAGTCTGGAGAGAGTGAGCGTGCGGGCAAGTCCTTCTGCCACGCAAACAAAAACGAGATAAGGAACCAATGGGCAATGCTTAATGTGCTTTCCTTACGGACAAAGGTCAAAAGTAACATAACAACAAAATGAGGGTTTCCAAGCTTTATTAAAATTTCGATTGTTATTTATAAGAGTACATCTGTTTGGGAGGTAAAGTCAGTCTCTCATTATTAAAAGAGTTGTGGAAAGACACTTAATAACATTTGCCTGAGTTCATGACAGGTACCTAACAGGAAATTAAGTGTATGCTACTCTCCAGGAAAAGACACAAATGATGGTCCAAGTAGGTGTAACAACTCCATTTACTTGGAAACGATTCTGAAATATATGACCTGCCATAGAAATTGGTTATTTCAAAAGCTTTATTTTTATGGAATAGACTCCATGTAAATTATTCAACTCCATTGCCGTCTTCTAAATGCATATTCACACCTAAGAAGCTTAAGCCCATAAATATAGACAAACTTACTTTTACAAATAAATTCATGCATTACAATTAAAAATCATGAGTGTGTGTTTAGACCTGGGGGGTATGCATGCATGTGTGTGGCAAACTTTGCCATTTCTCAGGATCCTTCCACCTGTTTTTGAGACATGGCCTTTCGTTGGCTTGAATGCAGCCCCCATAAGCCTAGTCTGGCTGGTTAGCTAGCCCCATGGATCCACCTGTTTCCCCTCAATGCTGGATTGCAAATGCATCACCATTACACCTGGCTTTTTAAAAAAATAAATGGGCTGTGCACATTCAAACTCAGACTTCATGCTTACACAATAAGTACTTTACTGGCTGAGCTATCACTCTACCCTGTCACTAACAATTTCAATCTAGTACTACTGAATTTCTAAATAGAATATCATATGTTCACTAAATGATACAGAAATAGGTGACAACAGATTAAGTTAGGTCCTGATGAGTGGGCCCTGCATGGCTAAATTGTCCTCATTCCTAATAAATAAATTATATTATCACTGAAAGTTACACACCTCAACACAATTGCACATTAAACAATTTATTAAAAGGACGAATCTTTGGCAAAAGAAAAAAGTATTATTATACATACATTTACATGTGTAATTCTTACT
The DNA here is from genome assembly GCA_026225945.1 of Cricetomys ansorgei. Classification (NCBI taxonomy): domain Eukaryota; kingdom Metazoa; phylum Chordata; class Mammalia; order Rodentia; family Nesomyidae; genus Cricetomys; species Cricetomys ansorgei. Next base: position 11,647,393 of record JAMJFZ010003581.1, on the reverse strand, counting down.
AAAAGCCACACTTTGAAGCCACCACTGATAAAAATGTCACTTAGATAGAATATCACTATCAACAGGGTAGATAGCATCCTGAACCCCATGCAGCCCATGAGGGCCGACAGCAGGCTTGGATGGCCCAGAAGTGCTTGCTGTTTTACAGTGAACCCCATTTGGGAAATCTCCAGGGTTTCTAACACAGGCCTTGGATTCATACACTGACCCAGTTACCAGGAGCCAAAAGCACATGACTTTCTTGTAGGTTCAAGGTCATAGGTAGCCAGGCAGTACCCCCAAACAAAGGGGGAAGCAGGCTGAATGTTATGGTGAATTAAGAAACACAAGCTTCGGGTTTGTTACCTTCATTTTTGTCAATTTGAAATTATTTGGAACTTGCCAATTTGCACAAAATATATAAATTATTATATAACAAACAGTAATTGGGTTCTGTGTTTCTTTGAAAAGAATTCCCACAAGCAGAAGCCACACAACCCACAAAACAGTTAGCAGAAACAAAGCCATCATTACAGTAATGACAAACCTTAAGATATCACACAGATTCTAGATGTCATACAAACTATTTTTAAGGACTGCATATTACTAATAACGTTTATTGGCTGCTTCAGGTATGGAAGTCAATGGTTCTGGTGCTGGTGAGATTAAATGACTAGAATATGTTACAAAGTACATGTCTTTACAATTACCCCCGTCTTTCTTTATTCTTGGCAATTATCAGACTTAATACAAATTACCCTTTAGATACAACAAAAAGACGCCACTTTTCCAAGATGCTGAAAGAAAATTATCAGATATTATTCATCTGATAACAATCAAGACACATAGAGAGTAAACTGGCTCTATTTTTTCTCAATGATCATAAAACAAGTCTTTTAGGTGGCCTGGATCTTCTCACATTCTACTTGTTGCTCTTCCTCCTGTCTCCTCTCTGGAGTGCCCAAACCCTTTTCTAGGTGATATTTCAGGAAGCAAGTCTTAAGAGTGATGTAGAAGACTGACTGTGGTGGAGGAGGGGAAGGCCAAAAGCTCAGTGGCCCCGGTGACTGCAGAGGTGTAATGGGTAGTGTAAAGGAGTCACTTCTCACGCATGTTGCTACACCTATAGCATGATGTTTGGAGCCGGGGCAGGTGCATTCCCCTAGGATAAAGCACTGCTCTGAGAAAGAGAAGACAGCTACATTTTATTTTTCACTTGGTCTAAGGATTAAGTCCTTAGACTCCATCATACAGGCAGAAAGTGATAAAAGGCTGCACTAGAATGGAGACCATAGGAGGTAAGGACAGCAGCTCTCTCTCCTGTACTCAGCTTGCTGTGTTCAAATTGTGGACTGTAGTTCACTGAATAAACTAGGCAAGAAAGCTGAATGCATACTCACAGCTTCAAAACAATAACCCTGTTATTTGGCTGACCCAAAAGAAATGTGTGTATTGAGATGTGTTGAAGCAAGCACAGAATTTTAAGATATACAAAGTCCCCCTTTAAATAAAGTTTCCTATAGGGGCCCTCGACAGGGAAAACAACTTAGTAAACAACTTTAAAGGTGCCTTCAACCCTCAGAAACAATAACAACACAAAACACTTCTAAGGGAGCTAGAGAGATGGCTCAACAGTTAAGAGCACTTGCTGCTCTTACAGAGAACCCAGGTACATTTTCCAACACCCACAGTGGCTCAGAGCCACCTCTAACTCCAAAGGGATCTGATACCATCTTCTGATCTCCACTGGCACCAAGCATGCTTGTGTCATACATACATAACATATAGAGGCAAAATATTTACTCATAAAAATAAAATAAACATTTAAAAAATTTACAGCAAGATAAAATATGGAAATTAAGCTTTGAAGGAATTAAGCAAGAATAAATCTAATATTCAGTGTATGATTAGACAGAGCATTGGAAATGACTTCTCTGCACTTTGCACAGGAAGAATAAAAGACGATAATACTTTAGTGTTCTTTTGCATAAAGCGTAAGTTTATTTCTTGACCTTTGTTTCTAATAAAATGTGTCTCTCTCCCCAGATATGTATTCAAAAATATGTAAATTCATGTAAATTCATGTAAATAAGATGCTTGAAAAAATAAGTAATCCTCCTCAGTCCATTTAAAAAGTAATGCCAAAGTTTTAAATGAAGAAGCAAAACTGTGAAGAGCCTATCAAACGCACAGCCTCATGGATCCTCTTGGCAGTCCTGAGACAAATGAAATCTCCCTACAAGTAGAAATGAGCCAATAACAGGCTCCAGTTGCCACTCGCAGATGTAATTCAACAGCACCATATCTATTAATTACTAGCTTCCTTAGGCATCTTCAGTGTGCTGCTGTGTTAGACAATACATCTGGCTTGCTTCACATAGATTATTTCTCACCCAAAATGCCTAGATCCATAAGCACCTCAGATTTTAAAATATTTGCATACACTTTACTAGTTGAACATCCCCAATTTCAGAATCCCAAATCTGCAGCATTCCAAATCTGGACTTTCAGATATATATCCTCTTCGTATCTGATGAAATCATCTGACAACATGCTGAGTCCATTAAGGGTGACAAAGACTGGACTTAAATGATAAAAAATTGCTATATGGTTGTGCTATCTATGTTCACGTCACTGTGATACAAGCTAGTGTCATTTTGAAAGAGGGAGCCTCAATTAAGGAAATGATCCCACTAGGTTGCCTTGTCGGCAAGCCTGTGGTTACTGTCTTGACTGATGATTGATGTGAGGGGTTCCAGTTCATTGTGGGCAGTGCTACTCTTGGGCTGGTGGTTCTGGTGCTATAAGAAAGCAGGCTGATCAAGCCATGAGGAACAAGCCAGTAAGCAGTGTTGATCCATGGCTTTTGCTTCAGTTGCTGCCTCCTGGTTACTGTCTTAACTTCCTTGGATGATGGACTACAAACTGTAAAATTAAATAGCCCATCCTCCCCAACTTGCTTGTGGTCATAGTGTTTTATCACAGAAATAAAAACCTAACCAAGACAAAAATTGGTACCATATCATGGGGTATTGCTGTGACACACCTGAACATGAGTTTTGGGAGAATGGTGGTAATATTTGCTTTGGGTTGGAAAAGCCATCGAGTATTTAGAGCTCAGTGGGCTGTTCTGCTGTTGTGGAGAGAAATGTAGACAGCAGTAACCTGAACTGTGAAATTTCAGAGGGAAGTTTCAAGAGTCCCTTAACTCTAGTGGGGCCATCCAACATTCTGAATTAAGAGCTACTAAAGTGAAATATTTGCTTTGCTGGGACAATCTATTGGCCAGCTGGGGCTGAAGAATTGTGTGCGATTAAGAAAAGGCCAGCATCACTGAGGCTAAATCTGGGAAGTGTTTTGTCAGAGTCAGCAAACAGAAGCTGTGGTTCAGAGGATACCACGGTTGTGCTGGCAGCTGGACCTGGTAATGTGTAAGAGTCTCCCAGGCAGTACTGGTTTTGAAGGCATGAAGAAGTCATGAAGAGCATGATGTTTGGCACTGTTGAGAGGCCAGGCCAGGTTGCTGGTGAAGGTGCAGCTGGAGTGGCAGTGAGAACCCCAGGATTGAAGGGGTCCTGGGAAGAGGTTGTGGCTTGGCACCACAGCCTGTGGTAGGTTAGAGTACCTCAAGAGGCCAGGAGGTCATTGGTGAAGGCACAGTCCAATTAGGATAGAGATCCCAGCATTTTGGAGATTCCGAGGCAATGGGACCAAGATTAGCAGCACAAAGTGGAGCTGGCTTGAGCCTAGAGACAGGCTGCGCTGCAAATGGCAGAAGTAGAGAAATGGAACCTTAGAACTGGGGTCTTGGTCAAACACTGGGTTTTGTATATGCTTAAACCTTGAGTTTAACTATAATCAAATCATATACTCATAAACTATGATTTGATTCTCACTGTGACCAGGTTCTTCCCTTGAAGAAAGTATCCTATTTATTTTCTATTTTACAGGAGCTTAAAGTTGAGAGCATTGAACTTTTAAAGAGTTTTACAGAGGCTTTGGAGTCTTAGAGACTGGACATTTTGGAGAGGCTTTGAAGGTTGAAACTCACTTTGAATGTTTTAAAGACATGAACTTTTAAAGATGGTGAGACTTTTAAAATTTGGACTATGTTTTAGATTGAAATATTGATATTAACATAACATCTTGAAGACTACAGCAAAAAAAGGTTATGGTTTAACATCAATGTGTTTGTATTCAAATTGGCAAGTGGTTTATTGTGCTAGCTAGTTTTTTGTCAATGTGACAAAAGCGGGAATCATTTTGGGAAAGAAAACCTCAATTAAGAAAATAGCCCTATCGGGTTGGCCCGCGGGCAACCTTAGTGTATTTTCCCGATTGAGTGTTGACGTGGGAGCACCCAGCTCACTGTGAGTGGTGCCAACCCTGGGCTGGGGTCCTGAGTACTATAAAGCAAGCTGAGCAAACCATGAAGAACAAGCCAGTAAGCAGCATTACTCCATAGTTTATGCTTCAGTTCCCGCCTCTAGGTTCCTGCCCTAACTTCCTTGATGATGGACTACAAACTGTAAGATGAACCCTATTCTCTCCAAGTTGTTTATGGTCATGGTGTTTCATCACAACAGTAGAAACCAGAACTAAGGCAACGGTGAAGTCTCTTTAGAGGGGACTGCAAGTACCCCAAAATACTACTCTTCCCCAGACTGTTCCTGAGTACCTGTGCTGTGTACACACAGACAGGGATTCATCTTCATACATGCTCCTTGATGGTTTTTTAAAAAAGTTTTATTCTAAACTTTATTATTAAAAAGGTAGCAAATAAAATAAATCACACCAAAATTAACCAGAACCAAAGATATGCAACTCACTGAGCTTCTACACATTTACAGAAGCCATTCAAATTGGAAGCTGTGAAGCTTCACATTGGATTTTGTACTTTCAGTATCAAATATATTGAATATATTTTATGAACTTATCTGCTACCAAAAATAAAAACCCATGACAGAGTTAAAACTAGAAAGACAATTAACTTTATATACTCTTTCATAACTCATGCTGACTACCGTCAATCCTTTCTCATCCCCTGATATTTAGCCTTTTTTGGTCTCTTTTTTACTTGTCATCCTGTACCCGTATGTACATTTGTTTGCATCTATACATATATTATTGGTTAGATTCTGTATATGAGGAAGACTATATCCATCTCTGTGAAGACACAAAAAGTTACAAAACTGGTATAAATGTACCCTTCGCACTGGCAACTGAAAACAGTTTGGAGTGGCTCGGGCTTGGGAAGCATCACCTGCTGAGCCTCTCCAGCCACCAAGTTAAACTCCAAACTATGGGTTTCTGATCTTTTGCAAGATCCACTCATATTCCTCCTTTCCTCTCTTTAGGTCAGCTGTGTTCTAACAGCATAACATTCTGTCTTTTGCCCACATTTTCAATGTCGGTGTAGGGGACTCCTCTAATTGAAAGGAGGTCTTAATTCAAGATGAGAGAGACAGAGGGAGTCCTGGGGAGATGGGGCTCAACAGTAACCTTACTGCAGATCCCGTCTTGATCCAGAGTAGCCTGCTGCACTGTGTGATGTGATGTATCTCCTCACTGAACATAGCAGTGGCAAGAAAAGGTACAAAAAGCCTTCTGTGGCATAAACAGAAGGTTCCTGATCTCAGTGCCAAGTGCCAAATGGTTGTGTGAAGATAAGCCTTCATTTCACATATTTAAAGAACAATCTTTCCTATAATACATTTTGATTATGTTTCCCCTCCCCTAACTCCTCCCAGACTCTCCACACTCCTATTCACCCAACTTTATGTTTTTTTCTCACTCTTTCAAATAAAGAAACAAGAACAAAAACAAAAACCAGAAACAAAAAGAACTCACGAAAAGAAAATTAAAAAAAAAAAAAAAAAAAACAAGAAAAAGACCAAAGGAAAAAAATGCCAAAACAAAGCAAAATGAAATAAAGCTTCAAAAACAGCACTGAGTTAATTTTGTGTTGGCCAGCTACTCCCGGGCTTAGGGCGTACCCTGGAGTGTGGTTGGTATGCCCAGTAATGCTCCATTGGAGAAAACTGATTTTCCCTTTACTAGCAGCTGTCAACTGAATGAAATATATTTTATGAAATCTTTATCTAAAAAATAGTAAGAGAAAAATATTTGTATGAAAAACATCTTTTAAAATAAAAATACATAAGTAATAAAAATCCCCTTAATCTGACCAGTGGAAGAAGGTATCTAGAATTCCCTGCGCCTGACTTTTAACTCCTCCCCGTGTCAGGTCCCTCCCTTGTATCCCATCATTCCCAACAAGCATGGACTGCCATGAAAAGGAAAAAGCCACATTTTGTAAATTTTGATTTTTTAATACTTGTCATAGTTCGCTTTTGTCCAGCTGATGGAAACCTAGACAGACCTGGGAAGTGGGAATCTCAACTGGGATAGGTCCATCAGACTGGTCTGTGGGCATGGGAGAGTGTTTATTATGTGCTAGTTGATGTCAGAGGGCCCTTCCCACTGTGAGCAGCACCGGTCCCTGGGCAGCTGGGGCTGGGCAGCAGTAACAATAGCTGAGCGAGCCAGGGGAAGTAACAAGTAAACGGTTCTTCTATTGGTCTATGCTGCAGTTTCTGCTGTAGGTTCCTGCCGTGGCTTTCCAAATAAACCATTTCCTTTCCAGGTTGCTTTTGTTGTGGTGTTTGTCACAACAGGAAACAGAGCAGAACAAATGTCCTCCTGGAGATGTTAGTACAATGTGGACCCATGGACAGATGACAATACAAAAAGCTATGTATAGTTAAAATGGTTTTTTTATATCTTTATTCTTTTTCTTCTAAGCTGGAATACTTTTTAAGAATTAAAGGGAGAACCAACAATAACTTCACCAGGAAGCAAGTAAATGAAGAAGGCCATCCCAAGGAAATAAGTTGTGTGGCTACCTGTGCCTGACCGCTTCCTGGGCCTCCACAATGCTCTACATATTCTCCCAACTCAGGAGCTGCATTTGCTCTTCATAACTTGCTGTTCTATCAGCCAGAGTCCAGGCACCGAAAAGCAGTCCGAGTCCTGATTACAAAACACCTCTTGTCCACAGAGGTGCCAAAGGCTCCGAGTGAGTGTCAGCAAGGCGGATCGCAACCACAGGGAATTTGAGAGGACATTCCCAATCTACTCTCCTCATTCTGAGTTAACTTAGAAACAGGAAGTCAACAAACAAAAAGAAGACTTGATTATTCAGGTGGACTTGGGTCTAACTCTATATAAAGACTACACTTAAAGCTGTGGGTTGTCTAAGAGCTTAGTAAGGTTTTGAGAAGAAAGAAAAGCATTTCAATTCCGTTTTGAACACACGTATATTAAGGACTTACCATGTTCCAGGCAGTGAGTTAGGTACTGGAAAATAGAGAAAACAAGGCAAGTTCGTCCTGTTCAGTCACCCACTCTTGAGTGTTACCCCAAAGATGAGGTAGAGCAGTATCTAATTCAAACATGTCAACATAGATAACATCATTTCTTCTCAGATCTTCTATCTCCTCATCCTCATTTAATTTATGCTTAATTTCACCCCCAGTCTCCCTGTCCCTTATCTTCATTTTATTATTTTTTAAAAGTATTTTTTAAATTTATGTGTATGTGTAGGCACATGTTGGGGGCAACCCACAGAGGCCAGAGAAGGGCCTTGGATCTCCTGTAGCTGGAGTTACAGGCAGCCTGACATGGGAACCAAATTCTATTTCTCTGGAAGAGCAACAAGGGCTCTTAAGCACTAAACCATTCTCTCTAGCTCCTTCACTTCATTCTTTTTTAAAAATTATCTTTTATGTTTTTCAGATTAGATTTAGTACATTTTCATCAACATTTAGTCTATTATTTGGGTTAATTTTAACAAATTAATTGTCATAATATGAAAAACGATTAAGTCTCTAAAAAGGATTATAAAATTATTGCTATAGCAATAATTTAAATTTAATTTGAACATTTTGAAACAGTTCAGATGGAATTAAAAACAGAACAAATTGATAAACTTTGGGTATCACACAAAGACAACTACTTCAATTACACATTAGAAAAGAGCAATACAATTTGAAAGTTTATAGAAGCTAGAACATTCTGTCATATGACTTCTATAACACAACTATTATAAAAACAGGTATCATAGGAGTTATATAGTGAGTGTGATCACCTAGCAGTCTAGGAGAGGGGCGGTCAGGGCACCAAGAGTCACTGAGCAGTTCCTGTGCCAATACAGCTGTTGGTTCTGTAAAGGTCCCGAGTGTCCTTGAGGAATGTTAAGGAGATCTCAAGAACCCAGGCAGGATCATACTCTTGCCCTGATCAGCCCAGGACCTCTGAAACTGATCAGCCAATCTATCCCATTTTCATTTAGAAAATCTCACCCCACTCTCAGAATGCCTGGTAGTGACAGTGAAGAAATGTCACTGTGGCCAGGCAGTGGTGGCATATTTGTTTAATCCCAGCACTCAGGAGGCAGAAGCAGATGGATCTCTGTGAATTCAAGGCCAGCCTGGTCTACAAAGCAAATCTGAGGACAACCCAGGGCTACACAGGAAAAACCTGTCTAGAAAAAAATAAATAAATAAAAGACAAATTAAAAAAAGAAAGGGAAGGAGGGAGGGAGAAAGGGAGGGAGGGAGGAAGGTAGGTAGGTCACTGTCTGTGTCTGCCATAGAAAGCAGAGTCATCTACAGCTAAATCATGTCAGGTTTTGATCAATGAAGTAGGTCGGTGATTTTATTTGCGGTTTACGCTTAAGAAACATCTATAAATACCAACTAGTCATTTTATCTTCTTCCAATAAAACTTGGAGTCAGGAATTAACTGGGAAAAGTGCCTCGAACATTTCTATTTTTAGTTCATTCTTCTATTTTTCTAGAGCATTCGAAAGGAATCCCAACATAAGCTTGTGTGGTGATTTTTGTCACCCTTCTTATCTTTTAGGAACTGGATGGATCCCTGAGGACAGGGGATATTCATGATAGGTTATGTGGGCCCCACACACCAGAATACTGTGTCCCCAGTGATTTCAGATATACCTGATCCTGGCCTTTCTATTCTCTTTTAATTATCATTTTGAGAATTTTGTGCGTTGTATTTTGATCATATGCACCCCTCTTCTAGCTCCTCCCAGATCCACCACTACTCACTCCATACGACCCAACTTCACATCCATGTATTTTTTTAGGCACATCCAACCCAATCAGTGCTGGCTATATACTCTTGGGTGTGTGGCCATCCACTGGAGCATGTTCCACTTTCCAGGACCAACTTTTAAAGAAAACTAACTCTCCCTATCCCAAGAGCTATCAATTACCAATAGCTCTCGTATGAGGCTTTGTGACCATCTCCCCCTGCAATGGTGGGATTTTGTATATGAGCTTGCAAAGCTCATAGACAAAGTACAAAGCTCAAAGCTCAAAACTTCAGCATGATGTTACGATAAACAAGAGTTCATATATGCAAGTACCCTGTTGTGTCTGGAGAACACCACTTTGTTGAAGTCATCCACTGCTCTGGCTCTTACAATTTTCCTACTTTCTCTTCTGCAATCTCTCTGAGTCTTGTGAGGAGAAGATGTGTTACAGATGTCTCATTTGGGGCTAAGTACTCTACAGTCTCTTATTCTCCGGTTGTCAGTCCATGTGTTATTCACTATCTCTACAAAAAGAAGCTTCTCTGCTGAGTGCTGAGAGATGCACTAATCTGTGGGCATAGCAATAACTCATTAGGTGTGGGTTTAATACTATGTCAATTTAGCATAAGAATAATAGTAGATATGAAATAGTTCTTAATAGATATTAAATAATAGGTATTAAATAGTAATAGAAATAAAAGACCTTTATCCCCAAAGGCCTGTCTAGCCACAGGTTCTTGACCCCAATATGGTATGAGGTATGGATTTCATCTTATGGACTGGGCCTTAAATCAAATCAGAAAGTGTTTGATTACTGCTATAATTTTCATGCCTCTAATGCACCAACAAGCGTATCTAGTCACATCAGTCAGCACACACAGCAGCTTACAATGCTTACAGCCAGGTGAGATCCACGACTATTTTCTCCTCTGGTACCTTTCAGCACTAAGAAAACTAGTGAGGGTTGAAGCTTAATTTCTCCACATTTTATGATTTGAGTATGCAGTGCTTCACAATAGTAGCTGTACCAGACTGCACTCTCACCAACAATGAATAAGTGTTCCTCTTTCCTTACATCTATGCCAATGTTTAACATCATTTGTGGTTTGGATCTTAGCTATTCTAACTGGGTAACATGAAACCTCAAAAGTTTTAATTTGCATTTCCCTCCTGGTTAAAAATATCGAACAATTTAAAAAATATTACTCACTTATTTATATTTTTATATTTTGAGAACTCTGTTTAATTCCAAGTCTCATTTAAAAGTGAGTTGATTGTTCTCTTGATGTTTAGGTATTTTTTTAATTCTTTGTATATTCTAGATACTAACCTTCTGTCAGATGTGTACCTAATAAAAGGTTTTCTTTCTAAACTCAAAAAAATTACAATTAAAAAATACTTTGGAGAGGTTTCTTCCTTTTCTGTTTTATGAAATAATTTTAGAAAAATTGGTGTTAGTTTTTCTTTGAAAGTCTGGTAGAATTGTGAACTGAATACATCTGGCCCTAGGCTTTTCATTTGGGAAATTTTTAATAACTTCTTTTATTTCATTGGGTGTTTTCCAATCCAATCTGTTAGTATGTGTCTCTTAATTGGGGAATTAAGACCATTAATAATAAAAGTTATTATTGAACAATTTGTATTCATGTCATCCTGTCATTTTGTTGCTTTCGTGGTATTTTATTATACCTTTTTTTTTTTGGTTCAATGTTCTGGAATTGGTTATTCCCTTTGCTCTCTTGGGTGTGTCTAACCCTCTCTTCGGAACTAAGTGTTCCCTCCAGTGGATTATATTCTCTGCAGCTTGTCTTCAGCAGGGATGCTTAGTCTCTTGTATCTCTTAAGGTTCCATGAAACTAAAGCTGAAATGGGAGGGAGTATAAACACCCGATATATTGTGAGACTACTGTGATTGCTGAGCTTCACTCTTAACTCGGTAGGGTTTAGAATCACCATGGAAACACAACCCTTCCTTTGTCTAGGAGGAAGTTTAGCAAGGGAGGAAGAGCCACCCTGATTGTGGGTGGCTCCATCCCACTGGTTGGTGTCCTGAAATGACTGAAAAGGAGAAGGTAGTAATGACCTCTGATCAGCTTCATTCTGAGGAGTATCTCCCCTAATTATTTCTCTATGTACCCTTTCCCTGTGTGATGTTTATTAATATCCTAAGAAAGCAGGGTTCCTTGTAACACAGTGTGGAAAATGCTAGCGCATCATGCTTGTATTTCCTTGGATCACCTGAATTCCTTTAAATTATAGCTTTCAGACAAGCTTATAAAATGGTAAAATATGTTTTAGATAAGATGAATGATGCCAATTCTATTTGCTCCTCAAGCACAGAAAGCTGCATCAAAGGAAGCTTCATTTTCTATGGCCTTAGCTGATGTTTTTAGGGTGGAGGAGGTACCTGTGACAGCCTGGCCAACCTGAGAGAAGAGTATCCAGCACTGCCAGATAGATGCCAGTTCTAAGAGTCTCAACTGTATTAGGAATTTTAAATGAGTGCTGTTCACAAATTAAATTCTTCCTTAGCAGGCTGGTTCAAAGTACTTACCTTGTAAGCTTGAGGACATGAGTTCAATCATTGGATTCCACAATATCTCGGAGAGAAAAACACCCTGAAAGTTGTCCTCTGACCCTGGCACACATGATATGGCACATGATGCAGCACCCCCCCGCCCCAACTTACACATGAACACACAGTAGAAAAAAATTCTCCCTTAGGTTATGAAAAATTATAAAAGCACAATAAAAGAGCAGCATGCAATTAGGAAAATACAAGATAAAATCTTAAAGGCAAAAATGTAATATTCTAGGTATCCTGAAGATAACTCATTAACATTAAGCTGGTTACAAATAGAGACACCAGAGGGCAGCTGCCCCAGGGCAGGAAACCACCATTGAGTGGTGTTGTATGATGGGAGCACCTGTCCTTGATGGTATTTCAAACTCATCTCTAAAACACTAAAGTTATTACTTTACTGGGTTAACAAGGAAAAGTGGAAATAAAATAAATCAATGACTAGTTCCAAGATGGAATAAAAAAATGTTCTTGTTTATCACATAAATGGAGGAAACAGCATTCATTAGAAGCTGATTCAGATTCAGTTCTTAGGAAGCTAATGTTTAATCTGACCGAGAAAAGTGTCTCTAAATCCTGCTTTCTAACACAGTGGTGCAACATAGAACTTTTTCAAAGACAGCAGAACTGAGGGAGTCACTTTTCTTATGTAAGTACACAAACCATAAGACAAAAAAGTACAGGTCAGCAAAAGCTGTTGAGTGCATCTGGTGTGGTATCCTAAGATAGCGCTCTCCCCAGGAACAGGACACACAGGACTCACCATGTCATAAGTTGTTACAATCTTCTTCAGAACTTCAGGCACAATGGCCTGCAGCTCCATGGTGGGGTAGGGCTCACTAAGATTCAGGACCACCAGTGGGGTGTTGTCAGGCCCCAGGAAGCGAGGAGACACAGCCAGCATGCACTGCATGAGGTTGGCCACGGAGGAGAGGCCACACAACTCCTTGAATGACACCACTGCATTCTGAAAAACAGAAAGGAGGCTCTTGGTCACAGTGATGGCTATTCTTGGTTGTCAACTTGACTAAAACCCAAATGGCTGGGCACACTTGTGAGGCAGTTTTTCTTAAGGAATCCAGATCTTTAGGTGGAAGATACACCTGTAATTTGTCCCACACCTATAAAGGACATGGAAGACAGAAGCTTGCTCTCTGCCTGCTTGCTCTCACCTTCACTAGCAAGTCCATCCCTTCACTGGCATTAGAGCCCACTTCTCCAGGATTCTGTTGTATAATGAAGAACAGCTGAGACATCTAGCCTGATGGACTGAACAAATACTGGATTCTTGGGCCTTCTGTTGGCAGATAACCATTGCTGAATTAGCTGGACCACACCTATAAGCCATTCTAATAAATACAATTAATAAATATATTTTTTTCCTAGTCAGAGTACAAGTCAGACTCGTACTCTGTGTGTGCCCTGTCATGCTTGTGCCCTGTCTGGACAGAGCAGGTGGCTAGAAGGAGCAAATCTAGGCTCCTTAGTAACCTATGTTCTGAACATAAGTTTTGAATTTAAACATTTCATTTTTATCAATATTGCTTTAAACATGGCCATCAAGCTATGCATGATCTTGTTCAAAATCATTTGTGACCACGTACAGAAGTACAATATTGTGCTATCTAAAGTGTGTTCCCCCAAGCAGTCTGTGCTAACTCCCTGATTTTCTTCACAGCGTATCCTACAACTGCCACCTCAGCCAGTATTTCCCCTTTCTACCTCCCACCCCTAACTGTAGCACAAATCCCAGGAGGGCAAGCTGCCATCTACTGGCTCCCACGCGCTCTCACAGCCTGACTATGCAGAGCAGGTGCTTATTAAGCACCACTGCAGATGGTTCTGTGGGGTTCAGTACAGACAGGCCCTAAAGGCATGACAGTGGAACCTTAACAGGTTCCGAGGGGAATTACGTTCTATATGCACACTAGAAGCCACAGGCAGGGAACAATGTGGGTTTTTTGTTTTGTTTTGTTTTGTTTTGTTTTGTCTTTGGAAATAAAGGTTTGCCAAAAACACATGCACCTTCAACAATGACAAAGCCCTTCCAATTGTGGTTATGCTTTGACCTTAAGAGAAAGACAATAAATGTCCTTATTGCAGGCAACTCTTCTGATTCCTGAGGTGGCCACAGAGTTAGATAGGAAACGCATATTGAAAGTGTTTCCTGGGTTAGAATTTACTGCTCATGTCATTTTTGTAATAGTGGTTTCAGAACAAACAAATGAGATGGAGAGATGGCTCAGTGGTTAACAGCACTGGCTACTCTTCCAGAGAGCCTGCGTTTGATTCCCAGCACTCACATGGCAGCTCACAACCATCTCTAACTCCAGTTCCAGGGTATCCAACACCTTCTTCTGGTCTCTGTGGGCACCAGACATGCACACAAATACATATGCAGGCAAAACACCCATACATATAAAATAAAAATAAATATTAAAAAAAAAACAAACATCTCAGAGTATCTGTCACATGGAGCACATCTCGCACACTGCCACAGGCTCTCCGTAAGGCAGACCCGAGGAGTCTAGCCTACATCACTCACCAACCCTAATACACAGCTAGATATGCGGCCATCCTCAATCAGGTACACAGTTCCTAACTGACTCTTCTGACATATTATTTCAGAACAAATTATCATCTTAAGACTTTCATAAATACATTTACCATACATATCTTATGTAAGTAATTATCTATCCTCTAAAATCAACAGAACATTGGCTCATTAAAATGTTTCTATGGAGCAGTACAGCTCCATAGAAAGATCTGGAAAACAACTCTTTTACGTTAACCTATCTCCTTTTGATAGGTCATCAATTTGTGTTCCATCTAAGAAATAATAATATTTAATAACACCAGAGATTCCAATATACACCAAGTTAAAAAACAGAGATACTAATTGGTGATAAGAGGAACATGGGTAAGCAGCCTGCTAGTTTATTCTAGCATGCAATCAGTATTTTCAAAAACTATAGTTGTGGAAGTTTAAATGATAAGAAATACGACTAGTAATAAACATTCTAATAACAAGTTGCAATTCACAAAGTATTTAAAATTAAGTGTTCTATTACAAAGCATATACATCTACAAATCATAGACATGCACAAAGTAGAAAGCTGAACATGAACACACACCTGCATGTTCTCTCTCAGGTCTGTGGCATCCCGTATGGGGAGCTGGGCATTCTTGAACACCTCATCTACAGTTTTAATCCACAGTGTTCTCAGAGATGCATATTCCCGGGACCTTTTCCCTTTCCTCACAGAAAGGCCCCTTTTATGAGGCTTCCCTCCTCCTCTTCGGTTAGTAATAGCCACATGAACGAACAAAGATGCATGGGCAAGGGTCTCTCCAGTCAAGGACTGCAGGGGGACATGGCGATAGCCTGTCTGTAAACACTCAAAGGGAATTGTGTACTGGCCAATAAATTCATCCCCAATGTAGTCATCATCCAGCACTACAAAGCGCACCATGGCCAGTTCAGGGAGGTTGATTTGAAATTCAAAGCTTTCATCAAAAATAGGAGCATCTCCATTCTGGTTCACAGTTTTTGTCCTTTGTTCTGCACAGTCAGCAGGAATTCCGTGGATCTCCACATAGACGTAAGGATCCACTACATCACCTTTGGCACCTGACCCTTTGGGCTTGGGAAAGTTCTGACCACTGATAATTTTGATGTGAAGCAGCTGAGGTGAAACTCCAGGGACAGAGTCCTTTGTGTTGGCACTGAAGAAGGAGACCTCCTCCCTCATGATGGCTGGTCGAAGAACATAGCCACAGTTTCCATTCTGCTTAAACCAGCCAATGTTCAGATCCATCATCAGTCCCGGAGTCTGAAAGTTCATGGCTACAATTTGACACCCACATTTCCAAAAATCTTGAGGGTTCATGTTACTAGAGTCAATTCTCATTGGGCTAGGAAAGACCCTGGCAAGAAAACGCTTATTGTAATTTACAAAGTCCCCGGGGTTTTCATTGGCGTATTTGCTAGCAAGCACTTCATTAAATGAACACACTTCCCAATACTTCTGCACCTGAAATGACACCTGAAACTCTTTAAACTGAACTGACTTACAGATGCTCACCAGTTCAGACAGTTCTTTGCAAAGCTGAAATCGCTTCACAGGCACATGGTTGGGCTGCTCCACATTCTCTTTCCCCATCCTCTGAGACATTTCTGCACCTTCATCTTCATCAGTAACATCCCCTTCCACACCAGAGCAATTTGAAGACAACTTCTTGGCTTTGATTAGTATTTTTCCTTTCAGGACATCTGGGGAAGGTAGATAAGATTCCTCCATGTTGGGTGAGGTCGTATACAGCTTGTCTCCTAAAATTTTCTTCATGTGTTGGACCATCACTTTCTGTTGTTTAACAGAACAGTGATTCTCTAAACATAAGATGAGAGGGTACTCAGAAGCGAAGAATGCATACTTGTTAATAATATCAATGACGCTGCGGAAGACTATCTGAGAGGTCATGGTATGGCCTGTGTAAATCACAGGCTCGTTATCTGGCCCATCCCACACATCTAATTCAACACTCCTGCAACCCATTTTGAGAGCTCGGATATATCCTGTGATGTCAGAGGGACCCCGGAACTGATCCTCTATTAAGTATGTATTATGAGATGAGTTGATGAAGTAATGAGACAGAGGTTGCTTCATATCCTGACAAACCTTCTTATGTTCTGGATCAAATATATAACAATCAGGTGACATTAGGTAATTGGTGAACCCATCTATGGAGAGCCAGCCCTTTTCCTGGCCTTCTTTGGATGGCTCATATTTGTGAATAATTTCAAGGCTTATCTCCTCATTTATATGTGCTACACCTTGTTCTGCCTCAAGAAACATCATAAGGTCCTTGGTATCAAGGAATTCTTTATTGCTTGAAAACTGAACTAAAAGGAAGTAAATTTCAGGTCTAGTACAAAGTTCATGAAAAACCTCGATAAATTCTTCCTTTGTGACTTCAGTACCAGCTTTGTCCTTTGATTTATGTAATTCTTTGAACTTAAGCTCAATTTTGCTTGTTTTTAAGCCAGGATTGAGGTTTCTGATACATTGCACAGCATTACACAGAGTTATATGTCCAAGATCATCTACATCAATTTCACCAAACATTTGTGAAACCCAAGAAGTCCTCATGTTGTCTTGGCTACTTTCTAACATATCAAGTGTATGTTTCCCATAGGAAATCAGGTATCGGAGTCCCGTCACCCAGATGTTTGCAACATCTGCAGAATTGGCAACCAAATCAAGTGACTCGTAATTCTCTCCATATATGACTGAAAATGCACAGTCTTCAGATATCTGTTCAGAAACGCCATTGCTGCGGAATATATCTGTGTTTTTCCCTGTTCTCACTTCTTTGATAGATTTGATATCAATCTTGGCTTTCTCAGAATCCTTCTTAGATGGCTCCCACCTCAGGCTTTGCATGTCAGCATCCAGCAAAAAATATCGATGATAAATCCTGGAGTTTGAACGAACCTTTTTGAGTTCAGAGCCCTCAACCATTGAGTTGATACAGTCACTTGCGCTGCTGATCTTCTTCTCTGTCGGCATGCTGCTGAATGACACAGTTTTCTTCCGCTCTCTTTTCTGTTTTGTGCCATCCTGGAGGGAAGAAAAGTGTGTTAGGATAACATAAACACAGGTGTTCATGTTCAGGCTAGGAATTGAAATTTAATTCCCTGAAAAAATATATACTATGATTTCCAACTCTGGATCTTGTGATGAATGATAGCTGTTCATTTGTAAAGCTTAGAAGAGGCCTTGGAGGCTGTGGACTAATGCCAATAAGGCAAGAATTATTGCTTAACAACTGCAACTCATATTTGTCAAGGAATCTCAGTCACACAGAGCAGACTCATTTATAGACCTGGCTACACAATTTTAAGGAAATATAGAACTCCTCTGCTTACAAACTACCAAGAATTCCAAGGCATCAAAAGAAGAACATTAAGCCAACCACAGTACCCATTGGTATGTTAAGGCCTTTGCAAAAATGGTGGTTCATATACCTGTGTGGCTACAGATCTCCTTCATTACTGTTTTCTACAGACTTAGCACTACATGCCTCAAAATCACCTGAGTTACTTGGTTAAAATATAGATATCTGAGCCTATGGAATCAGATCTCTAGAGATAGCGGCAGGCATCTGTACTCAGCGGCATCCCACATGATGGGTGCATAGACTAAAGCTGGAAAGACATTTTCTAGCCACTTGGGTTCACTAGTGTATTTTAACTATGTTATCTCTGAACTCTGTATATGACTAGGCTAGAAATGATTGAGCATGAACCACATGGTGTATGTTAAACGGACAGACATTGGAATCCGTGGATCTTAACAGTATCATAATAAGCTAGTCAAGGTCCTGCATACTTCAGGTAGACACAGATTACTCTTACAGTCACGTTGGGCATGAGAGGAGTTATAGATTATAGCTGAGGTGCATCTAAAATTATAGAGTTGGAGTTAATAAAACTTGCTGCTGCGCATCTTGATGCTGCTTCCCAGGAGCCTCCAATACAAACATGGGTTATAGTGCTGCCCAAGTGCAAAGCTTCAGGGGGTACCTATTTCTAAAGGAGTCCGCATCCTCTGCTTTCCTGCAAAATTCAACATATTCACACTTAAGAGCTGACACTCACATTCACTTGCATATTTCAAACCTTTCCTATATAAACATCTTTATTCGGAAAAAAAGCTGAAACGACGCAAATATATTTGGTGATCTCAGCTTAAAGACAGAATTGCTTTTCAGGGAATGTATGAAATCTGATACATTTTTAGCAACTTACTGTATTCATAAATAAGAAACAGAATAGAAATGGGGGGTTGGAACTTTATAACTCATGAAAAAAAAGAAAAGGATGTGACCATGTAAACACATTCAACAGCAATCTGCTTTTCCTGCTCTGAATAGAATCTATTTAAATAAAATCTCCATATTTAAAAAGCCATCACTAGTCTTTCTATATATGAAATTTAAAATCATTCTTACTTTTTGATTAACTATACTTCCAAAAGTAATTTGCAGAAGGTAACTAAACTTAACCTTTAATTATATGTGTTCCATTTCCTCAAAGTTTCAAAATGAACTACAGAGGTTTTTGGAATCTGAGATACAAGGTAAAACATAAAAACTATCAGGCAGAGTATTTCTTTATAACTATATCATCAGAATGATAAAGTACAAAAGAGGTAAGAATCACATCTGTAAGATTTATTGTATCATAGTCTTTCCAAATCCCTAAAGCATAGATTGTGTTCTATCTTTTTAAGCGAGTTGGCATGAAATTAAATTTGTAATCAGCCATGCATAAGGGCATGAAACAAATGTATAAATTTCTTATTTGTCAGAATGAAATACATCTTTGTCTCTAAAAAGACACATTTTCCTTTAATAAGGGAAACATACTAATTTAGTAAGGGAATTTCATAATGTATAAATTATACCTCAAAGTGCTACTGGTAAAATGAAGTAACAAAAATAAATGGAACTGCTTACCATTGATCCATTAAAAATATATAGTATTTTCTCAGAATTTCCCATTCTTTATTCTCCCATATTACACTGATTAATAATTTACTGCTACCTTCTAATTTGCTACAAAAGACACATTTTTGCATTCATGGCTTCCTTTGTCATCAAGAAGGGAGGACTGAACAGCAAAGCTCCTTAACAGCATACACAGTATGCACGTGTACTCATGCCAGCATCTGTGGACAAGGAGCACCTAAACATCACACTGGATTTACAAGCACTGTCTTCCTGTCATTGACTATACTGATGCATACTCAGGGCAGTCACCCAAACACAGCCTGAAATAATGGCAGCAAGGACACTCTTCACCAAGCTTCCAGTCTCCCTCTTTATCTACTGTTAGTCAAGCCACCTTGTCTGCTCCATAACAAGACCTGAACTAAAACACTGTTTCTCCTTCCCCACTAGCAGACAAAGCCATTAGAAACCTCAAGGAGACGCTTACAAACTGTTGTAGTTTGGATCTTAACTGTATCTCCTTGCCCAAAGCTCATGTGTTGGAAGCTTGATCCCCATGCAGCAACATTCAGAGGCAGAGCCTTGAATGACGGACTGACCATGAGGATTCTAACCCTATGAAAGGATCAGGCCATTTATGGATTCATACCTACTTGGAATATCTGAGGTGGCGAGAACTTTCCAGTGGAGCCTTCTGAGAAGAAGTAGGTCATTGAAAGCATGCCCTCAAAGGGTGCATCTTGTCCCTGCTCCTTTCTACTTTTTGCTTCCTGGCTGCCACGAGGTAAGTGGCTTCTTCATGTGGCCCCAACCATGACATTCCACCTCACAACAGGCTCAGAAAAAAACTGAAGACAAGTAACTGTGGACTGGAGCCTCTTAAACTATTAGCCAAAATAAATAGTTTCTCTTTTTAGGTTGTTTCACTAAGCTAATGGGTCGATAAGGAGGAGAACAGGTGTGAACTTGATTTATGTATCATTAGCCGAACCAGATGTCCTGGCCGGGAGAAACAGGTGGACATGATGCCAAGACAAGTATACAGCTGGTCCGATAACCAAGACAAAAGGAATGTCCCAAGCAGGAAAGAAAGAGTACTAGGGTAAGGTGACAGAAGACCAGTCCTCAAACCACCCAACTCTTGGATTCTACCCTTCCCTGCTTATTTCAACTTGGCCTTCACTTTTTAACCCAACAGTGGCTTAGCTGTGCCTAGGCTAAACAGCTGGTCACTAGCAGAGTTAGAATCAATTCTGTATGTGCTTTATAATACAAGTTGGGCTAAATTGAATATTGCATAGGACTCAAACTACTCGTGCCATACATACAGCTTTTTAAAAATTTTAACTACAAAGAAATCTAAGTGAATCTGATATGCATTAATCATCCAAAACTAGAGAAAAATAATAGAACTTTCTGTTGAACTGGAGATGTCTTAAATACTTTTAATGACATTAAAACTTGCACTCATCACCTAACACTTTGGAGCGGAGAAAACGACAGGTGAAAACTTGATCTAATGACACATTTCTGAGACTTCCGGCACTTACTAACCTCAAGGGAAGGAGCATATAAAGAGACCTGGACCAGGAGAAAAATGGTTTCCTAAGGATTTTACTTCCCTAACAACCTTGATAATTTGTATTTCTTTATAAAGAACCATAGAAAAAATGCCTAAAGATTTATTTAGACATAAGTGAAAACTTATTTACAGAATAGTGATTTTATACCAAGAATGATTTTAAGGGAAACAATTAATCAGGAAGAGGCTAAGGAAACTCCTTCACCACAGCAAATTAGGAAAACAGAGACTTTCATAAGACTCAAGCAATAAAAGTGGAAAGAGCCACACTGTGCAGAGTGGAAAAACACGTATTTCCAGAAAGAAAACTGCCTACTTTAATTAGTAGAAAGCTGTCACCAAAATTAGAAGGCCATCTGTGATATTTAAGCAGCAGCAATTTCATAATGGGCAAGAGTTCATAAATTCTCACCCTGACATGAGGTAGCAAATAAGCGGGCCTCATTTCTCCTGCTGGCAACCGAATGGTGGGCACTGATGCAGTTGCTCCTGGAAAAGAGCCCAACCTGTGCACCCAGGCAGCATGCCATTTCCTACTGCATTTCCCCTAGCCTTCAAAGTGACTCATTACATAACAGAAAGCTGATTACTCCTTGATGAACATCATGTAAAAAAAATGCATCAATATCCAGGATCAATAGCATTGCAAAAGACTGAACACATCTAAGTAGCGAGGCAAAATGTTTACATCTACATGAATGATATGTTCATACTGAGGTAGAACTAGTTCAATAGCTTACAGTTTAGCAATTTCCCACAGAAATACTGCGGGCCACAACTGTGAGCTAGTGCTACGTGATTAGCTGTGACTCAGTTTTCCCACAAGTAAAACAGGCATCAAAGTAATACTCATCTCTCATGAGTTATGTAAAGCAGCTACTGCATAGAGCTGTTAGGATAAAATTAGTTCATCCTTGAGAGGAGCTTTAAATGCTGCCTGGACTTTTGTATAGCCTACATTATTAGATTCTGTAAAATATATTCTAGGCTGAGGTGAGTTCTTCATAAAAGAAAAGCCAAATAAAATACCACTGTAAATACGTAACTATAATAGTCTGATCATTTAAGTTTGTTCAAAGTTAATCTGTCTCAGACAGAACAGATTCCACATAACTTCCTCTGACTCCTGTTGAAGGTGGCTACTAAAGATGACCACAGAACTTCCAGGCGTGACTAGTAGGTATAAGGCCAAGATACACACAGGTGTTGATGGTAGACAGAGGCCCAATACAATGCTTCTGACGGCAGCATTTCCACATCTCCCTCTTGGGAACAAATAAGGAAACCATTTCTCAGAACCTTACGTTAATTTCATCAGTTTAATTATTGAGTCCATACTAGTCCACATGTAATTTACTCTCAACAATTTAATTTCTAAATAAATAACTACATATAGAAATGCAAATGTGAAGCAAAGATCAACATAAAATTCTAGAGACTTCACTCAAAGCATTTGTGACCAGACTTCTTCAGATGATTCTATTTCATATAATTTCATAACAATTCTAGTGTAGATTAACCTATAGTGCTCAACTGTAAGGAAAGAAAGCAAATTCCTAATTTCTGTGAAATGATGCTTTCAAGGCCAGGTTAAAGCATTCAGATCATTGCTGTGATGGGTTGCACACCCTTAAACCAATGAGGTTTATCCTTATAAAACCAGAGGCTTTAATAAATGCAATGGCACTTCCATGACAATAGAGTTTTAGACACATGTCACTACTGTTTAAATATTTATTTAAATTAAATTTAAAAACCATGACTTATACATATGTCTAATGTAAATGCAATAAATAATAATAATAAATAATGCAATAAAGTTCATTGGTTTTTCTTCAGTAGTGAAAAATTTAACAGTAAAAGCTCAGGGCTCCCAAAAATTAGGCTCCCAAAAATTTAGCAGGGGAAAATATTAATGATAAGGCATTTTAATTTATGACCTATAATACTGGTAACTTAAGTGCCCCCAAATTTGTTGTAGAAACTATCAGTGTTTCTCATAGATGGTGATTTTATTTATTATTTATTTTTATTGAGACAAGATCTTTACATAGCCCTGGCTGTCCTGGCACTCACTAAGTAGACCAGGTTGGCATAAAACTCACAGAGATCTGCCTCCAAGTGTTGGGATTCAAGTTGTGTGCCACCCAGGTGCAAATTTCATATGCAGCATATCACAGAGCCTGCTAACTTTGCATACCACATAGATACTGAAAGATGTAATCATAAAACTAACGGCCAAAAACTTTCTAGTAAATTGCATTTAATTTGAAAAGGTACACGAGGTGATCACATGACTGCTTAGTTCCACGCATGAGCAGTTCTAAGAACACTGTCTCTATCCCTAAATTTTCTCCCCTAAACTGTGCTGGTTTTCCATTATTTCAAAGATAATTTAGAAGGAAGATTTGGCCTTCTTCTCTTCTATATCTCGAAAGCTGCACTGCTCAGGGTAGAGGAAAATGAAAAAGCAAAGCAGTAGTTAGAAGTTAGAAGGAAAGCTCATGCCAGGGGCCAGATCAAACAGTAAGTGAAGAACCCTTTCAATCAGAAAGTTCAGTAAGTCTACAACATTTTTTAAATTAAATTTTAAGGAAAGCTGTCTGTTACAGCTTAATTGAGAATGGCTCCCATAGGCTCAGATATTTGAATGCTGGCCCCTAGTTGGTGGAACTGTTTCGGAAGGATTAGGAGGTGTGGCCCTGTTGGAGGAGGTGTGTCACTGGGGGTTTGCTCCGAAGTTTCAAAAGCCCAAGCCAGGTACAGTATCACGTTCTCTGCCTATTGCTTGTGAATCATATGTAAACTCGCAGCTGCTGCTCTATCGCTATGACTGCCTGCCTGCTACCTTGCTCCCCACCATGATGTTCATGGACTCACCCTTTGAAACTGTAAGCAAGTCCCCAATTAAAGCTTTCTTTATAAGTGCCTTGGCTAGGGTGTCTCTTCACAGCAACTGAAATAGTAACTAAAGCAGGGCTCCATAATTATATTATGAATTCATATGACTATTGAATATTTCTATCTTACAGAAAATACTTTTTAAGGTCTTTTTAAAATCCAATGGTTAGCATACATATGACATTTCTGTGTGTAAAGAAAAGAATAAGAAAATACACAAAATAATGAATCATATCAAACTCAGTTCTCATAAAATATTCTTCTAAATTCCAAAGCATTCATAGGTCCACACTAGCCCAGCCCTCAGCAGCACTGTCTCCTCTCTAAACCGTACAGTGTTATCAGCTCTGCTCCGTAATTCAACACTCAACTGCAGCTTGATTTGGCACTCTGATTATTCTGTGTGGTTAGTCTTATCTCAAGTACAAAGTAAATTTTTAAAGGGAACAGGACTTGTTGGCAACCAGACAAGAACTCCTTCTCATGAACTGGTTATTTCAATAAAGCTTACCAGAGCCTTGGAGTTACCAGGAAGTCCAAACAAGTTAACTCTTGAACTTAATAAAAATATTATTTACTTACTTTTGTAAAAAGCAAAAATCATTTTGTTATTACTGCAATTTAAAAGTGACAGATTATATAACCCTTACATGAAAGGATTTTAAAAACATCTCAGTGTAAGAGTGCCTCAGTTATCAAAGAGCATGGAGTTGAAGGTTAAACACAGAATGCCAATGATTTAAGATTTTTCGGCTTTATTATTATTTGTTTTACATTTACCGTGTGTGTGTGTGTGTGTGTGTGTGTGTGTGTGTGTGAGAGAGAGAGAGAGAGAGAGAGAGTGTCAGGGGATAATCTGTGGAACTAAAGTTGTCATGTATGGTGGCAAGCACCCTTACATGATGAGACATCTCTTCAAGCCATAATTTTTTATTTATAACACATATCAAAAAAATCAAATAATCTTGGTGCTAGAGAAATACTATACAAATTTCAAACAATATTGGCTACAAAAGCCACAATGAAATCTGTTAACAGAGTTATTTTTCAATAGCAGCATCTTATACTTGTTAATCTATAAGTTAGATCTCTAGCTTCCCTTTCAACTCTTCCCTCAAATTCTTCTAAAATCAAACTCATTTTGTCTTGCGTCTCTGACTCTGGCTTTCCCTCGTATCTACAATAAACCTTCTCATGAACCCACACCATTTTGTCTTGTGTCTCTGACTCTGGCTTTCCCTCGTATCTACAATAAACCTTCTCATCAACCCACCCTAGGAGCAATCATGACTTCATTTCGTTTTTGATTAGCTACCCAGTCACTATGTTCTCAATGATCCTGTTCTCTGAGTATGAGCCTGAGATCTGTTCACACAGAGATGACCTTGCCCACAGACATACAGTAGGCCTTGGTAAGCCTGCGATAGCAGAGCAAGGCTAACCAGGAGACAGATCTAAACACCATGTGGTAGGAGACTTGTACTCAATAAGGTCAAGGCCCTTATACCTGAGCAGCAACACCCGCGACATGCAAATACTGTACACTACGTCACTAAGTAGCATAATATGGCAATTTCTGTTTGCCAAGTGCTGCGTAGTGTCCATGCACTGACACTAAACTAAATACTGTGCTCCCTTCTAATCCTCACATCAACTCGAGGGTAGTGTGCTTACCTACTGCTACAAGTTAGGGACGAAAGGCTTGAGAAGCAGAGAAATAAATCCAAGCCCTCACTAGGTCTGTGTGGCACCACAACCCTCCGTCACTCTGCAGCACTGCTCATATACCTCCTACTTCCAGGCTTCTGGAATCTGGAAATCAGAGCTGGAGATACAACACTGCCTGTCAAGCGCCCACTGCCACCCCCGGCATCCAGCCCCTGCTGACAGGCTTTCTAAATGCTCATCAGTAGCTTGTGCTACTGAATATTCCATCCCTCTCTAAACACAAAGGACCTCATGCAGCAAAATGTTAAGGTTAAGCAGCTACTTCCGGGTCTACTTCCTTACCCCTTATCATTCTTTGTTCCATCCTCAGATATCCTAATTTTGCTCCAGCCTTGAAATCTAGAAATCCTAGAAATCCCAAATATTCTGTGCAATACGCAATTGAGAGTAGACTAATCTCTTTCTTCTAAATGTTTTCCTGATTAGAGTGAGTTTTACACAAAGTATTTATAAAATCTGTGAACTGTCCTTAACCTAGCTGAAGTATGCATTTATAAAAAAAAAAAGCAAAAAACTTCACATTATAAAACATATTTACATATTAAATCTTCCATAAACCTAGTGTCATACTATCCCTAGAGCTGTTCAACACATCATGAAAAGACTGAAATTATGCTTGTAAATTAAGAAAAACAGAATCTAATGTGAGTAGTGTGACCTCCTTTTCAACGACTATACCTAAAATGCTAGAACAAATTGGAGTAAAATATAATGCCCCAGAAAGGGAAAGAAATCTCACAGGGTCCTAGCCCTAGACAAAAAAATTACAGGCAACTGATAAGTCCTGTTAGAGGAAGAATTACCCTCTCCCAGGGATGAACTCCCTAATTGGTTATCCAATACAAAGTGGTAAGTCCTGATAGGATATACATAAAAACAACAAAAATAAACTTGGCAAATCATATTTATATATTTGTCCATACTTACTTATATAGTAACACACTGCTGTGGCAGCTCAGCAAAGAAGACGGGGAGGCACTTTCACAGGTGTAAACTCTGCCAGACCTCAGCAGAGGGAACCACTATCCTGGCCAGCACCACACTCGATAGTGGCACCCTCTGCTCAGGTCTGGCAGGGTTTACAACTATGAAATCACCTCCTTGTCCTCTTTGCTGAGCTGCCACCGCAGTATATTACTACAAATGGTGGTCCATGTGGGGTGCTATTTGTAGTTGTTAACTTCAATCTTTTACCCTCAATTTAGGGAAAGAGAAAAAAAGAATAGAAGGAAATTTTTACCACTTTTGCAGTAGCTTTGATATAGAATGAGAGAAAGGTAGAAATCTTCACAGCCTTTTTTAGACTGTCCTAAGCTTGAAGAGGACTAGCTGACAATGAGTCAGACTAGCGTCTCAGCTCACTATCTGCAAACTCAATCTCTCCAACCTTTGTTCTTTTAAGTAAGAACTAACACACTAATGAGGACAACCCAACCAATGAACCACCAACCAACACCCACCCCCGCTCTCTGGGCTTCAGATCTTTTATACCCTAAGCAAAAGTTCCCATAAACCCCTGCAGCACACAATCCCAAGAACAACTAACATGCCTGAATGACTGCACCTAACCAAATTATAGCCACCTGCATCAAGCATTCCAAATCCAACTTGTAATCATCTGCCACACCTGGGATGGCAACACAAACCTAGTCAAAACGTCACTTTGCATTTTTAAAGAAGCCAAAGTAACAAAGACTTCTTCCAAGTGTTCCACCACATACTTACACATATACACACACAATAATAATAATAATCAAATTTTAAAAGTATACCAATTTGATTTGTTTTGAGGTAGTGTCTCTCTTTTAGTACTAGCTATCTTGGAACTCTATATGTAGACTAAGCTGGCCTCGAATTCACAGAAATCCACCTGCTTCTGCTTCCCAAGTATAAGGATTAAAATAGTGCAACATCAAATCCAGCAAGCCTAGCAATTGGAGTGTAAAGGAGGCATGGAAGGAGCTGGAGTGAGACAACTTGGGAGGAGTGGGGGAGGACAGGGAAAGTGATAAAATTATATTTTAATTACAGTGTATAAAAATGAAAAAATATAACACTTATAATATAGATTTTAAGAATTACAATAAATATATAATATAAAATTAATATCCTTAACCACTTTTCTTAAAAATTTACTTTATGCATAGGGGTGTTTTGCTTGCATCATGTATATATCCATACAATACAAACATACAAATACATACATACAAACATATGTGTGTGTGTACATATATATGTACACACACACACACACACATATACACATATATGTGTATGCGAGTGTGTGTGTGTGTGTGTGTGTGTGTGTATGTGTGTGTGTGTTTTTTTTTTTTTTTGCCAGAAGAGGGCTATATAATCTTCCAGCCTTCAGTGTGGGTACTGGAAATGTGTTTTTAACCACTGAGCCATCTCTCCAGCCCTGCTCAGCCACTTTTAAAGTGTTTTGGAAGTATTAAAATACAAATGGATATATCTATAAAGCAACTCTGCAACTAAGGCTCAGGGAACATTGCTGAAGAGGGAGTAGAAGCACTTTAAGAGCCAGAGGATTAGGGATTTGCTGTGAAACTTCTGTCTCTCAATAATGTCAGAAACTATACCCATAAAGTCTCAGCGATGTGACTGTAGAGACATCTGCTGAACAAGGTCAACAACAGATGTGCCAAAGTGAATGAGGGAACAACCATGAGGCCTCAGCCCTACTGAGAGAACTACAGGGAACTAAGGAGTGCTGAGAGTGGAAGAAATAGTCTTCCCCAAGGAAGAGCACACCAAGTGGCTATCCAACACCAGTCAGCCCTGAAAACATGCATACAAGTAACACTATACGGACTGAGTAGAAAGTATTTAGCAATGATATATATATATATATATATATAGTATTTAGTAACATTATATATATATACACACACACACACACATATATATTTATATATGTACACAACAACAACTTGTAAAAAAGAGGTTGTGAAATTGAAAGACAGCAAGGAGGGGTATATAGGAGTGTTTGGAAAAGGAAAGACAAAGGAAAATGATTTGATTATTTCATAATTTCAAAATAAAAGAAATAATTAAAAATATTCTTATGATTGCTGTTTGTATGATGTAATTTTTCCTACCCTTTTATATTTAAACTCTGTCTTTTTGAATCTAATTGTAGACAACACAGAATAAAAACATTTTAAAGTCCAGCTTTATCTTCTCTGCCTGTGATTAGACTGTTCCATCCCTTCATATTTCACCTTAGTATTGGGTTGAATTCATACCTGCAATTTTACCTTTTCTGTATGTGTCATGTCTTTTTACTCCTTTATTTGAAGTATGTTTGCAATCTAGGAGCTCAGAATTCTTTTGTGACCTCAGCAAGTGGTGTTTTAGGGTGCTAGGTAGACCTGGAGACAGGGGACATGAGGGCAGAGACAGTGAGGACGAAGACCCTGTGGAGAATAAATGCAGACATGAATGGGTAGCTAAGGAGAGAGGTCTGTTTAGAAAAGATCATGGAGCAGATTTCTATCTGAACTATTTATCTTTATTTCTATCAATGAAGAAGGAGAAATTAACATGCAGGAGAGGGGAAACATAGCCCAAGGAACAAAGACATGGGCCTCGTTATTAACTTTTACCAAAGGGTAACTTCTGAGCTAGATCCTTATGGAAAATGGGAAGGTGGGTAAGGTTATCAAAGAAGGCAAATAAGGCAAACAAAGGTACACAGTAGGAATGAAACCACACTATGTGAAGAATCACAGGGATGTGGGGCAGACAGGAGAGATTAAATGTGAGCTGTGGGCTGGCCAGCCTCAGTGTAAGAGGAGGGGGTGCCTCCTTGGCGAAGGACTCCATAGCCTGGAGGACAGACATGCTCCTGCACCAGAAAGACAAATCAAATCTGTGTGAAACTGATAATATGCACACTGCCTAGGTGTAAAGACACAACTCACCATCTGCTTTTAAAGGTCACCAAGTAGAAGCGGTCTTGCTTGCTTTACAACTTTATGAATCACCGGCCCATTTATATAAGTATTTGTCTTGTTTCTGTCTTAGGACTCTCATAAAATTGAACCAAGTGATAAATGATAGATAAATGTCAGTTTGTTGGTCTGTCTGAACAACTGGATGGACACAAAGATTACTACTTGAAGTATGACCATCTGAGACAACATGTATTTTAAAAAGCGGTTTAAAATAGTTATAATTATTTCAAGTTATTTTAATTACTATAAGTTAAATTTTAATAAATAATTAAATTATTTTAAAACTAAAAAATTACAATGTTTTAATTATTTAAAAAACTTAAAATTTATAGTAAATTCAGAACTTGCTTTTCTATTTGTAAGCGACATAACAAGAACAGCATGTCTGCTGATGTGTGCAGATGCACTTTTGTTGTCTTTGTATCTACTTGGCATGGAGCATCAAAACACTTCAGCTTTAGATCATATCCGTGGCAAGTCTCCCATTTTGTTAAATTAAAAGCTATACTTGGGTTAAGAAATCAATAAAAATGTCAATGCCTGCATGGCAGAAACCCAGAAGACCCAAGAGGCTGGAGCAGAGCACTTGCAAAGCAGAGCAAAGCCAGTGTGGACAGCAAAGGTTCAGTTGTGCCATTTCCCCGAGCTGTAGAATACCTCTTTAAGGCCACAAGTCTCTTCTAAAGTAATCAACCCACCAAACCAAAATGAAGAGCAGTTTTAAGAAGAGAAAAATCTCATCACTGATGTATTTCAAATGGCATGTGCCACCAGTGACTGAAGCAGTTTAACTGCTTCCGTGACTCAATCCGTGTCACCATTTCCAGACCCAATGCTCTAAGTCCCAGCTTTTGAGAGAAAACTATTAGCAACAAATGCACGACTGATTCATAGACCACATGCAAATCAGTTCTAAATGTAGCTTCCTAAATATGCTCCATGTTTTAAACATCACAATCCTATTAACAGTCTGTGCATCACTTTGTATCAACTACAAAACTAAGAAGCTTGGGCAATCCTACAGAGTACATTCTGCAAACTTTAATTCTGAATATTGGAACTAGAAAGGCTTTGTATAGTTACACTCCAGAAGTTGATGTGAGGCTGAAATACAGGCATTTACAAAGCATGCTAATGTTTTATCCAAGTATTATAATGTAACCTTAAAATGTCCCATTTAATTATGTTGTATCTCATTTCATTAAAACTCTTCAGAAAACAAAGGACTAAATTCTGAGTCTACTTGCAAACTAACTACCAAAATCACTTAATAAACATGACGGATCCCTACTCCTAAATCAGATTGCCATGACTAACAACCACTCAAAGTAGTATTGTGATCTGAGGCTGGAAGCTGACCTTTCTACCAGTTACATGCCTCCAAACTGGCTTGTTAAAGTCAGGGTTTCCTAAGAGAAAGCACACAGAGAATGAGCTGGTGTGAGGCAGAAGACTCCCAGAAGGAGCAGGGAGCACATGAGATCTCTGGAATATTGTGAATATATAGTTATGGATAATGGACACAAATTTTTAGACAGCAACACCTAACGATCACATGAGAGAGTGAAAAGTGGATATTAATAAATAGGAAAATAAAATAAACAGGAAAAACGGAAACATTCAGTAACTCTGCAGTGCCAGACGTGCAATACTCAGACACAATCAAATCTAAGCCCCTCTACAGATCCATCTGCTGAATGGCTGACACTGTCGGTCTGGCTAGACACTTCCTGAAAGCAGTACCAGTCCAGCTTGCCCTTTCCAGGCCTGGAATCCATCTACAGCTGCTTAACAGTCTGGGTTAGTCTCGCTGCCTATAACCAAGTGGGCAGGCAATATGGTCCATTGTAAACTGACCACTTAGGATGGCTTTGTGTTTGTACCCTGAGGGTGCTACAGTTCCTCCTCCCTCTGCCCTTTTGTGGAAATGGACTCTTAACTAAATCCTAGCCTGCTTGAATAAATGAAGACTGAGCCCAGCTGCAGACTGGAGTCCACCTTTGACTGACACAGCACTTGTGGCGAGCACAGAGTGACACTACCTTCTTGGCTGTACGTAGTCCTGCTCTCGTGTGACGCCTGTGAGGTACTGTCCTGGCAGCACTGGCCTGAGTATGCACTGCTCACCTTTGGATGTCTTCATTAAGACTATTCATTCTCAGCTGCAGTACAGGCTGGCTTTCCTAGATATCCCAGGAAATTCTGCTTGCATGCAACAGAGCTATCATGTGCTGATGTGATAACTGAGGCATGCATGAGCGCTGTGAAGGGGCGGCAGTGGTGACACCCCTGTGTGAAGGGACCAGCTGCCAGAGGGGATACTGGAGATTGTATGTGGGTTCGTGGATATACAACAAGGACGTGAGGTACCGCAGAAGGTAAAGAAACTGGTGGATGAGCTCACCCAACTGACTTTCTAATAGGCCACATACTGGTTTTCCTGGTGACCAAATCATGTTCATCATCACCCATGTTTCTGCCCTACTCACAAGCAAGTGTACTTCCATCTTAAGTCAAATATCAATGTACTACATACAAGTGGCACCATCACTGCTGTGTCACCACTGACAACCTAGGACCCTCCCACATCCTGCAATCACCCCAAAATTTAACTTTCCAAGTTCAGAAATCCTTTGCAAGGTTACTCTGTTGCTTGACATTAGAGACATGCATCAAAAACTAAATTAGGAAAAAGTTTTTCTTTTAATCTAATTTTATGCATTTTCTCCCTTCTCCCAACCCAAAAATGATATAAAATTCACTCAGGTTTACTGGAAGCTATAATGGCTAAACAGAAATCACATTTTGTCTCTGGAAAAAGCTGGAGTTTTATCTGAATCATGTTTTATTCCAATTATAAAAATTTTAAACTAATTTAGTTGTGCTTTTGAAAGCACTGCTTAGAACAGTTTTTAATTTAATAAAATTATAATGTAAGAATAGGCTAGGACCAAGAGTATGAGAAAATCAGACCTCTACATTGTACCAGCTCTTGAAGCCCATTATACCCTGACAAAATTAGAAGGTTCTTTGATCTAGAAAATGCAATGGATTTTCTTTATGAATTACTATTACTTTATAAATTAAGAAAGAAGAAAATCCCTGAGAAAATGAACTGTGGAGAGTAAAATCGTGATCAAGAAAAGTCTGCACTTGCTCCCAGTACTCAGATCCCTCAGGATATAGCCCATATGCAGGCTCCTGGGCCACATGTGGCTTAGGAAGTAAGCCCATCTCCCTTTTCAGGGATGGCTGAGGTTAGACCACCTGTACATTCAGGCCCTTCACAGCACTCTCTTGTAAAGTCCTCTAGGATCTACATTTCAGGGGTTAAATAACTGACACTGGAAGATTTGTTCATCCCTGACCCTGCTCAGCTCCATATGACAGATGACTGGACTACCTGAAGTCCTCCTCAGACCCATGTCTTCCAATTACTTTCTGGTTCACATCTTTCTGGCTCTGGCAACAGACGTTGGCTGGGCAGGAAGAAGCGCAAAGTGGAGTGGGTTTCTTCCACCTCTCCTTGCAAATAAGTCAGAAACTGTCACCACTAGAGGCTGCATCCCCCTCTGGGTTCCTATGATCTCTGGGTTTCCTGATCTCTGGCATCTGTTTAAGGCCCTGTTACAGGATGGGGTTAATTTTCTGCTGTTTACAGCCTCTGGTGGCTTCAGTACCCATCTAACTCTTGGTTTTCCACCAGTGTACATTTCCTTTGATGAGAGTCTCTGTGTTTCCAATACTGTCTTTCTAGATGGGTCCCTGGTGTGATTAAGTGCTCAAAGCTCTAGTTGCTAGGTGCAGAGTCAGACCCTACAGCTTTGATTTCTGATCTTGTTATCCTTTGGTGTCTATCATTTCTTGTGGTTAGAAACATATGTATTTGTTGGAAAAACTTAAATTATCTTTTGGTACATGGGTACTTTCTCTTAAAGAAGGTGATGGAAGGATGTAAAGGTATTCTGTAGATCAACTGTATGCAAAAGACTCATCACATGTTAAAAAACTATAAAAAGTATAATACATACTTGTATGAAGATTTTTAATAAAAAGAAGCAAGTGAAATAAACTTTAGTAATTTATATATCCCCAAATATCTAAAATGTCATCGTTTCAACTCGTAATTAACATAAAAATGGTTGAAGTTAATTATTATCTTATATTATTAAGTCTCTGAATTCCACCATAGTTTATATTTATAGCACATCTCAATTTTCTCAATATGGATTAAGCTCCTTTCACTGCTTAACAAACACAGAGAGCCAGTGGCTAATACACCGGGCAGTGCAGGTTAGGACGACCAGCTTCTCAAGTTCATGAACTGTCCTAAGTCCCAAATCTCCCTTGATAATTCTAGGGTGATGCTTTGCCCAAAGCAAGCACCCAGCAAATGTTCACTGGACTTAGGAACAACCAGATGGAAACAGTTTATAAAGATAAGTGAGGCCAACCTGTAGTTTGGGGAAGAAATAACATTTTTGAGTCTTATAACTTAAAAGTCACAAATGGTTAAAAATTGTTTAAAAATGTAAAAAACAAAAACAAAAAAAAAGGAAAAATGCAAAAAAAAAAATCATTGTTTAAAAAAAGTCTACTACTATTTCAAATTACTCTAAAGGGAACACTAAACACAGAGAAAGTAAGGTCAACTTGGGGGGAGGGGACAACAGAGAGATTTGAGATTTTTGAACAGAAACAAATCTTGTGTCATAATAAAAGACCAGAAAGGACCACCAAAAGCTACTCAAATGACTGCTGGTGCTTGATATTAGATAAGAAGTGTAAAATATTTTAAGATACAAAACTTAAGGGAGATTAAAAACCAATACAGCCGGCAGGTGAGTTACAGAAATGATCCCTGTCTACTAAAGGGGCCGAAGCTCAGCTCACTCTACCACAGTCCAGGAAGGACACTCCACAGTGTCCTTTTTTTTTTTTTTTTTTTTAAACTACAGTGAAAAAACCCTCATTTCAGTAAAATTTTATTTCTTCAACCTGGTAGAACTTTCATCAGATCCCATGACAAATCCACAGTTGTGTGACTGCTAACAAAATACCAATGTCCAGCTACTTCCTTCAGATTTCAGCATCAAAATCCTTAGGACACACACAGCTAACAGTGCCATTTATTTGGCTAAGAACAGAAATAGTTCACTTCTTTTTAACTGATTAGGTTTGTTTTATTTTCAATCTGAATAAATACTATCCCTTTTATGAAGGTAAATGGTGCTTTTTAAAATCTTCATACTGGTAAATAAAATGTATATGGATCGAGTTTTTTACTTTTTAAAGGATTTTTTTTAGTTTATAATAAGATTACTCCTCTCTTGGGGCAGCATTTGTCTCTTTAGTCTAATTTTTTAAACCACTGGCATATTTTGAGTTTTATGTCAGTTTTTTACATATTGTTTAATTCTAAACACAGAGCTTTAAGCTGCCACATAGCCACCTGAGCAGAGCTCTTGTTAATGAGTATCATATTTTCCAGCAACTCAATATAGTTGCAAAGATGACAAATTGCATATGGCTGACAATCTGCCACTTACTGAAATAACTGGTTTTGTACCTTGAGACTTTTCACTCACTCTGTAAACATTAAGTAGTTTGTTGTGTCAGATGCTACAGGACCCTAAGGTCAGTAAGCAGAACTCAGATCAGCCTTGGCATTCCCGAAGGCTGGGCCCCGCTGGAGGCCTGTCTTCTGTTTCAACCGACGCGGGAGGAAGGGAATCCCATGCAAGCACACCAGGCCATACCAGCTGTCTGCATTCCAGCTGCCCTGCCAGAAGAGACAGCTCCAGGCTGTCAGACTTCCTCATATTCCTCAAGGATCAGAGCCAAATAGATTGATTAAAAAGTAAACTGAGAAGATTTCACACAGAAACAAAGAACTCTAACACTCCTGCTCATGCTGTAAATCTTACAGCCAAAGCCAAGAGAAATGATTTATTATTTAATAAAACCTTATTTTTTTCCTAAATTCCAGAACTTTGTAACTAGTTACAAGCACACTAAGCAGAATCATTACATGAGATAGAAAGGAAGACATACCAAAAACAGCTAGCGGCAAGTTATTTTTATTCTTAAGATTATTGGACTCTTATTTCATCCTTAAATATATCAGAATTTCAAAACTAATATACATATATACATATTTACACATAAATATTTCCCCTCATCTTTACTAAATGCAAGAATTAATACCTGCCAGTGGGGGTTTATTACTTAAGGTTTGTATCTTAGGAATGAAATATCTTCCATATATTCAAAAACCAAAGACAGTAAGATAACTTCTGGCAAAACAATAGGATAATCTTAAAGAACAATTTACCTAAATGGCTAAAAATAAACAGTCTCCATATTCTGACTAACTGTCTTCACCATGTACAGAAAAATGCTGTGGTCTACCCACAGTGAGGCACAAAACCAGTGAATTTGAAATGTGATTGCAACATAACACATAAGCCTTAGTTGGTTTTCAACATTAATTCAAGAACAAGAATCTGCTCTAGTGACATCCCAGGAATGCTTGCAGACACTTTTCTAGATAGTGTAGAGAGCTTTCCCCGTGGAATTTTTCTGTCCCTTTCCGAGTCCTCCGAGTTTAATCAGGTCATCATGGTTCTGTATGAGACTTGTGGCAAACATCTGGATGTGCATTGTCTGAAGCACTGTTCTGAAGACACTGACTCTCATCCCACACAGCCCACTTGACTTCAGTCTACTTAGCTCTCCTTTGACCCGTGGCCACAAATTATAGACTTCCCAAGTCAGTCTTTAGGGATCCAGAACAGTGCGGCTTAGAGACCAGCTGAATCATGACAAAGCAAACTATAAAGAAAACCCATTATTCATAGCTAGAAGGTAGCACAAACTACTGAATACATCTGAATAAGAGGGGTGAAACTGGAGGGAACACCCACAGGGTTCTCTGATATATACTTATCATTCTTAATACAGAAAACTTTAAAGATAGAAATAGTCTTCAGACACAGAAAAACATGATTTGAAGCAAAAGCTCACTAACTGTAGATTAATGCATTAATTATACAAGAAGTCATTTTTATTCTTAAAATTATTCAGCCCGTATTTCTTCTTTAAAACATATTAAGTCAGATGGTGGTGGCACGTGCCAGCACTCGGGAGGCAGAGGCAGGTGCATTTCTGTTCGAGGCCAGCCTGGTCTACAGAGTGAGTTCCAGGACAGCCAGAGTTACAGCAGAGAAACCCTGTCTGGAAAAAAAATATCTAAAACCAATTACATAACTGTTCATTTCAACCAAAAACAAATATTACTAATTGCCAGTAGGGAATTAATATATGTCAGTAGGGCACTGTTATTTAAGTTTTCATTTGAGAAAAGAAACCAACATACAGGATGAAATTATTAAGCCAAGGTTATATAGAGTAGAATTTTCTGGGACTATGGTTTTATTTCTCTTCTTTTTTAAAAACAAATGGCTTTGTTCCCCAACCTCCTCTCACCCCGCCTCCTGGTGTTCGGTAAGATTTCATGTAGCCCAAGTTGTCTGATCTTACTGTGTAGTCAAACTGCCTTCATTGTCCGAGTGCTGGGATTACAGTCTACACTGCTTTTAAGTAAGAACACAGAGGCAGAAGAGCTTCTGTGCTTTGAGTAAACTGAGGGAGAAAAGGAGCAGGAGAAGGAAGAGGAAATTTGGCAATGGAGAAGGAACTGTCATTGCGTTAAGAAGGCACGTTCCACTAAGCCAGCAGGCTCCCAAGAACAGGGAAAAGGAAGGACACAGTGGCTAGACACTCAACAGTAAACCACACCAGAAAGTCTCAGAAGCCAAAGCGTCCCTGCCTCTGCGTCTAACACCTGCTCCTCAGTTAAAAATCCTTTCCTCAGAGATGTCCATTTCTGCCTGTGCTTTGTAGCTTTCCTGGTCATGTGTGTTGCTGTGCTGATAACAAATGCCGTCCTACCCCCCAAAGCATGCAGACACTCTCTACCACAGGAAAGGAGGACAAAACCAATGATCCTGAGACCCAGGGCTCAGAAGTTCTTGTAGGTTCTCAGTAGAGACACAGTACAGTTCCTAAAAGCTTGCAAAAGCCTAATTAGGCTAGTAAAATAAAAGAATGTACAAGCTGAATGAAGCAAAAGTTACTTGGAGAGCAGTGCTTACAGCATGGGGGAAGAGTTCTAGGTGGTATATTTACACACTATTTTCTAATAGTTGGGATTCTGGACATAAAGTACACACATCCTCTGCTTCAGACATCCCTCTGTTTGTATCACTTCCTAAAGACGAAACTATTAACAAGAAAACACATTTTTATAAACGTATGCCCTACCGACTCATAAAGAATCTGAGGTGATCTACTGTTATAGATTCATAGGCTATACATGAAGATGAATGTAACAGCCAAAGGAGCTTTGGAATAAGAACTATAACACTCCTAAAATGAACAACTGCTCCTGTTACATACTATCTTAACACAATGGCCAAGAATGTCAACTGTCCAGGAAGAACGTAGCAAATAGAAATCGTTGTGGAGACTAACTTTTAGGATGTAATTTATCAAATGGATCTTGTATAGATCCTTAGAAATTTAAATAGACAGCAACACTTTTCTTTGGAAAGGAAAGACATGAAAGTTAGTAATGAACTCTTCAGGACAGTTGTTGGCCACACTAAAAACAAAACATAAACCCTCTGAAAATGTTAGATACATACAGATCATAGCTAAACCAAAGAGCTGCACTCACAGACCCTCCTCACTCTTAAACTCAAAGCTTTGCTACTTTTAAAATTACTCCTAAATTGTCAAAATGAAAGTGAAATATCAATTTTAGTCAAGATATTATGATTGGCTCTCATTTCCAAATTCCCCATATAAATCTTTAAAGTAAGCCAAAAGTAAAAAAGAAACAAACAAAAGCTGATATAAAATTATTGTATAATAAACTAGGGAAAATATGTTCTTTCACTTTGTTATTTAATCAATATGTTTTAATATTACAATATTTCATGACCCTATTTTCAGTAAATATAAATTACAACAACTATAATCCAATGATTTGACTGGATTCCTTTTCCAAGGAATATTTCAAATTAAATTGGATTTTAAACAGAGTTTTCATGTACAAAATACTCTAGGAGACGTGAGGACTAAAAGAAACAAGGTCTCATGCTGTAGATTTAAATGAGGGTTTAAAATGTATTTTATTAATATTGTGGGTGGGTACATGTGCCACAGCACACATGTAGAGATTATGGGACATCTCTGGAGGGTCAGTTCTCTCTGTCCACCTTTATGTGGGTCCTGGGGACGGAATTCAGGTTGTTGGGTTGTTAAGGCAAGCACCTGCTGACTTATCCAGTCAGGCCTTCTGAGGCTTTTAATCAGAAAATATATGTGACCTATAGTGCATATGTCATAGCAGCAGCTGACTTTGAAGTGTCAGTCAAATTCAGATTCCTCCTGGGCTTATAATGGCCCAAAGGCTGATCATCCCAAAGTCAGTAAGGGATGAAGAGTAATTTAACAATTGTTAAATTTGTTAACAATTTGTTAAAAAATGTTAAATTTATCAATTTAACATTCCCAAACAAAATTTCATTATGCCTTAGAATTACTGTTTTTTTGACAATTATCTTCTTTTGGCAAGTACCACTACACCCATCAAAAGTTCTAAAAGAACAAGGACTGAGTAAAAGAGTTTCACATGAGTCTTTCTAGGCCTTAGCAAAGCTATGTTTCCTCACTGGGAACAAAACTTCTTAATGTGAAGAGTCATTTACAATCACTTCAGTTTGTTGCTAGGATTCTCGGTCTGTTACAGACACAATATCCTTTGGCACCTGGGTATGCCAGTGCCTCTATGGCAAAAAAAAAAAAAAAAGACCTTTTAGGAATGTCCATGTATGATTTCATTCCCAAGAACATCATTGTAGAAGTTTATTTTTAGTTATGTTTAAAATGGTGGCTTTGTGCACTGTTGGGTGAAGAGCTGCCTAGGCCTTGGCATCTGTATTGTCTACAGGTGCCGGCTTTATGTAAAAGATGTTTGATTGCTCATCATCTTCACATGCTATCAGTAGAACACCCGAGGAGCTTAGGTATCAATAAAACCCCTAAGATGAGATGCTCCGGGTTCCAATGTCAAGGATGCACTTGACATGATAGTGGTTCCCTCTGCTGAGGTCTGCCAGGGTCTGTACATATGAATATGCCTCTGTGTCTTCCTTGTGAGCCTACACAGTAGGAAACTGTTAAAGTGGCACCTGCAATATGGGGCCCGAAATCACGCCAGCTACAACGATAAAGAAACTCCAGACCTCAAAAAACAAGCCCCATAAATAAGGACATTATTCTCTCCCTCTTTTCTCTCCCATCGCTTCTTCCTAAAACTGCCCTTAAAACACTGTCAAGTACCCCACACTAGGGATTGGGAACCTGGACAGAGCTGGACACCCTTCCTCCATTCTTCATGTCAACACTAAATCTCGTAAGACCCCATTCTTTTTCCTTCCTGTCACTGTCAATGTGTCTCAGCGTTTCTCCATAGCCACCGAACAAGCTCTCTATTCTCACTGCAGCTGTGCAGTCTGACCTTGATGCCTGCAAGATTAAATATTCTTCAGTTTTCTGCTTTCCCTCCCCAGATAGAGAGGGCACCCTTAAAGGCAGCTCACCCAGCTCACCTCTTGCCTCCCTCTGTCACTGCTAAAGCTTCAGGCCTCTACTTGGCCTATGCTTTCAGTTTTTCTTACTTCTTCCTCCTATCCCCTGCTGTGCCTCGTTATCAAGATAGTCACAAAAAAAGGTTTGTTTCATCTCTTATATGGCTTGTTCTGACATTGATCATTGGTGAGCTTTTACATTCATGTTTTTATTTATAATGAATATATCTCTTCCACTTGACTATACATTTCTCCAGAGCACCATGGTGATCATTTTTACCTGCCACCATTTACTATAAAGAACTCAGCCAGCAGACCTAAATAAAAATTGGCTGAATGAAGAAATATGTGACAGTAATGTACCTAATGTCATGATGGTACATAGCTGAGCTGCAATCTCTCCATACTCAATGATTCTTCCTGGATTTAGTTTAGAGTTCTTGGAGGCTTCAGAAACAATACTCATTTTTATTCACTTTACTACCTTTTGATTTTGAAGCACATAAGAGACATAGATATATATATATATATAAATTTATGTAGTTAAAAATTATTCACTAAGTATCTCCCCACCTGTGACTGCAGCATTGTTGAGGTTAGTGAAACAAACAGATCACTGGAGATTGCTGGCCACCAGCCTAGCTAAAATGACAGACCCTATCTCAAATGAATAGAGAAGAGAGTGAGAGTAAGACA
Source organism: Cricetomys ansorgei (assembly GCA_026225945.1). Lineage (NCBI taxonomy): Eukaryota > Metazoa > Chordata > Mammalia > Rodentia > Nesomyidae > Cricetomys > Cricetomys ansorgei. Next base: position 11,606,658 of record JAMJFZ010003581.1, on the reverse strand, counting down.
CCTGATGGCCTCCTCTGACTTCTGCACATACACACAAATGCATGTACCTACACACCCATAAATGAGCATTCCTGCATGCACACACACACCTTAACCACAAAGTACTTATTAAACATATAGAACAATCTACATCAACTATAAACTATTCCCTGTCACCCACTCAATTCACTCGTATTTCAAGAAGCTACTTTAAAATCGATTAGTTATGATGAGCTGTTACTTTGAGAAGACGCTGCTTCAAATACTTATGTGCTTATGTATATGTATTGTGGGCACATACAAATGTTTATTTCTTGCCACTATTTCTAGACATTTTTAGGAATAAGAAGAGTAGGATTTAATACTTTGAGGCATTTTGCTAATCTCTTTATTCACTAAGGATTTTTTTATTAAGAAAGGCCATGGCAATTCTTTTATGTGTAGGTGCTTCTAGTTTTATTTTTCCAAGCAGTTTTACTTGCTTTGGTTCCATACACATTTCAATTTCATAGCATAAAATATTTACCATATCAATTTTTACCTATAACAGTAAATGTCACAGGACAGAGAAAATATTATGAAAATTGTAAGTATATGCATTCCTTTCATTTTCTTCTCTAATGATTTATGCTTACGTTATTAAAAACAATTGCCTCTGAATTACTAGTACTGGAGAAGTGTGACAGCACAAGACTCAAACATGAATGAATGAAGAGAGACAGCGTCCCTTATTTAATGCACGGAGTGAAAATATCTACTAGAAAGGACTTTGAATGTGAATAAGACATGAGAATGTAGTTGCTAACTCGCATTTGCTGGTAGAATAAGCAGTCCCTAACTCAACTAGTGTAAATTGTAAGTGGAGAACATTCTTTCAGGGCTATACCTAAGCCCTTGTAGCATGGATGTTTAGAGATTCCACTATGCCATAGCATGAAATAACTGGAGGCAGTTAAGTGTCAGAAGGCTATCTTAGGGGAACCAGCTGGCTTTCTATCTCTACTGAAACAAGGTGGCACATACAACAGCAAAATCTGCTTTAGGAGCAGTTCTCTTCTGTCTTAATTCCAAGAATGTCAGGCTCTGGTACATGCTATCAGCAGAAATATTTGGTGTTTTGTTGAATATGGATTATTACAGTTTGAAACCTTACATTTCATATTTTCTCAACTTGATAAGTGTTCAAACGGTGAAACCTAAAATAAATAGCCACTTATTACTTATGGAAATTTTGTCTATTGCCCTCAAAGGAGATGAAGGATATAAGGTATATTCTTACCCTCAAGAAACCTAAAGTATACTTAAAAATAGGACTACAATATATTTGAAGCAACAGTAGAAAATGGAAAGGTTTTCACAAAGGTGAATTTTATGTCCAGGGTTAATTATTCACACACATAGAGCATGAAGAAATAATCTACTAAAGTACAGAGTATGCATCATTGATTGAGAAAGATTTTTTTGGTCCTCAAAGCTGAGTAGAATTTAGCATGGGTGACAGGGGCAATCTCGATTAGGAGGGCCTCTAAAACTAAGGCTTAAAAGTCAAGCAAAGGTCAGTGGGGAACAGTAATGAAGGAAATGGGGAAATAAAGAAAAGGCAAACTTTTGAGGTACCTGACAGTCAGGTTCAGGAGCTAAAGCTAATGTCAAAGGAAAGAAAGCGTGGCTGAGTACAGTAGTGTTCGGGAAGTACCATGCGAAGCAAGGACCCTGAGGAGCTACGACAAGAGTCAGAGGCGGGAGGCCAGGAAAAGTGAGAAGGACCAGGGTGTTGGCCCTGTGTGGGAGAGGCGATCCAAGTCAGTACATGACTTCATAAAGGATCCCAGGGAGGGCTGACTTACAGGAGACATCTACACTGTTGGTTAAATCACTAGCCAAGTGGCTGTTGCTCATGGCAACTAGAAAATGACAGTGACTTGCTGAGGTGAAGAAATCTGGTAGAGTAGTGTCACAGAGAGGGTGGCTTTCCTTTCACCCAAAGATCCCAGGTCCTTAAACTGGATGAACATTGTAGAGGGACATCTGAAAAGTTCTTCCTTCAGGTGGAACACAGTGTCAACAACACTCATGAAGAGGGTGAGATCAACAGTGAAGCTCATGGTCATAAGGATGTGACCTATGTGATCTATGATGACCACCCATGCTCCTCTGGCAACAGCAAAGGAAAGTGACCAGCACAGCCAACTGGAAATAGGTCATGAAGATCATACAACCATATGAGAAAGAGTCTCACGAAGGTCATCTAGTGCCATGGAAAGGACAAGGCAAGATACAATAAACAAGAGGTCTTTGAATTTTGCAATACAAAGATTAAAAGTAACATTAAAGAGAGGGGTTGCTTACAGTACAGTGAATAGGAGCCAGGAGGTACAGAATATTATGATGGGAAGTTTGAGTTTAGAGAGAGGGACCAAAGATCCTGGAACTAGGGTTCTGTCAGAAATAAGGGAAGGACTGGAACTGGGGCAAAGTTGGTGTGGCTTTTCTCTACCAATGAAGATGGCCAGAGGTGTTGAAGCTGAATGCAGAAAGAAGGTACTATCATTCGTAGCAGAGCAGAGATATCTAAACCCAGTCTAAAAAAAGCAGGGGGCGGGGTTGGGATCAGGTCTGCAACAGCCATGTCTACAGAGCCAAGGGCAAGGACAAAGCTAACAGATACAGCGACTTCATCTGCCAGTTCCAGAAAGCTAGCTTACATTGCTCCTGACACAGGTGTGCAATGAAATAAGCATGTACAGAAAACAAGCATCGACTCTGATCTTTGAGGTAATGAACTCAGGAAAACACAGCAAGTCCACGAGTTTCCAAATGGTTAAAAGGGAGAATCTGGACACTGCTCACAGTGACTTTGTGTTTTATATAGAAGAACTTGACAGCAATCTTAGGCCAGTATTTTTCCACTCCCCTCCCTCCTGGTCTGCGTATCAAGAATTCAGAATGGTACTCATTTCAATTACGTGGCAGAGATCTAAAGGAAACAATGACTTTAACTTATTTGTTAAGTTTTAGGGAATAAACTGAAGGACTCATTTTTGTTTATACTTTTAATTTGCTTTATTATAGCCTTGTTATAAATGTTGCCCACATTTACTGTACACAAAGCACATGTTTAGATAGCAAAAACAAAATGTAGAAACATGGAAATACTTAGCATATAATCTGAATTGATGTGACATTTCTACACACATAGATTGTTTTTTTTAAGTAGCCTTATAATTATGTATAATCAATGGCTTGTTGCACATCCTTTGCTTAGCTTGGCTCTTAGTATTTTATGGTAGCTAAAAAAATTTAAAGACGCGATAAAGAATATAAATCCTATCGAGTGAAAAAATAGCCTAATGCTATGTAAAATAACAGGTATTTTAAAACACACCAGTACTATTTCTATGTCTTTCCATGTCTTCTAAGGTACAATTGTTCAAACCCTATGAATCCCCCGTCCCGGTTTGCACTAGTGTTCCTAATTTTATGAGTTTCTTTTTTAGACAAGTTACCTATCAATTTCCAGACAAATTTCAATGAAATTAACACTAGCTTGTTGAGGTCAGGAAGTACTCAGAAGTATTTCACTTCTAGCAAATTAATGTTATGATATAATAACATCCATTACTGTTATCACTGTTTTATACGTGTGGAAAAGAAAAATTTAAAGAGCAACCACCCACTTTGACACACTTAATACTTTTTATTAAATATTAAAGTTAAAAATGTGTTGATACACCTGTTTCTGCAGAGGAATACCGTTCAATTTTCATTAATGCAAATAGTGCAGAGAGACCGTCAAGATGGTTCCGTGGATAAAGCACTTGCCTGAGGACTTGAGCTCAATCCCTGCAACCCACAGAAACCAGAAGCAACCCCACAAAGCTGTTTTCTGACTTCAACACACACACAATAACATGAGCACCCCTCCCCCCATACCATACACATGGATAAATGAAGCATTAATAATACTAATAACACTAATATTAATGCTAATATTAATACTAATAGCAGGGCTGGAGAGATGGCTCAGTGATTTGGAGCACTGACTGCTCTTCCAGAGGACATGGATTTGAATCCCAGCACCCACACAGTGGCCAACAGCCACCTGTAACTCCAGTTCCAAGGGACCTTACATCATCTTCTGGTATCTTCAGGCACTGCATGTACACGGAGGACATACATTAAGCCAAACCATCCACATACATAAAAATCTTAAAAATCTAAAAAATTTTAATGAAAGATAATGAAACCTTAAAAAAATTACAGAAATGCATGATTGATTGTATTTGCACTTTTCTTGAGTCAGATTCCTAAAAGTGGTTGGAAACAGTTCATTAATTTAAAAACATGAACTACAGCGTTAATTTTTGCTCCCCACAGTGCCTCCTTTACCCTACCCTCCCAAACCCTCCGATTGTGTTCTCCTATTCTAGTTTCCTTTTTATCTCTTTATAACACACAATCTTATTTCTCTACCCTTGGAAGATTCTCTTACTAGCAACCTAACATCTGTGGTTATTTGGACTGAAGCACGCCTATCTAAAGCTTAAAAGCTAACATCTACTTCTAACAGAAAACGTGTAATGTTTCTCTTTTTGGGTCTGAGTTACCTTACTCAGGATAATTATTTTTGACTCCATGTATTTACTTGAAAATTCCATAATTCCACTTTTCTTAACAGTTAAATAATATTCCATTGTGTAAATGTACCACATTTTCATTATCCATTAAATCAGCTGAAATCTGAATCAGATGAAATCAAATGAAAATATGTTTCCAATTCCTTTCTGTTATAAATACAGCAGCAACTACTATGCCTGAGCAAGTATCTTTGTTGTAAAATCTAGAGTCCTTTGTGTATACACCCAAAGGCTGGTATAGCTGGATCTTGAGGTAGCTCTATTTCCAGCTTCCTGAGGGACTGCCACACCAATTTCCATCCACAGGGGTTGTACTAATTTACACTCCCACTAGCAATGGATAAGTGGTCCCCTTTCCTCGCATCCTCACCACCATGAGCTGTCTCTTGTTTTACTGATCTTGACCATTCTGACTTGTACACAATGAAATCTCAAAGTAGTTTCAATTTGCATCTCCCTGATGGCCAAGGACAATGACCGCTTTTAAAGTGCTTCTAAGCCATTTCGGTTTCATCCTTGGAGAACTATTTTAGTTTTATGTGTTTTTAAATTGGGTTACTTGTTTTCTTGATGTTTAGATTTTTTAGTTATTTGCATATGGTAGATACTAATACTCTGTCAGAGGTGTCCTTTGCTATAAAGAAGCTTTTACGTTCCATGAGTTCCCATTTATTAATTGTTAGGCTTAAGGCCTATGCTATTAGTATGCTTTCAGAAAGTTCTCTCCTGGGCCAATGAGTTCAAGTGAATTTCCTAAAAGCCATATGAAAACCTTACTCTACTATAAAAAAAAACAAACTAAAATAAACACATACATGAAAAGAATTTAAATGGAGTCACCGTAATAATGGAGGAGACAATGCCTCAACTAAATATCTTATGCCACCAAGTAAAACACCTCAGCGCCAGATGGGTTACCTTTTATTGAGTCATTAGCTTTTAAATGGATCCCACAGGCCCACCCAAAGTTGGTCAATAAAAGTCAAATAATACAGGTTGCCCTGTAATTTTTATTCTCCACGACCTGATAGTTGTCCTACTGTTGAAGATACAAGTTACTTATGTCAAGCATGAAGAAATTGAGCTGGTGTCCAACTAGAATCTTCATCCTTACTGACTAGCATTCATGGTGTTGGAATGTACTATGCATGCTACTGTGGGAGAAAAGCAATCATCAGTATCACCCAGCTATAAGCACTGTGGTCTACACCAATAACCTGCCTTTAAGACACATTATTGCAATAGTCACACATATGTTAGGGGAGTAACCAACTACATTTTTTAAAGTTGGATTTAAGACCCACTCCATGAGATGAAATCCATACCTGACATTGCTTATGTTGCCAAGAACTAGAGACTAGAGAGGTCATGGGTGTGGGAGAAACCTAATACTACTATTCTACTAAAGGAACATAGCAATAAAATGATTCTTAAAATGACATTCTGCCAGATCCACAGCCCTGTGTGGATCACTCAGCCCTCAGCAGAGAAACTTCCTTTTGCAGTTGATAGCAATTATCACAGACCCACAAATGAACAGTGTGTAGAGAGTGAGACTTGCAGCACTGAGACTTAAATGGGATGCCTTCATCAAACCTCTTCCCTAAGGCTCAGGAATCTATGTGGAGGGAGAAGATGTGAAAAAAGAGCTAGAGGTAGTACATGACTCCAAAGAAACAATGTCCTCCAAACACAATAGGAAGAAGATAAAAATGAAAATCATCATGGTTTTAAAATGAATAATGGGCACACACTACCTAAAATGTATGCAACTAGAAAACTGGTAGTCTAAAAAAGATACCACCTCAAAGACCTATTGAAAATAAGAAGTAACTAGAATTTTCAATTCTAAAAACTATGAACAACAACAAAAAAACAGAAATAGCAAAGAAATATAAAGAAAGTAAAAATCGGGGACTACAATATGACAGATGGGCCCGCGAGATAATAGTAGAGCTGGTCAATAAGACTCAAGCCCGGTGATCGGCAAGGATACATAAACAAACAAGAAACCTGCCTTTGGTAAAATTAATTTTAAAAGCTAATAGAATTATTTCGTAGTTCAGATAATGTACCATAATATTATTATGAAAAAAATTGAAAAACAAAATAAGCCTCATTTTCAGGAAAATATAATTAACAGGGATGGTAAGATATGTGAGGGATAGAGGCATTTGTCACCAAGACTGAAGACCCCGGACAAACATGGTGGAAGCAGAGAACCAACTTTAACTTGTCTTCTGAGTTGCACATGTATGCTGCAGTTGCATACACGCATACACACACACACACACACACACTAAAAAAATTAATGTAATACAGTTTAAAAATCAAAAATAAGAATTTATTCATCTTATTTTATGTGTGCATGTTTATCCTGCATGTATGCATGTATACCACACAAATGCTTCACACCCATGAAGGTCAGAGAGCATCAGATCTCCTGAAACTTAAGTTACAAACGGTATGAACCACTTTGTAAGGGATAGGAATGGAATCAAACCAAGGTCCTCTGCAAGAGCAGCAAGTATTCTTAACCTCTGAGCCATCTCTTCAGACCAAGAAATAAATTTTTATAATTGGAAAACCATTCATAGTCAGCAAGTGAATTTCTTAAGAGAAAAGAATGAAAAAGACTTTCTGGGGAAAAGTAATGAGAAAAGAATTAAAACCTTGTCAATTAGTGAAGTAAAAATCATTTTGGTGGCAAACATTAAGTTAGTATTCACTAACTTAATAGAAGGATTCTCTGAAAGTGGAAGAAAGGGAATAAAACTCACAACTAGCTGAGAAGCAGAACTGAGGGAAAGGTAGAGGGTTGGAATCATCAGCCTCCATGGCGGAAGAAGAGCTAGGTGTGTAGAGTTGTGTCAGAGAGGCCCTACACTACCCCGAGGGCAGACTGTGAGCTCAAGGCTAACAGATCTGCTCTGGACAAAAAGGGACAGCACAAGCTGGCAAATGACTGCAGCCTGTGCACACTCATCTATGAGCACCTCTACAGACATCATGCCTTGGAGAGGAATGGCTATGTGGAAGATTCTCTGTTCAGGGAATTTGTAGTCTATAGAGGAAGAATAAACATACAAAGTGCACTAAATCCAAAATATAGTAAGAATCAATGGGAGGGTGTAAGACTAATAGGGAGTCAAAAGAGCATCCATTCATTCAAAATATATTTATGGCTGCCTAAAATGTGCCAAGCAATATTCTAGAGCTACAGATATACAACGAAGGGTCGAAACTGACATTGCTAGTGGAAGCTACAAACACGAAAGTGACTAGTTAAAAAGGCACAACTAGGCCTGGGGAGGCGATTGAATTGGTAAGCTTTTTGTGCAAAAAGGTGATTTGAGTTCAAATCCTTAGTCATCACCTAAGAAAGCAGGGCATGGTCCCATGTATACCTGTAACACAGCACTGTGAGGGGTGGAGACAAAAGGAGCCCAGGGTTTGCTGGGCACTGACCTCACACAGGTTAAATGAAAGACCATCTCAATAGAATACGGCAGAGAGACAGAATAGGACACCCACTGTCCTCAACATACACATCTGTTTATATATACACCCCCACCCCCACCCCCACACCAACAGACTGTGTGGTATATAAGGTGATAAAAGTAAAGCAAGAAATGGGAAGACAAGTCTCTCTCTCTCTCTGTATGTATACATCCAATCTGCCTTGGTTTGCTTTTTTTTTGCTATAATAAACACCATGATCAAAAGTAATTTGGGGAAGAAAGGGTATATTTTACTTTAGGGCTCCCAACCACAGTCCATCATCAAAATAGGATCTCAAGGGCAGGAACTCAAGACAGAAACCTGGAGGAACTGAAACAGATCTGAGAAAGTGCTGCTTCTTGGCTTGCTCCCCATGGCTTGCTCAGTCTGCTCTTTTATACGATCTATGACCACCTGTTCAGGTGTGGCAGTGCCCACAGTGGGCTGGGCCCTCCCACATCAGTCATTCATTAAGAAAATGTCCCCACAGGCTTTCTTCCAGGCAAATGTGACTGAGGCATTTTCTCAACTTAGGTTCACTCTTGGAAGCTCGTTCCAATTTAACAAAAAAAACAGAAACCTAACAACGCAATTGGCCCCTTATCAACTTGACACTTAACCATATAAGTATTAAACTATAACCTTTCCCTTTTTGCTTTTTCTCGTGCCTAATGTTAATACCGCAACATTACAAAGTATGACTCTAAAAAATCCCAGTCTTTAAAAAAAAATCAAATACTTTAAAAGTTCAGAATCTTTAAAATGCCCAGCATCTTTTTAAAATTTTTTTTGAAATTAAAATATAATCATAACACTTTCCCTCTTCCCTTTACCCCTCCAGACCTTCCCATCCCATCCTCCCTACCTTGCTGTCTCTCAAATCCATTGCCTCTGTTTCTTTGTTTCCAACATCCTCTTTAAAAATCTCTTTGTTAAATAAATGGGTATTCTTGAGATTTATTAAAATATGCATTTTATGTACATGGGTGATTCCTCTGTGTGTGCACAGCAGAAGAGGGCACTGGATTCCATGGGACTACAGGCAGAGATGGTGGTGAGATGCCATGTGGGAGCTGGAAACTGAACTCGGGACCTCTGGAAGAGCAGCCAGGGTTCTTAACCTCTGAGCCATCTCTCTCTCTGGCCCCTCGAATATCATTCAAATATTCCATGTATCTTAACTGTAGGCGCCTGCTAGTTAAGAAAGCAATCGAATACTTTATTACCCCATGACGGAAGAAGCGGGGCATGGTCTCAGTCTGTTTGTCTTAGTAATTTTCAACAGGGTGACCAGGCAACAGTTCATGAAGACGGTCTCTGAGTGCGGGTGAGGCTGAGACCCACGTCCAAGGCAGGGAGACGGGCAAGCACAAGAAGCACAAGACAGCTCCCTGGGGCCATCAGAGAGGCAGGCAGCTGACCACCCTGAAGTGGAGACAATAACAGGAAAAAGGGATGAAAACTGCAAACGCCAGATCATGAAATGACTGTAGGCCATGGCTAGGACTTCATGTGTCGTCCAACATGGCTTAGTCTAGGCCAAAGAGTAACATCATCTAACTTATGCCACACTGCGAAAATAAACCAAGATGCGGTCAGTCTGGACCAAGGTGACGAAGTAAAGGACTTACTAGTGGGACTTACTAATGGGTTAGATAGACAGCACAAGCGGAAGAGGGGCTGCTGTGCTGGCTTTCAGACTGTGCTAACAAATAGACCAGGTAGCCTGAACAACAGTAATTTATTTTCTTACAGAGTATTCTTTACGAGTGAGACATGGTGGTTTATGCTTTATGGACACAATTCACTCAATCCTTACAACATCACATAATGACAGGATGATCATCCTCATCTACAGACCAGGAAGCCCAGGCTTAATAAGGTTTTACAACTTGCCCAAGATCACACAGGTAGTTAAGTATAATAAAGGAATTTCAACTGAACAATCTGATTCTAGCAGTCACACCCTTAACTGACTGCATGGCTTCCAGACAAAGTCAGGAGCTACAGTCAGGGAAGCACAGTATTATCAAAACTAACCCTGAGTATGAGAACCCAGTATTTATCCAGAGTTCTCTGAAACAGATCTTAAGTATAAACTTATTTTCTGTAATACTAAAATAATAGGGATATGTACATGTCATTGGTTAGAAAATTATAGACTATCCTTATAACAAATACTATGAAATCATTAAAATACTGGCGTGGAGCTACATTGATTGCAGATACACACACACACACAAACATACACACATCCGTCATACTGGTTTTTTAAAGCATATAGATATTATTTTAGAATATTCTAGCCCAGTGGTGGTGGTGCACACATTAAATTCCAGCACTCAGGAGGCAGAGGCAGGCAGATCTCTGTGAGTTCGAAGCCAGCCTGATCTAAAGAGTTAGTTCCAGGACAGACAGAGCTACACAGAGAAATCCTGTCTCGATAAACAAACAAACAAACAAAAAAGAAATTAGAAAATTCTATTAAAATTACATATGATATATAAATACTAATGTCTAGATATACATATACTACAAAGGACAGCTAAAATGTAACATTCACAAAATCTGAAAAATTATACTTTTGCCAAGCCATATTTTAAAAAAATATTCCCTATATAACTTTTTCTTCAAACTCTTCTCAAAGTCAAGGCTTCTAGATAGGCTGGCATTCAAAGCCATTCTGTAGGTACTTCTTGCAAATGGCAGGCACTGCACCCCGGATCACCTCACAATGCCACTGTCAATGTTAGCATGTTAGATCTGGTTCAGAGAATAACTTCTGACGGCTAATAGCTCGGGAGACTTAAGAGAGAATCAGCGTTTCACAGATGAGGTGCCTGACCTCAAGAAATGCAAGGATATTGCACAGCTGGCATTTTCAATAGTATCACACCTCTCAAGACTGTCAAAGTGTCACATTACAAGGGAGAGGAGAAATAGCTCAGCAATTAGGAGCACTTGCTTCTCCTTCCGAGGACTTGGGTTCCATTTCCAGACCCCCACGACAGCTCACAACCATCTGTAACTCCAGTTCCAGGGGACCTAACAGCCTCGTCTGGCACCCACAGACGCCAGGCACACACATGGTGCACATACATACATGTAGGCAAAACACTCATACATATAAGATAAACCTCTTTTTTCATGTTAGGGTTGTAAGACAAAGCAATCAACAATAATGTTTGAAAACTAAGGCAACATAAAGACATGAAAAAGAGAGAAGAAAGAATGGGTGAGCCAACTAAAACATCGCTGCGGCGCTTCACTGGCCTTCTCTGGCTCATTCCTGTTCCGGGTCACACCCGGTAAGGAGAGAGCGCACCCCCGGGGACTGCTATCACTTTTGATGTGTGGTCTGCGGCAGGATAAACAGCTCTTCTCCTTTTACTGTGCAGATAGCCAAACGGAGTAGAAGTCACTTGACAGCTTATCACCCTTCAAGGTCTTATTAAAAACGTTTCTTTAATTCTTCACTTTTAGAAAAATGAGTTAGGGGATGAGATGGAAGAAGAAATGCATAAAAATGGTGAAGATGAGTAGGTGCAGCACAGGACTGAGAACAAATACTGAATTTGGAAAAGAAAATAGAACAACGCAGAAAAATGACAAGGTAAGCTGGGTCACATGGGGCTCCCTGCCAAGACGAGGAATGATACTTGGGGTGCGACAAGGCATCCCGACTGCCAGTCTGACCTCTGCTCTAAGAGCAGCCATGAAGACGGGGAAAGGGAACACCCTTCCTTCCGGGTTGCTTTTGGGCCTTCCAGTAGAAAGCTGTAATCAGCAGGAACTTTCCCCTACCATACTTTTTCTTCTAAGCTTCCCAGAGATCTGAGTTTTATTTATAATTTTTAATATAAATATAAAAATATATTTATACAGTCTGATGTGGTCGAAGCCCAGTCTTGAAATAAAAAGTGTTGCCCCTAAACAGTGGCAAGACCCTAACTGTACACCATGTACAGGTACACTTGGACATAAGGGAACAAGGTGCTCGCCTTGGCTGCTGCTTGTCTGTGTTTCTTTTCTAGTACTCAGCTGTAATTCACAGTTCATAACAGCAGCTGTGGCTCACAAACTGCTCTATTTCCCTTTGTCTATGATTCCTCAAGGATGAGCAGATCCCATTTTATAAGCTCTTCATCGATTCTGTATTTGATTAGGCAAAGAATTAAGAATAGCCATTGCTTCTAGGGAATCTACATGGCACTATACACAGATCATTTCAGTACAGAGTGACACATCTATGTTTCTCAAGCACTTTTTGAGACCCAGGATAAAACAGTTTACCCAACACCTCTATATGCATCTGCACATAAGCATGAAAAATAGCATTCTTTTCTAGTCCATTCCATTCAATTTAAAATTTTAAAAAGTGTCACAAATCCGAAGGACAGGAGTGCTGCTAGGTAAGAAAAAATGAGGGGCTGTGAATATCCAGGCTTCAAAGATGGTCTTCCTAAGAAGCTGAATGGGCCAAGGGGAAGCAACCTGGGATAAGAAGGAAGGAAAGGTATTCCTGTCGAGGCACAGAGAGGTCAGGGCAGGCCACAGACTAGAAGCAGACTAACCTACAAGGTACACGCAGGGAAACCAAAGGACAGAGCACGGAGAGGTTGGCAAACCTACAAAACTTTCTGAGGGAGGACAGTAGTGGTAGCCACCCTCCTGAAGCCCTTTCCTGGGGACTTCCCCATGCTAAAAGCATACATGTCACACACTTTATCCCATTTGGTCTTTATAGTAAAAGCTATTATCATCCCATTTTACAGTGCAGACATCCAGGGGTTAAACACCTTGCTTAGTGTCAGTCGGTTTTACAGGAAAGATAAAGATATCTATCTGATGACAAGGTCTATTTTTAAGGAATCAGTTTAGAGCTTGGGTATAGCACATTTATAGAACACAGTATATACAAGGCCCCAAGTCAATCTTTAGTACTTCAAAAAATAGAATAAAGGTTTGGGTATGGTAGCACACAACTGTAATTCCAGAGGCAGGAATACTGTCATAAATTTAAGCCAGCCTAGATTACGAATGAGACCCTGTCTTGATAAATAAATATTAAAATAAGGACGTGATTTTATAACATGGAATACAGCTGTGGACTTTGCAAAAATAAACACAAGACACCATCATTGGTGGAACATGGGGAAAGAAACTTTGGGAATAACTGACCTGTCTTCCAACAGAAATGGCAAGAAGGAAATGCAAAGATAAGGATGATTTAATGAAGCTGTTCTATAGGAAGCTCTTTGAAAGTAGGGTAAGCAGCAAGTGAGACAGGACAGAAGTGCTCTGTGGGGCGCACATTTCACCCACTGAGATTGGAGGAGGAGAAAGAGAAGAAGTTGCTTGAATAATCCCCCACATGTCCCAGCTGTCCCAGCTCCCTCAATATACAAGTGCTTTTAAGAATGGACAGTGGCCCAAGAGTAGATCCCAAAGCCTCAGCTACTAGCCATGGACCGCTGCTTGGAAATCCCCTCTGTGTCCTCACTGCCCACTCAAACCGTTTCTGAAGTTTTTCTAAAACATGTTACTTCACAAGAAAAGAGGGTGGAAATAACAGAAAGAAGTACCACAAAAAAAAAAAAAAAAAAAAAAAAAAAAAAAAAAAAAAAGCTGTGCCTATCCTCTGCATAATGTGAAAAGGTTGAAGATCTGGACTTGTGCATTCAGCTGCTTGGTAGAACTACAACTATTTTCACTCCACTGCAGCCAATACATCTATTCTAGATACGTACCATTTGACTATTTCCCTCAGGTAGTGGTGGTGGTGGTTGTTTTTGAGACAGTCTCTCTATATGGCTCTGGCTTTCCTGGAACTCACTATGTAAAGTAGGCTGGCCTTGAATTCATGGAGATTTACCTCCCTCTGCCTCCTAAGTCCTGGGATTAAAGGCATGTACCACCAAATCTGGCTGTGCTTCCCTGATTTATTACCCTGAGTGTATTTATTGATAAATACACTCCTCTTTGTGTAAATTTATAGTCTGTCTTGTTTACTGGTGTCTTCCTAAAACACCAGTAACAGGAATGGAAGATGCTCTTTGGACATAGCCCATGCAGACCATCTCCTGTAAGATATACAGTATAATCATGAGGTCTGGAAAAGCCAAGCACTAAAAGCAAAACTCAGAGTTCCAAGTACCAATAAACTGAACAGCTTCCTATTGTAAACATACAAAGATAAAAATCCACAAGCCAAAGATAAATATTTGCGTCTAAACCAACAGACCTAAAAACTCTAGAAGATTACTCTAGAAATTACTCAGATCATCTAACATCCTAGCAGCTATTGGACTCTGCCCTAACAGAAAACATGATAGCATTATGACTACCTTACTCACTCTTGCCAAAGGGGTCAGAAAGAGACAGGAAGACATTGAGAGCTGAAGGGGTTTCACAGGATCGTCTTTCCATAAACCAACCTGGCTATACGGAAGCCAAGCTTTCTGTTTTGTCTTGTTTTGGTTTGGTTTTTTGGGACAAAGTTTCTCTGCTGTAACCCTGGCTGTCCTGGAACTCACTCTGTAGACCAGGCTGGCCTTGAATTCAGAGATCCGCCTGCCTCTGCCTCCTGAGCATTGGGGTCAAAGGCGTGCGCCACCATGCCAGGGCTGGGGAGCCAAGTTCTAAGGAGGGAAAAAAAATCTTAAGCTATGACTCTAACTGTGAAAGTGAGATGTGATAGGATGTTCACGTTGGAAGTACCCCAGCGACAGTATCAGCAGTCAAGAGAGACAAATCTGAGATGCATGAGCACTCCAGGTAGTTAAAATTGTGAGTGGAGTTACACCCCCAACAATCTTACAGAAATGGATGGGCTTTGATTAAGGAAGACAATGTGCAGAAGCACGGACTAAACTACTCCTGGGAATGTCTGTGTGTAGACGACCGAGGCCAGACGACTCAAGGAAACCCAGGAGCCGTTACAGCTGAGTGAGAGTTTTAAATAGGATGAGTATATTTCTGTAAACACTTGTGTAATTAGTGCATGCTTCTCAATTCCTTTGCTCTAATTTTTAAAGGGACAATGTTTACATCAGGAACAAATATAGAGACAGTAAACTAAATAGAAGCCCTTGACTTAAGGAACTGGTACCTGGGTATAAAAACAAACTGAAGGAGAAAAGGGATACAGAAAATCAAATCCTAAAGTCAACTCCATGCTCCAGGAGGCATCTAGCTATGACACATCGTGATGTCTGCTCCATCACAATGCTTTTTAAATGTCATCTTTGAACTATAAGTGTAACAACAAAAAATATATTACTTTCTGGTTTCATGTAGAAATGTATTCAAACTAGGGCCAATGAAACTGTGAGGGAAAAGCCACAGTCTTTCACAGAGGACTGCTTTCTCTAGGCTTCTCCTCTCCAGGCCCTCTCACTGGAGATGAGAAGTCAAGACTGAAAAGAAAATGGGGATTGCTAAGCCTTTTGCATTTCTTTCTTAAAGGCATGTTTGTTGTTGGCAATGTCTCTCCTTTCTTCTATTGCAGTGATCACTGAAATAAAACTGACTATAGTTCTAATTTCTAATATTATTTTATGGCCTTTTAAAATACATTAAAATGCAGAAACATTTCATCCTACTTAATTATCCAAAAGTATTATAAAATCATCAAAGCTTTTAAAAAACAGATCCAAACATGATTAATTACGTGTCCAGTATAAGCAATGTTCTTAGTTTTAGCAAAGATTTATAATTCATTCCAACTAAGTAATTAGTAAAAATATATTTAACAATGAATTAGCACAGTTGCATTGAAAAGTGAGGCTAAAAATTATTTAAGACAAGTACATTTTAACATGGAACATCAGATCACACACAAACCATTATCTTTCAAACTAACTTAAAGCTATTTCTATCATGTTATTAAAAATACAATGTAAAACTATATAATCTATCATCCAAAATTAAATGACCATGTAACAATCACTGTTAAGACTAATCTTGGGCATGGCCCTTCCAATTTCTGTGTGAGCTGTACTATCAATGTTAGTAATAAGGAAGCCTCTTTAAAATTCAGCAATAATGAGGAGAAAATTAAACTACATGTGAAGAGACACACACCACTCATTTCTAGTCTGGTGTGTAACTCACAGCCACCACAGTACATAGTCAAATAGAGGTTTTGTTGCAGGCTCTGGTTTATCTTCCAAAAATTTTCTATGGCAAGTGGGCACTTTATCTGAATAAGCTAAATGTCTGGAAAAGCCCACAACTGGAAAACCTCATGTGATCAGCATAACCAAAAGGACATTCAGATATTTTGAGATGATGTTTATTGTTCTTTGATTTACACACCAACACAGAGAAAAGTTAAATGTAACAGTCATAACTGATTTGTACTAATATTCATGCCTTTGGCACGGAAACTACAGAAATCAGTAGTTTTAGAAAGTCACCTCCCAGAAAGGCAGTTGTGGTACACGCCTTTAATCCCAGCACTGGGGAAGCAGAGGCAGGTGGATCTCAGAATTCGAAGCCAGCCTGGCCAAGAGAGAATTCCAGGGCATACAGAGCTATACAGGGAAACCTTGTCTCAAAAAACCAAAAAGCAAGTCGACTTCCAGTCCCTTAACCTATCTCCAGATTTCAGTTCACTAACTTAATTTTCAGTCTAACACATTTAATTAGTGATGTTGAATTCTAGGAGCGTACTCTTGCTCTGAAAACGAATATCTGCTGTGTAAGTAGACATATAAATGTCAACCAGAGGCCTACCATTGTGGCCCACACTTTTCAATCCAGCTCTCTGGAGGCAAGAGTTACAGAGGTCTCTATGAGTTCAAGGCCAGACAAGCCAGGGCTTCATAGTGACACACTGTCTCAAAAAACAACAACAACAAAAAAAAAGTCAATTTTTTTTCATCTTTATGTTAAGGGTATTTTTTGCCTATATGTCTGTATACCTTTTGCTATACCTTCGGAAGCCAGAAAATGGAACTGGACTTCCTAGAACTGAAATTGCCAATGGTTGTGACCCACCACGTGGGTGGGAATTGAAGGCAGATCCTCTAGAAGAGCAACTAGTGCTCTTAACTGTGTGTGAACCATCTCTCCAGCCACTGGTCAAACAAATTCTGATTCAGCTAATCTACAATCTACATCCTTTACATTGGTTTTCCGGTCAGTTCTCAATAGGGACTATACTCTAAAGAGGTCACCTGGCAATATCTGGGGCTTGAAGCACTTGGTTGATAGGAACCAGGAATATCATTAAGCATGCTGAAATACAAGGAGAGTTATCCAGCTCTGATGTTGAAGCAGAAAACCCCTGGACCACAGCGGTAGATCTAAGGTTAGGACACCTACCAGCATAGGAAAATCTGTGCCTTTAAATTTTTTTCCCAAGTCCTGTATTTCCAAAGTGTACATGCTCCTCCCATAAATACCTTTCTAGGCAAATAAATTTTTGTTTTTTCAGGAATTAAATTACAATTTGCAAATTCTCATGTAAAAAGATAAACATTTAACACATTCTGCATGTCTGCTTGCTTGTTTACTTTTCTTTTCACGTTCTGTTTTTGTGTTTTCTTAAGCAAGCTGGCAAAAAACACAGAACAGATGAACCTCAGAGTTTATCAACAGACACACACAGCACCCTGGGTGGCCTATAACCACAGAGACACAACTCAGTGTTATAGCCAGCATCTGCTGGTAGCCCAAGCCTTCCAAAATCTATGATACATGCCAGTATGGGCAACATAGCTCCTGTTAGCAAACCTCAAATAAACAGTCATGTCATCAGACTCCAATCTCTCAATTCCTCATCTACAGGGCAAAAGGCAGCACTGTCCCTCAGGAAAAACTAATTAAAAAAAATAAAAGAACTCCATTAGACAATGGGATTATTTCGCAAGCATTTGTCTTTGCTGTCAGATGATAAATGTCAGGAAGAATGGCACTTAATTTCCCAAGATTCCTGCAGTCACTTTGAGGCTTTCGTCTAGTGCTGTGGGTCAAGATTCCACATTCTGTGGTCTTATTCTGACTGCCTTTACCTACTCAAGAGAAGGGTTGTCTTGGATGTTCTTCATAGAAAAGAATCTCTGAACAGGCAAAGATCAGGGCCACTGCTGGCAAGAAAAGTCAGGCCTATGTTAATTGGTTTCAAAGAAAAAGGATAATTTCCTTTAAGGAAATTAGACAGTTTGCAAACACAATAACCACTGGCAATATTTTATGATCCAGATTTTCTCATCTACTGTTAATTTCAAACATTCTATTCTTTTGAACAAATATAGCAATGTGTCTCAGAAATTCCAGCATTTCTATATCTAATCAGAGACTATGTCCCCCGGAAACCCCAAAAAACTAAACAGAAATTTGTTGTTTGGGTTACAGAGGGCTCAGCACTTCATAACTGCTACAAAAGACTCAGAGTTTGGTTCCTAGAACCCACTGGTACATCACAAACATCTCTTCCGGGATTCTGCCACCCTCTTCCGGCTTTTATAGACCGGACGCTCATGATACACATACACACATGCAGGCAAAACATTCATACACATAAAATAAAAATACATTTTTAAATATTTTTGAAAATTCTTTGTTACACTACCTTATCCTGATTTAGGGTTAAATTTTTTTTCTTCCTCTTTTTTAGACTGTTGGAACTTAAAAGAGAGCATTCCTACAATAGCACTTTATCACAGAACTCCTAATTAATTAGGTATTTGAAGCAGCTGAAAATGGAATGGGATATTTAGACAAATACCAATAACTACACAGCATAGTTTTGGGAAAGGATTTTCTTGACACTAAAACTAAGCAGAAAGCACAAGTAAAGCATCTTACTGTACTAAGATATTGTTCTTATCAATAAAACAACTTAAACAACAAGCACAAATAAACTAAAGAAGGGTTGACAAAATGAAAAAGGCAAGGAGTTAAGCAACTCAGTACTTGTAGAGCCACCAGAAACAAAAGGAAAATAGTATAAACAGCTCAAGATAAAAATAAGAGAAAACAGCCAGGCATATAACTCTGTGGTAGAATGTCTGCTTAATACACACAAGCTCTGAGTTCAGTCTCAAGCATGGGAAAAGACGGGAGGCAGTAGGAAAATTTCTGTAGAAATGTAACTAGTGAAAAATGTTCAACCACTCAAGTACTAAAACACACAAATAAAAATCTATGTATTTTTCTATCAGATTAGTGTGAACTGAGAGCACTAATGCTTGGTGATTTGAAGCAGCATTCTAATTGCATGCAAACTGGCAAATTAGATTTTCTGGAGGCAATCTTACCACATTATTAAAAGATTTAAAAATTTGTTTCTTTTTACTCAACAGCTCCACTTCCAGGGTTTACTCAAAAGAAATAGTGAGATTCACAAGGGTGCACTGTAGTTGTAAATTCTCCAGATGTAGATGTTGATTCAGGGCAGAGGACAGTTTATTCTTTTGTCTAATTAAATCATTGGTTCTAGTCCGGAGCCCTGGAGCCCTAGAGTGTTTTGCCCTCTTTACAATCTAGTCTTAATCCTTGAACTGGAAGGCTTCAGCCTTTGTACAATCTCGAATATTTAAACTACTAGCCTGGACCTAGAAGACTTAGGCCTTAGCCTTCTGAGACCCACTGCTGACTGAGCCACTCTGACTAGCTCCTTCTGAACTCTTACTCTTCTGGTTCAACTCACTCTCTGTTCTGGGCTTCTTCTGCTGAGCTCTGCTGTATCTCTGTGTCTCTCCCTGAGCTCTCACTCCTCTACCCTGCCTCTGTAACTGACTACTTCAACTCACTGCTCTGTAACTCACTCCAGTCACAGCTTCGGTAACTCCTGTATAACTGACTCTGCAACTTACTCTGTTAACTGCTCTCAACTGACTCTTCAACCTGCTTCTCCATTAACTATTCAGCCTGCTTCTCAAATGACTCTATTACCGGCTCTTTAACTGACTGACTCTAACTCCTATATACTTTTTAACTGAGCTGAGAGCCCCCCTTTCCTCTTGAGAGTTGGGCATGTCCTTACTCTGCTAATTCTCCCTCTGATTAGTCACTTTGTCTTCCATTCACTCTGATTCATCTCAGACATCACTTCCTGATGACACTATCTCCTTCTGAGTTCTGCTTCCTGTGTCTGCTTCCACTGTTTTTCCTAGGAATTAAAGGCATGGATCACCACTGCCTTCTGAATACTGGGATTAAAGGTGTGTCTACATTCTATTCAGACCACACAGGCCTCTGAATGTAGCCCCTGGAATGTAGACCCTAGCTTTCAGACAGGACTATTCCTCTACAGTGCCTGAATAATAATGAGTACATTGCTTATGATATTTTGTTAAAACCAGAAGGTTGAGTATGTCTACATCCACACACACCTCCCAATCTCAAACTCTAAATGATAACACTGTAAATAGAGCTCTTTCATGCTGCTTGCACCCTCTCGTTCTCTCTCTCTCTCTTTCACCCTAACAGTTCAGACAAGCCACCATTTCCTGTATTATGTTATGTTATGTTATATTATGTAGTATTATATATTATATTACATTTATTATATTATAGCATCTGATTCCTTTCTAGCTTATTTTCTAAGTCCAAACTTAACACTTGTTTAGAACTATGGAATACTGTCCCCTAACTACCTAGCCAGTCTCTTTTCTGACACAGACTCTTGAAGTTCTTCCTATGGACTAGTCTAATCTCTAAGCACACATACTGTTCTTCCTTCCCTGACCTGTTCTCCACATATACTAATCAGGACTCAGATTAATAATATACTTCCTCAGTGTCCATCTTTCCTCCTTCTCCTGTGTAAGATTTAACTTTTAGGCATTCACCAGCCATAGTATACTGTATTTATCCAAAATCATAGCACTGACTACCCTGTCAATTAGAGTATAAGTGTATGTATCACCCATTTACAAGGTTACCCTTTTCCTTAGTTAGGGTTTCTTTTGTTGTGATAAAACACCATGACCAAAAGGAACTTGGGGAGGAAAGGCTTACAGTTTATAATCCATCATCCAGGGAAGTCATGGCAGGAACTCAAAACAGAGCAGAAATCTAGAGGCATGAACTGATACAGGGGCCATGAAGGAACACTACTTACTGGCTTGCTTCTGCTGGCTTGTTCAGACTGCTTTCTTATATACCCCAGGACCATCTGCCCAGAGATGGCATCAGCCACAGTGAGATGGGCTCTCCCATATCAATCTTTAATTAAGAAAATGCCCACATGCTTGCCTAAGGCTGATCCTATGAAGGTATTTTCAGTTGTGGTTCCTTCTTCTCAGATACTTCTAGCCTGTGTCTAGCCAGCACATGCCCAAAGGTCACCTCTCCACTTCACTGCTACAGCAATTCCCTTTAATCTAGTGATATAGGAGAAACTTAATATCAGTGCTTCTCTGCCTTCCTAATGCTGTAACCCTTTAATACATGTTGTGGTGACTCACAACCATAAACTTATTTTCATTACTACTTCAAAATTGTAATTTTGCTATTTTATAAATTATAATATAAATATCTGATATACAGATGGTCTTAGGTGACCCCTGTGAAAGGGTCATTTAACCCCAAAGGGGTCATAACCCACAGAATGAGAACTGCTACTTTAAGTAATAAAATGAATGCTAATAAACTTGTTTAGGAAATACTAAGTTACACAAAGTAGAATTTAGCAAATGGTGCACTGCCTCCAGTACGACTGGGAAGTAAGCAGTACAACCAGGTCTGGTAGAAACTATAGGGAGAAAGTTTTGTGCCATAATTGAAGTTCAGGGATGTTGATAGGGTCACAGGGGGAAAAATCTGCTGTTTGTTCACCAAGATTGATCTCCAGCTAGGCTCCATTTCTATAACAAAAGCTGACAACCCTGACTTATAACCAGCCCTTTGGATCAGTCCTATATCAAAGAACATTCCTCTAACTGGCAGCTCAAGGGGGCAGCACAAGGTGACAACTGTCATCAAATCCTGGTGTGCCATTTTAAGTCCTCTGTGCTCTTATCGGGAAAAGCATAATTATTCCAGGTAAGCAAGATAACCCTGGATAAGGACTATTTGAAAAAAAGCACCACCAGTGTACTTCTCAGAAAAACATTCTGGCAATACCTTTGCTGTCTGAGTCTCTCACATGCCCAAGTGGTCAGACTTGCAGTCTCTTGTCTTTGTTTAAATTGTTCAAAGTGTAATCTGGGGCTGGGACCTGAAGGAGATATAAGGATGACAGCATATGTGGAATGTATATGCCTATATGGGCTGGTGAAGCTTTTTCTGATTGAGGCTGGTTCCCTTTTGTGCATTACCCAAAGCCAGTTACATACTATTATTAAAGAGCCTTTTCCTTTCCTAATCTCTGTGTGTGCACTGATTTCTCGCTGGGAAGGCACTGCTATGTGCTATAACAATGGCACTAACATTCCTTTCACACGTGTGCAGTTAACCTTTCTGTAAGACACTTGCAGATATTACCTGCTGTGCTGAGCTACAGTTTAAGGTTTCAGCATTCTTGGGTGTTTGTTGGCTGTCCTTTGAGACTTATCAATGTGATTTCTGCTGAACTTGGAAACAGATCTTACATGATTCTCTTTATTCTCTTCACAAGAAGAAATTATTAATCTCTCAACAGAACCATTGAACAGGACTGCCTTCACAAACCAAGGAGAGGACAACTTCTTCCTCTTCTCCTTCTCCTCCTTCTCTTATTCCTTCTTCTTCTCCTTCTCCTTTTTTTTTCCTTCTTCGAGACTGGGTTTCTCTGTTGTAATTCTGGCTGTCCTGGAACTCACTCTTTAGACTATACTGGCCTCAAATTCATAGAGATCCACTTGCCTCTGCCTCCCAAGTGTTGGGATTAAAGGTGTGTGCTGCCGCCGCCGCCACTGAGGTGGTAAGGACTTCTAAAACAACTTTTGGTGAGAAACAAAGATGAATAGCAACCTAAATCTCCTTCCCCAGAACACTGCTTGAAGATGTCATACATCCACACAGTGGAAAACTGGACAGACCTAAGAGTAAGAACACCTTCAAGAATAACTCATGAAGTAGTATAAAGTTGGTTGGTTTGGGTTTTTTTTTAAAGCAAAATGCTAAGCACTGTTGTAACATGCTGCCTTGTATATTCTGTATGTCTTCTATGATACTTATGCATCAATTATCACTGAAAGGACACATTTGAGGGCAAGGGCTGAGTGACTGGGCAGAGGGAAGAAAAGACTTTTCCTTGCTTCATCTTTATAGTTAATCCAGTCTTGCTAGGATACTACAAAATTCAAAAGGAGCTTGCTTTGGGTTTTATTTAACTAAGTAGAAATGTCTAAGAAAAATCTTCTTAGGAGAAAATCAAAGGCTAATTTTCCTCCTCTCTCCAACTTAAGAGGCAAAAGCAGCAGTATCTTCCTGTCAGGTGATTTTGAGAAACTGTCTCTAGGGGTGGAAGTGGGGTGTGCCTTTTCTCATAGCTCTGCTTTCTTCTCTTTCTCTGTTTGTCATCAAGTGACCTGAGCAACAGCCAACACAAAACACTCCCGCTTCCTAACAATACTTAAATACATTCATTTTCTTGAAAGCAGTATGAAAGCTATAACGGTTTCTTCTCAGAAAGTGATGCTGGAATCAGCTTCGAGGAAAATCAGAACTATGAAAAAAATGAATGAAGGACTGAAGAAGACAACAGGAAGAAATAAGAGAAAATCTTTACTCTGACAGTGCCTCTGTCCTTTCGGTTGGCAGGAATCATATCCATCATGGTGCAGTAAAAGAGAAGTCATATTTTCTTCTTCATTAGCAGTGGGTTATAGGCTTTATCCCCAAGTGATGAATGTAGTTGTAACTCATCCCTAAGATTTGATTTTCCTTAATCTTAAAGCTGTGGGAGATGTGTTCTAGATCTCTCCTGTTCCCTAGTTCTGCTCTCCTATACGTACCAGCTGAAGGCTGGAGAGAAACAAAGAAACAACTTAAGAGAGGGAGGGAAAAAAATCTGTAAAAAAGATAACTATGAAACATCCTGTTTAAATCCCAAATTGAAAATAAATACTTCTAAAACAAAAATGCTAAATTTAATCGCCAAGTTATACTGAAGATACCCAAATTCAACATCATCCAAAATACGAGAAAAGAATAACTATTCCAAAAACTGCTTATTTGTTTTGAGACAGGGTTTCTCTGTAGCCCTGGCCGTCCTCTGTAGACCAGGCTGGCCTCCAACTCAGAGATCCGCCTGCCTCTGCCTCCTGAGTGCTGGGATTAACAGTGTGTACCACCACTACCCAACCCAAAAACTCTTTAACGAGAAGAAAATTTCAGTAGTTCTCTTATAAAACCAACAACTGAAACAGCATTCCTGTTTTTGGCAAAAAGAAAATTAACTTCAACTAAAGAGATATTGGAAACATTCTTTAAGCATCTTATATGCTTATAGTTGATAGTTCATAAGCCAATTAGAACAATGATTTTTAAAACCTGGTCGTGTGTGTGTGTGTGTGTGTGTGTGTGTGTGAACATGAAGGACTAGCTCGGTTCTGGTGGGTATATTCATATACTGAACAACTTAAGTAACAAACATTTCTCACATGGAATCTGGAAGGTTGAGCTCAATGTGCCCCAATCTAATGAGGGCCCTTTTGGAGACAGATGCCTTTTCCTTGATCCTTACATGATAGGAAGAGAGTCTAGTTATAAGGACACTAATTCTTTCCATGAGAGCTAGACCCACACAATTCACATACCCTCAGGTCCACACACTGGCAATTAAATTTCAACATTCAATTTATAAGAAGAGTTTATTCTATGTCAAAAGTTATGGGGTAACTCAGGTAAGAAGCAGCAGGAGTGGAACTAGAACCGACACCCTCAGACTCTGAGATGAGTATCTTTGCTCTATACACAGTATTTTTGAAGGTTTCTCTTTATTTTTGTGCTTATGTATCTGCTATACCTGGATCTAGGTACAAATTGGGTTCTACTCTCAAAATTGTAGCAGCCTACAAATTAAAAAGTACCAAATAAGTTATCATTATTAGAATAAAAATATAAATAGTAACCCAGAGGAAGGTATGGGCACGTCTTCCTGGGAGGGTCACTCGAGAAAAGAACTGGCGACAAGAAGAGCACCACAGGTCGGGGAGCAGCAGGGATCACATGGAGTCTGCCTGGCAGCGTCCATCCACAGAGAAGCGACTCCCTTGGAATAGCCACCTGGGAAGACAGAGCAGTCAGGCGGACACTGCGGATAAACAAGAAAGGAGATGAAAATCTCTGAAACCCTTGCAGGGTCACAAAGAAAGCCATTAGCTGACACAGTCTGAGGGGAGGGGCGGACCTGAGGGAAATCCCTAAGGGAGTCCATATGCTGCAGGAGGGCTCTTGGGGGTGGGAAGGCTGTGCAGAGCACAAGGGTCTGAGAAGCCGTCCCTTGACTGACAGCAGTCACTCGTTTTCTTCTTTCTGTCCAACTTCTTAGAAAGGAGGCAGTCTCAAAGGAAAAAACAGTGAGCTGTGGCAAAACCCTAGGAGTTTAAGAAAACAGAACATTGTGGCTCTCTTATTTATAGCAATCTGACCAAAACAGGGATAGGATCAGCAAAGATCCTATTCATACGTTTGTTGGGCTTTAGATCTGCAGATAGAATAAATAGCAATTAGGAACTACTCAAACACAGCTGTTCCCAATACTAGCTTTTCTCTGCAAGAGAGGAGGGAGGCCTATTATTTTCTCTCAGTTTTGAAGAACTCCTGAAATTCTGGGTGTTCTACCCTCTATTCAAGTAAGCTTGCCTGTCTTCTACGTGAAGGGGAAAAAACAGGAACCCAGGCGTTCCTTCCTCAAGTTCAATGGGGAAATAATCAAATGCACACTTGCCCATAGTAGTGTTTTTTAGATTATAAGAAAGGGAACAAAGAGGAATGCCTCCCTCAAACTAGCAATGTTCTAGACTCTAAGAGGGAAGATATACCAGGCAGACTTTAACAAAAGGATCCCGCGAAATTCAGAGTCACGTGATTCTTCTGTAACAGTCAAGTCCTATGATATTTCTCCATCTGAAGGAAGAAGCTGCTGCCAGCCCAGGAGTCCCTTAGGGCCTGTGTGGGCAACGGGCCTTTGGCAGTCTAAGGAGATGACTGCAAAGAACGCTGAAAGCCCAGATGAATTGTCTATGTGAAAGCACACCTCAGCTGCCCACTGGCTCCTTTGCACCCATGCACAGAGGGCTTTACATCAAGATGCCTATGCCAGGAAGTACAACACATTCTCCTCTTACCAAGTTCGAGAGGAACTCAGCCTCCTCAGATCTAGATTTCAGAATTGCAGGGAGACTGGGAAAGGGAAAGAAGTTTGCTATATCTTGTCAGACAAACAGCATATCTCTAGTCAATAGAAGAGGAAACAATGGAAGACACATCTATATACAGAGAAATTAGGACAAGAGCCAATGGCCACAGCTTCAAAGATATTTAGGAGGTGTTTGACACTTGCTTATTGATTATTTGTTGAGACCAGGTCTCATGTAGCAGGGTTTGGCCTCCATGTAGCTGAGACAGACCTTGAGCTACTGATCCCCCTGCCTCTAGCTCCCATATGCAGTTATGTGCCATCATACTTGGTTTTTATGTGGTAGTGGGGATGGAGCCCAGGGTTACATGAATGCTAGACATACAGTCTACCAACTGAGCTACAAAACTATTTTAAACTTTGTAATCAAAGTTCAAAATTACTGTAAGGTGAGTCTGCATTCCAAGCTGACTCTATGGTTGTCAGATGACTTTGTGATTCTTAACTATCTTGATAGGATATCTCTCTTCCTGTCCTCCAGGGCTTGGGAAGATACTGTCTTTATGAAGAGGAGAGCATGGCTCTATTCTGCCCTAATTTTCAGCAACTGACAAATCTCAACTCCAGTATTCTCCATACTGTGGGAACAAGCCCAAGTACAGAGTAGGTCCCTGACCGCAAAGTCCACCACCCACCTTCCTAAACTCGTTTTCCTAGCCATCTTCTCCTTTTCTCAGCCTCACTACCTCCATCTCCTCTCTCCTCTTACCCACAAGCAACTCTGTCATTCCCAAGCCTCTCCTGTCTTTTCCCTTCAAACCTGAATTCAAATTCCACCTTCCACAGCAACTAACCTCCTGCTCGGGTTCGTTTACAGCTACTTGAGAAAGTTTTAAACTCAAAGCTTCTACTTGTTCATCTCCTTCTTTCACTTCAAACCACCCTTCTATAGAAATACGATTTCTGCCAAGGCCACCCATAATCTCTATGAAATTCTAAATGCAAAAGGTATTTCTGAGCCCTTGTGTTACTCGGCAATAAAAACATCACTCGGTATTTACTGAGCACCTGTATGTCAAGCATAGCATTTTATATTTCAAATATTTCAGCTACGTTCTTAAGTTGATTAAACGTCTCCTCCCTACAAGTGAGCCTTTGAATCTGTCTCTGTGTGTGTGTGTGTGTGTGTGTGTGTGTGTGTGTGTGTATGCCTTTAAACACTGATGCTGGCAGCATTCTATCCTTGGCTCTCTATGCTTGAAATGCTCATATTTGTTACGCCCAACGGAAACCCCAGTTCCCCAAACCCCAAAAGGCAGTCCAAATATCCAGAAACGGGCTCAACCAGGACTACAGGATGATTTCTGGCAGTTACAGAAAAGTCACAATTCCTCAGGAACTTGTGAAACTGGTCCCCTTTACCAAAAGGAAGGGACAAATGGCTACCAATCAGCATATCAGAGCTCATGCTGGCCTCCAGACTACTTCAGTATCACAAGTATCTGCCACACATTTCAGAGTCCATGCTAATATCCTAATAATTCTCATCTCACTGACACTAAACTCCTTCCAGATGCCTCTGGCTGTTCTCTTTCCCATATCTACAATAAATACCTTCAGCTCAATCATACCATGGAGTAATCATGCTGTCAGTTTATACACTATTCAGTTTCTGGTCTCCACTGCTAAGCACTGGAACACAGAGTCAGACTCTTTAGCCAGTCCTCCTCAGTGAAGACTCAGCTCTCTACAGAACTCAAGTGAAGGGCTCTTCCTAGATGCTCTCTGAACATCCTGTCCGCCCTGCGCTAACGTCACACCATGACGCAGTTACTGAGCCACCATCTGTCTCCTCTGCAAACTGTCACTTTCTTCTCAGAGTCTAAGACAGGAGTAAAGACAGGCAGGGGCTCGCTTAGCAATTAAGTGACAGAGAGCCCCTGGGCAAGTCATGTAACCTTCCTAGGCCTCAATTTCTAAAACTGGAAAACAGCTGAGAAAAGGGATGGAGTGTTGCTCTACCCTGAAAGCTGCCCTTTGTAAATGAAGCTGTGGTCAAATAAGTAAGACATGTTGTATGTTCTCCTCTTGAAGTCACATTAGACAAGATGTTACAGTCTTTGCCTATCTGTTGTTGGAACAATGATTTCCCACACCTACATAAACAAAGGATTTTCTCTTCCTTGAGTGTTCCACACACTCTCCTATGACTAAAGCACATTTCTACACCAGTGGTTTACACATGTGTGGAGGCTACTAACATTTAAGAGGTAGAGGTCTGAGACGCTGCTGATTATCCTACAATGCACAGCACAGCCCCATGACCAAGAATTACTCATCTGAAATGTCAGTGGTGCTCTGGTTGAAAACCTTACACCAAGCCAATCTTGATTATCAAACCCCTCCCAGCTCTAAAGCTCCTGATGCTAGAAATCACGAAAAGCTTCCCAGATGCTCCAGGTGAGATATCGGGAGAGGTTACTGAGAATAGAGAGCAAAGATGTGCTGCCTTTCAACTAACAGAAAGTATTTGATTAGACTGCTCAGTAAATTTCTTGGCTATTTCTATTCTCGTCTTCAATTGCTTGTACATGTGTTTATGTTTAATTTTTACATTTTGTTGCCAATATTTCATCTGCAATATATTTGGAGTATTATCTTATGGGAAAATATTACTAGAAAAATAACTTTATTTGATCATTACTTATAAAAAGATAAGCAAAATTAAAGAGAAATGTGACAGCTGACACCATATTGTGTAATCAAATGTTTCCTAACATTCTGGAAAGATTCACTCAGTTCTCACTTAACAGACAGCCTAAGTGCTAACAGGGATGATGATTTTGTTTAACATACTATTTTAGCCTTTAAAAAAAAAGTCTTTATTTAAACTTAATTTGCTTCAGGAAAGGAAAAGAAAAGTGCTTTGATTTTAATACATGTCTAGATAAATAAAAATTATGAAAGAATAGTTTCAAGAGCTGGAGAGATGGCTCAGCAGTTAAAAGCACTGTCTGCTCTTCCAGAGGATCAGAGGTCAATTGCCAGCATCTATGTGGCCACTTACAACCATCTGTAATTCCAGTTCCAGAGGCTTCAACACCCTCTCTGGGCTTCTGCAGGAACACATGTAGTGTACAGGCATACATACCAGTAAAACATTCACATACATAAAATAAAAGGTTTTTCAAAGAATAATTCATTCACCATTCTTTCTTCACCTTAAAAAGTTTTTTTAATTATAAGTGACTTCATTTCCTAAAGTTAAAATATGATTGTTAGTAAAAACAGATTTCATTTCCTCTTCTAAGAGCATTAACAACAACCTAACAGTGATAACAGCAGCAATCATGAGCACCCACTGAGCACCTAGAAGTGCTTGGCCAGTGTCTTCTGAATGGGATCCAGTTCTAACTCCTTCAGAAACACCTAGAGGCGGGCACATATAACCCCATTTCACAGGGAAAGGAATTCAAGCTTTTTCAAAAAAGGTGGCTATTCCCCAAAGTGACACTACGAAGAAGGAACAGAGCAACCCCTTGTATCTGTCTGGTTCTGGAGAGTTTGATTGTGAACAGTGGGTCACTTTTGTTAATTTGAGAGCAATTTAAAGTTGAAAAACAGAAGGGTCAGAGCTATGGTGAGGAATACGCCAATGACTTACTTCCGAAGAGCAAGGTGGTAAAGTAGTCCTGGAGAGTTTCCAAAAGTAAGTAATTTCAGCTGTTCTCACACAAACACTTTCCCTGCAAATTGTTTAGCACTTATGTGTAAAGGGTTGAACTCGGAGGCCTACTTTTGGCTTCACTAACTTGAAACAGTCACCATGAAAGCAAATCATGCTGCTTTACAAAACAACAAACCTGGCAGGTTTGTAAAAAATCAGAGTTACCATAAAACCTGGCAATATCATTTCTAGGAACTGAAGTGGAACCCTACCAGCCCTCAGATACAAGTGCAGCCATCACCCCTTATCAAGGAAACCTCTCTTTTACAGCTAATGGAGACCATTTCAGAACAGCACAACTGGACACAATGCAGAAATCAATAGGTTGTGGGGAGCCCATCCCCAACAAATACATCTATCACAGTTTCTGCATCTATGGCTCAGGGAACACCTCGGAAGAGGGAAAGATCAGACCAAAGAGCCATACTACCAGGAAGTCTGTTGTGAATCAGTCTCGCCTAGCATGAACAAGACTGAAACAATGACAATACCAACGGACATGCTATTGTGGAAGGGGAAAAATTTCACAGGGTCTTGCTCCTAAACAGAAAACTAGAAACAACTAATGACTGCTGGAAGAATGAGAATTAGCCTCTCTCGGGGATAAGCCCCTACTGGTCGTCCGACACAGAGTAATTAGCACAGAAACCATATACACACAAATAACTAAAAAGGACTCAGCAGGTTGCATTTACATATTTACACATACATATACAGATATTTGTATGCAACAATAATAATAAAAGAAAATGAGGCTAGCAACTTGAGGCTGGGGATGGGAGCAGGTGGAGGGAGGGTAACTTAGAGGAGCTGGAGGGAGGAAAGAGTGGGTGAATGTGACAAAATTCTATCTCAATTAAAAATATATTTAAAAGTAAATTGACATATCTATTTAAAAATATTAGAGTTACCATATAACCTGTCAGTATCATTTCTAGGAATTGTGGTGGAACAAAAATATGTCCATGCAAAATGATGTGCACTAATGTTGCTAGCAGCCTTGTTTACAGTAAGCAACAGGTGGAGGTGCTCTGAATGTTCTTTGGCTAATGGCCGAATCAATGATAAGCACCCATACAATTGTATGTTATTCAATTACACAAAGGAAACAAACTGATAAAGGATAAGTTGTTAAAACATAATGCAAGCTGGGTGGTGGTGGTGCACGCCTTTAATCCCAGCACTTGGGAGGCAGAGGCAGGTGGATCTCTGTGAGTTCAAGGCCAGCCTGGTCTACAGAGTGAGTTCCAGCAGGACAGCCAGAGCTACAGCAGAGAAACCCTGCTCTGGGGTGGGCAGGGGGGGGGGGGGGACACGAAAAAAAAAACATGCAAAATGAAAGATGTCAATTAGAAAAGGCCATATAATCTCACTTAAATTAAAGGTTCAGAAAAGGCAAATTCAGAGAGACAGAGTACAGAGTGGTTGCCAGGGACTTGAAATGATTACCAATGGACAAGGATTTGTTTTACAGGGCATGAAGATGTTCTAGAATTCAACAGTGGTAATGGCTGTACAACTCTGAATATGATAAAAAGCATAATGAATTCTGTGCTTTAAAAAGGTGGTTTTTACAGCATGTAAATTAATCTCAATTTTAAAATCACACAGAATGGTGTGATAAAGAAACTGAACAATAAAGCTACTGCTCACAACTAAAATTGGTTAAGGTGAGTATGTGTACAAATAGGATTGTGGAATTTAATGTGGACATCTATTAACATCGTTGACTTAGGTCATTCACATTTAATAATCAAAAAGTTCATTCTATAAATGTAAACCCCATATAAATAAAATACAGCTAAATGAAATCTGAAATTCTACCTTAGAGGTGCATTCTAATATCTAATAAAACCCTTGCTTTCAAGAGTATATGGTATTTCCAATTACTGATCCTACTAATCAATGCTGCTGGAAATAGCTGGGGACCTATTACTGTTTTCCATGCCCCTACCTGACAGATGAGTAAGCTGACCTCAGGTTGTGAGGAACAGCTATCATGCTGGGGCTTACTAAGGCCCAGCACAGATCTCAGATAACCTTTAATTTCCCTCTTATGGGTCTTTAGGCACTTCACAAACAGGAAGTAAAGGTTAAAGCAGAGCTGTAAACTGCTAGTTAGTGTCAACACAGAATCCAACTGCAAAGACTGAGAGCTCTTTGTGTTTTAAGGAAACGGCAGTCCAATCACTAGCTGACTGCTTTGAGCTAGGAAGCAGACTCCAACAGCCCAGACAGAAAACAGTACAAGGATAGCATAACAACAATCACTAAACAAACCAAAGCAGCTACAAACCCTGATGGACAGAGTTTCTATATCATCATATTAAAATCTAAGATTTTAAATTACATGGAAAGCAAAGAAACAAGGTACCCATATCCAGTAAAAGAGGAAACTAATAAAAAACTATGGTTGAGGAAGCCCACACTAAGGACTTGGTAAACAGTCTCCTTTGACTCTTTTAAATATGCTCAAAGAGCTAACATGAACGAATGATGTTTACAGACAAGGAAATAAGCGGTTCACCATGCTTATCTTATCTGCAATCCCAGTAATCTGGGGGCTGAGATAGCACTATCAGCCCAAACATAGGCTGCCATGGGCTATATAATGAGTTCTAAGCCATAGTGATGTGGAATATGAATAAAATAGATTTAAAGGGGCCAAATATAAATTCTATCTCTGAAAAATACAATAAGTGAAGATTCACTAGGCAGATTCAATAGCTGGTGTGGGCCATCAGAAGATTCAGCAAACTTAGAGACAAATCAACTGAGTTACTAGTCTGTAGAAAAGAAACACGAATGAAGAAAACAGAACAGTTTAAGACTGTAAGACACCAACAATCATACCAAGGCAGGACTCCTGTAAGTAGAATACCTTGAGATGATTGTGGGGTAATGAGACAAAGAGCACTGTTAAAGACCCTTAAGAGGAAACAGAGACGGGCTGATGAAGCCAGGATACCACCTGTGCTCACCTGGTCATTACCAGTGGTCATTAGGCTCCGGCTCTCTCCTATTCCTTTCACAGCTGGCTGGATCTTCTTGTCTTGCCCACTCCTCATGGCCAGTCATTTGTCCCAACCCCATCTCAAGTAACCAGGGCGGTGGAAAGCAACTGTTGTGTACTGAGGTCTGCCTTGTCTTACCAGCAGAAGGCCAAGAACCCAACCTCAGATGTTGCTATGCAAGGAGGTGACCTTATTCTGCCATTTAAAATATTTAATTACTTTTTAAATTCATTCCTAGAGATTTCAACATTTTAAATATTATAGAATGTTTATAGTTTCCCCCAGTATGTTCTCACTTTTACACGGCTATAAGGAAGTCAGGGCTTAATACAAAACAATGTTGCCATCACAAGCTATTTTCTTTGTCCAAAGTGTTAACTGATGCCTTGATGGAGGATAAGAGGTAAGGGCCCCTTCTATTAAGCCCGGTCCTTGGTTATTTCCTCTGGAGATCACATATTTAGCTGTCTCAAAAAGAAAGTTTTATTTTAATATATATTTTCCATCTTAATTATGATGAGTAAGGAAATGATTTTGTATCCATTTACATTTTATTTGCCAAGAGCTAATTATAACACTAATTAACACGTTAACAGAATTATATCCATAAGATATACTTAATGGGCACTTGCAATGATTTCTGAGACCTCTATTGAGCATGAGACTATAAAGTAAGAGATTTTCCCCATAGCTACAAAGGGAAGAAAATGAGATCTTACATAGATTAATCTAAGAAAGTTATCTTTCATAAGAGTTAAAGACAACTTATTTATGAAAGGAAGTTTCACCCAGGTAGAAAAGCACAAAGGGATTTCAAACATTGAAATGATAAATTTATAAAATTTCAGAACTGTTTTAAAGTTGAGAAGAGGTTATATGCTTAAAATAGGTTTTGCTTAACGTTTATATCACAAACTGAATCAAGGTACTGAATTTTCAATACCAGATTCTTCCTGGATCAGTTTAAACATAACGAAAACTGTAAAGCCAATAAAAATTCTGCTTTGTAAGAATTAATTTTTACAGCTATTAAGAAGAATAATGTTTCTCCTACCTTGGTAGAGATTAAGAACAACTGTCATTGTAACATATTCCTTCTAAACAATTGCATGCAACTGTTTTGTTTTGCTAAAAATATCTTAACTCATCAATTTACTGAAATTAAATCATTTTCATTCTTTCTCCCCATTTCCAGGGTCTTGGATGAGATTCTTCCACACAGCTAACATTTCTTGTGTCCTTACTTAGAGAATAGTCTTATTGGAATTCTTCATAACCAAATTATTTCTTGATGATTGTCTAATTAACAGTAATGGAGCAGTGGTAAAAAAAAAATCATGCTATAATGATTTATACTTATATTTAGAAAAATTTGTGTTCGCATATGAAAATGAAGAGTATATTCAAGCAATTTAGGATCCCATTCTCTCAAAACCTGAAATTTCTATTTCTCATTTGTCTAGCATGGTGGCAGTACATCTCCTGTTCTGCACATCTACAGCATGACTCAGCCTTTGAAGAAAACTGAAAAGCCAGGTGAAACAGGATCCATCCCCTTCTCAGGAATATCTGATGCCATTTTCCTCAGAAGCTTACCCCAGCTCATGTGCTCAATGGTTTGAGCCTCTATTAAATATTCTCTCAGCATGCTGAGAACAGGTGTGATATTCACCAGTCCAAGCACTCAAGTGTTCAGTAAAATTAATCAAGTCAGTCACATTCCCTATATGTCAATCCCTGGGCCCTCCGTGGCTGCATTTAAAGCTTCCAGA
Source organism: Cricetomys ansorgei (assembly GCA_026225945.1). Lineage (NCBI taxonomy): Eukaryota > Metazoa > Chordata > Mammalia > Rodentia > Nesomyidae > Cricetomys > Cricetomys ansorgei. Next base: position 11,571,787 of record JAMJFZ010003581.1, on the reverse strand, counting down.
TAAACAAGGCAAAAGATTAAATAAAAAAGAAAACAATCTATCAGGCATGAGGGTACACATCTGTAATCTCAGAATTTAGCTGAGGCAGAAGGATTAAAATTTTTAGGTCAGTCTGGACTACACAGTTAGACCCTCTCTACAAAAACGGGGTGGAGGTGGGGGCTGCCTCAAAGGGTTACCTCTTGCCTGGTGTGCTCAAGACTCACTACTACACACCCATAATTATCTAAAAGACAGCCTCTTCTCGTAGGCAACTTTAATCTGAAATTATCCTTTTGTATAGGTCTATTGTTTGTTTGTGTTTTGCTTTGTTTCTTTTTGATTTTGTGTTTGAGGCAGCCTCACTCTGAAGCACAGGCTGCTCTGGAACTCACTATGTAGCACAGGGTGGCCTAAACCTTCCAGCCTGCAAAGTATCTGAACCGCAGTATGAATGGCCATGCCTAGACTAGAATAGCCCATTTTTATTATATGAGACACCTGAGTAAAATATATTTCTCCCAACCACAGAGCCAATGTTTCCTGCTACAGAGACATATATAAGGAACAGAATCTGGCTCCTGGCCCTTGGAAGCATTTACTCTCTGGGCTAGGTCCAGATGAGTAAAACTACTTTTTAAAATTTAAATTTAAAATTTCCTACATGCACACTGTATTCACATCATTTCCACTTCACCACTGGCCCCTCTTACTCCTCCTGTAGCCCATGACTCTCCCTCTCAAATTCATAACTTCTTAGTCTATCTCTCTCCCACCTACACTCCCCTCCCCCACTGCCCCCTCCCCCGCCACACACACACACACACACACACACACACACACACACACACACACACACACACACACACGCAGCCTGCTGAGTCTGTTAGGATTCTGCAACAAGCAGAGTCCACAGCAGGGCTCTGTGCTGGAGAGCTCTGCCCTCAGCCCTGACCACAGACATAGCCCACAGCCCAGGGCAGCCCACACACAGTCTACAGCAGGGGCAACCACTTCTGTGAAGAGCTCCACGCCTGACACGCCCCTCCACATCCATCTATGATCCCTCTCCACAGCTTTGTGAAGGAAGCTCTGTCTTAGCTCCGCCTCCTTGCCAGGCCCAACCCCCAGCTGTCTGTCAAACAGAAGGAGGACCTGATTGAGAACTGTGCTTGTTCCCAGATGATCCCCTCCCTCCCAGATTGAACCTCTCAGACATCTGAGCTCCTGGCTGACACCACCAACTCCAAGATGGACTCTCACAGCCATCTCTGTTTCTTCCAGGAAGCAAAGTTAACTTTACCAGCAAACTTAGCCCCTCCTGCTGTCCAACTGCTATTCAAAACTAATGATTGCCTCCCTTGCCAACCTGCTGGGAACTCTAGGGGCCCAGCCACCATTCCTTGTGCCTACCAGGAACCCCAAATGGTGCCAAGGACCACTGAGAAGCCAGTATATTTCCCTTTTGGGGGAGTCTAGCTCTGAAAAGCTGGGGAGCTCTGTCACTTGAAACCCCTTATAAGAAAGCTCCCCCCTGACTATCAGGGGCCCCACTCCTAGCTGGCTGTGGAGTCCCCCAACCTGACAGAACAGCACAGAAGTGGTCCCAACTAACACAAATGACCCTGAGCTGGGCCCCCTCATCCCTCTATGGATTGAGAAATCCACCAATCACAGGCCAAAGAAATTCCACCACTGGCAGGCCATGCTGATAGCTCCACCTCCTCCAGAATCCTTTAAAAAGGACTGAGCAACCCTCAGTTTTCACTGGCTCTCCTCAGAGTAGAAGCAGTCACCAGCCTGCTGAGATTGTCGGACAGAAGAAAAAAGAACAGCTTACCAGGGGTATTTCCCTACAGAGCTGCAACAGAAGAAAGAAGAACAGCTCGCCTGGGATATTTCCCTATAGAGTTGCAACACTGGGGACACTAGAAGCTCCTCCGTCCTGTTGGGGTGCTCTCCCTTCAGGACTGCACCACCTCTACAGGCAGGTTTCTCCCTTTGGCGCTGTGTGGTCCCTGGGCCATCACAAAAGAGCTTCCCTTCTCCATCACTTCTATCTCTGTTCTCTTTCCATCTGTTCCACCTTTAAATAAAATTTTAAAAAAAAACCCTTTCCAACAAGTCTATTTAGCACTGTATACATATATACAGGTCAGCTAAAAGCTGAGCACTAGAGATTAGATAACCTATCAGGACATTTGTCCCTGGAGAAGACCGATTCTCCCTTTCCCAGCAGCCATTAATTGCTTGTAGTTCTTCATCTAAGGATAGGGCCCTGTGACATTTCCTCCATCTGACTGGCATTTCAACCAGTATTGTCATTATGCAGGTTTCAGGCAACCATGTTTTTCAGATTTTATGATGCAGCTTCTCTGTTATATATAGAAGACATTATCTCCCAGCAGGCATTCTGATCCACTGGCTCACACCCTCTTCCATAATGTTCACTGAGTCACAGGTTATAGGGTGGCCTGTAGATGTATCAATTGGGTTGGACATTCACAGTTCATTATTCTCTGCAATTTTCCCAGTTGTGGATTTCTATAAAAGTCACTATCAGCTACATTAAAAAAAAAAAAAAAAGCTTCTTGATGAGAGATGAGAACTACAATTATCTATGGGCATAAGGATAAGTTTTTAGAAAAGTGTTAGGAATTTTATTGGTTTAGGAATGTGACCACAGTAAGTTTTTCTCTAGGTTCCATAAACTCACCAGCCATAGAGAGTTGGCAAGGTTTACAGTGCCAGGCATAAATTCCCTTCTACTGAGCAGGCCTTCTATCAACTAGACAGCTGTTGGTTACCCCAAGATATAAGAGCCACAATTGCACCATTGGGGAGATCTTGGCAGGTTGGTCTTTAGTATGGTCCATTGGCTTTACAGCTGGGGAGGACTACTGATTGGCTCCCTATGCAGCATGCACAGCATCACAGATACTGTTAGAGATGGTCTTCAGGGAGAAGGCTTCAAAGTCTGTTTCAGCTCTATTCCTCTAAGTCCTGTGTCCAAAGTATGTGGTCTCTTCACAACAGGCTCTCACCCTCACATTCTGGGAGGAAATCAAGGAATAGCTTATATTGTTTGGGGATCTCTTGGACTTCTCTGAACAATGACTCTAGGGAAGTTTCCCATGCCTGGCACTATCAGATAATATGTGCCTCTTGGATGAGAATTATCAACCCAAGTGGCATAACTTCATTAAGAGAGACAGAGGAGAGAATGTTAGACAATGTGTATATATTGTATATAGTCATATATGCACTAATATATACATATATGTGTTATTTTAAAGTTAACATTAAATGTTTCCCTATGGCTTTTCTCCTATGGTATTTTCCTATCTTCCCTCCCTCCTTAGTTACAGCCCACCCTTCCCATTTTTCCCCTTATAATGTCTATGTCCTATTCTCTTCTAGTGGTCCTTCCCCTCTTCCCAACATTTCCTTTTACTTTCCTGATTTCTGGGATTATTCCAGGTTATATAATCACAAGTAAAGACCCAGAGCTATGATCCACAAATAAAAGAGAACATGGAGTGGTTGTCTTTCTCAGTCTAGGTTACCTGACTCAGCATAATATTTCCTAATTCCATCCATTTACTTGAAATTTTCATTTTTGTGACAGGAGAACAGTGTGTATGTTTCACATTTCCATTCATTCTCAGGGGAAGGGCATTTAGGTTGTCTCCATTTCCTAGCTACTGTGAACAGAACAGCACTGATCTTGGCTAAGCAAGCATCTGTGGAACAGGGTGCTGAGTCCTTTGGGTAAGTGCCGAGGAATGGTTTAGCTGGGGCATGTGGCAGGTTTATTTTTAGCTTTCTGAGGATTTTCCACGCTGATTTTTCAGAGTGGTTGGACTAGTTTGAAATTCCATCAACAAGTAAATGAGGGTTCCTTTCCCTCCATTTTCTCTAGCATTTATGGTTGATTCTTTCATTCATCTTTGCAATTCTGGTTGGGGAAGATGAGCTCTCAAAGTTGTTTTTATTTAGTAATTGCTCGGAATGATGAACATTTTTTGAGATATTTCTTAGCCATTTTTATTTCTCCTTTTGAGAATTCTCTGTTCAGATCTTGAGCATGCTTTCTGAATGGGTCACCTGGGGTTGTTGTTGTTGAGGAGTTTTACGCATTCTTTATATATTTTGGATATTAATTCTGTCAGATATATAGCTGGCAAAGATTCTCTCTCCCTCTAGGGGTTTCCTCTTCACTCAGTTGATTGTTTGCTTTGCTGTACAGTTTTGTGAGGCTCCATTTGTCTATTGTTGACCTTATTTTTCTGATACATAAGATATTCCAACAATTTCATCAGAAAACTACTGGACATGATCAGCACTTTCAGCAAAGTGCAGGATTAAAAAAAATCAATTTATAACATCAACAGTCTTTCTACACACCAGTAACAAACTACAGAAAGGAATGTTCTCATTCATAATAGCTCCTCTCCAAAAATAATCTAGGAAAAAAACTAACCAGGAAAGTGTAATGAAAACCTCAAATCTCTGAAGAGACTAAGAAGACATTAAAAGATGGAAAGACCGCCTATGCTCATAGACTGACAGAATTAATATCGTGAAGATTACCATCCTAACAAAAACAATCTACAGATTAAATGCAATTCCAGTAAATATCCCCATGACATTCTTCATGAAATAGAAAAAAATTATAATTCATGTAGAACCACAAAAGACCCCAGATAGCCAAAGCAATCTTGAGGGAAAAAAAAAAACAAACTAACACTGGAAATACTAATACACCAGATCCAAGCTCTGTTACAGAGCTACAGTAATACAAACAGGCAGCATGGTACTGACACATGAAAGGACAAGAAGAACAATGGAACAAAACAAACATGGGTACATGAAACTATATCCATCTGATACTTGACAAAGAAGCCAAAAACACACACTGGAGAAAAGGCAGCATCTTCATCAAATGGATGTCCACATAGAGAAGAATGAAACTAGATCAATATCTATTACCCTGGACAAAAATCAACTCCAAATGGATCAAAGACCTCAATCTGAGGTATAATTCTAATATCAGATACTGCACTGAACTCCTTCCAAAAGGCAAGGATAAAGTAAATAAGGAATTACCAAAAACACATTTATATATTGTGATTTGGTCCTGATAAGTTAGTATATTAATATTCATAATGCTTTATTATATTTTCATTCAGTAGCAGCTATCATATAGTGGTTATCAATATAGTAAACTCTAATTTATACATAATATTTGAGGAACTGAATGATCTCCTATTAAACAGAAGTAAATCTATTTTAAAAGTAAGTAAACAGAGCAACATATTGTGGCACATCTCCATAATTCCAACACTTGGGATATAGAGGTAGTAGATAGATTAGGAGTTCAAGGCATGCCTTGGCTACACAGGGAGGGCAATGATACATTGGGCTCTACTTTGTCTCAAATACCTAAAGAACAAAATAATAACACCACGTATCCTGTGAGCATACCATTCCTAGACATGTAAAGCCCTTGAGAAGCTCAAAAGGTTTGCTCTCTTGCTTTTTCTCTGTCTCATTTGCATATCTCCTTTCAACATTTTGTTGATCTTCTTAGTTTTCAGTTAATATATCATATAATTGTATCCTTGATTAATATATCAGATATATTAATTAGTGAGTAAATTAGTATTAATTAGTATATAAAAATCAACATATCTATTTGAAATACTCTTAGCAAATAGCACAATGTTAACATGTTATTCTATTACCCTTAAGAGTAACATTTTAACAAAGGCTGTATTAAAAATCAAATGATATTCTAATGCCACTGGATCAGTAAGAAGTCACTGCTTTATAAGCAACAGGCCACTCTCGAATCGGGAACCAACCCAAGTGACTTAAATACCTGTTGTCATCTTCACAGGCTAAAGACTGGAAGACACTCTTCAGACAATAAAGTAACTAAACTACAAATAGCAGCATTAGGAAAGCATCATAAAAGTCTTATTTCCTTTGTTTAAAAACACACAGGATTATTTTCTCTCCCTGCCATGCACTCATCCTCAGAGGCAGAGAGGGCTGCACTAACAAATATAGTTTGGTGGTTAGGCTCCATACTGGTGCTACTCATATGACAAAAAGAATGACTACTCATTTTTAAACTGCTCTGAATGAATTCCAACTGCTTCACTAATTCTGAAATGTAGAGAAGATTATATGGTTCACAGTCACAGACTCTTTAAGATACGGGTCCTAGGGGGAAAAAAACCCTAGGTGGCTCTCCCTCATTTTGAGGGAAGCACTTCCAGGAAAACAGGCTCTTCCTTAGCCAGATTCCAGAAGAGGCAAGTGTTAAAAAAAAAAAAACCTGTATATGAGCCACAAAAGTAATACCCTCGAGCAACAGTTTTCAGTCTGTGGGTCTCAACTCCTTCTGGAGTCAAATGACTCTTTCATTGTCTTAGGCAACCCCATCTGCATATCATATATTTATAATTCATAACAGCATCAAAATTACAGTTATGAAATAGCAACCAAAATAATTTTATGGTTGGGGGTCCCCACAAGATGAGGACCTGTGTACTAAAGGGTCTCAGCATTAGGAAGCTTGAGAACCAGGGCCCTAGAGTGACAGCTAAAATCCAAAGAGCTAAGCAAACAACTGAACCAGTCAGAAAGTAAGCAAAAAGAATAATAGAAAGAGGAAGAACAAATATGTGGCTAAAGAAAACAACAATGATGCAGTCAGAAATCAACGAAACAGGAAAGGAATGCAGCAGAACAGTATACAAGCTCGACAAGCCGAGGGTGATTCAAAAAACAAAGACCACGAAACTGATAAACCTCTGGCACACCCCGTCAAGAAAAGAGAGAGAATAAGCAATACTAGTAAGGGTTAAAAATAGGGACATAACTACACATGCAGCAGACAGAGGAAAGGCAAAAAGAATATGGCCCTTAAACCAATACATCTGAAAGTTTATGCAAAAATGGACACATTTGCCCATAATCTTATAACCAAGTAGTATAAAAATAGTACACTGCCTAGATTTACAGTGCATAATCTCAGAACTTAAATTGAATGATCTCCTATTAAATTATCATTGAATTTAGTAATTCAATTTGTGGCTCCAAAAACAAGTGGATTTAGTGTAGGTATTCAAATTAATAAAACTAACAATTTTTAAATAATTCCAAGTGTTGTCAGTCATAAATGCTCTAAAATTAAGAGCTCTGTCTTTTATATTCCTATGCTCATAGATCCATGCATCTCTTAACCCTCATCAGAGAAGTTTCTCCTTTCAGTGTATGGTAATTAATACAGAGACCCATAACAGGGTACCGTACAAAGTGAGAGAGACGTTTAGAGCACTTAGCCTAAGTGGGATGTCTTTATCAAACCCTCAAGGCTCAGGAATCTATATGGAACAGGATGTGGAAAGATTTTAAGAGCCAGTGGTGGTGAATGGCTTAAAGGAAACAGTGTCTCCCAGATACAACAGGACTGATAGATATATGAACTCAGAGACTGTAACAGAACACAGAAGACCTGCACAGGTATAAACCAAATCCCAGGAGGGGAAGCAGACACAGCCCTACCTCTAACCCTGAAGCTATTTGAAATTGATACCTGCTGGGACAGGGAAAATCAGTTTTCTCCAACGGAACTGGGTGTATGAGCCACACAGCAGGGCAGCCCGGCTGCTCAGGAGTAGTTGGTCAACATAAAACAGACTCCTTGGTTTTGTTGTGTTTGTGGGTTTTTTGTTTTATTTTCTTTTGTTTTTTGTGGTTTTGTCTTATTGTTTTGGTTTTCTTTTTGAGAGAGATAAAGAACATGAAGCTGGTGAGCAGAGAGGTGGGGAAGATCTGAGAGGACTTGGGGGAAGGAAAAGATGATGATCAAATGAGCTGTATGAAGAAACTTTAAAAACAAAGATTTCTGTCTTTATTTTATCTTTCAAAACAATTTTACTTAAACTGAAATTTTCCTAAAGCGTTCCTGCTTAACTCTGGAGGCCAGTCAGTACCATCCAGACAGACTGCCTAGTGACAGGCAGTTGGGATCTGTGAACTGTCCTAACTAAAACTCGATGACCCTTGTACTCCCATATTTAATATTAACTTTGAGCTACCATATAACTGCCTTATTCCTGCGTATATAAGTACAAAGGGTAACAAAGCCAAAGAATTACAAGAGATTTCAACCCTGTACTTTACAGATGAGGAAACTGAGACCCAGAGAGGTGAATTAACTTTCCCAGGTTAAAATGTTTGCTTAGTCTTTTCCTCCAGCACAGAAATTCATGATAACTCTAGACCCTGTGAACGCAGCTCTGCCAATTATCTTTATTATACAGGTAATAACATTATGGCTCAAATCCCGCTGTGGCATACTATTCAGGGTCAGCACGACCTCCAGCTAATGGACATTTTCATGTATCATCTATGGAGACTACTTTCCTATGTAGTTCTCAAAGTCACACACTATTCCTTGGAAATGACTTCCTTTTCAGATGTATTATAAATGGGAGTGGTGGTGGAAGAATTACGTTGTCACTGGAACTCAAAGACCACATTTTGTGATAGGTATTGTCATCAATGTACACGTTTTTCCAAAACAAACTACAAACTTAAATAAGATTTTCATTAAACACAAAAAGGCCACTTGTTTTAACATTTATCTTCTTGCACTTTCCAGGTTTAAATGCCTTGTTCCCCTTATACTGACCAACACAATCTTAGTTTAGCTTTAGTTTTTTCAGTTTAAGGGTATTAACCAAGACTGTTGTCAACTGTCCTCCTTTGGTTCCTGCTGTTAATACAAAAGTTACATGTCAGCAGCACACATAGAAAATGAAAGCATATTCATGTATTTGTCTAATTTTTCTACTTAAAACTAAAATTTTAAATAATGAGACATTGAATGTTTCATGTAAGAAATTAAAATGTGGTGTTAAAGAGTCAAAATATCAAAAAGATTTCAATTTCCCTTTTGTATAAATTTCCAAGATAACTACCACAATGGCTCCATGATGTTCTTCAATATGAACTTGCTACTCTCTCATTAAGAAGTAGGGTTCCATAGCCTTCACCTTGAATCTAGGCTGGCCAGTGGCTAACTTGTAACTTAAAAAGAATGCATTTAAAAGAGGTCATGAAGCTCACTTGGTTCCTTTGGGGACTCACTTTCGAGGATGATTGAACACCTAAGATCATCATGGTAGAGGGGATCTGTGTAGGCACTGTTCTGACAGGCCCAGCAGAATCCAACCTTCCCTTTACCCCAACACATGAGTCTGAAACTATATTGGAAATGGGAGTCTTTTGAGTTGATGCTCAGTCACTGAGAAGTAGACAGGACATCACTGATGTATTTCTCCAAACCACTCACCCACATAATCCATGATCACAATAAAATGGCCACTGTTATTTATAGCAGAACACTTGGAAGAAGTTTTTGTTATTTTGGATTAAAAACCCAAAATGGTGTTTGGACTAGGTTTATGATCCCATCCCAGGTGTGGCAGATGATTACGAGTTGGATTTGGAATGCTTGATGCAGGTGGCTATAATTTGGTTAGGTGCAGTCATTTTGGCATGTGTAGCTTGTTCTTGGGATTGTGTGCCACTTGGGTTTATGAGAGCTTTTGTTTAGGCTATAAGGTCTAAAATCCTGAGAACTGGGGTGGGTGTTGGTTGGTGGTTTGTTGATTGATTTGGCCGTAGTTAATGTGTTGATTCTTAAAAGAACAAAGGTTGGAGAGATTGAGTTTGCAGATAGTGAGCTGAGACTAGTCTGACTCACTGTCAGCTAGTCCTCTTCAAGCTTAGGACAGCCTAAAAAAGGCTGTGAAGATTTCTACCTTACTCTCATTCTACATCAAAGCCTCCTGCAAAAGCGGTGAAAATTTCTATCATTCCTTTCTCTTTCTCTAAATTGAGGGTAAAAGACTGTAGTTAACAACTACAGCTATATGATACTAAGTTTGAAGTGGTCTGTTCTACAGTTTGTATATAGCCGAAAGAACGAGTTTTGGCTAAAGCAAACAACAACAAAATCCACTAAAATACTACATCACTGCTGAGTGTAAGAAAAGGACCAAGTTTTATGTTTATTGGCTAGGTAGGACCCTATCCTCACACACGTGCATTGTGAAGGGCAGAAGGAGACGAAGGCGCAGGCATGGCTAGGCCAGGATAGGAAACCTTTTTAGTAGAGGCTAGAACTAACTCACAGGAACTTGTAAGCATCATCAAAATCACACTCCAATGAGAAATAATAAGTTTTCTTGCTTCTAAAATGTGAAAAACTAAAACCAAAGCCAAGTAATGTTCTATCCCCCAATCTCCAGCCCTCCTCACAATTGTTTTCTCTATATGGTGTCAACTGCTCCTACCAACAAAATGTAGACAAACACTCTTGTATTTATATCAAACCACACTTCAAGATTATAAGCCCTTACTACTTTTTGCTTTATAACTCTTTTAACTATTAAATTTAATTTTTAAAATTACAAATCAATCACAAAATTTTTTGTAAATTTAAATATTTTTAATTTAAAATTTATCTGAGTTACAAATAGTGGAATGACGGATGTTCAAGAATCACTTCCTAAACTCAGTGGGGCCTGCCTGGGTTTCTTCTGCTGTTTTGTAAACCAAATTCCTATCTCTCCTCTCTCTAGTCTTCCTCGTACCTCTCTCAAAGCTCAAGAGGGGCTGTGATCTCTTCCCTACATCAAACCTGGCCTGATACAAATAATATCAAAAGAACCTTTTAGAAATCACAAATTTTTAGAAATTGTCAAGATTGTTTCCATAGTTCAAATGATAAATTTGGAATGAACAAACGGAATAGAATAAACCAATAAGAAACAATTTCCCAGAAGAGATGAAACAATGTTTGAATAAAAAGAGGGAAAAGTTAAAATTTTAAAGGACAAATACCAGAGCAGAAAAGAATCCTACCTGCATAAAAAAAAAATTAAAAAAGATAAAAAAGATCTAACCATAGGGAAGTAACTGCTTCCAACAAGTAAGTAAATAATCATGAATTATGGAACATGAATGGCTCTGCCACGACAGAAACACTATAAAGACTTTTCAGAGATTCCACAGTAAATACTATGTTCTTCCATCTGCTTTCTATAAGTACCATTATATAGTAATATAAGGGCAGAAATAATCAGAATCTGTCACTTAAAAATAAGAAATATAGGTGAGACTAAACATGAAGTTTCCAATGAAATGTAAAGCAATTTCTAGGTCTTAAATCAAAAGAATTAACCTTAAAACAAAAAGAAACTTCAATAATGTTATGTATTATTTATTTCAAGCTTGCTTACTCTCTTTTTGAAATATTTATTTTCAATTACGTATGGCTTCTGTTCACATGAGTATGGTTGCCCATGGAAGCCAAGGTGTCAGATGCCCTGGAGCTGGAATTACAGGTGTTTGGTTGTAAGCACTGACATGGGTGCTGGGGACTGAACTTAGGTCGTCTGGAAGAGCAGCATTTGTTTTGAACTCTTCAGCCTCGTTTTTCTTAATCAATTCACATTACCACCCACTCGGACAGCTTTATAAGCAGAGCATATATTCACTCTCACAAACCAATGGCACCACTTTACAATTTAAAGTGACATTTTTATGCTTATTTTTAAATCTTTAAAACACTCATGCCCTTAAATCATGTAAACCAAAAAGAATCTAACAATTTCTGTAAGAATTTTTTAAAAGATTTATTTAATTATTTTAATTGTGTGTGTGTGTGTGTGTGTGTGTGTGTGTGTGTGTGCTGTTCTCACGAAAATATGGAATATATTAAGATTTATATCAGAGTAGCCTAATTTTCTTTCACTCTTTCCAACTCACACTAAAATAATTACTCATAAATAATGGCATATCCTAAAAGCTGCACATTAAACAAGAAGACAGAAAATATTGACTTTGGTTAAATACAATTGAGTTTCATTGAATTTACAATATTATTGCAATATATGCTAAGGTAGATAAAAATTCCTGGTGTCTTAACAATCTGAAAAGCAATATACAAATAAAGTAGATTTTATATTAATGCCAGTTCCTGAATTTCAAAACTCTGGAGTAAGTTCCCTTCTTTTAGGGTTGTAGGGAGAGGCCTGATCTCACATAGATAGTCCTGGCTAACCTCAAACTCACTATGTTGCAAAAGATGATCTTGAATTACTGATACTCGAGCCTCTGCCTCTTTGGTGCTGGGATTACAAGTGTGTACCACAATGCCCCACTTAGATGATTACTGGGATTGAATCCAAGGCTTTGTGCATGTTAGGCAAACCTTTACCAACTGAGACACATACCTATGCCCCCTTCACATTTTTGAAATAAGAAAAATATGTGCAGGCAGTTTTTTCTTCCACAAAATCATGAACATTCTAACACCTCAAATATTCTGTTCAAAATGATTATATAATTTTCCAATACCCTGTCATAATGTAATGATTATATGAAAACTATTTTAATATGGATGTATACATATACAAATATACACAGATATCTTTATCTATTCACATTTTCTTAAGTTACTGAATTTTTGTTCCCTTTCTCAAAACAAAGTCACTCAACACTTCATAAATTTTTGACTAAATTTAAATATTTGTTTTCCTTACTGCCAAATTTAAAATTTTATTTGAAGCAACTCTATCAGAAGGTAACACTGTAACACTGCTTTATTTGTATATTACTCATATCAGAATCCTAGCAATAACCTGATAATATTAAGAAAAATCTTATACCTAGCCCATAGTAGGTAGTGACCGTGCTTCTAAGTGAAGGCATGTGATATGTGAGGTTAGAGAAAAGTCTCCCAGCTACAGGGTACAGTCAGCACTGCAGACCCACCTGCAGCTAATACATGAGAAGTGCCTTGGAGAAAGGCTATGCCTGCTACCCAACATAAGAGGCAAGAGACACTAAATTGGGGTTCAGAAGACAAGAATCAAGAGAGATGGAAGGACCACAGCCTGTGTGGCTGTCTGAAAAGCCAAGGGGTTGGTTAAAAAACAGGAGAAGATAATGGAGAAATTCCCAAGCACCATGCATTTTGAAAAGCAGAGAGAAGTGGAAGGCTTTGGCCTCAGAGCAAAGAGTATCACAGAACAGTCAGGTGGAAGGATTTGACAAAGTAGTTGTTTTAGTTTGCTGTCTGTTGCTATAAGAAAACACTGGCCCAAAACAATATGGGGATGTACGAGTTTATTTCATCATATAGGTTACAGTCCATCAGTAAGGGAAGTCAAGGTTAGAATAAGGCAGGAGATTGAAACAGAAACCATAGAAGAACACTGTTTAATGACTTGCTTCCATGTTTACATTCAACTGCCTTTCATGTACAGTCCAGGCCCACCTGCCTAGCAATGGTACTTTCCACAGTGGACTGGAACCTCCTACATTAATTAGCAAGAAAATGCCCCAGAGAAATGACTACAGGCTATCTGATGGAGGCAATAATTCAACTGAAGTTCCCTCTTCCCAGGAGTCTCAAGCTGACAACTCAATATTGCTGTAAAGTATTAATCTGCACTTGAGGGGCAAGGGGAAGATGTAAGAAAGGGCAGGAGAACAGGAGGAAGGGAAGTTAAGCATGTGTTGATGACAAGAACCTTGAAGCAGAATCAGAGACAGTGAACAAATGTGTGCAACAGTGAGAGTACCATCAGCTGTAAAAGGAAGCCATCTTCTAATTGCAATGTCTCAAGAATGTATTTTATTGGTTCAGCCTGATTTGTCTAGCCTGGTTTGATGAAGAAGTGAATTACTTATAGATCTAACTAGGATTCATAGCCGACATTAACTCAGATTTGTTAATATTTTTATTAAATTAAAATTTTTCTTTGTGATGTTAGGGACTGAACCCAACACATCATACATGCTAACAAGCTCTCTAGCAGTAAGATATACTCCTAGCTTGTATTAATATTTCTAAAAACAAAGAGAGAAGAATAACTAAAAAAAAAAAAAAAAAAACAGAATAACTCAGAGGAGAGAGCACCTGGTTTCACAGTCAGAAACCCACAATTTTATTTTTGGCTTTTGAGCAATATTGTTCATCACTTTGAACTACAGTATAAGTCTCAGTTCCCTTAAGAGAAAAATGGTAAAGCAAACTGGTAAGTGAAATGTTATATAGGTAGACACAAACAAACTCAAATCTCTGGTTATAAAGCACTTAACAGGAAAATCACTCTACAAATGTGAAACCACTAGCAAAATATTGTCAAATTTTACCAGACGTATCTCCTTCAAGTCTACGCCACTGGATGCATCAGTATCGAAACACATCCTATGAAACGTTTCCAAGTCTTTTACTTCTAAGCCGAAGATCAATCATGGCCTTGGAGCAATCTCCAAATACACACTGTGGCTACTATTCAAAACTAACATGAAATGCAATTGTGCAAATCAAATCCAGATGAAGCATTTTATTATATTTATTTATTTGTGGAGGTAGCACATGCATGTGGAGGTCAGAGGAAAATCTATGGGAGTCATTTCTTTCCTCCTACCATATGGGTCCTGGGGATCAAACCTAGGTCACCAGACTTGGCAGCAGCACCTTTACCCACTGAGCCATCTCACCAGGCTTCAGGAAAAATGTTTAAAAACAAAAACAATTTCATTGTTGAACTAAACCACTGGGTGGATGCCTGTAAGTCAGATCATCCATATCATATTCATAAAAATAAAGAAATAAACAAATGATAATTTTCGTTTTGAATAAAACTGATGACAGAGAATACCTGACAGGCACTTGAGACATTTCAGGTTTTCTCCCACTGCATAAACTCAGGGAGTACACTCATATGCCTAGCAAAATTAAGCTCATAGGTTACTGACTCATTGATGAAAGGTTCTAAACATCCCCACTCCTCTTTTAAGACTTGGTTTTCTTCATAAGAAAACAGTCTAAAGCATGAATTAAGATTTACATTTCCTAGGGAAGTGACATTCTAGAGTATTCTTTTTCTGTTCCTTACCTCTGGGTGAACTCCCTCCTTTTCCAATATTATGCTATGATATGATAAAAATAAATTATGCAAATACAAAACTATATTTACATAAAATAACAGTGAAGACTTTGGAGTCTTATAAACATGCATTCAAATCAAACTTATAACCATGATTAATCTCATAAAGGAGATAGATGCTATTTCTGCTAAATTGTCGTGTTCTAGATAGAACCAAAAGATTTATTTGATAGACTACATGAAAGAGAGAGAAAAAAGAGGCTAAAAGACTTGAACAATTAGAAGGATACCATCACGCCAAAACAAGCAAAGGCACAAAGGGAGAGACCAAGTAGAGAAAGCAGAGCTGTGTATAAGGCACAGCAAGTGGAGGTCCAATAGACAGTTGGGTGTAGATACTGGAGCACAGACCAGAGTTGATGTGGAGATCAGGGAGGTTGGCATAGTGACAGCCGTTAGACACATAAGACAGTATGAGATCTAGTAAGGAAGTAAACAGAAAGAGGGACCAGAATCACCCCAACATTGTGAGGTCATGTAAGACTAGAGGTAAGGAAAAGGAGAGCCCAGGAAGCCTGGTACATGGTGATGGGGAATGACCAGCCATACCCAATGCTACCCATAGGTAAACTGCCTGGTGGGTTTAAGAACTTGGAAGCTACTGGCAGCCTTGATGCAAACAGCTCTGGTGAGCAATGAAGGTAAGAACCTGAATCAAGTGGGTTTAAGAAAAATGAGAGCAAGGGATTGAATACAATGCATATAGATAACTCTTCCAGTTACTCTGTCACAAAAGCAGGCAAAGAAATTGCACAAGAGCTAACAGGAGAAAGGGCATCAACAAAACATGGAAGAAAAGACAGAATGTTCTGTGCCAATGCAAACAACCCAGTAACAAGTGAAGGCTGAGGCTCCAGGGAATACAGGGAGAAATACTGAAGGAACGAGCTGAGACAAAAGGTGAGGCCTTCCACCTAATTGGGAAAACCAGCTCTGGAAAGGACTTGAACTACCTCACCTAGGTAAGGACGACAGAAGGTATGGTTGCCATGCTGATAAATGGGTAGATATCGAACTGGGTCGAACTTAGGAACATTAAGGTTAACTAGTCAGATCAAGTCTATCATTGCCTAAGATGGAGGGAAGATTCCTTAAGGAAGGAAGAAATCACCCTTAACTCCAAATCTCCTAGATAACTAAGACATCATTTAACTCAATATTCTTGACATATTCCTCTTTTTTTTTCCGAGCTGTGGTGGAGACTTCAGATGGAGGAAGTTACAGAACATAAAATAGCATCAGAGTGTAAAGAGATTTCAGTACAGGGACATTTCTAATTTTCTTGCCAGGCCTGATGATGTGTGCCTGCCATCTTAGCACTCAGGAGGCTGACATAGGAGGATCAAGAGTTTGACGCTGGTCTGAGCTATAAAGTGAAAGCCTGTCTCCAAATAAAAAAGTTGCTAATTTTCTTCACTAGGTATTGCCTGCTCTGAGCATTTTAAATTGATGATTCTGAAAGATAATAAACAATATCAGAAGGAATAAAATGACATCTCAAACCACACTGCTCTGGTAAGCCACCCCAGTCTCACACAGGTCACAGACCCGTGCTCCTTTGGCAGCATTGCAGTCCTCTGAAGGGCTTCTAAAAGTATTCTTCATTTTCACAGCTGAGGACACTGCATAGAGGTGGATACTATTCATTTAATGAACTTTAATTGATAGAGCTAGAATCGGACCCCTGTCCTTGCTATTAAAAAAATAGCAAACTTTATATTGAGTATAGATTTCATCATACAAACAACACAAAAAAAATGAGCCTGGTGGTTGCAGATCTGTAGTCAAAAGTGTCCTGAGGCTGGAACCGAAAGATCAAAGTTCAACTTAGCAAATTTAACAACACTGTCTCAAATTTTAAAACGCAACAAGAACTAGGGAGTAGCTCAGTGATAGGGCATTTGCCTGCACTCAATTTTACTTTTATGTCAAATGTAGCAAGCAGATAACATAAGCTGCTCTAGAGTACCCGTGGGGATGGTGACAACCATGGTCTCCTTCTGAGATATCTTTACTAACTCTGGATGTCTGCAATAACTTTAATAATAAAAGGAAAAATAGAAAATATGACAACAACTTATTCCAATACCTAGTAAACTTTAGATGTTGCGATGTTTCTTAGATGTTACCAAAATTTTCCAAATTAAACTCTACAGAGAACAAATGTAGACTAATAACAATGTGCAATTCCTATATTGTTTGCTATCATCACATCTCAATTACTTTCATCTTCATTTGGCTAAGTAAGCTGTTTTTAAACACCATGTTAAAAATGTGTATGTAATAAACCATAACCTTGAATAGAACTTCAACTCCCAATATCACTGTTAAGCCTTGCCAACCCTAAGACAGTTACCCATCATATACTACGCTACTCAAGGTCTCTGATGACATGCTTCCTTCTATCATCTGAAAGTCTCCATCTACTTTCCCTAAAGTATGGAGACAACAGGTACTCTGACCAAATCCCCTATCTATCCTATGTGCTCTCAGCAGCTGTCAACTAACCCAGGGATGTGTGGCCTTCTGTTCACAGACAATGGCTGGCATGGGAGTAGGTTACAGTAAGACTTAAGAGTCACATCATATTCCCTGGGAACACGCAGGCCACTCCACCCAGGGAACAGAACTTCACCTGTCCCTCCTCTCATCCAAGTCCAATCCCCCAGATTCATTCCCAGCTTTGCAGAAGACCACCTCTTTTGGCCTCTGTCCCACCTCCTAACTTCCTTCCCCTTACTTATTGCTTTATCCCTGCCCCCCAGCTCCATCAGGAGTTGACTACCACAGATTAAAGCTGGATGTCAACAACAGAAACAACAGAAAGCTTACAAACTCATGGAGACTCAACAACTCACTACGGAATGGAAAATGGGTCAAGACAGACATTAAGAAAAAAATTAAGGACTTTCTAGAATTGAATGAAAATGAATACATAACACACTCAAACTTATGGGGGACACTGTGAAGTTAATTCTAAGAAGCAAGTTCATACCACTAAGTGCCTATGTAAAAAAAGAATTGGAGAATCTCCTATCAGGAACTTACCAGAAACTGAAAGCTCTAGAACAAAAAGAAATAATACCCAAAGGGAGCAGATGGCAAGAAATAATCAAACTCAGAAGTGAACTCAACAAACAACAAAACAATATGAAGAATTAATGAAACAAAAAGTTGGTTCTTTGACAAAACCAGTAAGATTGCCAAACTGACTAAAAGGCGGAGAGAGAATATCCAAATTAACAAAATTAGAAATGAAAAGGAGGGTATAACAACAGACACTGGGGAAATACAGACAATCATAAGGACATACTTTAAAAATCTATACTCCACCAAATTGGAAAATCCAAGAGAAATGGATAATTTTCTTGGTAGATGTCATTTATCAAAGTTACATTCAGATAAACAATTTAAACAGACATATTATACCTACTGAAATAGAAGCAGTCATTAAAAGTTTCCCCGCAAAAAGAAAAAAAAAAAAAGCCCAGAGCCAAAAGGTTTTGGTCCAGAGTTCTACGAAACTTCCAAAGAGTTAATGCTTCAAATTATTATTATATTACATTATTATTATACTTCTCAAATTAGTCCATAAAACAGAAATAGAAGACATTGCCCTATTCATTTTATGAGGCCACAGTTAACCTATACACAAACTACATAAAAACCCAACAAAGAAAGAAAATTACAGACCAATTTCCCTCATGAACATAGATGTAAAAATTCTCAATAATACTTGCAAGCCAAATCCAAGAACACCTAAAAAAGATCATCCACCATAATCAAGTAGGCTTCATCCCAGAGATACAGGGATGATTCAACATACATAAATAGATAAATGTAACCCATTATATAATATAAACAAACTGAAAGAGGAAAAAACACATGAACATCTCATTAGATGCAGAAAAGGCCTTTGACAAGATCCAACACTCCTTTGTGATAAAAGTCCTGGGGAGAGTAGAGATACAAGGGATATACCTTTGACAGGATCCAACATCCCTTCATGATAACAGTTCTGGAGAGACTGGGGATACTAGGGACATTCCCAAACATAATAAAGGCAATTAACAGCAAGTCCATAGCCAGTATCAACTTAAATTCAAAGAAACTCAAAGCAATTCCACTAAAATCAGGAACAAGACAATGTCGTCCACTCTCCTCATATCTATTCAAAATAGTACTTCAAGTATTAGCTGGAATAGTAAGACAACTGAAGGAGATCAAGGGGATACGAATTGGAAAGGAAGAAGTCAAAGTATCTTTATTTGCAGATGATATGATTATATACATGAGTAGCCCTAAAATTACACTGGGAAATCCCTACAATTGATAAACATTCTCAGCAAACAATCTGAATACAAAATTAACTCACAAAAATCAGTAGCCTTCCTATATACAAATGACAAACGGACTGAGGAAAAAATCAGGGAAATAACACCTTTCACAATAGCCTCAAGTAATCATGGGATGACTCTAATCAATCAAGTGAAAGACTTGTATGACAAAAACTTCAAGTCTTTGAAGAAAGAAATTGAAGATTATCAGAACATGGAAACATCTCCCATGCTCACAGATTAGTAGAATTAACATCATAAAAATGGCCATCCCACCAAAAGCAATCTACCGATTGAATGCAATCCCCATCAAAATTCCAACACAATTCTTTAAAGATTTTGAAAGAACAACTTTCAGCTTTGTATGAAAACACAAAACACCCAGAACAGTTAAAACAATCCTGAATAATAAAAAGAACTGTAGGAGGTATCACTATCCCTTGTTGTGAAAGTTTATTTTTAGTTATGTATAAAATAATTATTTTGAGCACTGTTAAGTGAGGGGCTGCCTAGGTCTTGGCGCTTTGTATTGTCTGCAGGTGTTGTTGGATTTCTGTGGGGATGTTTGATTGCTCGTGATCTGCACGTGCTATCAGTAGAACAACTGAGGCGGTCCAGATCAATAAGAACACCTGAGCTCAGACACTCAAGGTTTCACTGTCAGGTATGGCATTGGCCAGGATAGAGGTTTCCTTTGCTGAGGTCTGGCAGGGTTTGCACATATGAGAATGCCTCCTTGTTCTTGGAGAGCCCACACAGTGGCAAACAACTATCATCACTGATTTCAAATTGTGCTACAGAGCTATAGCAATAAAAACAGCATCGCACTGGCACAAAAACATACACTTTGATCAATGGAATTGAATCAAAGACCCAGACACAATATCTGAGAATTCTCACATGAGGAAACTCAAATGGCTAGGAAACAAATCATTAATCATTAGGGAAATGAAAATCTGAACTACTTTGATATTTCATTTTATACCTGTCAGAATGGCTAATATCAATAAAACAAATGACAACTCATGCTAGAAAGGATGCAGAGTAAGAGGAATCGTCCATTGCTGGTGGGAGTGCAAACTTGTACGGCCACTATGGAAATCAGTGTGACAGTTCCTTAGGAAGATGGGAACCAATTTATCTCAAGATCCAGCTAGCTATATCATTCTTGGGCATATACCAAAGGATGATTCACCTTACATAAGACACTTGCTCAACCATGTTCATTGCTGCTCTATTCATAACAGTCAGAAAATGGAAGCAACTTAGATATCCCTCAAAAGAAGAAAGGATAAAGAAAATGTGGTACATTTACAGAATGGAGTATTACTCAGCCGCTTTTTTAAAAACTCAAATCATGAAATGCACAAGTGAATTCCTGAAACTACAAAAAAAAATATCCTGAGTGAGTTAACCCAAACCCAGAAAGGCAAATATGGTATATACTCACTTATATGTGGAGATCAGATGTTAAGTCAATGGTAACCAAGCTACAACCTGCAGAATCAGAGGTTAGGTATAGAGTAAGTGGGGACAGATAGATCTCACTAGGAAAGGGAGATAGAATAGACATGGATGGATGAGAACAGTATGGCTATGGGTGGGTGGGGGAGGACTGGAATGGGAGGATGGAGTTGGGAGCGAGGAGTGAGAGATGAGGGAGGGAATATAGGGAGAGCAGCTAAAATTAAGAGTGGAATAGTATGGAAACCTAATATAGTAGAAGTTTCTTAAAACACATGCATATATGAGGGCAATCTAAATGAAATCACCAAACAGTGGTGGAGACAGAGCCCCACTGGACGTCTCCTGTCACCAAATGAAGCTTCCAGTATTGGAACTGACTTATATCTAATTGAGTTGCTGGACAAAGGGGTCCCATGGGAACTCAAAACAACCCAGGCTATTGCCAAGACTATAGGTTGCTCTCTACAAACTGACAGCAGGGTACTGTTGCTGAAGATATCACTCTCATAACTCAATGAACATGGAGAAGTCAAGCTGGTACCTACATAGAGCTTTAATCCCTACCTACTAGCCATTTTGGTACAGGACGGTACTCTGCACACTACCAAAAGAAACATAAACACAACCCAGACACAAATACTTTCATCTACAATGGTGTCCATCCTGCAATATATGGTGGCACAAAGCTTGTGGAAGTAAACAAATATCTGATTTGACTTAAGGCCCACTCCACCAGATGGAATCCATACCCAACACTGCTCTGATGAGCAAAAACCTGAGACTATATAGCCCAGGGACATAGAATAAAACCAAAGACTACTGTTCTTTTTTTTTTTTAATAAAAAAAAATGTAACAATAAAATTACTCCTAATGACATTCTCATACATCAATATCTTGCTCAACCAACACCAAAGAAGCTTCCTCCCACAGTAGAGGGGACAAATAC
Organism: Cricetomys ansorgei; assembly: GCA_026225945.1. Taxonomy (NCBI): domain Eukaryota; kingdom Metazoa; phylum Chordata; class Mammalia; order Rodentia; family Nesomyidae; genus Cricetomys; species Cricetomys ansorgei. The sequence continues at coordinate 11,550,007 of JAMJFZ010003581.1, read as the reverse complement.
AGAGTCCCATAACCAGAGACCTTGAGAGACCTTGGAACACTCAGTCCTTCATGGGATGTCTTTAAATCCATTCCCTAAGGACACAGGGAACCCTAAAGAAGAGGAAGCAGAGAGTCTAAGAGCCAGAAGGGATGGAGGGCACCAAGAACAGAGGCCCTATAAATCAACATGATCAGAGCTCATATGAACTCACAGAGACTGAGGCAGCATGCTTTTTCTACACAAGGTCCTTTGTGTATATATTATAGCTTCCAGTTTAAAGTTTTATCTGAGTGTGTGAACAAGTGGGTCTCTGATTCTTGTGCCTTCTTTTGGGCTCTTTTCCTTCTGTCTGCTTTGCCAGACTCCAAGGTGTTATTTATATTATTTACTTATTTTATTATTATTCCTTAGAATCCTGTTTGCTTTCTAATAAGAGACAAAAAGGAGTGGATCAGAATGTGAGGGAAGGTGGAAAGGAACTGGGCAGAGCAGAGGGAGGAAACCTGTAATCAGGATATATTATGTGAGGAAAAATCTATTTTCAATAAAAGGAATTTTTAAAAAAAAGAGATACATCAAACAATAAAATATGTGAAACCTGAGTTGATTAATTTTTTTTAATTGGCTACTTATTTGTTCAATTTATTTGTTCACTCTGTTATAAAAACAAATCCAGGATATTGGGAATATAATTGTATTTATTTAAATCATGGCTTTTAATTAGGTATTAAATTATGCATTAAATAATGCAGAGTAGATATGTGATGAAATTTAGGAGTTATTAATTTTAGGTATAATAGGAGTTCATGTGATTTCCTTTAAACAACAGAGAGACAGTATAGGGATAAGTACTAAGAATACAGAGAAAACAAGATTAGCCATATGGTGATGACTGAGGAAGTGGGGGAATGGGCTGAGTTTAGTACTACACACACACACACACACACACACACACACACACACACACACACACACAGAGGAGGGGCAAAAACAAACAGACAGCAAGACAGTGTGTGCAGGCAAGCACATGCAAGCATGTCAAATGGAAGGGCAGTAGTCAAATATACAATAGGAATATCAACTTGTCAGTACAAATCTGCCATAACCATAAGTATTCATATATTTGTATCAACATTTTTTGGGATAAAATATCAGAATTAGCATCCTAAATGAATACATAAAATGCATTTTGAAGTAAGATGAGCTATAATGCAATAACATAACTTGACAGTTACTTTTTTATGTTGTGAGTAAAAAGCACCGTGAAGCAGAGCGCCACATGCTACAACTCCTGAAAACAAATTTAAAATAAACCAAAACTTTAGTACTTACTAAAACAGTGCTTTACATGCATAATCTCAATTAATTCCTTCAAAAAAACAGTAATCTCAGCATTATACCCATTCTAGAGGAGGAAACTAGGTAGCAGATGATCTTCAGCCTGAGCCCAGAGCCCGAGCACTAGGTCCCTCCTCCTTCCACAGCAGTGCTCTACAGAAACAGGCTTTGTTAACACCCAAGACCTGGTCACCGGGTTAGTGAAGCATCACCTGAGCAACAGACCATACTAGCCCGAACCACATCTGGCAAATAACACATGTAAGTGGCCCAGCACTATGTTATTGGGCTATCTTTCTAGTAGTGCTTGTGGCTTTGCTGTATTTGTGTGCTTCTCCAGAATTCTCAGGATCCATGACAGGTCTTATAAGCTGTATCTTTCCTAGGTTCTAAACCTATCCAAGAACTAAGCTTATTATCTAGACCGTGTGTGTGTGTGTGTGTGTGTGTGTGTGTGTGTGTGTGTGTGTTAGCTATTGGTGCTTGAAGTGACTGAATCCAGATGTGTGCTCTAACACTGAGTTACAGCCCCAGCCCCCTCGCATCTTTTTAAATGTAATGAACAAGTATGGTGAGCAAATAGCCATTTTTTATATTTCCATGAAAATGCTAATTATTTCTCTGATCACTGTGACAAAATACCTGGCAGAAGCCACTTAAGAAGGATTTATTTATTTACCTTGGCTCACAGCTTCCTAACTAAGAGGTCATGGCAAGAAGTCACAGCAGAAGCTTGTGGCTGGGCTTGCCACATCTGAGCAGAGCAGGAGGCAGGCAAAGCTGGTCAGCGGGCTTTCTCCTTTTCCAGTTGTCAGTCAGGACTGATAACACTGTAGCACCCACACTCAGGATGGGTCTTCCCTCTTCAGTTAAGCCTCTCTGGGAATGTCCCTGAGGAAATGCCCAGTAGTGTGACTTCCACAGGATCACAAACCCAGTAGAGTTAACAGTGAGGATTAACCAGTATATCCAGGAAAAATTTAAATTGTGACAAATTTTCAGAGTACAATTAGTGATAAAATCCATAATCTCAAATTTTCCTACTTTTTAATTTGAAAATTTTTAGTTTTATGAGCCAGGGTTTCCTGGCTGTCCTGGATTTGTAGACTAGGCTGGCCTGGAACTCCCAGTGCCCAACATTTAAAAAAAATTTAAATTTTATTATGAAGAACTTATAAATCAAAAAAAAAATCACACAGAAATTAACTGGACTCAAAGTCTACACATTTCACTGGAATTCTACACAGAACAGTCATTGGAAGCTGTGGAGCTTCACACTGGATTTTACACTTTCACCACAGGACAGTACTCAAACATACAAATAGATAAGAGAGTAAGAAGGAACTGAAAACTACTGTGGTCAAACTCTGCTTTAGGTAACAGCTCATCCAAGATAATTAATCTGAGTTGCTAAAGAAAAGAAACAGAATTAAAAAGTTACAAGATGCATGATTTCTTCAATTCTGCAAGAAAAGAAAAACGCCCTCCCCGGTGACCACCGGCTTTCCCTGCATCTGCAGCCACACGGCTGGGTCTCGGACTGGGTGGAGTGGAGTAGATAAACACAGCTTCTATTCTTAGTATGTTCTTTCTGGCCACTCTGAAATCTCCTACTCACAAATTATGGCCTTCTGTCTTTTAAAATAGATTTTTACTTACAGAATCCATAGACAACATTTTAGACATATGTAAGTTCTTACATAAAGCTAGTATCATTTAGAAAGTAATTTTAGGTAAAAAGTATTATACATGTTCATAAATTAAGTAAGCTATAAAGTGTTTAAAATACCTTCCATTGCAAATATACTTAGAAGATTAAATCCTATAATTTGTAGTCTATTCATTACTAACATTAATATCAGAAAACTTGAACTTTAAAAATCAAATCTATCTAAACTTGAAAACGATTATCTTGGCAAAAATTAGTAATACAATGGATCTAAATTAATAACACAAGTCACATATTAACTATTCTAAGATTCTCTAAATTCAAATTTTAAATAACATAATTAGTAATTTCTACTTGGAAATTATAGGTTGAAAGTAAAAAGAAACACTCAGTTGTATATTCTACACCTTCCTCATTCAGAAGGCAGTCTGCACACACCAGGCCAACTTATCTACTGTGCACACAAAGATGAAAGAAGGCTCACCATACTTTTAAAGGTCCATAAAAATGTTGTGTTTTCTTCTAAAATCAGAAGAATGGAAAAGGTCACATAAGTCAAAAATGGTTTCAATACATAACATAATTTGTCATTATACCCCAAAACATAGAGTAACATTCTTATTTTTGTTTCAGAGGAAGAAAGAGAAACAAAGAAAATCATGATGTAGCCCTATTGCAAATACAGACCTTCCTATTCCAGGAGCTTTGCTAGGTGGCTCTGCTTTACCTTGTCAAAGCAAGAGATGGCCAGTTGTGTCTTAGAGGACTGGGAAAATAAGGTTCGCTATCAGTACACAGGCCTTCATTTCCAGGGCCCAACTCCAATCTCAAATGCCTCCAGTCTCCACAGAGATATGGATGCAGAACTAAACAGGCTCTCCACCTGCTATGGACACTCCCTTGAGGTTCCAACACAGAGAAGGAGCTGGTGCAACTGCAGAGTACTTGGTCTAAGATCCCTTTGTAACTCATATGAAAACACTTCAGAAACATGCATATAACTGCCAAATTTTTCATAAAATTCATTTTTTGCATGAAATTTTACAATTGACAACTCATTTCCTCCACACAGAGGGTTTTTAAATTATAAATGATGGAGAGCACCTAAAAAATAAAAATATGCAGGTAGAAAGGGTTCCCTTTTAAGCAGCATTTCCATTAGCAGCCTGCTACGCTGGTTTCAAACAGAGGCTGAAACTGCTGCCTGGTCTTTGACTTGCACCTTTTGTGTAACGGTAACAGAGACACATGATGCCAAGTAGGGAATGAGGACCACTCTGCCAGGTTGGGGATCCTGTCTGTACAGCACACTGAAAGCCCTTTGTCTCTTCCGGCTGCATCCACCTGCATTACCCTGTGCCCACACACCTTACTTGGGTCTTTGTGCTAAATTCTGATTCCATCTGTGTCATGAGGAAAAGAACTTGGTCCATATTTCAACAGGAGGTTGTAGGAATCAAAGAACGTTTAAAGGACATTCTGTTGTTTGTCCTGGAGTCCATGGCTTCTGCTTGCAAAGAGGCAGCCAACTGCAAAGCACTCATGGCTCCAGCCTGCAGATGCATGTGGCTGTCAGCTTTCAGGCTGTGCTTCCAGAACAGCAGCTGGATAAAGGCACTCCCAGCTTTTGAACAGCAACCACTGTGAGAACAGCAAAGCCTGAACTAAAAGACTTCATTCACAGGGCCACTAAACAGGCGAACCCACCAGCTCTTCCCCTGCAAACAGTTTGCTTCTTTGAAAAGGCCTCCTACACATCCTTCCTCAAACAGTTACACATTTTCCCTTACACCTGGTTCTCTAGAAAACCAGTAAACCTTAGTGGTAACAAATTCTATACTGTTTTATTATTTATGGTGTGTGTGTGTGTGTGTGTGTGTGTTGGTGTGTTGGTGATGGTGGTGGTTGTGGTGGTGGTTTTGTCTTTACCAAGAGCTGTAAAGGCTAAAAAGTGAAAAATCATGTCTTCGTTCTGTCCAAATTGACAACAGTGCCAGTGGTCAGTACTCTCAATTCTTCAAGGTTACTAAACATCACAATACACAAAATTGAGCAGGACCATGAAGAACTACAAGGAACTCAGGACATGGGGGCATCTGCTTGTTTGCTTATTTTCTTTGACTAAATCGGAAAAGTCAAATTAGCTGCCCACATCCGGAAGGTCTCTTCCCTAAGACCAGCACTTTCTTACCAGCACATGAACACTGCACTTTCCAAGAGACTACAAAAGATCATTCTTGGAGAGTCCCCACGTGCACATAAATGATGAAAACCAGCACAGGTCACAACTGAAGCGTGCTAACTAGCTTACAAAGGAGTATGCTGAAGGGATCTGTCCTGACAGAAGCTACTAAAGAACATCAGAAGAAACCTCAGAACCTTACACACAGCACGTTACAGCATCTGCTGCAAGTCTTTTCTTCTGCACACAGCCACAAACCCAATTTGACCATTTCCCAGAAATAAAGCTTCACAGGATGCCTCCCACTAGGTGAGGCTTCTCCTCCCACTTGGTCGCATGACACCCAACCTCTCTCAACCTACAGACGATATCCTCTCACACATATGGGTGCAAGGTAGTAGACATACCAGAAATCCTACGGATCCCACACTTTCACTGGCAAATGCCCTGCTGTGAAATCTGCTCCAGGGCCTCCTCTCTTACACACCAAGCAATGAAAGTAAAATTAAAGAGCAGAAGTTCAATGTATTCTGTAAGCCATGAGGAACAGGCCATGAGGAACCAGCTCCTGCCTCCAGGTTTCTGCCTTGAGTTCTTGCCCTGATTTCCCTGGATGATGACTACAAGCTGTAAGATAAATAACCCTTTCCTCCCTAAGATGGTTTTGGTCATTATGTTTTATCATGGCCATAGAAACCCTAACAGGCTTTCTTAGTTTTAGGTCTGTTTTAGTGCTATCAAAGAAGAATGGAGTAGGCCAAAAGTGAAGGGTACTAATGCCAATTTCCAGATCCTATCTGATATTTGGTTGTTTAGTACCAACTTCAACTTGAAACAAATAATATGTTCACAGAAATAATTTCAAAGTAATAGGAAAAATACTGATGGAAAAATTTATGATTCATGGATCACATAAATAAGAAGATGGTTAAGCTTTAAAACCTAAAAAAAAAAAAAGCAAATCCATATGAATTCTCTTTTTCAAAATGCTCAATATTTGTCCCTTTCTGGCAAACAAATTTGTCCAATCCTAACTTCTAAAACTGTTCCTAAGAAGTAAATGTTTCTGGGGCAGATTCCAAAATTTTGCTTTGTGATTTTAATTGAACCAACACATAGAAAATGATACAAGATCTTCAGAGATTAACAGAGGTTGAGGGTAGAGGTGAATCAGCACCCAGATACTTACATGATTCCTGCCATAACATTTTAGATTGAAATCTTTAAAGCTATGCCTAATTCTTGCTACGGGAAATCATTCGTTTAATTTTAATAGCAATGTATTAGTAGATTTCTATCACCATAACACTACACCTGGGAGTCAGCGTAAGAGCTCATTTGTTTACAGTGCTGAAGCTGGGGCTTCTGGAGGGGGTGTCAGATGGCAACGCACGGGAGTATTTAACTGAACGAACTGCTGCCTTAATGTGGAGGAAGCAAATCAAGGGAGGATTCAGTCCCATAATCCCATTAAGGGCACGCTCGAAATGATTAAAAAAGTTCCATCATTTCCCAACACTGCCATCCTGGGACTAAGACTTCAGTGCCCTTGGGGGACACACACATTCATACTACAGCAAGCAGTAGAATATCTGATACTCTCTGAAAGACAAGCTATTATTTAAGCTTGACAATTTCGTCTTAAAGAACAAATAAATCCACTCTTATTTAAACTGATTCAATGGACACAAATGAAAATAGAGGCTGGAGAAACGGCTCATTTGGTAAAGTGCTTGTCACACAAGCATAAAAACCTGGGTTTGGAACTCCAGCACCCCTATACAAAGTTGGGCTCAGGGCATGTGTCTGTAACTCCAAGGGAGACAGGATCTTGCTGACAAGACAGTCTAGCTGAAATGGCAAACTCCAGGTTTAGCAAAGGACTCTGTCTCAAAAAATTAGGTAGAGTATGACTGAGGAAGGTACCCAATGTATCTCTGGCCTCCACATCCAGCTACACACGCATACGTATACAAACATAACTCTGCCCCCCCCCAAAAAAAAACCCAAAAACTAAAAAAGGAAGAAGAATGGATGATGTTGCCATTCGCCAAATTAACACTAGGAAAAGACTACACAGATGGTAACAACAGATCGAGAAAAGGAAGATGGGTCTGACTATATGCACTAAGGTACGGGGTGATATGCCAGAGAGGGTACTGAGAGCAGGGTGGTGGTAGTACACATCTTTAGTCCCAGCACTCATGAGACAGAAGCAGATGGATCTCTGTGAGTTCGAAGCCAGCATGGTCTACAAAGTGAGTCCCAGACAGTCAGGATTACAATAGAGAAATTCTGTCTCCCAAAAGAAAGAGGGTGCTGAGGGAAAACAAAGTCATTAGTGAATCCATGATTAACACCTAGGAAAGGCTGTCAAAATAAGCCATGGGGTAGGAGACCTACTAACTGTGAAGCACAGAGTGTTCTAAAAATTTTTACCAAGAACAGTCAAAAGGAGTAGCTTTGAGATTAGACCTCAAAGGAGTAGCTCAAAGAAAAAGAGATCAGGAAAGAAGTCACAGATCTTCTGTCAAGATACAGCCACAAATGAGGCAAGAAGGAGGAGGTAGGTGAGGAAGGAGCTGACGAACATGTGGGAATACTATGTCTTTTTTTGTTTTTTAAGAACCTGAAGCAGGGCAGTGGTAGAGGCAAAGGCAGACAGATTTCTGTGAGTTCAAGGCCAGCCTGGTCTACAGAGTGAGTTCCGGACAGCCAGAATTACAACAGAGAAACCTTGTCTCAAAAACAAACAAACAAAAAGAACCTGAGCACAGTATCCAGCAAACTACTGGCAACAGTCAAAGAAAAAAGGAAAACTTTCCATGGTAAAAAATATATTTAAGGAATTTATGACCAGTAATCCAGCCCTACAGAAGATATTAGAAGGAATACTCGGGTTAAAAGATAATGTTAAACATATCCAAGAAGGCAAAAGGAACAACTAATTCTAGAACACTTGATCAAAAGAGGTCTAATCTCACAAAAGCAACAAAATGACAGGGATTAATGCATAATATTCAATGGTAATTATAAAATAGTAACATAGTATTCATAATAGTAATATAAATGTTAATAGTCTCTGTGTCCTAATAAAAAAGACACAGGTCAGAAAACAGGATCTATCTCTTTTGCTGACTCCAAGAAACACACCTCAAAACCATGACAGAAACCATCTTATGGTAAAAGCTTGGGAAAAGGTATTCCAAATCAATGGAACCAAGAACAAGCAGGTATGGCTATTTCAATATCTGACCAAATTGACTTCAAACCACTACTACGCAAGAGATAATGAGGGACAATTTATTCTCATCAAAGGAAAATACAACAAGATATTACAATCTTAGATATAATGTACCAAACACAGGAGCACCCAATTACACACACACACACACACACACACACACACACATTTAGATTTAAAACCACAGATTGACACCAAAACCGTGATAGTGGTAATTTTACTATGCTATTCTAATAAGCAGGTAATCTGGAAAGAAACTAAATAAATTTTAACTAAATGACATCATACATCAAAGGAACCTAATGGGTATGTATCTACAGAACATTCCAATCAAACACTAAATACATGTTTCTCAAAAACAGAACACACTTTAGAACACAAAGCAAGCCTCAGTAAATACAGGGACACTGAAACTATACTCCACATCCTATCTGATCAGCGTGCAACAAAGACAGAGATCAATAACAGAAGAAAAGACGGGACGTATATAAATCCACAGAGGCGAACGTGGGCACTACTACACTGATACTGGGTGAAGAAAAGAATCAAGGTGGAGATTTCAAAATGTCTAGAATTTGAATGAAAATGAAAACACAAAATACCAAAAGCAACGGACACAATAAAGACAGTCCTCACAGGGACGTTTATAGCGATCCATAGGTGCTTACATTAAAAAAAAAAAAAGTGAGATCTCAAATTATAGCTTAGCAACGCATCTGAAGGCCCTAGAAGAACCAAAAACAGTGAGTGAGAAGAGATAATCAAAATCAGAGGTGAAATCTCTAAAACAGCAAGAAAATTAAAAAACCCAATGAAACAATGAACTGGTACTTTGAAAAGATTAACAAGATTAACAAGAGGAAAATCATCCAAATTAATAGAATTAGAGATTAAAAACAAACAAAAAATCACAACAGACACTGAGGAAGCTCAGAGAATCCTAAGAACATACTTTTAACAAATTCTACCAAATGGAAAAATCTAACAGAGGCAGATAAATACAACCTACCAAAGTTAAATCAAGATGTAATAAATGATTTAAATAGAAGCTTAATATGCAGTAAGATAGAAATCATAGTTTAAATTTTCACAAGTGAAAACAAAGCAAGGCCAGGTGGATTCACTGTGGAATTCTACCCAGGCTTCAGCAGAACTAACAGTATTCCTCAAGGGTATTCTGAAAAAGGAAGGAACATTTTCTAATTTATTTTATGAACTGGTATCACCCTGATACCAAAGCCAGACAAAGATCCAACAAAAAAAAAGTATAAGCCAATGTCTCTTTTGAACACAGATGCAAAGCTTCTCAATGAAATATTTGTAAATTGAATACAAGAACACATCAAAAAGATTATACATCATGATCAAGTCACCTCAATCCAGAGATGCAGGAATGATTCAACATATATAAATCAATAAATGTAACCCACCACACCAGTAGACTAAAAGACAGAAACCACATTAGATGCATGGGGTTATCTGAGTAGGAATGGCCCCCATAGGCTCATATGTTGAAATGCTTAGTCGTCACAGAGTGGCACTATTTGAAAAGGACTGAGAAGTGTGGCCTTGTCTGGAGGAAGTGTCACTGAAGCCCATGGCAAGCCCAGTGCTGCTCTCTCCCTGCTGCCTGCAGATTCTGATACAGAACTCACCTGAAGCTATAGCTGGAGACGTTAATTCCACAGCACCATGTCTGCCTGAGTGCTGCCATGCTGACAATGGACTGAACCCCTGAAACGTAAGCCAGCTCCAATCAAATGCCTTCTTTTATGAGAGTTGCCGTGGTCATGATGTCTCTTCAGCAACTGAACACTCAGACAATGGAGAAAAGGCCTTTGGCAAAATCCAACAACCACTCATGATCAAAGTCTTGGAGAGAAAATACTGGGATATATCTCAACACAAAAAGGCAATAAATAAATAAACTAAACAAGAGTTCCCAAACTCAGATTCAGCCTTCTCATCGGGTTACTTTTCTTCTTTGGAACCTTCCCAAGACAAGTGAGAGGTGCACGCTTCTGTGAAAGAAGATTCCTGCACATTAATTTGGAAAATAAAAAATACTATCCAAGTAGAAAAAACAGGGCTAATGACAATCTAAGGGCACACACTGAGTGGTCAGAGAGTACACACCACATACACGAGCTTAGGAACATGCACCAACTGAAAGTTTATTGATTTGTAACTAATAAAAATATGTTTATGGGTACTCCAGAGTTTGTGTTCATTCATCATGACACATTAAGCCCGGCCTGTGAGCCCACAGAATGAGGCGCTGCAGTACCTCCAGCCTGGGCTGCCCTTCCCATACAAATCACCTGGACGAACAAACACCTGCTTGGCAAGCATCACTGTGCAATTGCCTTTGAGTAAACAGCAATCTGGAACATGTAAGGTGTGTCATTTGAGACAAGATGAAAAGATTAAAGAAAACGGAAAGACTTGTTCCTGTACCTCTCTCCAGGAATAGTGCGGGTCCACTGTCAAATCAGTTCTTTGTAAAAATGATTGCTCTGGGAAAGCTTTCTTCCTGCCCTAGAATGCAACACAGAGACAAACCCACACACAACTAGTCACTTGATTTTTCAAAAAAAAAGAAAAGAAAAAGAAAAAGCAATACAGTACATGAATAACAAAGATGCTGTTTTCAAATAAATGGTACGGAAGGAATCACGTATTCATATGGAAATGAAAGAAAGTCTTAACCTCATCTCATACCATACACACACACACAAACAGAACATAAAAAGTAAAGCAAAGGTTCAAAATGTTAAATAAATGAAAATAATCCTCATGGTCTTAAAAAGAGATTTCTTTAAAACAGGACACAAAAATCATAACTATAACAGAAAATATTAATAAACTTGGCTTCATTAAAATTAAGAATTGTTTTCCGATACAAGATGGCCTCTCAGGCTAGTGAGGAGATGAGCCATATCCAGAAGAAGGTATTTTCATATCTACATCTCACAAAGGACAGATCCAGAAAGTATGAAGTCATACAAATCAATTTAAAAATAAAAACATTTTCAAACAGGCAAAGAAGTCAAACGTTTGCTTTCTACAAAGACAATATCCAAATGATCAGGAAGCATAAAAAGGTTCTCAGTATCATAGTCACCAGGATCTCAAACAGAAAGCCAAGGATGATGTTCCATTAACCACATACTGAGAAAAATGATTACAAAAAAGAAATTTAAAAAAAGCAAAACACAGTATAAATTACTTATATTTGGAGTAATCAGAATTATTTAACCTGTTTAGCATGTAAAATACTTTAACTAGCTAGGAAAATTGCTTGGCAGTACCTACTACAGCAAGCATAAATATGTCCTATGCAAGAGGTTAGTATTTTTAATAAATATAGAATTATTTATGAGACTATACATACATAAGCAATGAAAGCCTTAAAACAATGTACAGATTTCTTTTAACAAACCATCAAATGCCCCAAAAATAAATACAACCTTCATACTATTATGTCATTAGCCCCAAACTGAGAGCACCTGAGTGATTCTACTGGCAGCTAGAATGAATGGCTTAGTAGGAAAACAAAAACAAAAACTAAGCAACTCATTTATATCCTTCAAGAATAAACATTAAAATATAAAATAACTTGAAAAATCATAACTACCATGACTACAGGATAAGAAAACTTTAAAGGAGATAGAAAATCAAAGGAAATAGGAGAGCACAGGAAACAGGCATACAGCTTGATTCTAATGGTAGCTGCAAGTAGGGTACTTTATCTCTGGGGGCCACACAAATTGGTAAAAAGCAACCAAAGCTTTATAAGCAATATTCATAAAAAATGTCCAGCCCCTTCCTGGTCATTTTCAATTTAAAGAGCAGAAACCTGCTAGCCGTCTCATTCCCTCAGGAGACAGACACACAATCGTTACTATTTATGAACAGGGTATGCATGCATGAGTGGACTATATATATGTGCAGCTATCTACAGCAGAAGAACAATCCACAGAAACTGCTACCTGCACTATCACATTGTGTTCTATTAATAGCCACATACTGCAGTATTACATAACAAATTTTCCAATTCTGTTATACTGGTATGCAAATAAATTAATTCAACCATAGCCAGGAGCTAAATATACTTACTAATCAGTATGGCCGTGTATATCTATAGCGGGAATTTTATGTGATCACTTTCCATTCTGAAAATACCATGAATCTTTAGTATTGATTTATTTTAACCCAGCTGCTTAGTTTTTGTGATGCTATCACTTGCAACTTTTACTGAGTATGTCTGGCACACTACAAGAAGATGCCCAAATACTGACTTCAGAGTCAAGGAAGATGGTCTGTGGACAGACAGAACTTAGGGCACTGCAGCCAGGATTGCAACCACACTCTTCTCATCTGCTATCATTTCAAGACTGTTGGGAACCAGAATGGCTTGGGCAAAGAGTAAAGTAAGAAAAGAGAGAATAATGGGGAAGGGGGAAGAGAAGGAGGAAGAAAAGGGGGAAGAGAAAGAGGAGGAAGAGGAAGAGACAGAGTGGAAAAGGATGAATCAGAAAAAAAAAAGCAACACGTGGACTTTCAAGACAGACAAACTTGGTCTGAATGCTGGCTTTGTCCTGTGTAAATTCTGTGACCCTTATTGGGAATTCTCAATCCTTATGAAAAGGTTTCTTTGCCTGTAAAGAGGATGATGTCTCCTTGCAAGTTCTAAGGTATGTGAAATAACTACGAAGCATCAGTTTCTTCTTCACCTAATCCATCCACTGCAAAAAACGACTGGATTTCCAACATTAGATGACAGAATAAACTGCAGGAATAGCGATTCCCATTTCAGGACCATAGACCCCTTGGGCTTCTTTGTTTATTATTAATTCCACAGCACTCCCAGTAAATACTTTTTGAAATTGCAGTATCAATGACAATAAGTTTAACTCCTTAAAAAGAAACAAAAGCTGAGGAAAAAGTATGTATATCACTTTTAAAAACGCAAACACCAGAAAAGACATTAAGTGCTTTGACAAACAATAACAGTCTCCAGCTAGGCTTTTTAAACTCTGAAACCAGATATAAAAGTTCAAAGGTCTACTCTTAATTCAGGTACACAAAAGGGATCATTTGGCCTTACGCAGAACAATTCTCAAAGGAATGAAATTCCTGGACCCAACTTTATAAAAGTACTTCCTTCTGATTTTTTTGAAAATTAATGCATGAAAAAAATTTCTTTTTGAAGTATACAGCCCATGAAGTGGTATATGCCAAACAGAATCACTTGGATAATAAACTCTTCATAAAAGTAATAAGTTGTCATTCATCAGAACTCATTAATTCACATTTGATATTTGTGTTTTACATACACATGCACACACACACGCTTACATACACACTTTCACAAGATTATTAATTCTTTCATAAGCTCAAGGAGTAAATAAGACACAGGTACCTAAGGAGATAGAAAAAAGCAGAGCAGTCTGGAAACACAGGTAGAGTTAGCTGGAAGAAAAAGAAGCATTTCATCCAAACTGGAAGGCAGCTAACTAAATAACAACGTAGGCTGAGAAGGAGAAAATATTCCAAACAGAGAAAACAGAGGGACTAATACAAAGGCTAAGTTTTGATACAGAAGGCTACCCCACAAAGTTCCTAGACAGGTGGTAATGGATCATCCAAACTGGGACACTCTTTAGAGTGAATGGAAACACTTGTCGTGGAAGTATATTTTTAGTTAAAATAATTGTTTCCTGCACTGTTGGGTGAGGGGCTGACTAGGTCTTGGCATTTTGTATTGTCTGCAGGTGTTGGATTTCTGTGGGGAATGTTTGATTGCTTATAACCTGCACCTGAGGAGTGCTGAATCAATAAAACACCTGAGATGAGATGCTCGGGCTCTCTGTCGAGTATGGCATTGGACATAATGGTGGGTCCCTTTGCTAAGGTCTGGCATGGTTTATACATATGAAAAGTGCTTCTTTGTCCTTCCTGGTAAGACACCACAGCGGTATACAATTACAGACACTATTAATAGTGACAAAAAATAAAAATCTAGATCCTCCTGAGCCAGTCAAGGCAGAAGAGAAGGTCATGCAGCTGTGGCTACACGTGTTCAACTGTACTAAAACATGGGATTCAGAAAAGCAACTAAACACTTCACTCTCCAGAACATCAGTAGCATATACCTAGGAATTTCCTGGCACTTTTCTATATATGTTGAAAGATAAATCTTCCGAAATGGGCATAGTAGTGCCAGTGAACTCCAATTCCAATGAGCCTGAAGGAGCCAGCTCATTTCAGAATGGCACTCACCGAGAAATGGGAGAGGAAAAACATTCCGCATAATGCTCATGGACTTCTGACTGCTGCCATACACTGGGCACACAGCATCCCACTGAATCTAACAGTGCTGTGAGGAGGCCTTTATTCTACTCATCTTGGACAAGAGGTGCACAAGGCTACAGAAGAAAGATGAGCCAGACAATTCAAGATCCTCTCATTAAACTTTAATATTCTGCCCTATCAAACAAAACAAGTGCCACACAGCCAAGTGCAGCCAAGTTGAGACGGTTACCTAGAGTCTTTACCTAACAAGCCCACCGTGGTTGAGGGCTCGGGGCCAGAGAATCCAGATGCCTGCTCTGCTCTGGCATTGTAGAGTACAGGTGTCAAGAGTCCTACCCGCAGCCCAAATGCACCTACTGCCAGGCCAATGCAGTTAATTACATGCTTTGTCAACCCAAAAGCTCTGGAGTTGTTATGACATCAGGAAAAAGGGCGACTAAGATTTCTCCAGCATCTCTGGCTTGAGTTTGAGTTATGACATACTCCTGGGCCAAGGATATTATCAGTAGGAAAGAGCACTGGTCGGGTGGCTTACATAGTTTTAATATACAATCTAATAATTTATCCATTCAGATGACCTACTGGTGGAAATATGAGTAGGCAATAGTATCCAAATATTAATATTAATATTTAAGGGATAGAGCAGTTACTTTGGGACCAACATATATGTCTAAAAGAAAACTAGAAATGTCCATTTTATATCTGTATTGTGGCTACAAATGATATTGCTACATCTGCTGAAGTTTCAGATTTTGATAATTTAAGCACCATAAACAAAACAGTGCAGTTTAAACCCTTTGCAGAGCACACAGCACTGTAGAAGGGAAGAGAAAAACGCTAAGAAAGTAACTTAAATGACGGATGCCATCAATCATCAGCCGCCATTATGAATTTGACTTAAAGTGCAAGTCAAATGGAAGGATTAAAAGGAGAAGGGAAGCCAAGGGCAGCGGCAAGAACCTGTCATGTATAAAAACCAATGCACTCTGACTACTTTGAGAAACTGAATCAAGACTTAAGCTCTTTAAAATGAAACAATCAGTCTTGCTCTGACCTTTCAACAGTTACTGGGTCTAAATGCATTAATACAAAGCACAGTACAGAGTCACTGATTGGCCGTAAGATTTTCTGATCTAAAGGATCTATTAGGATCTGCCTATACAGACAATTGACTCTGTGATCCAATTCCCAAAGTGTCTGGAAGTTGCCTTTGTTTCTCCTTGTGTGGGAAAGAGAGCGGAGAAAGCCAAAGTCTAAAGTAGAATGCAAATATTAAGTTCCAATTGGAAGTTATTGGTACTGTAGGGTATCAATGCAGAGCAAGCCAATTCCAGTTTTTGCTTATCAAGAGCCCACTTGACTTAAATGCTCAGGTGTGTTTTTATTATTTTTCTTGAATATGTATAACAGGCAAAGTCTGGTGTTCTCCATGCTTGGAAGCTCAGTATCAAGGTAGAAGAATATATGTTGATGTAAAGATTGTAAAATTTTCTTTCTACTCAATATTATATAACATCTAAATTAAAAAAATAAAGTCACTATGAAGCTGGAAGGCCTGGCCAAGTAGTTCTGATAGGTGATGAAACATGTCTGGCTGTTATCTATCAGCCACTTCTTCCAGCTGAAACAGAGGTCTTTTCCCCCTCCAATGTCCTGTACGTTTAAAAGAGAAAATCAAGCCTGGTATGCCAGACCAGCAGAGCTCCCTTACTCACACAAACAATATAGATGGATATAGGGTAATCTGAAGGGTGATGGAATACAGCCAGTCAATAGACATACTCCACGCGGCCCAGCACCTAAACCACACTGAACACTTCCTGCCTCCACCCTCTGTGGGTGATGCAGGCATATCAGAGGGTTAGGGTAAAGCGCTGCACTTTTCACACGTCCTGCCCAGAGTGAGGGCTTAGTAAGTGATGGTTACTGTTGCTTCATCTGAGTACCAAGTAATGTCAGAGCTGCATATCCTGAGTATGGAAAAGGGCCCAACACCAATAGTTGCCATACTCTTAAGAATGTGGAGAAGGGGAGATGACAGAGAGACCTGGGGATAGGGTGGAGAGAGGCGGTCAAGCTGCTCTGTAGCTTGACGGTGGTAGAGACTAGGAGACTCTGAGCATGCGGCATAGCCCACAGAACTGACACCAAGAGTGACTTTTTACAAGCAAAGAATTTAATTAGTTCTGATTTTTTAAAAAACCACCAAAATTAATAGTCATCTTGATACATTGATTTCTAAAATAAAACAAAAATAAATCTAAGGCCCCCAATTATCTATTTGGAAATAAAGTAAATTGTATCGAGTAGTGTGATCAAGTGAATTACAGAAAGAGAAAATGAAAGTGGTGTTTTCATTTACTCCGTTACTAAAGATGACAACTTCCTCCCTTAACATCCAGTACTGTACGTTTGCAGATGACCTCAAGAACATATTCTGTTATTTTCAGTAAGGCAAAGGAAGCCCATCGCAAAGCATCTGTAAAGGATTTTGTAAGGCTCCCTTACGATTTTCATCAAGCTTGCTGCCATAACCGAGGAGCACTTTTAATACAGAATCTGTGCATCTATTTTGGCAGAAAATACAGTTCTACAACAATTTCTTACTGGTTGCTATTTATAAAACAGATGAAACACCCAAAGAAATTAATTACTTAAAAGAAGAAGTAGAGTTCCAGTCAGCTTACAGTTTATTTCTAAATATGTCATTCATGTTGGTATTGAACCTTTCTTTACCCTTCTTCTGATTGAGTGACCCCTACCTAACAGGAAGTGAAGACTGAAAGAAGATAGCAGACAGGGAAGAAGCAAGAGGCTGACATGTCAGACGCACACCTGCCCACAGCCCTAGCCTCTGCTCCTCAGCCAGCATCCACTAGGTGCTACTCCTTTCAGCACCTGCTTGCTCAGCAGCCCCCTCCCTCACAGACCATCTGACCACATAACTCATTAATGCCCTTTAGAAAAAATACATGAAAACAAAGAGATTGTTAGGCATACTAAGAGCCCCTAAAATCGTTAGGCCACATTCCAGAACCTTGTTCCTCCGAATTCCCCCAGGCCCCACATTCTACCCCACCGGTAAGGGCTTCACCATCACTGAGCCAGAAAAAAGAATCTGTTCTCTTATGAGGTACAAGACACCAAGATCTGATTGGAAAATCTGAAACCACCTGTTTTAGAAAGTAACGACATACTTACTATTCCTCTCTCCCTACAGTAAGGAACTTACTGAGCAACCACTACGATCCTGGCTGGCACTGTGTGTCTAAGGTCATGGTGGCGAATAAAAAGTTAATCGGCTTCATTAAAATTAAGAAAAATGAAAACATAACTTTGAAACTCAGATTCCAACATAAGCAGATTTCTGAACAATTCATCGTTTTTCCAGGGTTTCTATAGCCTTTAATGAAGAAATGATACCAAGAACTCAGTCTCAATTCCATCGGTCACAAATGGGCAACTGTACAACTCCTCCACTCCCACAACTGTACAACTGAACAACCCTGCTGTCAGTTGTTTCCCTGTGAATCCCACAATGGATGCTAACAAATTCTAGACTTTTAAATGTGTAAAAAGACAAAAAAAGGTGTCGAGTTGGCTCAGCAGTTAAGAACTCTAGCTGCTCTTCCAGAGGACCAAGGTTCAATTCCTAGCACCCACATAGCTGCTCCCAACTCTCTGTAACTCCAGTTCCAGAGGACCCGATACCCTCACACAAACATAAATGCAGGCAAACACCGATGCACATAAAATAAAAATAAATTATTAAATGTGAAAACATGCCCTCAAAACTCTTGGGGGAAAGGACTGTTAAAATTAAGTAAACCAGTATCGTCTCTGAAATTTTCACAGGAAATTTTATTAATACCATAATGCAAAATCACCACAACTATTTGTTAACCAATAAAACCAGATATATCACATAATTCTGCAAATAATGACATATGCTTGAAAACAACTGTCATGAAAACAGACTACATATTGGATGAAAAGATACGTTCACTAAGCTACACGCACAGCAAAAAGACACTACTTTTCTTGGTTAAAAGTCAGCTGCAGGAAGGTGATCCATCTGATCTTTAAGCCCTTCCACTGAGCCTTGGGCACACATAAACCAAACATTCAAAACAGATGACAAGGCTGAACGCGGTTTCGCAACTGCCTCTTACACACCAGCAAAGTGGTGTCTTTCGCTAGATGCATGCAGACGTTGATAACACACACAGCTTCACAGTAGCTGAGCATTTGTGAATGTCAAACATTACCCAGGCCAACTCTGTGCTACTGGCACATTCCGACCTCTCTCCTGTGTGTTACCAGCCACAAGAAGGATGGGTGCGGCGCTACTAATGTGCTGCTACTCAAAACTCCTTCATTTTCCCAAAAAGCAACATTCCATATTTGCTGCAAATTTGAGCAAGTCAAATGGGCCAATCTGGCCCAAAGCTCTACTCTTCCCAGCTTGTCAACTTTCCTTTTCCACTCCATGTCACACGAAATATTTTTATGCTGCAGAGGACACTGTAATAGTTGAAGGACACCACCACAAACTCTTCATGTCACTTAACTGAAATTTGAAATTCACAAAACAATTGGCGGCTCTCTCTATAGCACTACGCAAGGGGGAAAAAAAAAAAAAGAATCCGAAGGAACTTGCTGATCCGCTGCCTGTAGCAGCTAGGAAAGAATTAAATGGTGCGGAACTGTAATCTTCTGAGCCTGAGGGGCAGAAAACCCGCGTTTGTGTTCCCTTTCTCTGTGTGATTTCAGGAGGAGATTTTTTACACCCTCCCAACAGGACCTCCTGCAAGGGGCGACTAATTTCAATCGATGAGAAGAAACCTATTCAGTACTGCAGTCGCTGCCTGGAGCCTTAAGGAAACACTTTCCCATGGCCCACGCCTTTCCATACAATAGAAATCTGACAGGGAGCGTGTCACCGGGCTGAGCGGCCTCTGAGACTGTCCTACCCAGGCGGGTACAAGGCCGGGGTGGGGTGACAGCCCGGGGCGCCCCTGGATGTCAGAGCCTCCCGTGCACTCCATCCTTCCTTCCCCCGCGCCATGGGCTTGCGCTCCCTGCCCGCGCGGCGCACACACCCCAACAGCCCAGCACCCCCCGCTTCCCCGGGGCGGGTCCCCGACCTACCTTGATGATGCTGCTCCGGCGGGGCAGGCCGCCCGGCTTGCCGTCCCTGGGGCCGGGACCCGCGGCCGGGCTCGGGGTCCGCGCGGGCGCCACGCCCCGAGGGCCCCTGGCGGGGCTGGCCCGGGCTTCGTCGGCGGCCACGCCGAGGCTGCAGTCCCCGTTGGAAACCCCGCCGCCGTCACAGCGCGCCCGCCCGTGGCCGAGGCGACCTCCGCCGCCGCCTTCGCCGGCTCCCGCTTTCAGGGCGCCCTTGACGCCCAGGCCCGGGGAGGTGGGCAGGGCCCCGCCCGCGGCGCCCCGGCCGCACTCCGCCATGGGCGCCCCGCGACCCGCCTGCACAAAGCCGCGTCCCCGCGTCCCCGCCGCCGCCTCGGGCCGCCGCGCGGCCCCTCCTCCCGCCGCCGCCGCCTCCTCGGCCGCTTCTTCCGCTTCTTCTTTTCTTCTTCTTCTTTTTTTTTTTTTTTTTTTCTTTCTCTTCTTGATTTAGGTGTGACGCGTGCGTGCGGCGAGCTGGCCTCCCGCGCGAATTGCGTCGGGAGAGCGGAATCACCTCTGGGGTCCTGACGGGGACAGAGGAGAGAGAGAGAGACAGAGAGACAAGTCAGCTCGGGCGGCGGCGCCGCGGCTGCCGGCACCTGGGGAAGGAAAACACGCCCCGGCACACGCGCCGCTGCGGGCGCCAAAAATAACGCGCGCGCGCCGGCGCCCACCGCCGCGCGCCGCGCTCCCCGCCGCGTCCCCTCAGGCCCCACGCTCTCCGCCGCGTCCCCTCAGGCCCCGGACCCGCTCTCCCCGCCGCGTCCCCTCAGGCCCGGATCCCGCGCTCTCCGCCGCGTCCCCTCAGGCCCGGATCCCGCGCTCCCGCCGCGTCCCCTCAGGCCCCGCGCTCCCTGCCGCGTCCCCTCAGGCCCCGCGCTCTCCGCCGCGTCCCCTCAGGCCCCGGACCCGCGCTCCCGCCGCGTCCCCTCAGGCCCCGGACCCGCGCTCCCGCCGCGTCCCCTCAGGCCCCGGACCCGCGCTCCCGCCGCGTCCCCTCAGGCCCCGGACCCGCGCTCTCGCCGCGTCCCCTCAGGCCCCGGACCCGCGCTCTCGCCGCGTCCCCTCAGGCCCCGCGCTCCCCGCCGCGTCCCCTCAGGCCGGGATCCCGCGCTCCCGCCGCGTCCCCTCAGGTCCCGGACCCGCGCTCACCGCCGCGTCCCCTCAGGCCCCGGGGCGCGAGGGACACGAGCGCCCACTCCACGGCGCCCGCAGCGCCGGCCACATGCGGAGGCGCGTCTTGCGGAGCTCCGGAGCTCCCGGCTCCGCCCAGGCCCGGCAGTCCCCCCTCAGGGCTCCGCCGAGGCCCAGGGCGGCTTCTGACTGCCCCCCCGCCCCGGGCCCACCGCAACCTACCCGTGGCCATGGCCTCCCGAGCTTCGCGCTGCCCCCTGCAGGCCGCGGGGTCCCGTCCGGGGTCGGTGGAGCGCGGGTCGCACCCCGCCGGCAGTCGGCGGAAGGCGTCCGGGTCCAGCCCCAGCCCGGCACTCGGAACCGGCTCCCTCAGTGCAGCAGACCCATTTCACATGCAGAACCCCATCCCCCCGAGTGCCCTTGGAGTGCTAAACCAGTGGACGCGACTGGATGCCAGGGTCTGGGGTAGGGGTGGGCGGGCTGGCTGGCAGGCGTCGAGAGACACCCGCAGGGTTTATTCGGTGCCCTCTGGGTTGACCCAAGGAGGTTTGTCGTGGGAGTCCCTCCCTGTCTGTGCCCTTCCTAATCTGGCCACCGAGGATGCTTGTGCCCAACCCCCGGTGGGTACCGTCCAAATCGGGCCCATCTTTTGGGCAAGGATCAAAAACCAGTGATCAACCTTGTCGCACCCTCATGCAAATAACTTTCCCTAAACCTGCATTTCTGGAACCGAGGTAAAGGGCAGGACCACTGCACTGTGTGGTACCAGAGGCTGCACCCACCTCTCCATCCCAGGCACCCTGCAGTCCGGCCTCATGCCCGGCTCTCGCACCCCAGTTTTTCACTGGCTGTGTACTCCCTTTTCTTGAGATGCACTTTTCCCGGGGCGCAGGAGACACTGAGAGCCCACTGCAGCTTGGAGACCTTGCCCACCCTGCTAGCGAATAGCCAAGCCGTGTCTGAGGACATGAGCTTCGCATTCATAAACATACCCACCCTTGCCCCAGAAGCAGCATCGAAACCCTTCCCGGTTTATTCTTGGGTGTCTTGATTCTTCTGATCCTCTGGAGTCATGCTTCTGCGACCCGTTGGACAAGTCAATATGGGGCCTACACACTAACAAATGTTTCCTAAGGGTAGACCACGCTTTTCTCTTCAGCCCCTCCATAGTAACTCCTTTCCTAGTTTACCTTCAAGATATTTTTTGTCTTGTGGCACTTTTGCAGGAACATACTTGCAAATGATTCAGTGTTTTATTTGTTTTATCGGATCTACAGTCATCATCGCCTGGAAGTATGTGTGAGAGAGGGTAGAATGCAAGGATCTCATTATTGAAGCTCTCTATTAATGATACTTTCAGTAATCACCTGGAGGTCCTGCCCCTTCTGTAGTAGACGCTAATCCCCTGCATTTACATGTCAATAGCAGGGACACTGTGGCCACCAAAGATTCTTCAACTTGTACCTTGAGTGCTCTGAGCCGAGTAGGGGAATGCGAAGGGTCAAACACCCTAAATGGGTTGTTGTAATTGTTGTTTGTGAGACTACCATCTCGTTCACAAATGCCTTCCAAAAAGGGGACCGATCTATTTCATTCCAGATTCCCAACGGATCATATCAGGGAGGTTTCACTGAAATACATTTGGCATTTAAGTAAAATGTTCCCCAAAGTATCTTGGCAGATCTGTAACAAATGATGGCAGAAACCAAAGCCTGTGCCGCATTCGTATTTATCTCTGACCTAAGTGCTTGTCTTCCCACAAGCCACTGGTCACACACGTGTTAGAGAGGTACTTACTCCACAAACAGCCAACCCCTAACTACTTTTATATGGCGACGGGAAGCAAAGTGTTCCTGTGACGTGCAATTTTTGGCTTCCCTACACGTTTCTTAAGCTCAACTACAATTTTTTTTCTTCCCCACAAGCGGTGCAGTAAGCAATTATTTCTCCTCCTGCCTGTGCCTCTTGCGTTACTAAGTGATTGCTTTCCATCACCCCCTATTCCATGCTCAGTGTTATTAAAGAAATTGTAAATATTATGCCAAAATCCTTGCTGAAGTGTTTTCATGGCATTGTAAAATTCATAGAAGTTGGAGCTAGAACAGGAGCCAAAATATAGTCATTCAACAAATACTGCTTAGCAACTAATACTTGCAACTAATTTTCAGAGTAAAGCAGTAAAAGACATTCAAGTCGTTGATAAAATGCTCCTTCTGGATAACTCAGTGGTGTTGGTGCCAGTATATGGCGTCTGTAGACTAATGGTTGAATTCTGATAAGCAGTGTGTTCCTGTTTAAAGTCAGCAAACACCTATATAATCTCATTCTAGCATGCTGGCAATTCAGGGTTTTTCTCTCTTGGGCCTTCACATTTCAATCACCTGAACTTTGAGTTGTCACTCTTCACCAAACTGCCTTCCGTTTCTTTGCACCATTAATTTGATGCCTAGGACCTGAGCTATTCAGGGCCCCTGGTCCATAATAAACTTTCGGTCTCCCCAGATAACCCTGACGATATTTACAGACTGCTCCTTGCCACTCATGCCCTTGTCAGTTATGAATTCAGATCCGGTTTCCAGTTCACAGGCTCTAATTTTACCACTGCAGAAGTTTCTGACTCACTGAGCACTTGGTCTTCATGTTATTTTCTTCCTCAATATCTTATGACAACGTTTTTTTTCCCCAAGCCTCACTCCCATCTTATTCCTTTGTTTCTCTAAAGATGCAGTTCAATTTCAGGCCTTCGGATCTGACTGCTCCCCACATCGCGTGAGACCTAACTGGAACAGAAAGGAGAAAATGCTTTCAGGAAGCAGATTACATCAACGCACTGGTCCATACAGGGTGACCATTTGCTTCCTGAGTCAATCTTCTTTCTTTTTCATTTTTGTCTGTTATGCCCCTGAAACTTACCTTGTGTTTATTTCATTCTTAACAACAACAACAACAACAAAAATGTGAAAGTGCCCTTTCTTTCTGGGCACTTATGTGGCAAGTGAGACCCGCCAAAAACTTTCATTTCCATATCCTTAGTCTCCTTTGGCACTAAAGGACCTTCAGTCACTTTCCTTGGATCTGTCTTCTACAAGTACATATGGCTGCCAAGAAACTGTGCACTCAGAGAATTACATCAGTGCTTTCCAGTCAGGGAGGAACCACTTTGAGAATTCATTACATTTTCTCAGTGGCTATTGAATTAGGTAGCACTTTGAGGTAATCTATTAATTACTGGGGATTCAATAAGATTATTCTATTTTTAAAAGGTAACAATGGTAGACTAATATAATTCACCCCAAAGGTACCTGTTGTTTATCACAGTATGCTGTTTAATTTTCTCTTGTCTACTTGAGTGCCTTAATGTCATTTTATTACAGAAGTCATTGGTTATGGCAAACCCAAATGTCTGTGCGGCCCATGTGTGATGAAAGATAAAGGGTGGGTATGCTTCGTAGAGTGCTAGAATTTATAATTTTCAACAGTGATACACTCTGGATGTAAAATCCAGAGGGATGTCCTGCCTAATTCATCTGTGGTTTTCTGATATTCATAGGTCCTTGGCACAAGAAACATTTCAATGTCCTCCCATCTCTGAGAAAGACATGTGAACACACTGATGAATATAACTGTCATTCAACCAGAGTGGGCCAGCAATACAGTGTAGTGAGGGCTCAGATCAACTGGGACAGAATCTCGCTGCTTCCATGAGGAAATCCTGGCCTAAGCAGACAAATTCCACTTTATTTTTTCAGAGGATCATTTTATTTTTCCAGAGAAGCCACAAATCTTGGAATATAAAACTTGCTATTTGGTTCATTTGCTTCGAGATATCACAAAACGGAAAAGATCTAGGTGTGTTTACCACTGTTGCTATCATTAATATTTTTGAGACAGGGTCTCTCACTGTAGCCCAGGCTGGCCTAAAACTCACTAGGTATCCCAGGCTGGTCTCAAACTCTTGGTAATCCTCCTGGGACTGGGATGATAGATATGAGTCACCATGTCCATCTTTATTGTTTGTAAGATTTATAGAAGGGCCTGTTTTCTCCTATTTCACCCTGAATGGCATGATAAACAATAGCTTGGGAAAATCCTTCCAAACTTTCGTTTCTTTGTATCTTGGTAACATGGTTTTTAAGGACACATTTTATTTTCATGAATGCTAGCAGTCAGGATAGCCAACCCACTTCCCTTCATGCACCCACCTCACGCTCTCAGCCTTAGAAGTGTTTCCTCTCTGAAACCCAAAGCCAGCGACCCATGGTCTAGCCAGAAACTTTGCCACTATATCAGTCCTGTTCTCCTGTCCTTTCTGTTGCTGTAATAAAAAAACCACGAGCAAAAGTAACTTGAAGAGGAAAAGGTTTAGTTCATCTTACACTTCCAGGTATGATTCATCACTGAGTTTAGTCATGGCTGGAATGCAAGGCGGAAGCCAGAAGCAGAAACCATGGAAGCGCACTGCTCACTAGCTCGCTCAATAGCGCATGTTCTGCTAGCTTTCTTTTGTTTATAATACTCTCGTTAATAATTTGAGTTTCATACAATATATCCTGGTAACACCCTCTTCCCATGCCTCCAACCCCTGTGCCCTGTAAATAATATAAAGAAAAGAAAATTAAGTCCAGCTACTGTGGCAGGAACATGTGTTATGGAAGTTTATTTTTAGTTGTGTTTAAAATAATTGTTTTGGTGCACTGTTGGAAAAAGGGATGTATAGGCCTTGGCATTTTATATTGTCTGCAGGTGTTGGATGTCTGTGGGGGATGTTTGATTGCTAATAATCTGCTTGTGCTATCAGAATACCTGAGGAGTTCTGAAAGAATGAAAACGCCTGAGCTCAGATGCTCAGGGTTCCACTGTTCAGTATGGCACTGGCCATGATGGTGGTTCCCTCTGCTGAGGTCTGGCAAGGTATGCAATTATGAAATATGCCTCCTTGTCATCCTTGGTGAGCCACAGCAGTAGCATACAACTACAAGAATAGATCACAGCTAGCTTTCTTATACAGCCCAGATCTACCTGCCTACGGAACGGTACCGCTCACAGTAGACTGGGCCTTCCCACATCAGTCTTTAAACAAGATAAGCTCTCAGAGACATAGCCACGGCCCATCTGACTTGGGAAATTCCTAAACTGAAGTTTCCTCTCCCTGGATGATTCTAGGTTGTATCCAATTGACAATGAAAACTAACCAGCACAAGTCTCACCTTCTTTCCCCTAAACCTACCTGGCAGTCTTAGCACGGCCTGAACATCCTCCACCCTACCCCATTCCCAGTCCATCAGCCCTCTTACATCCTTTCCCCCTGACCAGCCTGGGCCTCGTGGCTAAGGCTTTAAACCACATCTCCCCGACATCCTAGTCCCTTCTCATCCTTGCCCTCCAGTCATGGTCTCCTCCAAGCTGCAACTCAGCTAAAGAGCTACCTGAAAACGATGACTTTTGTATCTAGCGGGGGTCTAGTAGTATCTAGTTGGACAATATTTTGCCCTTTGCTACTGGGCTCAGATCTTTGTTCTCTAAACTGTCGGTCTTCTGATTGGCCCCCTGGCTCCTTAACTCAGCAATTGCCCTAGGATTATTATACAGGCAGTAAACGGCTTCAAGAAATAAACTATATTGGCTGTTCCTCCGCCCTGCCCGTCCTTAACCCGCACACCTCTCCCCTGTGGTCTATAGTTAGCTTCAAATGAAAAACTATGTGCGTTAGGTGTGATTATTGGGCTTCTCTGTTACAATGTGAGTGATCTTTGGGAGACCATAGTGTTTTGTTACCTTCTTGGGAGTTCAAGGTGAAGTGAACTCTTCCCTGAAGGAGTGGTCCATACCAATGCCAAACATAAGAACAAGAAGACATCAAGATTTGGGGGAGCAGCTCCAGCCTTAACTCTGATATCACAACACAATATAAAAGGAGAATAGATACTCCCAACGGATATTGAGGTACAGCTCAGCGGTGGGCACTTGCCTCTCATGCACAAGGTCACAGACCTGAAAAGAACAAAGTACCCCAAGTGTGCTCAACGCTCCAGCATCTTAAGACTATGGGTAGCAACCCTGTGTGGAGTCACACAAGAGTAGGAGGTCACAGAAAATTGGGCCACAGTGAAAGGGCTCAGAACATGTGATCAAACCTCCATTCAAGTTCCCATGTACATGAATGCGTGGTGTCTGGCAGCGCTTACCTGTGTTGCATTACCTGACTTCACCACAACCTCAGGTCTGAAAATGTGCTTTGCGCTGACGGGTAGTGCCATGCTGTGCAACACCAAGGAATTCTGCCAGGGACGCTGCAGCCCAGACTTGACGCCGCTGCATGTTGTGGGTTGCAGTGCTCTGACTGAAGATACAAAGTTTTTTACTCATGGGTAAAATGATGGCTTAGCTACAAAAAAGCAGCAACTTTTAATGTGTTCCTACCATAGGGTTCTCAGGGTGTACATATCAATTAGTGCATTAGATCGTGTCGAGTTAAAATGATTTGTTTTTAGAGTGCCATTTAAGTTGTTGGTTTGAACTCCATTTCTTAAAACTATTAAATGGATTTTGACTTGTTATTAAGATAATTTCCAGTAATTTCTGAAATGGCCCTATATGTACTTCTATTTTGTGATATATATATATATATATATATATAGAGAGAGAGAGAGAGAGAGAGAGAGAGAGAGATATGCAAAGCAGTATCCTTTGCACTGACAATCATAAAATCAAAATTTCAGTCAGTTCTGAAAAACATTGAAGATGTCCTACATCCTGCTAATACATAGCCAAAATTTAAATCTTTATGTAAAAATAAATACATATGGTACATCCGTCTTATTAGAATGAAATTTGCCCTCATCTTTAATAAGTAGTAAAATTGTATGTAGAGCAAAGAATTGTTTTAAAATAAGTTTTTGATTTCCCGTCACTAAATGTCTCATCTATGTTCCTATTTTAAATATATGGAGGGCGTAAAAATTTTGTGAGTGACAAGGGGTCAGGAATGGAAAACGTTTAAGGCGCTCCGCTCAAAGCAATGAGAAGGGCATCCACAAGCCAGGCGGGGAGAAGATGCCTTCATCAGAAGCGCCCCAAGGCTAGACTCGGAGGGCAGAAACACTAGGTAGCCAACTTGAAGTTACTCTATGTGGTTTCCAGTCCCTGACGCTGTTGGTTAAGAGGGATTGTGCCGATCACAGCGTCCTTCCACTCTGCCACTGAAAAGATGGCCTGTTCCCCCTCACTCCTAGCCCGCGTGGTGCCCATGACAGCTGAGAGGTGCCCGGGCAAAGTGAACCCTTGAGTTGAAGAGGCCAAAGGTAAACCTAGGGAGGGAGTGGGGACTTCTCTCTCCTGTGACCTCACCGACATGGGGCAGGTCCTCCCCTCCCCCACTTTTATGTTCTATCTCTCCCTCCATGGACTACTTTCCTTCCACATATAGATATGCCGTATCTATATGTCTTCCCGAAAACCTTTCCTTAAGCGTCTTCCCCTCTCCTCACTCCCTTGCCCTCGCATGAAGCTTCTCTGCCTAGAAAACACCCTGTTCTAGCATTCTCCGTGTGCAGGCCATCGTGTCTGGTTTCTGCCTTCTTTGCTGTGGCTGCCCTCACAGAGGTCCTGGTTCACATCCCAATGGCAATATTCAATGCCGGGTTTTAGTTTTTATTTTTGTTGACTTTTCTGGAACATTCGATGCTAACCCCTCAATTGTTAACTTGTTCCCTGGTCCTGCCAAGGTTCTGGGCCTGACTAAGCCAAACGCCCGCTGTAATATACTACGTCTGAGCTGCACAGATCTATTTCCCTACACTCCCTGTGTCATTCGGGAGTGCCCAACCCACATGGTAGCCTCACTGAAAAAGTCCGCATCAGTAGCTTCCTCCTGCACCCGTTGCTCCATTTAACCACTGAGGCATTACAAATCGCCCCAGAAACCGCAGATCCCCGGCAGAACGGACCATTCACCGCGTCATCACGCTTCACGCTGCTGCAATTGCCTCCAACTCCACACCAGCCTCTGTTCCCTTCCAGGGTCGATCTCTTTCTCCAACTCCAGCAGGATGGCGTGGGGGGGTCGGGGTGGGGTGTGTCACTGTTCAAAGTCTGCAACAGTCCTGCTTCAAGAAAGCTTCATTTTCCTGTGGATAGACACAAGGCCCTTCATAAGCCGAGCCCCGGGTTTCTTTCTGGCATAATCTCCCGCTTCGACTTACTGAAGGGTTTCACACTGCCTTTGTAGGAAAGGCAGATATTGTCACCTCCTGCCTGTGGTGTCTGCAAGCTGTAGAAGTCCTTTTTTGTCTTACCATTAGAAGTAGAAGGCATTCTTCAAAAAGCATAAATGTTTCTTCCTTTTATAATATATTTCAATGCCAAAAGTATGATTGGCTACTCTTTCCGGGCCCTTGAAGCACTAGCTACGCACCTCCACAATGGCTCTCATTAAAATACATCTCGTTCATTTGTTTATGAATCTTCCCTCATGTAGGTTAGCTCCACTTAAATCTTTCTTTTTTTCCGTGCTAAGTGAATCAGCCTTTGACATTACATAGGATTTATACTCAAACTGCACCAACCCAGGGCCTGACATGCTGTAGATTGTTAATAAATTTGAAGATTTTAATTAATAAGCCTATCTTTGTCCCTTCATAGTCACAAACCCCTTCCTTGGAGAAGCTGCGTTTCTATTAGATCTGTACTATGTACTCCGTTTTTGTTGTTTTGTTTTTCTCTTATTGTCTTTCATGTAGCTACGGTCTGTACTTTGTGAAAGTGAGTCTTTGATTGTGTGGAGTTTGGAGTAGCAAGTGTATCCACAGCTCACTGTGTATACATTAACAATTAAAATAAGTTATTAAAAATAAGTCAATGAAGCAGTCCAGGCTTCACTAAAGGGCTTTAAAAATCCTGGCCTACATCTGAGAGGTAGGCTATAGCAAAGCCCCACCGACCAAACACACCCCCTCCAGCTGGCACACTACACAAAAGAGCCTAGCGTCTCCAGAAAACTGCTGTTAAACTGAACAAATGACAAAAAGAAGCTTCCCTAGACAGCTCCCAATTACACATATATTAGCAAAAAAAATGCCAAACTTCACCTCGTCCTTGTTGGAAGAGGCACCTGGAGCCCCTGTGAGATACAAAAGTTAGGTTAATCCGGTCACACAAAGGCAACAGGAAAGGCTCCCTTTGCCTACTGTCTATGGGACTCAGGGATGGGAATAGGGAAGGAAGAGGAGGGGCTTGGGGCAAAGAGAAGACTGGGAGTCGCATGCTGTGGTTTTATAATCTGGTTTGGTGTGGGTCTGGGGCAGAGAAACACCAGAGGAGTGCAGAAAGGAAGCCAGGCTGGTGGAGCCTAAGCTTACAGGAAGTGATGGAACTGGCTTGCTGCATGGGGAGGTCAGAAGGTCACAGCGGAGAAGCTGACACAAGACACAGCTCAGTTTCCGTCTTCATCAGAGTCTCCTGCAAATGGCCCTTGCTATTTAAGTGATGTTAAAGCATCACGGGGATGGAGCCGCAAATGATCCTTGAAGATACTGTTATCATATGAATCATGGCCCCTGAGCCAGATTGGGATGAAGGGAAACTCCCCACCCCCGCTCTGCCGGGCATTACCAATGAAGCCTTGGAATTTCCTTTTCCTGAGAACCTTAAGAACTGGGAAGGCAATTATCTTCCAGGATGGTAGGGGCAGTTCCAGCCCCAAGGCAAAAGGTCATAATGTCATCGTCTTAAGACTCTGTCTGACCTGTTGATGCTGGGTGTTCAATCACTGATGTTTTTTGAACTTATAATTAAAGTCAAATTAAATGTTGTACCACCACCAGCAGCCCCCACCCCCGCCCCCAATCCCCAGTCCTCTTTCCCCCAGTTCTTCCTGGTCGATTTTAGTGGCATTGGTGTGATGCAATGAAATGGTTTAGCCTCCTTCCAAATGCATATTTCTCTGCGGTGGAGAGTTTTGGAGTCTCGAAATCAAGTATCTTTGTCATCACGTACTTTCAGAGTCTGAGGTATAACATTTCATTAAACTAGCCCATTTCCCCTGCTTTTAAAATTAGGTTCCCTTTCTCTCTTCATCATTGAGCCAGAGATCCCGGGCAACTTGGTCAAGTATAAATGCCATTTTCCTATTATGGTAACTTCTCTCATGTGCGCGCTTGCTGTGTTTGTGATAATCAGGAGTAATAAAAGGGTACAGCACAAAGCAAAAGCAACGCAACCAGAGTGCGTGGTATAATCACCCCCCAGTCTTCAGTTCTGGTACGGGCACTTTAGGGTTGCAACTCATGTTGTCCTTCCCATATTCTCCAGTATTGAACTGGGCGTTCTTGCCCCCATAAAAGCACATACTGAGCCAATTCCTTACCCATCGTCTCTCTGCAAAGACCTTACTAGTCTGCACGGATACTTCAGCCATAAAAGGATCCTCTTTTTCCCTTTTCAACACGCAGCTTAGTTCACAGCTCTTCCCTAAACTCTTTCTCTGCGGTGGTGTGTAAACGTTTTAATCCAGAGGTCTACTGTTGCTGCTCTTACTGCTAGGGGAATCTGAGCTTTCCGTCTACTTGAGGCTAGGAGGAAGCACCCTGGCTGGATGATTCAGCACAGGCTGGAGGTTGCCTGGTAGTGTATAGCAGAACCCTACCAGTCAGTCACTGCTTAATAGAAAACAAATGCTTTAATCCTTGGGGATTTTCTTTCCCACCTTGGGCACACGGGGATGAAAATGAAGACTGGAGCCAGAAGTAGAGATGCTGCGGCCTTAACAACTGGTTCGTTCCCTAGGACATACACAGAGGAGGGAGAGAAGCGAGTCCTGAAGCAGTAGCACACATGCGCACAGAGGCAGGCAGATCTCTGTGAGTTCGAGGCCAGCCTGGTCTACAGAGTGAGTGCCAGAACAGCCAGAGTTACAGCAGAGAAACCCTGTCTCGAAAAACCATAAAAAAACTAGTAATTTAAATCCATAAATAAATTTCCCCCAATATTCTACAAGACATTTCTGGCGCACACAGGAAGGCTCAGCCCCACCTGCATGCAACGTGCTTCCTTTCTCACTGTTTACTTAAAGGTTAATTCTTCAGGTACAATTTCTTGTAACCAGTAGTCCCTTTATGTCCATTTTTAATATAATAAAATGCTTGTTCTGTCATGGAATATGGGTATTTGTCAGAACAATGGATCCAGGATTGACCTATTGGCTTGGGGATTGTTTGCACAACCACTCACCCATCAGTACACAGTTTTAGTCTTCTAAATCTAAGCTGATGACTGCAAAGAGAAACAGCTGATCTCGCTGAGAAAGAGGGGTGCTCACTTAGCAAACAAAAACTGTCCCGGGGAAACCCACTCAGCAACCCAGAAGTGCTGGTAGGTCACAGAGATCAGAGGCTGGGATTGTTTCCAGGATGAAAAAAAAAACACATTAGAACCAGGGCTGTCATTGTGCAGCTAGCGCAGTGGCCTGACTTCTGACAAGAGCGGAACAGTAGACAGGGCCGGAAGGCTCACTCGCTGGTTCTCCTGGAAGTGCAGCTGATTCCAGACCTCATGGGACACGAGAGAACCCTGAGATGAGTGGGGCATCCACGGGCCTTTCAAGGGGAGCACGCAGAGATTTCACAGTAGGCCTGATTTGACATTTGGACAGTCTGGATTTATGTCATAGAGGCCCTGTTTGTAAGATCTGGAGTGGGATTCCTGTGCTGTTTCACAGCAACTAGACTGAAAAAAAGAAGGCCCCCTGGGCACAGAAGAAGGAGGCAGGGAGAGTTGGAGCCCACAGGACAGCAAAGCAGGTTCACCTCTTTCTGAGCCAGCAGCCTCCCTTAGGAGTGACAGGGAAGGAGCAACAGCATAGCAAGAACAGGACTGGTATAATACCCATACTTATTTCTATTTCACAGATGAGACACTCAAGCACAACTGAAATTGTGAAACTCATCTTGAGTCAAGCCTGTTTTGTCACAACTAGGCGATACCAAGGGGTGAAGTCAGGATGCCATCCATAGAAGTGCATCCCAATAGAATGGGTAGGCATGGATATCACACTCATTTCCAGAACACTGGGACCCAAGCCAGTCACTTGGTTAGCTATTTCTTTACCAGGGCACAGAGGCTTGGAGAACTTCACTGTCTCCCTTCCCTTCCCTTCCCTTCCCTTCCCTTCCCTTCCCTTCCCTTCCCTTCCCTTCCCTTCCCTTCCCTTCCCTTCCCCCTTCCCTTCCCTTCCCTTCCCTTCCCTTCCCTTCCCCCTTCCCTTTCCAGGACCACGGTGCAAAAAGATGTTTCTGAGTTTTCAAACACCATCAGCATCTTGGTGTCACCATGAAGCTCAGCCACACAGCTCAGTGGGGAAACAGTAAGTACTTAATGGGGGACCTGGTTTATTTCAAAGGCTTCTCAAACTTACCTCCCTTAGACCACACAGAATGCTCATGAACAGTTTACTGCTGGTTTCTCCATTTTACAGAAAGGTGGATTAAAAAGACAGGAAGGTTAGAACGCCTTGACACATGCTCGAGAGGCAAAGTCAGATCTCCATGATGCCCCCCCCCCTTGTGGATTAGCCCCATCCTGTCCACCAAGGCAACTCTGCACCCTGGAATGCACAGAGAAGACTCAGCTGCTTCCTTCACTCCTCCAGAGAAAGGCTGTATTTTGGAGAAATGTGAGTCTTGCACCTCCAGGGTGACAGTATGGTATATAGCTAAGGCAGAAGGATTGTGGGAGAAAGAGATTAAAACCAGAGCTTCCTTTTACTCCAGCTGCTGCTCCAAACAAAAGCCCTGGCGGGGCCTGAGCTGAATCCCATCTGTTGGACACCTGACCCGGAGCTCCTCTGGAAGCAATAAAGGAACATTTGACATTAAGTGAAGGAGACACAGAGAGAACTGTTTGCAGTAATTTCACCCTGGTTGGGGGAAGGCTAGCCAGAGGACTTTCTCAAAGTTGCCTGCTGGAGAAATATTTCATTTAGATGATAGAATGACTTTTCTAGAAAAACCAACAAATCATTCCTAATCAGCCTATGATAAAATGTGCTCCAGCAAAGGTGCTGAATGTAAGGACTACACAGGGTCAGCTACACAATCTGAGGGGGGGGGCTTTCTGCAAACTGCAAATGCTGAAATGACTAAGAATCATTGAGACCGTGACATTAGAGTAACAGCAGGGAATTAAACCAACGCCTGAGACTAGGAACCTATGG
The DNA here is from genome assembly GCA_026225945.1 of Cricetomys ansorgei. Classification (NCBI taxonomy): domain Eukaryota; kingdom Metazoa; phylum Chordata; class Mammalia; order Rodentia; family Nesomyidae; genus Cricetomys; species Cricetomys ansorgei. The sequence goes on along the minus strand of JAMJFZ010003581.1, from coordinate 11,515,746 downwards.
GTGGGTCATAACATACTAAAAGCTACCATCCACGCAAGCACATGTGGGAACCACAGAAGACCCTCACAGAGGTATAACTGCAGACCTCAGGACGGAAATAGATGGCAGGATCTGTAGACAAAAAGGAGAGAAAGTCCAGAGCTGAAAAGGATATAGAAGCAATGAAGCATATGGAAAGTATACCTAGAACAAAGGATATAAAAGACCCTTTTTAGTCATACAATTAATCACATACAGAGACAGAAAAGACGGTACTTCTGCTAAGTGCAAGAAACAAAAGCATAAAATACGTGAAACCATATCTTCACATTACAACATAGCAATACAATTATAATTAAATAGAGTTCTACAGAGACAAGCACGTGGAAACGGAAGCCAAAACTGTATATTAATCCTTGCAGAGGGAAGCCATCGTAACAAAAAATAAGCACGGTGAGATTCTGCGAGCACATTTCTCTAGGTACATACTACTAATGAAATTAGATTAGAATCACGGATGAATTCTGTACCTAAATTCCTAACCTGAGAGTACTGAGCAAAAACACGGTAAGAATACCCAACAGCAAGCGTATAGAGAAAACCAGCACGAGAGTAGGAGGCATCTTGACAAAATGGGAAAGAAAACTGGTAAGCTATTAACCAACAAAAAAAGAGAAATAGCAAAGCTAATGTGATCAAATTGACTTTATTAAATTTTAAGAAACACTGTTCAGGTCTGCGGATGTAGCTTAGTGGTAGAGGGCTTGCCTTGGTTCAACCCCCACCCTACAGACAAACAAACAAACAAACAAAATACCCATCTTCCTTGTTGTGTCTGACTAATTGATTTAACAGTCATGCTTTTCTGGTTTTGCACAAGCGTGTAATCAAAAACACATACCCACAAATAGAAAACCGCAGGGTAAAGTAGGTACTATTACCCAGTGCATTAGTGGTGAGTTCTTTCAAAGCTTTTTAAAGAATAAACAATCCCCACACTACTAAATTGCCCCAAGATAGGGTTTTCAAGTATGGTTTGTTTCCTTCAAAACAGTATGAATCTATTGACCCTCAAATTTGTCATAAAAATGCAAAACACAAAGCAACATTATTACAAGCCAAACAGAATAGGAAGGAAGCCATCCACCAGGGGAATGATCAGGATTCTCCCTGGAATAAAACTTTAGTATCAGTGGAGTCAACGATAAGAAATTAGCAGCATACACACGCATAGCTACTTCCACACAAAAAGCCACATATAAACTCCATCACGGTGTTCTCAAGAAGAAAGGAAGATTATATACAAACACAAGGAAGAATGAAATTAAAAATCTTCTTTTTATCAAGTTAGCGTGACAACATCTTGAAGCTAGAAAAAGGCCACACAACATTATAAGACATAACTCAGAAATGGTCAAGGGGATGCAAGAGAATCACAAAATTCACTGAGCGTGGTGGTTCATGCCTGAATCCCAACACTCAGGAGGCTGAGGCAGGTAGATTGCCTTGAGATCAAGGCTAACCTGGACTACAATGTGAGACCTTCTATCAGAAAACAAAACAAATGTGTATGTGTGTGTGTGTGAGAGAGAGAGAGAGAGTGGGGGGAGAGGGAGAGAGAGAGAGAGGTTAAGGGGAGAGGGGGAGAGGGAGAGAGGGAAAGAGAGGGGGGAGAGAAGGAGAGAGACAGAGACAGACACAGAACTGAACAGCATTTCTTTGCACTGAGGACAAGCTAGTAGAAAACCTGAGGGCCCCCATCAAAACAATGGGATAAAGCTAATGACAGAATGGATTTGTTATTAAAATATCATGAAACGTAGATGAAAAAGTAAAGGAGCAGATAGTAAATAAAAGCAGAAATCAGTCATTTGGAAAGCCTAAATTTATAAGAATGCTTATTTTTAAGTTATAAGGGAGGTGGTAGTGTTGGGAGGGGGTAGAGGGAGTATAGGGGAGAGAAGAATCAGAACACATTGCATATGTGTATGAAAATGCTAAATAACAAAATCAGTCAACAAACAGAGAAAAGCAAGTTTAATTCCCTATGAAATCAGGCTCCCATAAGATAATGTGCAACATTTTGTAAACTGATTATATGAATCATCTGAAATAAGAAACCAATTGTTCTTAGAGATGTGGTTGTGTTCATGTTAATTTTAAGTATTTTACATCTATTCATTTATTTTTGAGAAAGGGTTTCTCTGTGTAGCCCTGGTTGTCTTAGAACTCGCTTTGTAGACCAGGCTGGCCCCCAAATCAGAGACCACCTGCCTTTGCCTCCAGAGTGCTGGGATCAAAGGCATGCACCACCACACCCAGCTTAAATTCTCTTTTTTAAAATTAGTTTATTTATTTTTACTTTAAGGTGGGTCTTTTGCCTGCATGTATGTCTGTGCAACATGTGCATGCAGCACTTGCTGAGCCCAGATCTTCTGGAACTGGAGTTACAGGCAGTTGTTAGCTGACATGTGGGTTCTGGGAATTGAGCCAGGGTCCTCTGGAAGAGCAACCAGTGTGCTTAACCAATGAGCCATCTCTCCAGCCACCAGCTTAAATTCTTAAAGTGATTAAAAACAAAAAAAAAAAAAAAAAACAGCTATCAAGTTGGCACAATTGTTAAAAAATAATCAACTGAATAGAAAAATCAGAAATATATTTAGGACATTAATGTTGTCAAAAGAAACTTAAAGCCACATATATAATTTAAATCATCCAGCAGTAGACACATTTTGAAAAATACAAAAAAAAAACGGGGGGAAATTAATTTCGATAACCTTTTAATCTATTTAAGTATTTAAAAAAGCATTCAATATGGAAAAATATATCAGCGGCGTATTTTGCGATCTTTGCTTACAGTCATCTTCAAATTTTTCACGTGCCTTTTGCGAATATTGTGCATGTTTATTCAGGTTTCCCGTGTTTCACCATGACTGATCGCATTCATAAAAATCATATTGGGCAAACTGTATATGTTGACATATAATAGAATTATTGTCTGCATAATATGGCAGAGAAATATTTTCATACACGACACATACGTATGTGCGTATACACATAAAAATGGCTAAAGGAAAAAGAGTACAATTTTATCATTGTGGTATTACTTATGTCAAAGCCCTGGAAACATTGAAATGGCACAAAGTAGAGGCCAGATTAGGGGGAAAAAAATACAAAATCCACGAAATAAAACTCCTGCAAAGAATCTAAAGATACTAGCAATGAATTTACAAAAACATTCCTAAAATCGCAATGAAATAAAAAAACTCAAATGCATAATATTCTCTTCAACTGTATGATACTGTACTTTTGTATAATTATAAATAAAAACCCTGAATTATGAAAATGTAAAAGTAATACTGCATAATTATATAGTGTTCAATACTATTACATGCTACTTTACATAATTATATATACTCTAACAGTTACATACTATGTAATGTACATATTAATAGTAAGGGACTGTTACATAGGCTATTGTGAATTGCAATATGCAAACGTTCTAAAGCAGCTTTACATTAACTGTGTTTTCATGGACTTAGATCTCTCTTGCTAGAGAGAGATTTTTGCCTGGAGGAAAGGAGGGAAGTGCTATGCTGCCCTGCAACATGACCACAGAGCTGCCCAGCTTTGGTGATACAGTGGGCTTGTGCCACGTGCATGTGACTTAGGGAAATCTGGCTAGGCTTACGCCTCTCTTTGATGTCATTTAAGACCATAGCGATTTGTCTTTCTCACTTGGGGTTTGGGAGAAATTAAGTTTCAATTCACTAAGGCAGCCATCTGCACACTGCAATGTTTAACTTCTCCCTCGGTGTCTGGAGTTTGTTAGCCACGAGCCATCCTAGGAAAAAAACTGAGAAAGCAGTCTCTCTTGCGATTTCTGTGTTCTGTGGTCTAGAGGAGGAAGCTTGGTGAATTTATGAGAAATCTTTGAGTTGTAGGCTTAAAACGGATCAATTTTAGGAAGAGTAAATTATATTTTTAGTGAAGTTGCTTTAAAAATAAACATTTGGGTATTAGAAGAGCGAGTAGTTCCCTCTGAAGGAAAAACAGACACCAAGAGCTTAGAACGCTCTTGTCCGTGAGGACGTTCTGAATGATGAATATAGTCTATACCTGCTCTGTTTCGTGCCATGAGTTCTGGCTGGCTGCTTTCCTCGTGGTTTGCCTACTGTGACTAAAGAGGCAAACTTTAAATCTAATTTTAGCTCATTTTAAATAGCCATGTGTAACCAGTGGGTAGCATTTGGATAGTGTGGCCACAGAAAATAGAAGCGACCCAACCAAAGAGGTTTACCCAGGAGTGAGCTGACGTCCTAGGAAATGCCTCAGGAAAATGATAGCCACATCAGCTTCACCAAAAGCAAATTCTGAATCCTTTATTCTTCTGCAAAAGTCATAATGTGATTGGACCCATACCCAGCCCCTCACCAAAGACTCCTGAGAGAGAGCTCAACCCTACTAAACTGCTTTAGATTTCAATTTAGAAAGTACTTCCTTCATAATTGAGGGAACCGAGATTGCCACACCCTTTGCACGGCTCCAGGGACTTGGACATGACTGAGGGAGGGGAAAAACTGAAGAAATGGTATGACCACATGCACAGGAAAGGCTAGGGTCTGGGGGTCTGGAGAAAATGCAGCATCCCAGAGCCCAGTATGTTCACTGTATGTAGTTGGACAGGAAGGCACCGGGGAGGGTATTGCGTACAGTTAGACAGGAGGTGGGTTATTAATACAGTAAACAAGGGGGTGGGGCTATGTATATGCAGCTGAACAAGGGGCAGGTTAGTTAATCAACAGGAGCAGTCTCTGCAGAGGAGCAGTGTTCAGGCTGTAACCATCCAGTGGGGGGCCGGGGAGAAAGCTACGGTGGACTTTTTCTTCACACACTATCAGCATCCACACCGAGACCCCCTCGGAAGGCTTTGCCATTTCTCTGAGCCTCCTACGGCACGGGAGTTTTGTCATTTCCCCATGAGTATTAGGCTTGGGGATCCTTGATACCCATGTCAACAAACAACTTGCTTAATGGACTATCTAATTCCTTAAACTGTATGAGACCCAGTGCCCAAAGTCTAGGAGCTCCTCACAGGCTAAAGAAAATTCTGTAGACCTAAAATAATCAAGAAAACAGTGAATCTTGCCAAGAAACATGGAAGGAGGAAAAAAATCAATCAATAACATTTTTTCATGTAAGATTTGTTATGAAGAAAACATACTGGTATTACACTTAATAGAGTTAGCATGTTCAGCCGTGAGCCTCATTTGGAAGTCTTGGACAATTTGACATAAGAGGCCCCTAAGCTCATTATTATTCTTTTGACCACTCTCCACATTTTACTTACACTTTAGTACTAATCTTAAAGACAGAGTTGACGTCTTAGTTAGGGTTTTACTGCTGCGAGAAGACACCGTGACCACAGAAACTCTCATAGGGAAAACATTTCACTGGAGCTGGCTTACAGTTCAAAGGTTTAGTCCATTGTCATTATGGCTGGAAGCATAGCAGCAGACAGGCAGACATGGTGCTGGAGAAGGAGCTGAGAGCGTTACACCTGGATCTGCAGGCAGCAGAAAGAGAGAGACATATTGGGCCTGGTTTGAGCATCTGAAACCTTAAGGCCCTCCCCCAGTGACACACTTCCTCCAACAAAGCCACACCTCCTAACAGTGGCACTCTCTATGGACCTATGAAGGGCATTTTCATTCAAACCATCACAGTTGGGAACAGTAATCACCACTGGAACACACACATGCACGTACACACACACACACACACACACACACCCTTTAGATTTGAGTTTGGGTTTGGAAATGTATAGTATATGAAACTTCTTGGCATATTTTTGTTTGCAAGCCTCAGTGCTTGAATATTCTGGGTTTTGCTTAAAGGATATCTTGACAAGAGAAAAAAAATTGAGCTTCATTTTTCTCCTTTTGTCTGAAATTATACCAGGTGTTTGTGTGTTAAACAGAGTCTCATAGTTGTTCAGACTGTCTTTAACAGGATAAAGAATCCTATTTGACAGCTATCCAGGTTATCTTTGCTAGGACAGTGATTGCTCATCTTGTGGTAAACTGGTTGGCACCAGGATTGTTCTTCACATCCTTACCAGGGGTAGAAGTTTGGTGACATAAGCAGCTTGATAAATGCTAAAATTAACCATTGTGATTTTGCATTTCTGGAGGACATTAAAATTTATATTTTCTTTGGATATCACTATATTTCTTAGCACTTAAACTCCCACTTGAATACAATTTGAATATGGCCATTTAGCCAACATCCCTGTATACCGTACACTTCCCACCCCACTCCAGTTACTGATCTGGTTCATACTCTGCTGACATGCAACCCTCACTCTATTTGATGGCTGTATTTTTTGACAATGGGTATTTCTTGAATTATTACTACTGTGAATATGCCTTGTCTTGATTTTTTGAGAAAGGATCTCATGATACAGTTCCAGGCTGGCTTTGAATTCTCAATTCTCCTGCCTTAGTTTCCCATCCTTCCTTGATTCTCAGTTTATGGGTAGAGGTAGTTACATGGCCACAGTTCCAAGTCGGATGTTCAATTTGCTTTATTACTTTGCCTTTCCACAGACTTTTGTGAATTATGCAAAGTAAATACAGTATTTAACGTTCTAGGTGCTAGATACATGAATGCATCTAATCCCCATGACAACTTCCATGAATTAGACACTCTTGTTATCATCCACACTGTACAGATAAGGAAACTGAGTCACAGAAAGGTAAATTAATTTGTCCAAGGTTGAAGACTTAAACCAGTGGCAGAGCCGAGATTGGAACCTGACTACAAAGTATACTGACTACTCAATTATTACAGCACACACTGTAGTTCACAATTCAGAGGCCAGGATCTTTCAGATTCCCAGTGTGACTATAGGTCTCCGTTCATGTCTGGGTATAGAGACTTAACAGAGAAGAGGTACCCAGAACATTCTAAGATCAATACCAGCAGGCTGAGAGCCCACAGGTTATAAAGAAGTTGTGGATGAGGAGAAAGTTTAATGTTCTCTGGGAAGTCGGCTTCTCCAGGCCTGGGATATTGCTACCAGTAAGCCAGGACCCTCTTTCATTTCACACGAAGCCAGTGCTTGGCCCACATATTTGATTCCTTTTCCATCAGTGTTTTTTCGCCAAGTACTGTCCTGTTTGAGGACTTTAAAAGGTAACGACTATCAGAGGAGGGCCAGTGCATGAACAGCTGACTAATTCTGCTCTGATGATGTACAACACAGTACTATCTATCCCTGTAGGCATTTCCTGGGAGATTAATCAGCCTCTGAAATCAAATGGAAACATCCCAAGGCCAAAATGGCTGTAAATCAAGTTCAAAACCATTGCCTACTGTGGAAGTTCAGCTTTGGATCTTACATCACACAGCATTTAGCATTAAAAAAATTGGCAAGCTGGAAATGGGAGGTGTATGTGTGTGTAGGGTAATGACTCCATGGAAAGAATATCAAACTCAAATGAAAAATTGACTGTAAAGGCACTGAGCAAAGAAATATCTGTCCACAAAGCTATGTCTGAAGATCCCTCATTCTGTGTTCTATAACATTCGGGGGAAAAAAATCCAGTGAATTCTCATTTTTCTGGTCAGTCATACGGATTGATTCTCTGGAATCTGGACATTAAGATAGAAATATATGGATGGGGTATCTGACAAGTCTCTTGGGAGCATGACTGTGATAGAGAAGAGGAAAGAACAGGACTGGGCAGGGAGAGCTCTGGCACTGATGGAGTCACAAGAGAATGCAGCCAGTCCCTCAGGAGCTAGACTGGCCCTGCAGACTTAACCCACACTGGAACGTGCAGGAGAGTCCAGCCTTAAAGACCTCAGTTGGTCAGTTATTAGGTGCCTGGGTAGAGGCCGGGCCCATAAGATGGCTTCCTCTAGCTCAGGAGAGAGCTGACAGCCATGTGTGGATGGTCCTCCCAGCAGCCAAGAGGACAGGTCCTTCAGTCCCAACAGCAGAGTGAGTTATATGTGACAGTTCCCATTCCACTTCAGCTTTCACAAACTATGTGTGTCAAAGGAACACACGTTCCTAATACAACTCTGCAGAGACAGGTCATCGGGTTATGTGGTCCTTCCCTATAGCAAAAGGCATAGAGAGGCTAGAAGATGAACCATGGCCCTGTGTGCAAATTAGGATAAGCTACTTAGGATAACATAAAAATAACCCTGTCCCTGGGAGCTAGGGCTCAACCAGTAAAGTGCTTTCCACACAGACATGAGGACCTGGTTTTGGGATTTTCCATCTTAGTTTGATCCTCTTTCCATGGAGTCATTACCACCCCCACCTCCCCATTTCTAGTTTGCCTTTTTTTTTTTTTTAAATGCTAAATGCTGTCTGATGTACGATCCAAAGCTGAACTTCCACCATGTGAAAAAGCTGATGTGCTGGTGTGTAGCTGTAATTCTATCACTGGGGAGGCAGAGGCAAGAACATTCAAGGGCTTGCTGACCAGCTACCCTAGAAAACTAGCTGGGCTTCAAGTTCAGTGAGAGACCTTTGCTCAAGAAAATAAAGTCAAGGGTCTGGAGATGCAGAGGTAAAAGCGCATGTTGCATACACATAAACATGTACGCATGTATACATCATGTCACATACACTAACGAAAAGAAATCACTTTTTTAAAAAAGCTCCCCATCTCTTCCAGCAGTGTAAGTGCTGGGTCCACTGAAAAGATGAAGCTCATTCTTTTCATTGCTGTGTGTGTACCTGGGTATGTTGGCTGGCAACATTTGTAAAATTACAGGGGGGAAGCCGGACTAAAATATAGATGATCTACGCTCACGAGTCCAGTGCCGGAGCCACAGGTGGTGCTCAGCTGTAACATCTAAACTGAAGAATTAAAATATCCTGCCTGATCCAGACTGGCAAGATGGCCCAGTATCTGCATGTGCCTTCCAGTCAAGTCTGGCGTCCTGAGATCAATCCCTGAATGAATGCAGAGACTTCCAAATCGCACGGGAATGCACCAAGTACAAGGCGAAGTTCACTCTTCATAGGTCAGAGGAATATTTTCATCATGACAGAATTTTTAAGTCCACCAAAACGTACGCAGATACCTAGTGTGTTCTCATGCCAGTTCTGACCTGGGGTGAGTCAGCCTAACCTGTTTCCTACTGCCTGAGAGTGTTGTTAACCTGTTCTAAGGTTACTGTAGATCTCTGTCCCTAACGGTCATTGCCACTGGGGGTAAAAACAAGTTTACGGTGTTGTTCACTGAGTCAGAACAGCTTAGGGAAGCTTGGTGCTCAACAAAGAAGGTCTTGGAGACTAGATTGTCAGAACTCTCTTTCAAAGAAGGCAGTTAGGAGTCTGCAGACAACGTAGTTACTCACCACCTTATTGAAACAAAAGCAACAAGTAGCCAATGTGCCTGCCTCGGTAAAACATTAATAAAACAAAACATAGCCTCTTCTTCCACACTTCTGACTCATGTGCTTTCAGAAATGAACTCCAATGTCCTTATCCTGAAAAGCACAGAAGCTGCTTTGTCGTGGCATGTCTTCACTGGGTCAGGTTATAAACCATATTGAACCTGCATTGTCTGCATCCAATATTCTCCTCTTGGAGGGCATGTCCCTGCACACGTAAAACCCCTCCGTATTCTATAAACGGACTGACAGTGTCATTTCCTATGATTTAAAGTCTCTCTACAGCTACACATAGTGAAAAACATTTCAGTACTCTATCCCTTTCTAACAGGAAAATACTCAGTGCCATCAGAAGAAAACAAATTTCATATAATCTCCTCTATTGGAGGGTCTGTCATTATAGCTATATGAGCAAATGCTCACTTATTGCTTTGCTTTTGAAGATGAAAAGGGAAACCGTGTGTAAGTGTCTGTGATTTTAGGACACAAGTGTCCAACGCTAATGTAAGTCTGTCTCTGTCAGTTCGGCTCAAAGCTAGTCCCTTCTGGGAAACATTTCTGAACTGACATAGTCTTCTGTGATTGCTCCCTGTTTGACTTCAATGACAACCTCATGTTCCTTCATTTACCTTCTCCCTTCACTACACCTGTCTTCTGTTTTATGAACTTTGGAACCAATTGTTGTCAGTCCATCCCCCACACGACACAAGATGGCGTTGGGTCATGAAGGGGCCAGCCACATATAAAGGCCCATCTCCCAGGAATCCCTCCACAGCGTCCCCACCTTCCTCCTAAAAAGTCCATATCTCCTCTCCTTTGTTCTCCTACTAGCCAGTTGGAGACAGCCATGCCAACCCTCATAGGACTATACCTTCCTTTCTTCCTTTCCTGCCTAGAGCTCTTTAAAACCTGCCATTTGTCTACGGGCCACGTCTGTCTCCTCTCTATCTGGAGGCAATCTTCGATCTCTCTGAGGCAAATATCTTTCTGCTGTCCACATCTATGTGCCCCGTCCGTCCCTTTTCTTTGTCTCCCCGGAGCAGAATACATCTCCTTTGTGCTAAGAATCGGTGTCTCGGTGTGTTCTGTGCCCACTTCGGTCCTTTACATTATAGCTTAGAATCTCAACTTGGTCATCATCAGTAAAATGGACGTTAACTAAACCTCCCTCAAACGATTGCTACGAGGCTAGATGAGCCAACTGAAGCAAAGTATTTATCACAGGGCTGGCCTGCTAAGCTGTCCAAACAGGAGAGTTAGCACTACAGTTTTAAAACTGTATTGTATACTTTTAGATTGTGATATATATATATATATATATATATGCATATATATGTTGTATATATG